>VCMQ01000013.1:0-600000 GCA_007113905.1 Teratosphaeria zuluensis
CAACAAATCCGTGGCCTGGTATAGATAGACTGCTGGCAGCGGTCTCTCGCGCACCGGTGCCGGTATAGCCCTTCTTCGACTTCATCCTACGCCGCGTTCCTGCATCACCTGGACTGCTCATAGATGCTGCATGAGCAGCAGTGATAAGTCGAGCGCATCAATCGCAATACACACGTCCCTGGATACAGCCACAAGAACATCATCGGAGATGCAGGCCATCCCGCTCCCCGCCGCAAGGGCGGCTCCGTCACCTTCTGCGGTGCCGCGGGCATGGGTTGCAACGAGAAGCGCGAGGCGCTAGAGCAGATGAAGCGCGCGCTTCCCCAACATCGAGCGCGACGAGTGCTACAGCGAGGATGGGCCCTGCACGCAGATCGAGGATGCCGCGCAGGCGCTTGAGGAGGTCAAGCGCTCGCTGGAGGAGGATGGCGAGGAGAGCGCCGTCGCGAATGTGCATAAGATGGCGCGTTCGGAGGGCAAGAGCGAGGCGGAGCTTGCGGAGCGTGCGGCTGATGGCCCGGATGGTGCGAACACCCTTGCTCGTCGGGCGCTGCAGGACCTCGAGGACGCTATCAACGAGGGTATGGCTGCTATTGCTGAGATGTAAATGCGCCTGCTTCGCATATCTCTCTCTCCGGACTTTGGACGTATCAGCGGGACATCTACTACACGGGCTGATTGATCTTCGACGACATATATCACCTACGCCATCTCATCGACAATAGACATATGATCTTGGTGCTCTGAGCTCTGGAGTCAGGCAGGTGTTGCGCGAGGGGTTTTTTCTTGGGACTTCGCAACGTTTTTTGGGCGTCGTGTGTAACAGGAACGAGGACGCTTCTTTTCACGGCAGTGTAACATACCTTCAATAACAACAACAACGCATGAGTCCTGTCCTTGGGAGGAGGGCATGGGCTGGATTTATAATTGGCAAGTCGGCACATCTGGTTACATATCATCTGGACTTTTTTGCTTGGGTGTATGGATATGTGGCTCGGCGTTTGCTCTTCTTATTATGATGATATCCATGTTGGCGTGTAGAGTATTCTTAGTGGATAATGATCTTCTTGTCGCCAACAACTGTCGCTTATGCTGTTTCATTGCATCTGTTTCGGGTTTTTGGTGACCTTGAGATCCTGCCTGGCTGGCCCGGCCAAGACGTAGTTTGGTGTATGCATCTGATCAGCATTCTGGAGTCCAGAAAGCTGAGCTGCGGCCTCTGCATGCTGTATCTGGCGCTTTCGACCTCATGTATCATTGCGGAGGTTCGCACTTTGAAGCTATGCCACGTCTGGACTTGACCTTCGAAGTGCTTCAAGATGCGACCCTGTGCTCTCTAATTGTCAAGGCCCTCCATATCGCAGCCTCGACAGGCATTCGCTTGACCTGATTTGCCAACTTTTTCTGCTGACGGAAATACTGCAACAGCAAATTATCGTCAACGTGACTCTCGACTAAGCGAAGAGTTGCTCCGCCCAGCTTTTCCATCTGCCGCAAACTGCGCACCTCCTGTCGTTCGCTTGCGGAGTTGTCGTGAGCGGCTCAGGCTACTGTCCAAAAATTCGATAGAGCCATTTTTATTTGGTCATGCAAACGACGGGCTTCTTCAGCTTTCCCCTCTTTCTGAAGAACCTTGATCGTGAGGGTGAGATCCTCCCGTGCGCTCCTCAACGTGCTTTCGGTGGGAGGCAGGTTCTGCTGAGCCTTCTCAGATGTGCCGCATGTAGCATCAAGATGAGCTATCATGGGAAAGCATCCGGCTTGGTCGGATGGTTCAGAAGGAGTTTTATGCGATGGAGCTCTGTCTTGCCTGGCTTTGATTTGGGTGACTTCAATATCCATTCCGTGAACCCGTCATACAGCTCGGGCTTGGTCTTGGGATACCATCCACTACACAACTTCCGACGTATTTTCACAGCCGCTGGCCAAGGACTCATCTGTGTGATTGCAGGCACTTTCGCATTAGAATCGCCTGTCCGGACCAAATTGAGGCAGGTGTCCTTCGCCCTTTTTCTTCGGTTCAAGACGTCGAAGAAAGTATTAATAGCGTCATCGGCGCTGGATTTCTGATCATGAAGGAACATTGCATCGATCAAGCCCCGAAAATGTGCGCCACGCCAGAAATGCTCGCGGCCAGAGGCATAAATGGCATTAGTATTTGGTTCGATTTCAACCCCAATAATATCAAGGAGTAGACTCCTGTGGCCTTCCGCGATCCCAAAATAGCAAAGCCAAAGATTGCCGTGAGGGTAATTGGTAGTCAGCTCTAGCCACAGTGGCAATCGATCCCAGAGATACTTCTATACAGCGTCAGTAAGCATCCAAAATTTCTAAGTCAAAGCCACGGCATAACAATCTCAAGGCTTGCAAGACGTCACAGCTCAGAAATGTGGCATCATGTCAAGATGTGCAGAATGGTATTGGAAGCGCATCCTTACCAATAGCTGTCCACTGAATTTAATGTCCCGCAAGAACTTTGGCCGTTCACGGCGCGAGTAGGCGTTCACCGCTCGACCAACTTCCTCAAGGCAGAGCGCGATTGTCGTAATATCAAGATCGTCCTTGGCGATTCCGTTGAGGAGGATGGAAACCGGACGTTGCGAGCCAGATCGGAGTACTTTTTTTGGCGGCCTTGGCTCGTTCCGACAGCATTGCATCGGTGATGTGATAGCTGCGTTGCCCAGCAATCGCTCGATTGCGAACAAGATGATAGTTGCCTGATTGACCCGCGACTAGATAACGCGACTTCGAGGCTCCCTCTGTTGGATGGCTAGGGGTACAAGACTCAGGCGCCGACGGCACAAAACTGCTTTGACTAAGCAGTCGCGCCTGGCAGGAGCATCTTCCATTTGGAAGCCGTGATGATGTGAAGGAGAGTGACGCTTGCACGGCAAGCAAGCTGATCGAGCTGCAAGGCTTACGCCTGCAGATATTAAATGTAGGAAGCATTGATAGGCAATGGAGAAGTTGCTTGTCGGCCAGCTGAGATACACTTTGAGCGGCGTGTCTAGCGTCACGGCCGCTCCCGCGACTTCATGACTCGCGTAAGATGATCTAAAGTACGGCTGCTGCTAGTGAGGACATTTAAAACAATTGCCTGACAATATGGCAAAGCGAGCAGCGGAGGAGCCGCTCCAGGTAGCATATACATCGCCGGCGTCCAAGAAAGCGAGAGTGCAAGATGCGCAGGTCGAAGATGCACCCGCTCCTATTGCAAATGGGCGTGCGACTGAGAATGGCACAAACAGAGAGGACGAGCTGGAAGATGGTGAAGACGAAGATATAGACGCGCCGGCAATATCGTCGCGTCAGTCCGCGCCGGACGAAAGATACTCAGATCTGTATCTGGACACAATATCACGAAAGAACATGGACTTCGACTTCGAAAAGCTATGCTCAGTCACGCTCTCGAACATAAATGTCTACGCATGTCTGGTCTGTGGAAAGTATTTTTCAGGACGGGGCGCAAAGACTCCAGCATACTTCCATGCTCTAGAGGTTGGCCATCATGTCTACATCAATATGGAAACCAAGAAGGTGTATGTTCTGCCGGAGGGCTACGAGGTCAAAAGCAAGAGTTTGGACGACATCAAGATCGTGGTCGATCCACGATTCACTGCAGAGGAAGTCAAAGCATTAGATAAGAGGAAAGAGCCATGCTGGGATCTGTGGGGCAGAAAGTACACTCCTGGGTTCGTCGGCATGAACAACATCAAGGCCAACGACTACTTGAACGTGGTTGTACAAGCGCTGTCGCACGTCCAACCGCTGCGCAACTTCTTCATGCTGGAGGATCTGTCATCAAGACCGCAATTGGCGCAACGATTCAGCATTCTCGTGCGCAAGATCTGGAACGCGAAAGCATTCAAATGCCATGTCTCGCCTCACGAGCTCATTCAAGAGATCAGCCTGCGAAGTAGCAAGAAGTTCTCTTTGACACAACAAGCCGATCCGGTCGAATTCATGAGCTGGTTTCTCAACAACCTACACCTGTCAATTGGTGGCAGCAAGACGAAATCCAAATCTTCACTCATCCAAAAGATCTTTCAAGGCTCATTGCGCGTGGAGTCGCAAACGATCAGCGCCCGAGCTGATGCGAGCGATCGACTGCGATTTGAGGACGCGGAAATCAAGGCGCAAACATCACCATTCATGATCCTGACACTGGATCTGCCACCAGCACCACTTTTCCAGGACGACGCCGAGAAGAACATCATCCCGCAAGTGCCACTCACAACGATACTCCAAAAGTACAATGGCATCAACGCGCAAGAACGAACCAACATGCGCATGCGATATCGCCTTCTGCACACCCTCCCGCCCTACCTCGTCATGCACATCAAGCGTTTCCAGCCGAACAAGTTCCTTGGCTCGCAGCGCAATCCCACGATTGTCACTTTCAGTCCTCGTGCGCTAGACATGTCGCCCTATGTCGAGCCAAATCCGGAACTGCATCCGTCTGGCGAGCCTCTGATCTACGATCTGATCGCCAACATCACGTACGAAGGTGTGAAAGTGCGCGATGACTCTGTGGAGGGTGAGGCGGAGCGCAAGGTGTGGAAGGCGCAGGTCAAGGAAGGTGGTGATAGCCAGCAATGGTGGGAGATGCAGGACCTGTTTGTTGAGAAGGTGAGCGCAGAGCTGCTGAGTACGAAAGAGAGTTATATCATGGTTTGGGAGAGGCGGAAGACGAAAGGCAAATCTAAGGCTGCCTGATGCAGTCTCTGTGAGGATGCATAGCAATCGTATATAGGTTAGACCTGTACTCTGCCAACAGTGCAGTCCATGCAGGAGCCCGACGAGACAACCTGGGATTTGACTTTCTTTGGCTTAAATCCTATCCCCGCGGCTGGATCTCGACCTCGGCTTAGATGTGCATTCTAGTCGACCTCACCTTCAATTCGACTTGTTACATGCACTAGATTCCTGCAAATTTCAAGTCAAGAAGCATTTTTCAAATCAGTCCGAAGCAAATCAATCACCAACAATGGCCAAGCCCAAATTGACCCTCTTCCTCGACATTGTGTCACCATTCGCCTACTTCGCCTTCCATGTCATCAGAGTACGCAGCACCAACTCATACTTGTTTCATCTCAGCTCACAATCCATTTAGACGTCCAAGACATTCAAGAACTGCGATGTAACCTACATCCCCATCTTCCTCGGCGGCGTCATGCAAGCGACAGGGAACCGCCCGCCCATCGAAATTAAGAACAAAGACAAATGGATCGCACTGGATCGCGATCGCTGGGCAAAACAGTTCTCCATCCCCATGGGTGCTGGTGGACCTAAGCCTTTCCCGCAATTGACTCTAGGAGCTATGCGCGCACTGTGCGCCGTGAGCCTTAACTACCCTGACCAACTTGAGGATTGTTTCGCAGCTTTGTATCAGAAATTCTGGGTGGATCTGGAGCCGATTTCGAAGCCTGAGGTCTTCAGTCCGGTGTTGATGAAGGTGTTGGGTGAGGCGAAGGGGAAGGAGGTTTTGGAGAAGGCGAATGGGAAGGAGGCGAAGGATTTATTGAAGAGTAACTCGGATTTGGCATTGAAAGAGGGCGCGTTTGGGTTGCCGTGGTTTGTGTGCACGAATGGGGAGGGGGCGAAGGAGGCGTTTTGGGGATTCGATCATTTGGGGCAGGTGGTGGATTTCTTGGGCTTGCAGAGGGATGAGAAGGGTTTCAGGGCGATGTTATGAGTGTGAGATATCTGCTTGTCTGACTATTGCGTGCGTGTACAGAGCTGCACAAGGTTCGCGGCATGTTGGCAGAGCGTGTGCGATGGTACCTGATGGATATGCGTCAGGCACTATGAAGTGCATTACTTGGCCACCTTATCTCTGATGGAGACTGGCATCATAAAGGTATCTCCCATCCACCTGTTTTGGCCTTCATGGCGAAGCTGTGCGCGGTCTCACATTGTATGCGGATTCGACTTGTCTCAACATCCTCAGGGATGCTTGCACTCTCGGACAGGTGCAGCATATTGTCGAAACGCAGGCCAGGCTCCAGGTCTTGCGACACTGGTGGGAGATCAAACCTTGGGTCGGAGGAAGGCGGGAAACAAACATGTCACCAATCGTGGACATCTGTCATCGGAGCCAGTCTAAGTGCCATGATCGAGAGCTGCACCGGCACTTGTGTCGTGTGTAGGAGTAACATAGTCGTCTTTCTCGATCTTGCTACCACCTCTGGTATGCCAGTTATAGGCCAAATGGCTGCATGGCGCGCGATTAATTGTCCATCAGCTTCGGATCCACAGCCTGGAGCGTCTCGCACCCCGTTGACTGATTGGTCTCGCACCTGGAGGGCATCCCACTATGACTGGGCCTGGTCCGGTTTTGGCTACATTACGGCATGGCCGTCGTGCGCCTGCTCTGAAGCCTCTACGACACCGGAAATAGTTCGCTTCCCTTCTTGCGAAGCCACTCGGCAACATGTGGCTCGCAATTTCGTTCCGCAATCTTTGTACCGTGGTTGATCCATGTCTGGATCTTGCGCGCCAGCCCTGGATTGCTATCCAGAACATGACAATTATCATGCCCCATTTCTTCAAAGTATCGCTTAAGATAAGTGACGAAATGGCCGATCGATGGTCGCTTCGGGTGGTTCGCGTAAAGCAGAGCAATGTTAAGGTCTCGTGACATGTCGCGTACACCAAGATTGCGCTTCTCCCAGAACTGGCGGAAATTCTCGTACAGGGAGGTGTTGGTGGAATGTACCTCAGCGCGGGTCACGAAAGTTGCGATCTCAATTGCAGGGCCATTCAAGCTGTATGCGTAGCGGTTGGGCAGAAGGCCAAGGTCCAGAAGGGACACCCATGCACCCTGCTTTGCTCCCTTGATCTTGGCGACTGCAGCACTTCTCTCATCTTTGAGGCGGAACAATGTCTCAATCGCTCGGTCCGCGCTACGGGGACTACTGTGCGCATTATATGCTTTGACAAGCCTGCGCAAGACAACGCTGCGCCAGATCGCGTCTTTCTGATTCGTGATCTTTACACCTTTTGGGAGATCCATTTGCACCCAATCGACAATGAGATCATCGGCGTTCTCGGCAACTGCGAGATATACCAAGCGATCCAAGAGTGCGTTCCAATGTTCGTCGAGGGTAACGCTCGTCCAGAGACTGTCTTCCGACCACAGAAAAGCCAAGGCCCTCTTGCCGAGCGCTCCTTTTCGAATTGCAGTTGTACGATCCTTCGGAGGCAGCTGCTCGATCTGTTGATGGAAGCCCTCGAGACAAACATGGAGCATACCAAGATCGCCTTCTCGCTCAAAACAGTTGGCGGCTTCAAGAGGATCGACCAGTCTTGCTTGTAAGCGCTCCTGCAACCGGACTGCGCCATGAGAAAGTGGTGGAGGTGGCATGACTCTTGCAAGCGGGGGATCCGAGTCCCGTGCATGTTTCTGCATCCACTTTTTGTCCGTGCGGTAGGCAGGGCGTGGAGCAATAGTGTGTTGCCCTGCAACACCAACAGGATGCGGACTACCCAGAATATGTCGGGCCGCGTGGCGTTGTGGTCTGCCTGACGCCCAAAAGCGTCCGAGGGGTCGTGCTGAGAAGCCGAAAAGAGGAGTCGTCATTGAGTTGAGCATGTTCTGGATTCTGCGATGAATCTAGAATATATGTGTGATGGTAAGTATTGTCTACTGGGAAGATGAGAACGTGGGCCTCAGAGTTCACGCGAGGTAGCGCGCCGCTCGGCTCGAATGCGGGGCAGCCCGTGCGCTGCTAGCCAATCATTGCAATGGGCGCATTGTTGCGGATCTTGCACACATTATGCAAAGCTCTGGGTCTACTCTCGTCGTTCCACTCACACACCGCACCGTGACAGCATATGTCATCCCTCCCCCGCCATATACTGAGCACGTCCACCAAGTTCACGTGAGCAGCATTGATGTGCGACCATCTCTCATTCATACTCTTCGAGGAAGACCCAAGTAACACCTTGTCTCCTTCGGAAGGTCTTCGATCCCTCTGACGAACCATCTGAATGCCATGCTGTCTTTAGCAAGAAGCATTGCCAGTAAGCGACAAGCACTCGAAGTTGAAGCTTGCCCTCAAATCAGGCAATGGCAATACTCCTTTAAGGGACGGCGAGAGACGCAATGCTTGCTGGGACCATTTGGCCAGTCGTCCGCTGGCTGTTCGAGGAGTGCTCGGTTCCAGGCCGAGGCGCTACCATTGATTGATCACACTCATTGTGTTGGCCCAGCTGTGCTTCAAAGCAGCGAGGACGATGCTCCTGAGCATAGCCCCAATCACTTATCAGCTCCTCGACCTTACGAAGCCTTCTTTCCAGTCAAGCCCTCCAGCTCGTGCTGCAGACCCTTCATCTCCTCTTCCTTCTCCTGCCTAACCTCCATGCCCTCCAGCTTGATCCAGCCAATGTACAGTAGTTGAAACGTTGCGACGGCGATCAAGAAGTTTTTAGCAACTGGTCTCCCGAACTGCTTGTAGAAGTTGCCATGCGGGTTCGCTTTGGGCGGGTCTGGTGGCTGATATGTCGATTGACGTCGTAGAGACTGTCGACTGACAGACTGAAGCCGGGACTGAGCTATTCTGCGTAGACCGAGCATGTTTTCTGCGATCTTGATGTTAGATGAGAGACGTTAGTGCAGGTCGCGCGGTGGTAATGCAGAAGCTCCGCGAAAGCTTGGGCCATCCAAAAGTTCCATGTTTCGCGAACGAGTCGCGTGCAGGCACAATCACAGACATCAAATCATCATTATTGTCGCTGGTGCTCGTTTCCCCCTATTTGACCACGAGCATCGCATGCTACAGACCGATAGATACGACCAAGATGGCAAGCTACATCTACCTTACCACTACGGTATCACACTAATATTTTCCAGTCATTTGAAAACCCCACGCAGATCTTCGAGGAGGGCGCGATAGAAGAGAAGGGAGAGAATGCACGTCTTAGCGCTTTCGTCGGCGCCATTGCCGTCGGCGACCTTGTCAAGAGCACACTTGGTCCCAAGGGCATGGACAAGATCCTACAATCCGCTTCGACCGGCGAAATCCTTGTCACAAACGACGGCGCAACGATCCTGAAAGCCATAGCCCTCGACAACGCTGCAGCGAAAGTACTGGTCAACATCTCGAAAGTGCAGGACGATGAGGTCGGAGACGGAACGACATCAGTGGCAGTCTTGGCTGCTGAGCTGCTGAGAGAAGCGGAGCAGCTGGTCAACCAGAAGATCCATCCACAGACGATCATCGAGGGTTACCGGATAGCAAGTCAGGCTGCACTGAAGGCGTTGGAGGAGGCAGCGGTAGACAATAGCAAAGACGAGCAGAAGTTCAGAAAAGACTTGGTCGCCATCGCCCGGACCACCCTCTCCTCGAAAGTCCTTTCACAAGACCGCGACTACTTTGCCAACCTCGCAACCGATGCCGTTTTGCGCATGCGCGGTTCGACAGACCTCACGCACATTCAAATCATCAAGAAGGCCGGCGGCAAGCTCTCAGATTCATACCTCGACCCTGGATTCATTCTGGACAAGAAGTTTGGCGTCAACCAACCAAAGCGAGTGGAGAATGCGAAGATCTTGGTCGCAAACACATCAATGGACACAGACAAAGTCAAGATCTTTGGTGCGAGGGTAAAGGTGGAGAGCACGGGGAAGCTGGCAGAGCTCGAGAAGGCAGAGCGGGAGAAGATGAAGGCAAAGGTCGAGAGGATAAAGGCACATGGTATCAATTGCTTTGTGAACCGACAACTCATCTACAACTGGCCAGAGCAGCTATTCTCGGACGCGGGTATTGCATCGATCGAGCACGCAGATTTTGATGGTGTCGAGAGACTGGCACTGGTGACAGGAGCTGAGATCACATCAACGTTCGACCACCCAGAGCATGTCAAGCTTGGCCATTGCGATCTGATTGAGGAGGTCATCATTGGCGAGGACACTTTAATTCGCTTCTCGGGCGTTGCGGCAGGCAGGGCATGCACAATTGTTCTTCGAGGCGCGACAGAGCAGCTGCTGGATGAGGCGGACAGGAGTCTTCACGATGCCCTGGCTGTTCTGTCACAGACCGTCGGCAACCCGAAGATCACCCTTGGAGGCGGCTGCGCAGAGATGGTCATGGCTAAGGCCGTTGATCAAGCTGCGCAAAATGTCGCAGGCAAGAAGGCATTGGCTGTTGACTCCTTCGCTAAGGCACTCCGGCAACTACCTACCATTCTCGCAGACAACGCAGGTCTGGACAGCTCCGATTTGGTCGCGAGATTACGGAAGGCAGTCTACAGCGGCATGTCAAGTTCCGGTCTAGACCTCATGACGCCAGGTGGCGGCATTGCAGATATGAGGGAGCTGGGTGTGGTCGAGAGCTACAAGCTCAAGCGCGCGGTGGTGTCGAGTGCTTCGGAGGCGGCAGAGCTGTTGCTGCGGGTGGACAATATCATACGGGCTGCGCCGAGGAAGAGGGAGAGGATGTAAGCGAGTCTTTGTAGGCACGCGATGCACTTGTGACAGGAAAAGGTGCTGTTTGAGAGCGCTGATAGACTCTGTGTATGTCTAGCATGTGATATGAGTACAGAACTCGAATGAGCGGATTGCACTCAGGCTTAGCAAAGACAGGACTGGAGCGATGCTCGCTGACATGTGCATCTACTTTGCATGTGATCCGGCTCTGGATTGCAGAAGTGAGCAACCTGGTTGGCTGGAGCATCTGATGGCAGACCTGCATCTGACATGTGCTGAGTGAAGGATATCGAAGATCACTGCAGACTGACTGTAGTACTACACACTTGACTTCGTCCAACAAACACACTCCAACAAATTTCAAGTCAGCGACTCCAGCACTTTATCAGCCTCCACAATTCTCCGTCCACTCAACCATCAAGCACTTTGAGACAAAGCGTCATGGCATGCAGCAACGATACCTACAAGCTCATCCCAGCGGCCATGAATTGGGATGGTACCCACTCCGTCATGGCCGACATCGCCAAAGACATCGCAATCGCCAGCAACGACGCCAACGAATGTGACGCAGCGCGCATTGCTGCTTCCATCTTACTCGCCGATGACCGTCTCCGCGCTATGCAGCGAGCACAGTGCGAGGCTGCACTTGCCATGACCGTCCCGGACATTCAGCAGGCGAAGTTGCACCTTGGCAAGGCCGATACCGAGTTCAAGAAGTTTGAGAAGGCGGCGGGGGTGGCCAGTCTGGAGGGCGCCCAGGTCCCAGGTGTCAACGAGCTTCGTCAACAGATCAACGATACCCGGAAAATGGTGGAAGCGAAGAAGAAGACCAATGTCAAGCGCGCCCTGCCACAAGATCCAGGTCGTCCACGTCCATGCCTCAGCAACGGCTCGGTAAAACCACTGGTACCGCTGGCGACTTTCTCTTCTGCGTACGCTACTGTTACTGGGCGGCTGGTTGAGATCGCAGATGGAGCAGGCTTTTTAATGCAGAACGGCAACACGCCTTTCAGGGTCAAGGCCAAGAACAGAGGCCTGGAAAAGCTCCTGGCATTCCGTCGTGTCCAGGTGACGAAGATCTTTCACTCCGATCACTCACCAATTGTCATTGTCTCTGCGCAGATCGCCGACATCAGCGACGCCGAATTCGCGATCGAGTTTGCCGACTGCGAGCACATTAAGGAGTTTCGGAAATCGTTCGGGGACCTCGCAGTCAATCTTCCAGAGGCAAAGTTCAAAGTCTTCGTTGCAGAGGCTTGCAAGAATATCAAGGTGCGCAAGGCAGAGTTGGAGCTGGAGGCGCTGCGGGCGACTTGAACGTCGGACGGAGGCAACGATCAGCTTCGTTGCGAGTAGCTAGCAAAAGATCAGTCGAATTCTCAGGCTGGCCTCTGGGCCTGATCTCTAGCGTCAGTTCGCACCAGTACTCCATTAGCCATGAGGGAATGGGTGACGAGAGAGATATTTACTAAAAAGTGTCAGCCGGTGGTGTTATCGTAGGATACACATGCGACACTTTGTTCATAATGTGATTGCCCTATTTGTCCCAAAATGCCCTATGTTGACAGCTATATCGTGACTTTGCCAAGCCAGCCTATTTCCTCGTAGCAAGCACAACAGCAACGCTCCACTCCATCACCACCGTCACCCCGGTCGGACTGGTCTTCTCGATGACCTCTTGTACCTCCTTCAAGTACGGCTCTAGCCTCTTCACCGTCTCTGGGCTGTCCAAAAGCGCAATCCTCGTTCTAAAGCTCTCCCAGCCCATTTCCTGTCTCCAGCCCTTACCATATTCATCATGCTCTCCATACTCCTGCCGCTTCTCTTTATCATCCACCCAAGAAGTAGGCATGTCGAACTGACCATCCGTAGATAACTTGGCGAAAGCTTCTTCAAGGTCGGGAGCACGAAAGCATTCGCTGGCCTTGCCATAAGTGTTGATCGTGATGCGCCGCGTCTTGTCCTGGGCATAAAGTTCTTGAGGCAAGGGCACAAAGTCTAAGCCAAGGACGAATCGCTGTCTAGCTTTCATGTCGCTACCTGTGGCAATGTCCCACGGCTTGGAACCCCTTTGCTTGGGTGGACAAAGGGCGTGGAGGGTTATCATGACTCATTCACACGCTGAAAGACATTCACATCTGCATGACTGCCGTTAGTGTCCGCTGCAGATCAGCAAATCAGCATTCGATGCTCCAAGTATGCCCTTCGACAACGTCTCATCCGCTCCTTTCTCGTGTCCTCATGTCTGTGACGCGCTCCGACGTTTGCTAATATTCACCTAGATAGTCATTCACAAATGGCCTACATATGCTAAGCTGCCTCGAACGCGACGAAGACAGGCGTAGTGAACACTATGTCGCTGCATCACCCTCCACCGATATCATTAATGGCTTTCTCCTCGCCTGATGAGCCTGTTCACTCGAGCATGTCTTGCATTCCTGTCAGCAAGTTCTATTGTCACCAGTCGGCATACATTGATGAACGACTGGAGGACTGGTCGTCAAGCTCTGAGCATAATGGCACTATCATGCTTTGCTATTGCCCTTACACAGATGTATAAGACCACACTCCAACAGCGCCTCGATGCAGACCTTGCCTCTAGCGCGTTCTAACACACTTTGGGACAGTACGCGCTACAACACTACTTCATCAAGCAAGGCTTTCTCACACAACCAGAAATGACGCCTTCGCAGTTCCTTGAGACGCAGCTAACAACCATAGACTCTCATGGACTTCCAGACGATGAGAGAGACGGTAGCATAAGTGTGTACAGAATTTGAACTGACATCAGGCACGTGGCAGCTCATGGCGTCCGGGTATGCGCTTCCTACCAATGGAGGAAGCCACCACCAGCATGTACATCATGGCCACAGTCAGTCCTACTCAAGGCTGGTTAACACTTCTGGACGTGATCTCTACAGCACCATCTTCCCTGAGCCTCCAGCAGATGGCTCCGCAGACAGCGCAGTGTTGTCTCTCGGCGCTGTCTTCAATACTACGAGAGTATGGGTTAATGGTCATCTTTTGCCGCCACTGGATCTAACGGATGCAAAGAGCGATGTTGGAGAGTGGTTGGTAAATGGGACGAATGTAGTGGAGGTGGTTGTTAGCACGACTCTGGAAAATGCGCTCAGGCCGGTGTATCAGAGTGTCAGAGCGAGTGGTACGTTATGGAAGGGTCCTATACCGGTTGAGCAGGGGTACGGGTTGTTGAGTCCTATTGTTGTGCTGCCTTATAGGACTACCTTGATCGGAGATTGATATGCCATCCTAGATGAGTAATAATCATACACCCATCTCCAGCCCAGTGGCCCGCTCAAGATCTCAGCCACGCCGCATGACCGGCCTGGCCAATATGCACATTACGAGCGATGTCGCATCGGCCTCAGACCTGGTGAGAATCAGATCAGCCAAGTCCTGATGCCTCACGTATCCGAATTTGATACGCAGCAGGAGACATGATACTCACACAGGTTCCCTTGGCTCCTCCAGGGCACCTCGCCGGCTGACCACAGGTGCATGGGACGGTGACCTGTACGACAAAACTCAGCAAATGCAAGGCGGGCGAGCAATCAAAACAAGATCATTGATCGCGACCGGCATGGAGACCTACCCCGACAGGACAGTGACCCTCGCCTTTGCATTGCCGTTTCCCTAGCAATGAATCTGCTAGAACATTGGCGGGCGCGGGTGGTGCCGCGAGGACGGAGAGGATGGGCAGCAGCAAGGCTGCTGCGAAGGTCGAGGTCTTCATCTTGAAAGTGATCTGGCGAAATTATAGGAGAGGCTTGTGAGGGTCGTGTTATGGATGCTCTTATTATGCTGCGAGAAATGAGCAGGAGCTGGGAAGAAAGACTACTTATGTTGCTTGACTGGTCCGGCCGTGCATGCCCAGTCTTCACACGAGCTCCGTCGACGGCGTGTATAATTGCTCTCCGCGGGAAGCTGAGTCGCAGCGGTGCATGCTGGACTGATGCTGATGCTGATGCTGGGCATATAGATCTATTGGCCTCTTATCAGATCTTACGTCGAATGTCTCACTGAAGTACGGATCTGATTAGTCCTTTCCATGTGAGACTGTGCGACTGTGCGACGGTCCGTCCGCGGCGCAGTGAAGTCCGGCATGCGCATCTTCGGCATCGTGGTATTATTCTCAGACACTGCGGACCGATATCGCATGGACGTCAAAACGGACCATTGCCTACTTCACAGCACGCTCCATACACAGGAACACTGAAGTGAGCACTGTTCCGTCAAACCTCCAAAGCATTGTCATCGCAGTTGGCAACATCATCGAGGCAGACGCCTTGACCCGCCAGTGCTCGCTTTCGATCGCGCAGTTCACATGTTGGAGTAAACGAGGGAAGGGTGTAGCGAACAATTCCCGACTGACGGACTGGGTAAGTTTGCGCAGGAGGCGACCTTTGACGGTAAAGAAGGTCTGGATCGAGCCACGAATTTCGTCTACTGGAGCCTTAGATGAGCGAGTCTGGAAAAGGTGCTTAACCTTCTTTTGAGCCATTCATGTTGTGTAAGTTCATGCCAAGGTACGTGTAGCTGAGCAAGGAGATTTTCTGACTATGATTTGACGTACGCAGAAATGCGGATCATACAAGGAGTAGTAGTACTGCTTGTGTCTATCCGCAACAGCGTTCATAGCGACGGGAGATGGCTTGAGTAGCAATGCAGCGAGCATATGCTATGGCTCATGAACTGTATGGAGAGTCACATGAAAAGCTTCGGCGATTTCCGCGGGCCGCCGAGCAATGTTCCTTCCATTTCGCTGTTATCTGAAATTTCGACTTGATCTTGACACACCAATCTCTCCGCACCTTTGTGCAGACCACACAAGCCTCTGCTGCAGACATGGCAGATTCGACAGCGGCAGTTGCGACAAAAGCAATGGTTGAAGTCCTCGACATCACAGAGCTCCTCCAAGAGATAGTGCTGCACCTCCTGCCACTGAACATCATCAGTAACGCTATACGTCGCCGGACCAATTAGTCCAGACAACGTGCATACATCTCTTCTATCGGCCGTGTCTCACGCAATGGCTCGAAGAGCCCGGAAAGAATACCTGTCCAACCTGCCGTAGAGTCTTCTTCAGCTTGCGAGCAGACCACACACGGCCGCTGAGACGAGCGCCAGTGGGACGCATGCAGATCCTGAGACGAGCAATGGACGAGACCGACGACATCTTGACCTTTGACCTTAACACCGAGGATGACTTTGGAATTCCCATTCCGACCATAATCGACCTGGGCGTCGCGGCCAAGTCATCGGAGCGCTGGTGTGAGCGACGGGATCCGGCCCATATCAGGCATTTTCAGATACGAGTGGGGTTCCACGCGACAATGGAAGCTCATACGGTAGCCATGGCTACTCTGCTCCCGATTCTCGTCGGAATGCATGGCCGGATCTACACAGCAAGGCAGCTGGATACATGGCGCATACTGGGTGCGCACCTCATCACCCTGCCGGCGCAAGACAATAATGCTGAATATTTCGAGTTGATGGGGAGCCTGGACCATCATTTGCGTGAGCGAGAGGGACTTGAGAGTGGATCTGTGGCGTTTGGATTCCTCGATTACGGGTCACCATATAAAAGGGACTTCTGGGCGTTACTGATGTACGTTACGGCTATGCTGGATTATGATTGTGTTTGGTAGGTCTATTGAGCACAGTCGGCTCAGAAGAAGGCGCATGCGATATGGCGCTACAAGGTAAGTCACGCAAAGCCGACGCGGTCTTTTAAGAGCTCTGATAAAGTCAACAAGAAGTATCTCAACAAGTATTGACCCTACAAGATGCCTGCTGGTCAGGTCGACGAACATCAACTCTAGAAAGTAGATATGTAGGTGTTGTTATTCGGAGCTATCTACCAGACGGCTCTCTATTACGAAGCGAGGCCTACGGCTATATCCTCCTTACTTAGCGCTCTGACATGCTAGCAGCAGTGTTACCCTTCCTACTATCTTTCTTTACCTTCTCAAAACATCAATGACATTGCTGCCCAAGCGACTGAGCATCTGAGGGCAACGCAACACGTCAAGCTGGGCAGAGACTCCTTGGGCGGAACCGCCGTGCATGCAATGTCTGCTGGATCACATGATAATATGCTCGACGCTGCTGATACTGCCAATTCGTCTCCCAATCTAGCAGCCCGCAAAGGCAGCTCAAGACCTGCTGCAGGTGTGAAGAGCCCGTATAGCTACTGCCTAAGCAAAACAATGAATGGCATCTGCATTGTTTTCCAGCACCACCAGAACCTCATGCCATGCCCCCAGCAGCAGATCATGGACTTGTCTGGCAGTGCACCTCTAGCACTGGCTGTTTAGTATTCCGATTGTATGAGCTACCTAGCAAGAGGCAAAGCGACCACGCCTGGCTGGATCCACTCGAATGCAGCAAAGCTGCAGTGCGCTAAAGCACAGAAGCACAGCCACTACCAACTTGCAGCTTGACTTCAGCGAGCTTTTCTAATCACAACACAATTCTGTCACCCAAAGACTCCACAGTATCTACGAAACGACCGCCCCCAGCGCGAATGGCAGAAGCACTAGGCATCGCGTCCAGCGCCCTACAAATCGCATCCTTCGGCGCCGAACTAGGCAGCGCACTCTGGAAATACTCAGTCGACTTCCGCAACGCGGGCAGTGACATTACGGCCATCAGCGCCGAAACCACAATGGTCGTGAGAGCTCTCGAGGGTCTCCAACCACTCATCAGCAGCACGCCAGATCAGCCGCACGCAATGCATTCCGTAACCTTGGTACAAGAGACTCGAGAGGTTCTTTGCGGCTGCAGGAGCGTGTTCGATGACCTCTCTGCCGGCGTGGAATATTGGACGGCGAAGAGCCAGAATGGCAAGCTGTCGCTCTTAGCAAGGGGGCAATGGCCGCTTCGGAAACAGCGGTTGGTGGTGTTGCAGCAGACGCTGAGTCGGTATAGCCAGATTCTGTCGTTGATGCTGACGGTTGTGCAATTTGCGGAGGGAAGGAAGCTTGCGTGTGTTGGACTCTTTGAGCAGGCGAGCAGTGGGCGCGCGACTGACAGTTATGTTTCTGTAGGACGAGGGAAGACCTGGCGACATTGCAGAAGCAGCTTGTGCAGTTGACTGAAGCCAATAAAGAGCTTTCTGAGGCTAATAAGATGCTATCGAGCACCAATCAGTGCCTCGTGCAAGACCTCAGCTCCAAATCGACCATCAGCACAGACCTGACCGTCCTGTCCACACCCGTTAGTACGCCGTCATCAACGGGAGACCGGGAAACGCATCTCCGGCGAGATTCCGCAAGAATGCAAGAAGACCCGAGCTGGCAGCGTCTTCTAAATTGCAGAGACGCCGTTCAAGCGCTGGCCAAGCAGCTTGAGCTCGCCGTGATAAGCTGGCAGAGCAACTCCGAAGCTGATAACCGCCGTACCTATATCGAAGATCTCGAGCGCCACTGGACAGACGCACAAAGGCACATGGACCTTCTAGGGAAATGGGCAGCTACACCAGGCTCCACGTCTGAGGCTGAGCGCCCGGGATCGGGGAATGCGGAGATGCACGAGCCTGCTTGTGAATCCGCCGACGACTATGAACGCCGGTTGCGCTCGGCGCAAGAAGATATGGCACGGAAGTCGCAAGCTAGCCCGGAAGGCAAGAGTTCTGACCTTGACTTGGAGATCACTCGACGTGAGGTGGCACAACTACTCCAGCGCCAGCCACGCGAACCTGAGTGCCGTATATTCGACACGGACTCGTGTGTCGCCTATTCAGGCCCAAGCGACAAGTTTTGCAGGTCATCACGGAAGGGCGCTACAGCCTCCAAATTTCGTCGTGCAGGGATGCCCCATTACTGTCCTGCTGAGCCTCAAAACCACCTTCCCTATCACTGGGACGCCGTCCACGAGGACAACGCCCCCATCGACGATAGGGAATCGTTGGCTGCGCCCCTCGGTCAAGTGGTAAAGACGGCCTCCGCTTCAGAAAGAAAGCTTGCAAGGAAGTCATCGAGCGACACTTTGGCGGCAGAAGAAGATCCGTTGCTCGCGGCACCCCAGCTGCCGAATCTCGAAGTTGGAGCGCTTGAGCTGTTGAGGCGTTGGACGAATCTCGAAGTCGTGGCCTGATCAGCCGCACTAGCATGGCGATGGCGGTGGCGAACCTGACCCTCTGAGTGTGTCTTTCTCACGATATAGGTGTGAACCCGGGGCATAGATGCTTTCGCATAGTCGAAACCAGGACCGAGTGCTGCATAATGCGCTAGTCCTCTTCGAGGCCTTGATATATATCTTAGGGCGTTACATTGCGTTCAAATGCTCGTGAGCCATACAGCTCCGACCAGGCTGAGCGTCCGGCAAAATCTCGCTGCGAATCAGTGACCACCAACGCCTACGCTTCCCACATGTCATCTTCTTGAGCCAGAATGCCAATGTAAATTCCGCGCAGCTTGTCGCTTCCACCTTACTCTCCAAACACACCAAATCGCACAACCTCACACTCCAACGTCTCCAGATCCACCAGCACAACTTCTCCCGTGTCTCTAAAAGACGGTATGCTGACGACCCTCACCCGCTGACCTAATGGCCCCTCCACCACCTCCGTCTCGAATTTCGGTTGGTCGCCAACGAAGAAGACATGCGGACATTCTCGTAGCACGAACTGGTCCCCATCTTGGAATGGATAACACCACAAGGTGTCTGGCGCTGTCGGTGCTACCAATCGCCAACGAAGCATTGCTTCCATCATCTCAAGTCGATTTTCGGATGGCACATATTTGTATATGTCGTTGACTGGCTGACCAGCAGTGCCGAGGAAGGACCAGCCGTCTAGATTGAAGGAGGCTGGATTAGTCGTGGTGGAGAACCACGAGGGTTCTGCGTCCTGCGAGGCGGTGGGTGGGTTCATGTAGGCGCGGGAATGGGGAAACATGGCGGCGTGGATGGGTTGTTGCGGGAGGGCGGTGGAGGTTGGGTCGTGCTCGCCTGGGAGCAGGGTGATGGGAAGACTGGGGAGGAGAGTCGCCAGCCACGTGTCTAGACGATCGGTGGGTGCGGCGTTGTATGAGGAGGCGTCGTAGCCGTATTTGCGGGTGGCGCCTGGCAGAATCTTTTTGGCGCTTGCGACATCTTCGCGGGATGGGATGGGAGAGGCGTGGGAGAGGGAGTTGCCGGCGATGATGAGGCGGGAGATTTGGGCTGCTTGGGCTTGGTCTTCGGGTGAGGAGGATTCGCCGAGGAGGTATTCCATGAGGAGGTCGAGGGTGAGGGTGTCGCCTTCATCGCCGGAGATGCTGAGGCCAGAGACGATGGCGACTTTGCCAGCATTACCTCTTTCTTGCTTCTGCTTCTTCTTAAGTGCTGCCTCTCCGTCTTCTCTTTCCCATCGGGGTGGCTGTCTTGGTAAGTCCGGGACGCGCAGATCTAGCACTTCAAAGTCCCCATCTGAGTTTTCTGTCCCTACTACCGCCACAATCGCGCCCGTCACTAAGAGACAGCCACGCAAGAAGCCTCCAGTCAACCGTAATCGACCACTCTCATCTTCCAGCATGATCTGACTTCCGACGCCATTCTGTGCTTCACTATGCGCTCCCTTCTCTCCCTCCACCGCCAATCCTACGCCACTGTCGTACTTTACCCGAGCCGGCGGTGCAGCAATCCAATGCTCCTTCCCAATATCCTCCAGCACGTTCGGCTTTAGCGGCATCTCCATGTATATCGTCCCGACCACCCAGCACAACTCGCCTTGTCGCACGTCGAGCACTCTGTCCACTCGTCTGCATTGCTCACCAGCGACCTCAATATTATCAAAGGCCTCTGTGGCGATCTGTTCGACGGCCGGCTTGAGCTGGGCGAGACGGGCAAAGTACATATCGGCATATTGTTGCTGGTAGTGCCGGTCTTCGCCTTTGGGGAGGACATAGCTATTATGAGGGAGATACGATGACGGCGTGCGCGTGGGTGGCTCTTCCGGTCCTGCCATGATGGGCGATGTGCTTTGTGAGATTTCTGCGAAGGAACGCGTGAACCTGGAAGACGTGTCGCGCGTTTAGTGTTTTGGACCAAAGGGGAAGGCGCAGTGTGGGGGCGGAAGGCGCGAAACAGCTGGCGTCATTGGTCGACAGGCATCTCGAAAGTCTGACAGCTAGAAACTTGACAGGAGGTCTTTCGTCGCTGTGATTTAAGTAAAGAGCTGGCCAACATGGCAGCAGATACGCTGACGCCGGCGATACTGAATTATATAGACCATGGTGCATATCCAGAGTCCGAGCAAATCTCTTCTGCCGACCTGGACAGCAATGCGCTGGAAACATTATTGCAGGAGCTCAGAAAATCTCAAGAGCAGGTCAAGAGCGAGATCAGGAGCCTCAGCAAATCTACAGCGCCCGAGATAGATACATGGATTACACGTGCCAAAGAGCTACAAGCCGACATCGAGCGGTCGAGGGCCACAGCCAGGCAGATTGTAGCAGAGCATGAAGAAACGAAGAAGCTGCGAGCCAAGGCAGAGGAGGCGAAGAGGAAGGCACAGCTGCTGGAGAAGGAAGTCGCATTTGAGGAGACATTGGGCAGTGTGCTAGAGCATGTTCGATATGAAAATGGCGTATTGAACACAGTGCAAGATGCGGCAGTGAGTGGTGATGTGGCAATGGCGCTAAAGCAGCTGGAGAAGGCAGAGGAGAGCATCGGTGGCTTGGACGGGCTGAGAGATACAGAGGCTGTCGGTTTATTGGAGCGACGCGTCTTGGAGCTGAGAGATCATTTGAAGGAGACGACGACCCAGTGCTGGAACGGCTTAATACAAGTCGATTATGAGCAGAAGAGTATCAAAATCCACAGCAAGGGCCTGCCGGACATGGGGAGAGCATCGATGGCCAATTTGATCAACTTCGATGTGGTCGTGATGGCTATTAAAGGTCTAGACATTTTCGACGAGCTGGTCAAGAAGCTGAGCAAAGACATTGAACGTGCTATTCTCAGGCCGAGACTAAATGTGGATGACAAGGGCCAAGTTGCCAGCATCACCGTCGAGGAGCAGACACTGTCATGCGACAAGCGTGTGGACGACGAAGGGAACGGGTCACCGTTCTTCGAAGACTTGCAGCAGATTATCAGCTTCCTTTCGGCGAATCTACCGCCGTCAGTCGGCATTCCTCTCTCTGATATTCTGGTTCCAAGTCTCTCGAATAGACTAGAGGAGCAATGGCTCGAACCGGCGGTGCCTATAGACATCAAAGAAATGCCAGCATTCCAGCAAGTCCTACAGAACGTCAGCAGCCTCGCAGACTGCATCGATCGACCCAAGTGGCACGGATCAAAACACCTACGTGACTGGGTGGCCAACGCTCCTCGAACTTGGTTGACGAAGCGGAGGGAAGCTGTACTTGGTGATGCGCGGAATCTAGTGTTCACCGGACTGAGGGAGACGAAAGTCGTTGAAAGAGTGGAAACGCAGATGATCAGCAAAGATGATCATCAAGCGTTGCAAGGCGGCGGAGGAGACGGGGCCGACGACGAGGGTTGGGATGCTTGGGATGAGCCGGAGGAAGAGCAGAAGCCTGCGGAGACTGCTCAGACGCCGGCAGCACCTCCAGCAGCAGAGGAAGACGACGGTGATGCCTGGGGTGCTTGGGATGCTGAGGATTCAGCAACACAGGAAGATAAGCCTGCAGCACCACCAGCCGAGACTGAAGACGAAGATGCGTGGGGTGCATGGGGTGATGAGGATCAATCCTCGCAGAGCCCAGTATCACCGCGCAAAGCACCGCCAGCTCCAGCATCAACCCGCAACGTCAATGGCGACCCACCGTCCAACTCACAGCAACGTGAGATGACTCTCCGCGAGACCTTTACTGTGACAGCCATCCCAGACGCCCTCCTCACCATCCTCCAAAACATCATCACCGACGCCCAGACCCTCGCAGGACCAGACTATGCGTCCTCACCAATCGCTCCGGCCGCCGCAGCCCTTTACACCCTCCCAACCCTCGCCCTCGCCATCTACCGCGCCACAGCACCAACGGCATACACAAAACTTCCTACCGGCAACATGCTAATCTACAACGACTCCCTCCGCCTTGCCGACCAACTACGCGCATGGCAGACCTCCCAACCACCCGCCTCCCGTCTTCGTCTCGACAACGACGTCGCAGCTCTCGAGACCTTTGCAAAGAGGGCTTACAGCTCCGAAATGGACGCTCAGCGCACTATCCTCCGCGACCTCCTCGACGGCGCGCAGGGCTTCTCATCCGTGACAAAGCCGCCCTTCAAACAAGCCGCCGAATCCGCCGTCGAAGAAGTCTTGGCAAGACTGCGCGATGTCCACACGATGTGGCAGCCCATCCTCTCCAACAGCGTCCTCCTCCAAGCCCTCGGCAGCCTACTCTCCACCATCCTCGCGCAAATAATCCGCGAGATCGAGGATCTCGGCGACATCGGCGAGGAAGACTCCCACCAACTCCGTCGACTCATGGATACGATCTCCACTGCCAAATCTCTGTTTACCAAACCCGGGCAGGAGGAGGGAGAGGAGGCGGATATGACGTTTATTTACTGTCCAAACTGGTTCAAATTCCAGTATTTGGCGGAGATTTTGGAGAGCAGTTTGGCGGATATTAAGTTCATGTGGGTGGAGAGTGAGTTGAGTTTGGAGTTTGAGAGGGAGGAGGTGGTGGAGTTGATTGAGGGGTTGTTTGCGGATAGTGAGGTGAGGAGGAGGACGATTGGGGAGATTAGGAGGGGTGGTGGTGGGAGGTGAGTGTAATAGGTGGACTGCTTTTGCCATCTTGATGTGCGGTAGGGCAGAAATGTAAGGTACATAGGACGTGATGATGGGAATACCGAACATAGTTCGGCACTAGCTAGCGTGGAGACGCATCATTTCGCCAGCTGCGCCGCAGGAAGATCTTCGTTTTCGTGCGAACAAACGCTGAATTGAAGCACTTTTGTGCAAATACTTACGTCACGGTTCCAGCAGTCGTGCAGGCATTGAGCCTACACGTACATGTATATGTAATTCGGTATGGTACTGGTATCTTGATCTTGGTTGTCACATTGGTCGAAGAGCCTGTGTGCACTCAGCGAGATCCTGAGAAATTTCGATGATTGACGATAATAATGAATTCAGACATCAGCCAGCGAGATCAAGCCAGCGGAGTGGTTGACGAGCAGCCTACGCGACAGCCTGAGGCGTCTTATACTAAACAAGAAGGAGGACAAGGACAGAATCTGAGTGGTAGTGGACAACCGGTAGGCGTTTTCATCTTTCTGTCGAGATCCTCCCGCATTCAATTTGAGGCTGCTGACAACTTTTTGGTTGCTGCAGGAGAAGAAATCGATATTACAGCGATTAGGCGACCTCCCCGTCTGCTGCGCGTGTCCTTGCTTCGGGCCGGCGAGTCAGCCTCCGACCACTTTTGGGCCTTAAAAACAGGACGCTGGTCAGGGATAGGCGCGTCTTGCAGAGAAAGTATCCTGTGAATGGAGTTGAAGTCCAGCAGGGTCAGCAAAAGAATGTCCTTCACGCGTGCAAGCGAAGCAGTGCTTGAAAACCACGAAATTACGTGCTCGAGTCCAGTCGCGTTGGACGCTGCGCAGTAAGCATTATGTAGAAGATTGCTAGAAGCCCGAAATCATGATCCTTCAGCCTTTGCCCATGGTCCCTTGTGTCTGTATGTACGTCCGCCCCTGTGATATCTGTGATACAATACTCCAGAATCCTTTACCCTACTTATGCCTTAGAGAGCGCATCATACTTGGCTTTATCCAACTGAATAACACCACCATGCCTCATGCCCTTCGGCGACAACGCCGTCGGACACACCGGGAATGGCGTCTTGAAATCCTCCGTGTAATGGCACTCGTATCCTCCTTGGCCAGCGTAATTGTCAACCCAGACGTAATATCTCTCTGGGTTCTCGATATCCTGGAAACTCGCCGGACCCTCCCTCACAGCATCGGTGACCAAGCCCAGCCGCTTCCAGCTCCCGAACAGACCGTTGTCCGAGCGCTCGACGTAGACTTTATTGACCCCCGAGTCTTTGAGGTAGCGGATATATGAGTTACCGCTCAGATGCTGAATCTCCTGGTCAATGAACGTCTCGGTTCCCGTAGTCCATCTCTGCGGCTTGGTGAAGGTCCGAAAGTCGCTCGTGTGGCTGTAAAAGATGAAAGGGCCAGTAGCTGCGCCCCTGTGGCTGGGATCGCTGGCGGCGAACGTGTTGGAAGACCAGAAGACGGCGTAAGAGTTTGTGGATGGGTCGGGGATGGCGGAGGGCGCCCAGACGAAACCGGCGGTGGAGTCCATGAGCTCGACGAGGCGGTCGGCGGACCAGGTGACACCGTCGGTGGATTGCCAGACGTGGATGCTTAGGGAGCCCGTGCGTTGGGCTTCGTCCCAGGTGGTCTTGCCGATTTGGAGGTCGGTGGCGATGACGTACATCTGATATACCGTTAGCGGGTAAGCATGATGGGATGGAAGCTGATGCGTACGGTTCCATCGTCGGCTTGAAGGATTGCCGGGTCGCGAGCGCCTCCTGTGCCTGTTGTGGTTTTCAGGTAAGGCTGGCCGCCGTTCAGAGTCTTGAAGGTCTGAGGTGTGGAGGCGGGCGCCAGTTCGAAGTAGACTTGCTCCAGAGTGCCGTAGAAGACAGCAGCAAGGTATCCGGCATTTGCAGTCTGACGTCCCTCAATCGGGCTGCCAAATGCTGCCGATGCGGCGCCGAGTAGTAGAAGGTCTGTGAAGCGCATCTTTGTGCGATGGTCTCCTTGGCTACAGTGATCAGTTTTTCTAGGTCGCACAGAGGGTGGGCAGTCTACGAGGCTTTATGTCGACATAGCGCTGGGACAAATCTATTTCAAGGCAAAAGGACGCCACGGTTTGGTTGTCGTATCGATACCTTTTAGGCTTCATCTTACTCGAGGCAATGCTTGTCTCAGATAACATTGAGATTACTCCGTAAGCGTCCGCGATGTCTTTGCGCATCAGCTAACCATATTCTGTGTCCTGACCACGTTGGACTCGCCTAAGCCATTCGATTATTACCTAGTCTGAACTGGAGGATTTTGACATGCGCACCGGCAAGTTGCTGACTCTTGCGAAAAGCACTTGGCATGGTTTGAAAGTCGTCTTAGCTTTCAGTGCTGCCACATCCTTGCTTATACTTGTCCAAACACCTGGTTGGCAGGGATGGCACGAGGCCAAGACAGAGGCTTAGCAGTCGCGTTCGAAGTCCTGCTTATTGCACGATATGCTCGGCGCAGGATGCTATCCGCGGAACTCCGTCTTTGCAGAGATCTGATCCTCTCGCTTTTACGTGTGGAGGTCCACATTTGGTAGTGAGACAGGCGCGCTCACGGAAGGGCAGAGTCGTGTGGACTCCCGAAGTATGGTCGACCCTTAGATCGCGCCGCTAACTGGACGGCTTGCTATCTTGCGGGCATGGTGATATCCTGACGATCGTGGAAGTAATGAGAGTCATATCTAGAGGACATTTCTTGCATGCCGTCCGGCGGAGATGTTGCTGCTTCATGGTGCCTCAGGCCCGAGCTGCAAGAAGCACGTGCCGACGGTGCCTCGGCAGCCGACATCGCTGTACAATGGTAAGCAGTACGAAGCCCAGTCTGGCGCTTGCACAATAGCTGGTAAGATGAATAGCTCTCTCTTGAAGCGGTCAGCGTTATTGAACAACGTGCTCACGCTGCCAAGGCACATATAGAGGTCATGTTGAGGTTTTAGCCGCAAATACATTCTGATGACCTCGAATCCCCGCAAGCAAAACCGTCGTACAAGACTAGCTTGCCCGACTGCAGGGGCCGTGCGGTTTTTGAAGTGACGAAATTCCAGCCCAGATCTTCACTTTGGTCTGGTCTCTTTCTGACTCCTCCATTGACTCTTCCACACTTTCCCGATTGACTCACAACACTTCAAATACCATCCGAAGCTGCCATTGCATGCTCAGATCCTGATTGCGACCTCCAAAATCCTCCCTAGCAGGACTATCACCTTCTTGAGTGTTAGGCCGACAGCAGAAAAAGCCAGCCAAAATGTGCCCAGTGCCAGAGGGCAACGAGGCCAATGGTCATGCCAACGGCCACGCAAATGGAACCACCAATGGTGTCAACGGCACCAACGGCAACCACGAGGGCTACAAGTGAGTTGTACAGTAGGCAGTGGTGGAGCTTGAAGCATGACTGACGGCTCTCTGCGCACCAGGGCCTTTAACACTCAGCAAGCATCACGACCACAGAGCTCCAACCCGTACGCACCCGTCCAGGACTTCCTCAGCAATGTATCAAATTTCAAGATCATCGAGTCGACGTTAAGAGAAGGCGAGCAGTTCGCCAATGCATACTTTGACACCGAGACCAAGGTTAAGATCGCCAAGGCACTGGACGAGTTCGGTGTGGACTACATCGAGCTCACCTCCCCCGCTGCCTCAGAGCAGTCGCGCAAGGATTGCGAGACCATTGCCAAGCTCGGCCTCCGGGCCAAGACCCTCACTCACGTGCGATGTAACATGGCCGATGCCAAATTGGCGGTCGAGACTGGTGTGGATGGTGTAGACGTCGTCATTGGTACCTCCAGCCATCTCATGGAGCACAGCCACGGCAAGGACATCACCTACATCAAGAACACTGCGATCGAGGTCATTGAGTACGTCAAGTCGCAAGGCAAGGAGATTCGGTTCAGCTCGGAGGACTCTTTCCGAAGTGACCTGGTGGACCTCCTCACCATTTACAGCGCCGTTGACAAGGTCGGCGTGCACAGAGTTGGCATTGCTGACACCGTCGGGTAAGGAACTACGCCGAAAAGAAAGGGTGACTTGAGACTAATTGAATGCAGCTGCGCAACTCCAAGACAAGTGTACGATCTCGTCCGAACACTGCGCGGCGTCGTCAGCTGCGACATCGAGACCCATTTCCACAACGACACTGGCTGCGCCATCGCCAACGCCTACTGCGCTCTGGAGGCAGGTGCGACCCACATCGACACATCGGTCATCGGTATCGGCGAGCGTAACGGCATTACTCCTCTCGGTGGCCTGATGGCCCGCATGATCGTCGCCGACCGTGACTACGTCAAGTCCAAGTACAAGCTGGAGAAGATCAAGGAGATTGAGGACCTGGTTGCAGAGGCAGTTGAGATTAACGTGCCATTCAACAACCCGATCACTGGTTTCTGCGCCTTCACCCACAAGGCCGGTATCCACGCCAAGGCCATCCTTAACAACCCGTCTACCTACGAGATCATCAACCCGCTCGACTTCGGCATGAGCCGATACGTGCACTTCGCTTCCCGTCTGACCGGCTGGAACGCAATCAAGTCGCGTGCTGAGCAGCTTGGTCTCGAGATGACCGACACTCAGATCAAGGCCGTCACGCTCAAGATTAAGGCTCTGGCTGATGTGCGGCCATTGGCCATCGACGATGCCGACAGCATCATCCGGAATTTCCACTTCAACCTGTCCGCGGACAAGGACCGGCCGTTGATCCAGCTGACGAATGAGGAGAAGAAGGCATTTGCCGCCAAGGAGTTGGAGCTCAGCAAGGAGGGCGAGAAGAGGCAGATCGACCAGACTGCAGATGCTCAGGCGGAGCAGCCTGCTGCTAAGAAGAGCAGGAATGCTACTGCTGCATAGGTGTCGAGGTCGATGCTGTAGCAGTCAGCGTGTATATATAAAGAGAGAGAGCGCATGAAGCGAGCGGAGACCTCTTGCATGTCGGCGTTCAAAGGAGTTTAGCGAGGGCTGTGGTCTGGTACTTTTTGGTCGATTCTGGACAGTGGCAAGACGGATAGCTTGCACAGCTTGTGCAGTCGGTAGGACGACAAAAGAAGTGAAAATACCCGAATACATTTGGCGACTGCTTGTCAGCAGTCTCGAGCATTGTGCAGATGTGTGCAGGACCCATACGTAAACCAGCAAAGCAATCGACTGCGGCTGAAATGCAGGGATCCTCGGTTTGGACTCGGAGCTGAGTGCTTTGATGCATCTGTCGAGATAGGTGACCGAATGAGCTTCGTGGTTTTGAATTGAGCTTACTGCCTGCAATCATCTGGGTCCGCACATGGATGTAGGGCAGGATCTACCACAGAGGTTCGAGATTGCCGAACACTTGAATGCCGCCAGCCTCACACGTTCTCAACATGCCAACTTTAACTCGACCACTTTGCACAAATGGCTAGGTCCAGACAATGGTCTGAGCCAACTGCACCAGCTCTGATGGGTACCATGCGGCGCTAGACTCGCGATCGTGCGTACGGTCGATGGAGTTCATGTACGTGATATGCATGTATTACAGAGGCTGAATATGCAGAGAGTAAGCAGGTAAGAAGCGATAGAAAGGTTGGTTGTTCTTCTGAATCCTGCTCTTGCAGACCACCTTTCCTCCTCTTTAGCCTTGATGTAGTCTTTGCAATTGTGAAGACCGGCTTTTCAATATCGGAATTCAAGATGGCAACGACGGACGGCATCACCAATGGCCTGCCGGCTCTTGCAACGTCGGCTGAGGACTTCCTCAAGCATAAATATGACTATGTCATTGTGGGTGGCGGCACAGCTGGTCTTGTCGTTGCGGCTCGTTTGACTGAGGACCCAAATGTCACTGTCGGGGTGCTTGAAGCTGGTAGCAACAAGCTGGGTGACGCATTGATCGATACGCCAGCGGCGTTTCCGCAAATGCTCGGTTTGGAAGGATGTATGTCCTCTTCCCATGAGTGAGATTGCTGCTCTTGGCTAACGTGCGCAGACGACTGGGGCTTTAGGACCGAACCTCAGGTACACACAAATCGGTCAACCGTTCCATCCATCATTCACTGACCATGCACCCAGCCAGCGAATCAGAACAAGCGCCACCACCTCCCACGAGGCAAGGTCCTAGGAGGCAGCTCAGCAATCAACTTCACGATGTACGTCCGCGGCTCAGAGCAAGACTACGACGACTGGGCCGAACTCACCGGCGATCCATCCTGGGGCCACAAAGCCATGGCGCCGTACATGCGCAAGCATCAGACTCTGGAATCCTTCGACCCTTCCACCACCGATCGTTCGACGTTTTCAATTGTAGACGAGTACCACGGCACTTCCGGCCCTATCAGGACGAGCTTCAACCCACCGCCGAAACTGCAGCTGGAGGACGACTGGATCAGAGCTGCTGATGAGGTCGTAGGATGTGCCGCCAAACCGAATGATCCTTGGTCTGGCGATCATATTGGATTCTACCATACGCTTGGGACTGTGGCTCGCAATGGACCGGACAAGGGTAAGCGGTCGTATGCTGCTAGGGATTACTTTGCTGTCAATGCACACAGGGCTAATTTGCATGTGCTCTGCAATGCGCCTGTCAACTTCGTGGAGCTGGTTGGAAATCAGGCGACTGGTGTCAACTTCACTTTCCATGGGGAGCAGCATAGTGTCCAGGCCAAGCGTGAGGTCATTGTGTCTTGCGGCGCGCTGCAAACTCCACAGATCCTGGAGTTGTCCGGCATTGGTGATCCAGAAATTTTGCGGAAGGCAGGTGTTCGATTGAAGGTTGAGAATAGGGGCGTTGGCAGGAACTATCAAGACCATATTTTGACTGTAGGGAGCGACATCCTGTATCTTTTGGCGTGTCCCGGCTGATCAAAATTAGGGCGCCGGCTACGAGATGAATCAGGGCACTTATACCGTCGACATCATGCATAATGCAGGATTCATGGCTGAGGCCGAGAAGGCCCTCTTAGAGACACAGGATGGGCCCCTTACTTGCCTTCCGACTATGCAGGGCTTTTTTCCGTACAAGGCCAGTCCAACGGCTGTATTAAGCATTGTTCGCAGGACTGACAGTCGAGCAGCGATTCGCAAGCGCAGACGAGCAGGAAGCAATCATCAAATCGATCGAAGACAGCATGCCAAACATCACGCCGTTCCAGCGCAAGCAATTCCAGCTCATCATCAATCACCTCAAAGACGGCAAGTCCGCCAACCTACAGGTCCTCCTCATCCCCTCGACTCTAGGCTGGGACACCGGCACGGAGGATCAGTCCAAACTCTTCGTTCCGCCTGCCACGCCAGAGTCGCTGCACCACATCTCACCAGTCCTGGCCCTACAATACCCCGTCAGCAGAGGCACAGTCCATATCAAGACCTCCAGCATCAACGATCCACCATCCATCGATCCTGGCTTCCTAACGCATGATGCGGACATCGCAGTCCTGGCTGCTGGTCTCAAGATGCTTGATGGTGTCGCCAAGACAAAGTACCTGAAGGACCAGATTAGTGCTCGTGTGGCGCCGAAACCGGATGTCGATCTGCAGGATCTTGAGCAAGCCAGGGCGCGGGTGAAGGAGTGGTGTCTTTCGGAGTACCATTCCTGCGGGAGCTGTGCCATGGGCGATGCTGTGGATTCGAGATTGAGAGTGATTGGAGTGAAGGGCTTAAGAGTTGTGGATGCGAGTGTGTTTCCGAATCATGTTAGTGGGAACATTGTTTCGAGTGTTTACGCGGTGGCGGAGAAGGCGGCGGACTTGATCAAGGAGGAGTGGCAGGAAGGTGATAAGGTGAGAGATATCAAGGGAAAGCTTTAGCAGTGAGTGTTGATGACCGGCAGTGTGTAACAGTGTCTTCGCAAGGTTAAGCTTCCGCGAGTAAGACTTGAATATGGCTTATCGGAAGAGAGGTGAATGCGGCGCATCTGTGGTCTCACATCTCTGGAACGACCACCCACTTCTCGCGTGGTACTCATATAGAATACATTCATACGTGAACTTCATATCACGAATTTCAATCTCCCAGCCATCGGTAAACGCGTCGTGCTCGGTGAAACTTCGCTAAATTTACTCTAGCGTGGTCGGCTCGCGTCGTGCTTTACGCGCTTTCTCCAGCGACCATTGAACCTGCTTTCTCTACTCAAGACTACCTTCCACACCCGCCGCACACGCTTCGCTACTTCTTTACACACAGTACAAGCGATACAGAAGTAGGAAGCACGCTCTCGATATGGCAGGCACTGTCCTCGGAAAGCGAACGCGCAGCGCGACAGCTGCTGCTGATACGAGCAGCAACAAGCGCATCGCGACTGCGTACAAGGTCGCCAAACCCGCCATCGAGGTGTACCAGGACAGCAAGAGCGAGCAGAAGATCCCTCAGACGCCATCAACTCCGAGACACCGGGATGCATTATCCAAGAAGGTGCTCATCACTCCTCGACATCGCGTCTTGACGCCGAAGAAGCTGGTCACACCTTCGCACGCGTCAACATCAGTATACAGCCAGGCGCGACAGTTATTCTCGCGTTGCTCAGCACCTGGAAGACTCGTCGGCAGAGATGCAGAGCGCGAAGAGATTACCTCATTCGTCGATGCACGCCTGGACTCGAAATCGGGCGGCTGCTTGTATGTGTCAGGCCCACCGGGTACCGGCAAAAGCGCGCTTGTTGGCGAAGCGACAGAGCAGTACAAGGAGCGAGCAAATCTGCGCATATCCGTAGTCAACTGCATGAGCATACGGAATGCGAAGGATTTGGCACAGAAACTGTCAGAAGATCTTGATCTGGCAGAGGCAGTGGGCTTTGAGAAGCTGAAGGCATGCTTCATACGCGGCAGAGCGACAGATGCGCAGAAATACTTGGTGATTTTAGACGAGGTGGACAGACTGGTGGACCTTGATCTCGATCTACTCTACAGCCTGTTTGAGTGGTCGATGCAGCCTTCGTCTCGGCTCGTTCTCATTGGCATTGCAAACGCGCTCGACTTGACGGATCGATTTCTGCCACGACTCAAGGGTCGCAACCTCAAGCCCGAGCTCCTTCCATTCATGCCCTACACCGCGGCACAGATCGGCGAGGTCATCACCTCAAAGCTGCGGTCATTGGCGCCGAACGAGACAGGCGCGGTGCCTTACCTCCACCCTGCAGCAATCTCTTTTTGCGCCAAGAAGGTGGCAGCGCAGACAGGTGACCTACGAAAAGCATTTGACATCTGTCGACGGGCCATTGACCTCGTCGAACAAGATTTGAAGATGGAGGGTAGCAGAGGCGTGCAAGACAGTCCATCGAAGACACCCTTGATCGAAAACATGAATCTGTCTTCCCCGGTGAGGAGTTCAATGAAAGGCGAGCCGACAACATATACCGTGGACACAGCACCGAAAGCGACGATCGCACACATGGCCAAGGTTACAGCTCAAGTCTTTGGCAATGGTGCAACCCAGCGGCTCGGTACGCTCAACATCCAGCAAAAGGCTGTCCTGTGCTCCCTATCAGCTCTGGAGAAGCGGAAACGAGAGACCCAGATCGAACGTGCAATGTTCTCGACGCCGACCAAAAGCAACAATCCTTCTGCGCCCACCATCAAGCAGCTTTTCGAGGCGTATAGCGCCGCCTGCAAGCACGAAAAGCTTCTACACCCATTGACGAGTGTGGAGTTCAGGGACGTGGTGTCTGGTCTTGAGACTCTCAGCCTGGTCAGCGCTGTCGATGCGAAGAATAGCAGCTTTACTCTGCCACTGACTCCGTCGAAGACGCCTACAAGAGGTCGCAAGGGCGGCTTCGGCACTGCGGCGATTGGTGATGAGAGGAGGGTGGCGAGCTCGGTCGGCTTCAAGGAGCTGCAGGGCTGTCTTGAGGGCGCTGGATCTGATATCTTGAGAGATATGCTGGAGGGTGGTGGCGTGTTCTGATTAAATACTGCTGAGAGATGTGATTTGAATGGCGTTCAAGCGATCTGTATGGCGTCTGGTTATGAAAGGGAGGAATGACTGCGTGTGTTTGGGCGGTCGCGTCGAATTGGGGACTGGATACAGTGATGATTGTCTTGGCATAGCGAACGCATGGAAGGATAGAGTTGGCCACATTGCATCGCATGGTTTTAATTACTGTTCGATGTCGCAGCACGAGATGTGTATTGACTATGATGATCCCCTTTCGCTTGTATTGACTATCCTCCCTGTCCGTGAAGACACTGATCCGCAAGGTAATCCACTCGTTACCTACGTCTGTTCCTTGACCTGATCGTCGAATTCTTTGTTAGCTCACGCGTTTCATGCGGCCTCTGGTCAAGCAGTGAGGCTGGTTTTGTCGAACTCGCATTGGTTGAGTCAAAATGGCCTCCACTACAAAACGGTGATGCGTCAAGATCGTGACGGTACGCTCGCGCCACGCCATATCATCACTCAAAAATCCGCTAGTAGTTGAAACAATTGTTGTGACTTGATCTGAAACATAAATCGTCTACACAGAGAGCGTGAAACAAGTCCTAGAGGTATCTTCGCAGAGCGCCAACTAACCCAAACCCTAACCCTTGAACCTGTGACATTACCAATGCATCTGCCGTTGCTCAGTCCCAGGACTCATCGGCTCCTCATATGCTCCCGGGATCGCCACATCCTCATACACCTGCTCTCCCGGCGCCGCAGCAAAGTGCTCCTGCCTCTGCTCCCGCGGCGCCTCGGCCATAAGCGGCGGTTTCTGATCCGGCTCAGGAGGCGTAGGCGACCGCGTAGCCTGCATAGGCGCGAAGCCAACCTGCGCCATCTTCGGTGTTGCGCCTGTGACTTTGATTGGAGGTGCTTGTAGCTTGAATGGTGCGGGCTGCGCCTTTTGATCTGGGTCGACGTAGCGGACGCCCTCCTCGACATCGGGACTCTCGGTCCAGTAGTCTGCGGGTCCCTTGCTGAAACCGCTGCGTGGGCTCATGAGGCCGGGAGTATTGGGTGCAGATTGCGTGCGCAGCTGAGCGAGGTACATGTCGCTCCTTGCGCGGTCGCGGTTGGCCATGGATTTGCGGAGCTGGCGTTTTGAGTAGAAGCGGTAGAAAGTCACACCGTAGACAGCGATCGTGATGGTTTCGACCACGACTTCGATGATGCAGCAGACTAGACTCCAGTTTTGTAGTCGGCAGACTAGGTCGTAGGAGACTTCGTCCTGGAAGAGCTGGCGTCTGGTGTTGTTGACGCAGGCCCATCCCCACATGTCTTTGTTGTTGCTGGTGGATTTGGCGCCTTGTAATATACCAGCCCCGATACCCCACATGACGATGCTGAAGACGAAGAAGGCGACGGCGAAGGCAGAGTAGTAGACTGCAGCTTTCTCTGCACGCTTGTGGCCTCCTCGCCAGTATGCGTAGAAGATGACCAGGGAGCAGAAGAGCGACACGCAGGAGATGCAGAGCAGGACGACTTGTGGCCAGGTCTTTTGGTTCTCTGCCCAGGGCGGAAGATCGTTTCGGGCTGGGATATGCTTGGTGGCGTTGAATATAGAAAACGTCGACGAGAGCATGCCGAGAACGATGAGTGAGCAGGAGAAATTGACACCACGCAGCAGCAATTTGGCTATTCGCACCCGGACCTTGATCCTCTGTAAAGGAGTCAGCACATCATGTGGTTGCCGTCATGGTTCGCTAGTCACACTTACCAAGTCCTGCTTTTGCCTCTTCTCGGTATGTGCTTCCTGCTTCTCCAGGATCTCTTCCTCCTTAAAGGTCGGACTAAGAATCGCCTTCAGGTCCTTTGGGGCCGCACCAGGTGTTTTCATGGCACTTTTCAATGGACTCTTGAGTGGACTTTTTGGCACGGAAGGGTAGTCATTGTTGTCGGTGTCTGGCATTTCTACCGACTCATGCCGGTTCATGTAGCCGAAGCCCACATCACCAGGCTGGGGTTGCGCCATGTAGTGGTTGGTATTGATCTTGAGCTCACTAAAGGGCAGCTTCTTCGGCTCGATAGGTGAGTTCACTGCTGTCGCCTCGGCAAAGCGAGCGGTGCGTGGCGACTTCAGTGAAGGCGCCTTTGTCGATGTCGCAGTAGACTCGTCAGAGTCGGCACGGGCTCTTGTTTCTATCGTGAAGGTTGGCTTTTTTCTTTGGCCGTCTGCTGACATTATGTCAGATGGAGTGCTAAGATAAGATCGAGCGGTTTTCCAGTGTTGTCTCCTGTCTAGAACGCAAACCAGAGGCCAGCTCCTAGGTTGTTGTGCAGCTATGCAAACCACAATGAAAGAGTATGTACAGTATCAAGTCGCAGAGTCCAGCTGTTGAGGACAGAAGATCAAGAGGCGGCACCTAGATGTTTGATCGTAGGAGACGTCGCCACGAAAGCTGGGCGCTTCGCACAGACAGCACCAGATTGGCCCGGATGCAAGCAGGACGTCCGCTTGGTCGCTCGTTCGGTACAGCAGCAAATGGATGCGGATGCGTGGAGCGAGGCCATGGAAGCACTTACCAGTGGTCTACCGTCCGGCGCCAATATTGCCTTTGGGTCACTCGCTGCTGTGATAGGACGGCATGTAGGTGCAAGGCGCCTAGAGATCGCTCGGCCTGGATGCAGTCCTGCTGCCCTGCAGAAAGATAGCTGCCGTCGTCCCGTCGTTCGCTTTATGGAGAAGACTCTCGTGAACAATATACTAGCGTCAATATCGTGAAGATGATCTTTCTGGTTGAGAAAAACAAGAGATGCGAGCATTCACATAAGGACGGTGAATGCCAAACTGGTCCTACATTCTGGTCATGGTCGGCAGACCGCCAATCCCTGCTCGCGCAGTCGACACCTTCCGGAGAGCACGGGCTGCACGTTTGTGCGTATGCATGGCAGCATTTGGCGCCCGGTTGCTGGACGATTGGTGATGGAGTTCGCAACTTGCAGCTCGGCAACGTCGCTATGAGAAGGTTGACTCCGCTGCTGCACGCTCCCAGCGAATCAGACGCGGCCGTGCTGTCCCCACAATTCAGACCGGCGCTTACAGCTCTCTATGAGACTTTACCTGGCTGTCAAGTCTTCACGTGGTCATTATTCTCGTTGATGTCGCACATGTGCGCAACACAGAGCTGCCGCTATCGACGCCATTTGGATTACAACAGATGAACGCATTTGCGGCATATTGATGCCATTGGCAGTCATTGACGACTCTGAGCATGATCTCATCTTCTATTTCTACATATCGCATCTGTCGATCGACCCAGATGACAACAGCAGGTTGCAGATCAACCGTTCGCATCTAGGATTCGAGGGACATTGACAACCACTAGCCAGGATCGCTGCCATAATTGTCCAGGAAGCCATCATAGAAGGCGTAGAATCTGGTGTCTCGCCCAACATTTCGTCTCCTGTGAGTCGACTTTTGATCTACGAGCACATTGTCCCTGCTCAAGTCCGGCGTTGGCAGCCTGTCCGTTCCAAGCGTAGGTTCGTACTCTTTGACGATCGGCTTCTGATCTGCGACGGGCCGGAATGACCGGTGCTCCTCCTTGAGCAGCAATGTCGACGCGCCCTGATGCTCCGGACTCGGACCGTATAAAGAGTTGGCCAATGCCATTGCTTCTGTCGGACCTGGCTTCTGCGGACTGTCAGGTGACGACAATTCGTCCTCGAAGGCTTGACCGGACAGCAAGCGCTGATGTCCTTGGGATACGGTTTTCTCTAGCGGCCACCGCCCATGACCAGGTATTATGCTATGCTCATGCTCTTCTCGTATGGATTGTACCGCCTCAGACAACGGACTCTGGATTCGAAAAGGTAATGTGAAGGTAGGAAATTCTGCCGTTCCTTCGTCTGAGGCAAAGGGATTGCCCGGATCTTCATAAATTGTATGGCGCAAGCGTATCAGCTTGTTCTTGTTGACTTTAATGTAAGGAGGCGATGGCTGTTCCGGATCTGTCTGTACTCTTCGAAGAGGAAAGCGAAGTTGAAAGGGCGACTCAGCTTCGACTGCGGCTGTGAGTGGGATAGTTAGTTGAAACATTCACCAAATGGTCGGAGATGGCTTGTCATATGAGATACTGCATAACACTACCGACGCCAAACAATACGTGAGCTCCCGTCGTCACAACAAACTTACCTAAGCAGAAACAGCACACGTTACTGCTCATAGCAAGAAGTCCAATTGACACACGCACGGCTCAATGAGATCTTTGATCCTTACCACGTAGGCCCGCCTTCGCAATATCGATCTCCGCTCTGCGCTGTCTCTGGATCTCCGCAACGCATTCGTCGCAAACGCCGTCTACGTTCCTCATGTACTTATATGGGACACGGCCGCACTTCGTACATTTCACCATCGCCTCGGTATCTGCAGGCGCAGCGTCAGCGAAGCTCAAGTCCGAATCGTCAGAAGCCTTTCTCTGACGGATTTGCTGCTTGATAGGGTCCAACGTCTTGGAAGCCTTGAGAGCAATTTTCTCACCAGTGCTGAGCTCCGGCACCACTTGATTATCAGGAGATTGTGACCCACCGATGTCTTCCTGGTTTGGATTTGGGTATAGCACAGCAGGCCCGCGGCTCTTCCTGCTCGACGACGATGAGTAAGTGCTGCTAAGGCTGTGCATGGAAGGCCTGGACCCGGGAGCTTTGGGACGCGTGTTGAGAGAGCGAGGGTCCGCATCATAATGAGCTCTCTGCTCCGCAGCTTCAGCCTCTGCATTGCGTTTGTGCCGAACGAGGTGATCGTCACGCTCGTCTTGAGACATTGCTAAAATGTCAGCTTTGTCCTTGAGTGAATCAGAGAAACGACGGATTTTCCCCTTGATCCACTCACCCACACTGCTTGTGCGCCGTCTAGGTATAGCAGAAGGACTCCTCCCTCTGTCAGAGTCTGCGTTGGAGGAGCCACGCTGATTGCTGGATTCTGGTCCTGGAAGCTGCGTAAATGGTGGCTTGATGGAGCGTGGATCGCTCGTACGTATGTTTTCGGCATCGAATCTGCCGTCCGCACCTCGACCGATGGTTCGCATGTCCTGGTCTGTGCTAGGCCTTCTTAATACAGGACGTCCGCGCTGTTGTGGTGGATAAGCGTGTGTTCTGGGGCCGGCTGGGGCAGAAGCCTTGCCGGCCGGTGTCTTCAAGCCTTGGGGTGTGGCATACGCTTTGACTCTGTCAAGGCCAATGTTTCGTGGTGTGTGGTGCGGATTCTGTCTGACGGGCTCAGACATTCCCGTAACCTTCTGACTACCTAAGTAGTGAGCTTCTGCGGCGGCCTGTCCATTAGCTGGGCCGAACGGGTTATTCACAAAGTTCGACATTATGAGGGAACTTACTGGTCGAGGTCACTTTTGTGTGGTCAGAGTACTGTAGTCTTGTAACTGCTCGTTGCGCAACCTGCCGAGTGTAGCTCTGCTTGCACCGGAACTGGTATTGCAACCGAGATGCGTTGGACAATGAATCTGAATAAGCCAGACGGGCTCGTATGCCGGGGCGTGACAATGTCCTTATACTATCCTCGTTGATCTTGGACAAAGCCGAGACGTACAAAGGCGCTATTGTTACTTGAACCAGTGTAAAACATGACGCTTTGATTCACTGACTACACATGCTTAGGATGTCGAAGAAGTTCTTTGTTCATTGACAGTGAGACTCGAAGCTATGTTGACATCGAATGGAGGGCGTGATGTCTTACGACCCTCCAACAGTGCTTTCCATGCCGTGACGTAAGAGATGAATTACAATTGACATGACTGAAATGCCCATGATGCCTGAACGCCTTCGATAAAGTCAGCAAAAGTGACGTCGATTGCGGTGTAGTATGCAACATACCTCGCCCAACAATCATACTCGTACCTGGTCCAAGCCTATAGGGCGAAAGCAAGACCGCCGATTATGCTGACCAGAATGGAGAAAGTGAAGATGCTGGATTTACTGAAGCTCGACGCAGAGTTCGACGCCTCGATGCCGGTAGTGTTGCCATAAGCCACACCAGTGGGCTTGCTGGAGGCGACCGCCAGGCCACCGGCGGGAGACGTGGCAGCACCCGAGGTGGGCGCCGAAGAGCCAGCAGCGGATACTGGAGTGGCACTGCTTACGCCAGCAGTTCCAGCAGGCGCAGAGCTACCAGCAGCACTACTGGCTGGGACAACCGAGCCAGCCGAGGCGGCGCTAGCAGGAGATGCGGAGCTGCCGGCAGGAGCAGCACTGCTAGCTGGGGCGGCAGAACCTGCAGCGCTGCTAGCTGGGGCAGCGGAGGTAGCGGCACTACCGGCTGGGGCAGCAGAGCCTGCGGGTGAAGCGCTACCTGCTGGAGCGCTGCTGGCAGCAGTGACAGGGCAGACGGTTGTCGAAAGAGCAATGGTGGAAGTGTGAAGCACAGTCGAGTCGGCCGGGCAATTGGTGACAGTTGCTGCGCACGAAGTCACGGTGTGGACGGACGTGGTGTAGATGGTGGATGTAGTCCATTCGCCAGTCTCAGTACCCGTAGCAGAGGCAGGTGAGCTGCCAGTGCCAGCGGCAGCAGTGGGTGAGGCAGCATTGGTTGCAGGGACGGTGCTACCCTCGTGCGCTTCGCAGCCACATGGCTCGGTTACAGTCACTGGTGCTGAGCTTTCGCATTGGGAGCACTCGTAGGTTGTGACAGTGAAGCCTTGTGGGATGTGGCTCGGGCCTGGAGTCCAGGTAGGCGTAGCATCGGTGCAGCTCTCGGTGACAGTGTATGTTGACTGAGTAGTACCAGTCGGGCACATAGCCAGATATGTTGTTGTGTAGACAGTGGTGAAGCCTGGCGTCGAAGACTCGCTCATCATACATTCTGGACAGTAGGTGACGGTCACGCCGTTTGTGACGGTGATTAAGCTTTCCAGCGACGCAGTATCGCAGTCGCTGTAGGTGATGGTCGTGTATGAAATGGGCGCGCTTGTTGTAGGCGAAGTTGTGTTCTGAGCATGGGCACCAGTGGCAGCCAAGGCCGCAACGGCTGCAGCAGATCTCCTGAACTTCATTTCGAGACAATGTGATATTAGTGTATTCGCGCGTTCCGTATAGTAGTACAGACGATGCCAAGGTAGCGAGCGAGAGGCAAGAAGTAGTAGCTGTGAATGGATCGAACGAGTGAGATCCTCCGAATGCAGCAGATCAGTATTAAACTACTAGTATGATGGACGAGGAAGGAAACGGCATGGGAATGGGAAGCTGAAAGTTTATACACTCACCTGTTCGCGGTGTTGCTGTGTGTTGATCCAGCTGCATTCCAGTGGCAGATGAACTTTTGGGCTTGCGGTCATTCCGTCGCCGAGCAACAAACACCCGAATCTGGGAAGGTCTCATTTGCGGAGATGAGAACACGAGTTTGTGGACTGTGGGATGCGGGACGACATCCAGTGTCATGGCGCGAACGACCTCAGTCCAGATCCGATCCATCAGAACTCATTGGCTGGCCCCCACGTTGCCACAGGCTTCCCGGAAAGCACTTTGCCCACGTCAGAGTCTACATATCCCGGCCATTGGAACACTCAGCATTGAGAGGCCTAACATGTCCAGGCTCACCTGTTCCTGGACCGACTATTTGAGCAACCGCCGTTCTCTGGAAGCCAACTCCGGTTCCGTCCAGCAGTCTCTCAATGCTGAGCATGAAACAGACCAATTGGTGCTTGTCCACAATGTGTCTCCAACAATAAAGATCATGAAGTCATGCTCTAATGTCCTAAAGCCATCTTCATAAGGAGCCTCGAATGAATTAAATTGCGGACGATGTCATGATCGTTGTGACCTTCAAACTGGTTTCCCAACCAGATTGTCCACATAACGTCACTCAACATGAAGTCTTCTGCCGCAGATTGAGGACCCATGTGATACAGCTGATCTTCCGAAAGCAAAGCCTAGGTAGGGAAGACATCAACTTCCAATGCTTTCCTACATATTGCGAGCAGGCTGTTTTCACCGCATCCGGTATAGGTAATATGGTAGAGCCAGCATTGCCACGTGCCTAAGTTGCCAGTCCGTCCAAGCTCAGATAAAAGGGGATGACCAAGGTTGCGTGAGTGGAAATTTGCATGCCAGTGGTTAGTTCGCCGCAAACAAAGTCGCGACGTTGATTGCGGCAGATCCTCGGAAGAACTTTTGCCAGCACCTGAATCTCCTGCGATCTTGCTCTTCCCTTCTTAAGTGGATGTATCCAAGGTTGCTTAGCCTATTCCCGCAACCGGCGCTCTGCTTCGCTCAGCTAACTACCTTGCAATGGACTTGATCATGCAGTCAGGACTGCGACAACTCCTCCGTCTGACTGAGTGATGGGACACCACTGAAAATCGGCTTCATACCGAGGACACGCTGGTCACGACAGCAATTCTGTCCATTGAAACGTCGAGCACCGCTCCTTCTGCGATCTTCCAGTCAGCACCTTGATCCCTAGTCAGCAGAAATTACCACAGGAGACACTTCCCACCGCCCTTTTGTTGCAGGCGTGTCCCTTTGCTGCATAGAAGCAAATTTCACGCCCAACACTGCCATGTTCACCCACTCGAGCCACGGCCTCCCTTGTATCTATCTCGTCCTCCCGAAAGAGAACCAGCCACCCCCGAAGTCCTGCAAAAAGAAACCTGAAGTTTCAAACAAGCGCATACATATCCTCATGCTACTTGCAAGGGGTGCAGAAACCAATTTTCGACACATCGTCTGTGTTTACTGACTTGGATACCAAGTGAAGCCTGGGATTGCGCGTTCACTGGATGTCAGGTGACGAGAGAATATTGGTCACATACTGGTAAAGACCAGGGGTTGCCGAGGTGGGGCCGGTCTTGCTCGTGCCTGAGGTCGGCCAGGTATTGACAGCCAGGGCATGAGTGCCTTCCGTCGTCCTCGACCCCGTCTTTCCCGTCAATAGCACTCGTTGTGAGTCAAGTTTTTTGCCAGGAGGCTGCCCATGGACAGACCGACAGCTCAGAGTCGATTGATGGTGATATTGGCTTATGGCTTGTCGGTCAGTCAGCCAGCTGAATGTCCCGGCAGCTCATAACAGCTTGATCGACCGTCGAAGCTTGCGACCAGATAGGCCCGTTCACATGCAAGTGATGCGTCGTCATATAATTGTATTGTACAGTCGGACCTCCTCAGCTTTTTGGGAGATCCGACACAGTAGCCTACTGCCTCCGAAGCAACCCGCCATGCTCGCGCTGTCAACGCTAACGCCCTACTGTTACTCACCTTATTACAACTTCTGATACCTAAGAGGGCATACTGTCAGTCAACGATTTCACAAGAACGAGTCCGCGGAATATGCTTACTCAAGCTTGCCCTCCAGCTTCTTACTCTCCGCCACCTTCCTCACTGCCTTGTTAAAATCATCCTGATTGATCGCATCCCGATAGTCCTTGATCGCAAACAGACCAGCCTCCGTAACCACATTCCTCAAATCCGCACCGTTCAGACCATCTGACATCTTGACGACACTCTCGAAGTCAATCTCGCCCTCCTTTTGCACACCACTCGCATGAATCTTCAGTACCTCTAATCGTCCCGCCTCATTCGGCAACGGAATCTCAATCTTGCGGTCTAATCTTCCTGCTCGCAGCAGCGCCGGATCGAGAGTGTCTGGCCGGTTAGTGGCCATGATGATCTTGGTCTTGCCGAGGTAGTCAAAGCCGTCGAGTTGGTTGAGGAGTTCCATGAGTGTGCGCTGGATTTCGCGGTCGGCGGATGTACCCTCGGAGAAGCGGCGGCCACCGATGGCGTCGATTTCGTCCATGAAGATGATGCAGGGCTCGTGCTCCTTGGCGTAGCCGAACATTTCGCGAATGAGGCGGGCAGACTCGCCGATGTACTTGTCGACAATCGCGGAGGAGACGACTAGAGAAAGCTCGTCAGCATGACTGAGATGTTAGTATGTGACATGCCGACCAACCTTTCAAGAAGTTTGTCTCCAGACTGCTTGCCACTGCCCTTGCCAACAATGTCTTTCCTGTACCCGGTGGCCCATATAGTAGCACGCCCTTTGGTGGCTTGATTCCAACTCTCAAGAATAGCTCCGGGTTCTTCAATGGCAGCTCAATCACTTCCCGCAACTCTCGGATCTGCTCGTTCAGACCACCGATTCCCGCAAAGCTCACCTGACCCGGATCCTCTAGACTCATGTTGTACACCAACGGGTCCACCTCTCTCGGTAACATGCGCATGATGGTCAACGTTGTCATGTCTAGCGCCACTCTCGTCCCCTGCTTCAGCTTCAGCTTGTCCACCTTACTCCGGCAACCAACCACATAGCGAGGGCCTGATGATGCTTTGACGATGAAGCGCTCCTCATCGAGCTGTTTGAGGACTTCACCGATGATCTGACCGACGGACTGCAGCGCTTTGATGTTGTCTTCGCTGACGTCGAAGTCGTGTTGGAGTGATTTGATCTCGAGGCGCAGCGCTTTCAGTTTGGCTTCCCATTCTCGTGATTCAAGGAGTTTCTGCTTGTATTCTTCCAAAGCGTGCTCTCGCTCCGGGTCGCTCGCCATCTCGCCGCCTTTTCCCTTCTCGCCTTTCTGTAGCTCCGTGTATATCAAATATCAAGGTTTTTGATGCTGTTGGCGGAGGGCTAAATTCGATCGCAAGGGTTGGACAGGAGGCTGTTGATGGCTGTATGTGTTGATGGTTTTGGTGTTGCAACGACAGCTTCGCGCATGTTACATAGGCGGCAAGCAAGCACGCGCCATCACGTTCATGTGAGGCTCTGCGGATCGGAAGCTGGATTCAGCCGATGGTCAAGGATCTGCGCGATGACAGAAGTCTCGTGCGTGAAACATGATGAGGGGCAGCAGATGATGGTGGGGCTCTCAACAGCTTCCAGGCCATCAAATGTTTTTTGTGCCCAGTGCTGACTGAACACATAAACACACCACCGCTCACCTTCACCAACTTCTCCTCCGTCATCTCACAAACATCTCGAAACACGACACATCCGAGGTACGCAACTTCCTGTCACAAGCGTCCGTTCCTTCCCGATGCGTGGTCCCGCCAGCCATTGGGCCCTGCGGTGAAGCCCGGGATCGATGCTCGAGACTGAGTTCATATGCTCGAGTTACCTCCAGAAAGGGTGAAACAGCAACTGACAGTCTCTCTTCCATTCAGCAAAGATGGGCATTTCCAAGATTCACTCCCGCTACGTCTACGACTCTCGCGGCAACCCCACCGTCGAGGTTGACATTGTCACCGAGACCGGCCTCCACCGTGCCATCGTCCCCTCCGGCGCATCGACTGGCTCCCACGAGGCTTGTGAGCTTCGCGATGGCGACAAGAGCAAGTGGGCTGGCAAGGGTGAGCATATCCACACCGCAGCAAATGAGTTATGCGGCAAGGTCTGACAGATGTGTTATCAGGTGTCCTCCAGGCCGTCAAGAACGTGAACGAGGTCATTGGCCCGGCCCTCATCAAGGAGAACATCGACGTCAAGGACCAAGCTGCCGTTGATGCCTTCATCAACAAGCTCGATGGCACCGAGAACAAGACCAAGCTCGGCGCAAACGCCATCCTCGGTGTCTCCATCGCCGTGGCCAAGGCCGCCGCTGCCGAGAAGCGCGTTCCACTGTACACGCACATCTCCGACCTGGCTGGCACCAAGAAGCCCTACGTCCTTCCTGTGCCCTTCATGAACGTGCTCAACGGTGGCTCGCACGCCGGTGGCCGTCTGGCTTTCCAGGAGTTCATGATCGTGCCAAGGTGAGCATTCTTCCACCCTAGTCGAATCACAATCGCTAATATGATTGCAGCCAAGCACCATCTTTCTCCGAGGGTCTGCGCTGGGGTGCCGAGACCTACCAGAAGCTCAAGTCTCTCGCCAAGAAGAAGTACGGCCAGTCTGCCGGCAACGTCGGTGACGAGGGTGGTGTCGCCCCTGACATTCAGACCGCCGACGAGGCCCTCGACCTCATCTCGCAGGCCATCAAGGAGGCCGGCTATGAGGGTAAGATGAACATTGCCATGGACGTCGCTTCCTCCGAGTTCTACAAGGCCGACGAGAAGAAGTACGACTTGGACTTCAAGAACCCAGACTCTGACAAGAGCAAGTGGGTCACATACGAGCAGCTTGCGCAGCAATACAAAGACCTGGCTGCCAAGTACCCCATCGTCTCCATCGAGGACCCATTCGCTGAGGACGACTGGGAGGCATGGAGCTACTTCTACAAGACCTCTGACTTCCAGATCGTCGGTGATGACTTGACTGTCACCAACCCGACTTTCATCAAGAAGGCCATCGAGACCAAGGCTTGCAATGCCCTTCTGCTCAAGGTCAACCAGATCGGCTCCATCTCCGAGGCCATTCAGGCCGCTAAGGACGCTTTCGGCGCTGGCTGGGGTGTTATGGTCTCTCACCGCTCGGGTGAGACCGAGGACGTCACGATCGCCGACATCGCCGTCGGTCTTCGTGCTGGTCAGATCAAGACTGGTGCTCCGGCACGATCAGAGCGTCTGGCTAAGCTCAACCAGATTCTCCGCATTGAGGAGGAGTTGGGCGACAAGGCTGTGTATGCTGGCGAGAAGTTCAGGACCAGTGTCAACATGTAAGCGTGGTGTTTCGAGATTAGAGACTGCCGCGGCATTTACGATATGAGCTCATGAGGATGGGATGGACAGCAAAAGCAGCAGCGAGGGTGCATTTACTGCGGTTCATTTGCTTTGCTGAGAGCGAATAGCAAGAGATAGATTCCTGCGAAATTGATGCAATGATCCCACTTATCGTCGATGCCACTTTGTATCACCCGCGCTTTCATCGTACTCCAGCACTCTCAACTCCTCTGTGGCAAGGCGACCGACGGTATCCGCAGCCAACCTCAGCTCCACCTCGCCAAAATAGTTCGGCCCACTTCCCACCATAGTGAAGCCCAGTCCCTCGAACAGCTTGATGCTTCCAACGTTGCTGTCTTGGATCTTGACGCGGAGGTATTCTAATCCCGCCATTGTCTCCAATCCACCATTGCGTGGAAGCCTCATGCTGTCGCCCTGATACTCGGCCAAGATCTCTGTCCAGTGCGTACGAATATAGGAAATGAACAACAGGAGTGCTGAGCGCCCATAGCCTTTCCGTCGATGCTCAGGTGATGCGATCATTAGTTCTAGCTCACCGACCAGCATTTTCTCGCACTCGTCATCTTCTGAAGGGTACAAGAAGAGGTTCACGTCTCCAACCATGCGCTCCGGAGAATCGTCAATGCCCACTATCACTACGCTTGCATCACTGCTTCCATCTTGAATTGAGAGGCAGATTATGAAAGTAAGTTTGTCTTTGTCTTGGCGCCAGGATTGTTGCATGGCGTATTCTTCTTCCAGGGTCAGAGGCTCGGAGGCTGTGGCTTCGCGGAGAGCGGGAGACAGCATCCAGTCATGGTAAGTTGGGACGTGACGGCGGCTGTAGGGGACCAGGAGGAGGTTGCTGCTTGGCGATGTTAGGGCTTGAAGGGTGTTGATTTTCATTATTCTCAAGCAGATCTTGACTTTGGGCTTGGACGTTTTGCAAACTTTTGATCGTTCCTAGTATTGCTTGAAATCGAGTCGTTCGTAGCTGCTTGCTGAGTTTCGCTAATTTGCGCCTGAGATTCCAGACTGGAGGAATTCGTGAAGAAGTGCTTTGAGAATGGGAAGTCAGATTATGTGAAACCTACATGTCTTCGAATGTATGTTCGCGTACTTGCAGTGATATGGTCAAGGTACAAGGATAGAACTGGCTTGTCTGCAGATAGACAGGCTTCGGCGCGAGTCGAAATGGATCTATTGAAGCGTCCCGAAAAGGCAGGAACAGAATCTCTTGGCTCCCGTTTCATCTGCCGAGCCACCCGAGTCTGGCAGGCATTATCGGGCCGTGCGTTTCCGGACTGAAACATGGCAGTCCAACTTATATTCATCATCCCATTTCCCACCATTTCCCACCATGTCATTCCACTCATGGCAATCAATGACGGCGTTCAAGTCCTGGTGACGGGCGGCAGTGGATTTCTTGGGGCGCGGATTGTGAAAGCGCTGGCCGCGAAACATTCGACTTGGAAGCTGTCTGTTCTTGATCTCAACGCGCCGCCTGACGATATACGAAAGCACATCGTGCAGTATCTCGAGGCCGACATTCGTTCTGCAGCCAGTGTGAACAACGCTTTCAGTGACTATACTCCTGATTTGGTCATTCACACAGCTGGTATAGTCCCTGCTCGGAGCATCCGTTACAGCAAGGACGAGAAGCAGTGGGAGCATGTCAAGGCGATCAATTACGACGGCACGCGTCATGTGGTCGACGCGGCGCTGGCTTCGGGATGCAGGAAGCTGGTCTATACTTCCAGCTGCACCTGTGTGATCGACGATCTCGAGCACGACTACTATAACATGGACGAAACCACTCCTCTAGGCTTGGCTACTTTGCATTACGGCAAATCGAAAGGTCTTGCAGAGCAGTACGTCCTCGATGCAAAGCATGCGGAGCGTGGCTTGAAGGCATGTGCACTGCGGCCATGCACGATCATTGGACCTGGTGATGTCGCCGTCATAAGCCTGATTCACGACCTTATTGCCAAGCGCGAGACGTCGTTCATCATTGGGAATGGAGATAATTTGTATGATTTCATGTACGTCGACAATGCCGTCGACGCCCACATACTGGCCGTAGAGAATCTGCTTGACAAACAGACCGCCGCAGGCCATGCATTCTTCGTTAGTAACCAGGAGCCGGTGTATTTCTGGGACTTCCTGGCAGCTATCTGGGCTCAATTCGGACATGTGCCGAAGCATAGATATCACATACCGATCGCAATTGCGTGGCTTGCGGCTCTTGTAATGGAGATTGTGACGTGGTTGACTGGTACAGCTGCTACCATCGATACAGGCAGTGTTGGTGACAGTACGAGGACCCAGTATGCAAGCAATGCTAAAGCTCAACGTATTCTGGGTTACAGACCGCGCGTGAAACTGGCGGATGGTGTAAGATTGGCTTGCGACGACTACAAACAATATCTGGCCCGGCGAAAGAGAGTGCAACCGACCAATGCCAAAGCTAAGGGCTGAGCATAGAGACTGCTCACGAAATCTTCACGACGATCTTACCGGGCGCCGATAATTTTGGCAACGCCTCGAAGAGTGCCTTGTCAGCCTTCTCAAACTCCATTATCTCAGCAATCTCCGGATGAATATCGTGCTTCTCTACAAAACCCGAAAACTCATCGTGAATTTGCTTGTTAGCCGCACCCAGCTGAGCAACAATGGTCTTGGCGCCGTACAAAATGTCTTGCACGACGTTGACCTTGAGATTCGGATCATTCGAGAGGAGGCCCAGGCTGACCACGGCGCCTCCAAACCGAACTGACTTGATCGACTCTTCGATGGCCTCAGCGCCAACCACATCGACCACCAGACAAGCGCCGACGTTTTTGGTGTACTTCATGACCTCCATGGAGAAGTTCGGATGGGTGCGGTACTTGATCGTGTGAGTGGCTCCAAGCTCGTTGGCGATCTGCAGCTTCTCGTCCGATGAAGAGGTTGCAATTACCGTCACACCGACTGCTGCAGCGAGCTGAAGGACTCCGCGGCAGGTCAAGTCTCATATGGATCGTTGCAATTCACCTGGATCGCAAAGCAGCTGACTCCACCTGTGCCCTGGGTCAATATCGTCATGCCCTTCTGGAGCTTGAACGGTCCATAGAACAGTGCTCTGAACGCCGTGCAACCTGCCGTGAAGAGCGTGCTAGCCTCCTCGAAGGATAGGCCATCCGGACACTTCACGAACCGGTCATCATTCCAGACTAGATAGCGCCGCAGCGTCCCATCTTGTTCTCCACCGCCAGCAATTTCGCTCATCTTTAGTTCACGCGGATCCTGGCCTTCCAGCCAAGTGTGAGGATGGATGATGACACGATCGCCTCTCTTCCAGAAGCAGTCCGGCCTAGCTTGTCCGACGACACCGGCACCGACGTAGCAGGATATCAGCCCGACGTTTGTGACTATGGGCCAGTCCGGGCTGAAGTCGGCGACAAGTTTGTCACGGTAGTTCAGCGAGATCGCGTGCATGCGGACCAGGCATTGCTTTGGACTTGGGCTGGGAAGAAGACCCAGGTCGGTAAGCTTGAGCGCGCCAGCAGAAGTGATTTGCCAGGCTTGGTTGGACATTGTAAGTGAACCTTGACCGTGGAGACAGTGTGGAAAGCACAGAATGAATGCTTGTGGTGACTGTGAAACTCATGTGAGAAGAGTTAGCCGATTTGATACTTACGTGCCGGCCGTGCTCTTTAATAGCTTACAAGAAGACCACGAACGCTCAGCCATGGCGCAATGTCATACTTTGCATTACCTTTGATCAGTAATATCAACGTTTGATAATGCCGTGCAGCTCGAAAAACCTATCAGCAAGCACTTGGGGCTATCCCAGGCGCGTTCCGTTTCTTGCATGTGCTTGCTTAGAAATGCTAGCGGGTTGCGAGACTTTCAGCTCCAGTACGCATGGCAGCCGCTCGCGCCGCTAGTATAACGAATTGAAGCCTTCAGAACTCATGGACTGAGGTGTCAGACAAGCGTTAGGTGGCAAGGGCTCGCCGCATTGAATCTCACCAACTCAGCATGTAACGAATCAAGGCGGTGAGATCCATACCGAATGGACCCCAAGTAGTCAGAAACTCAAACGCAACGGACCCTCTCTCTAGCCCCTCCAGTTCTTCCATATATTGGCGCAGCGGCGTCGCAAACTCGTAAGCATTAGCAGCCCTGCCGTCCTGCAGCAGGGTATAGGCACGCTCGACCAGTGCACGCCACGTATGTTGCTGCTTTTCCGAGCAAGCGTAGCCGCAAATTCCAGAGAAGATTGGAAGGAGGTGGGCCATAGCGATGAATTTTGCTTGGGGAGACACTGCAGAAGCCCCGACAGTTCTCTGGGAATGCCTTGGTTGGGCCAACCTGAAGTGGTGATCTAACCAGCGCGTCGCTATTAGGGCGGCCAGACGCATGTTATCGCCCTCTGGTGCCGGAATGCCAAAGGTGTCTACCGTGGTCAGGTCAGCGGACAGAATATCCTTTGTCATGTGCAGTGCTCTCTCCAAGCGGCCCTGCGTTTCTGTGTATGGGACCGACACATGGTCTTGCGTTGTTGGTCGACGCTGTCTGACTCTTTGTAAATCGAATAAGACTTTGCCTGGACACGAGTTCGCGTGTGGCATCTCGAGCCAAAGTGAAAGACATGGGCGGCAAAATAGATGGGAGCATGGAGTGCGCACCATTCGACCTGGCGACGTATAGCATATGCCAGTCTCGCTCATCATCAGGAAGTGCACTTGTGTCGACGGGCGTCAGCTGCGTCTCGAGAAACTCAGATCGAGACATTTTGCTTGTCGTTCGAGGAAGGATGGTGTAGGCGATGAGTGAAGCTGTCTGCACGGTGTGGCGCGTGATAGTGCCTAGAACCTGAGTTTTGCGAGATGCTTCGAAAGCGGAAAGCCTTGCCTGTTGAGAGTGCTGTTGTAGCGCCTACTGTACTCGACAGTGAGAAGGCGGTCTACAGGAGATTAGCCTCGAGGCGCCAACAGAGTAAGGCTTGATACACCTGTGTTGTGTCGAGCCATTGTGTGCATTGCTTCAGCGCCAGACACGACAATGGCTTTGTCCTCTGTATATGCCTTCGAGTCACAATGGATATGTAGCGAGCAGCACGCATGTTCAATGGCCTCAACGATCGCCGTCGCTCCGAAACCTCTGATATTTCGCCCAGCAATGCCTTGGTGCTAGGCCTCAATCGTCGTATGAGCCAACTTCGAATCGAAGAAAAGGCCGTCGCCGATTCAACAATTTCCGTCCTACAAGCGCGTGAAGAGACACTCTTAGATATGCTAAACACCGAGGTAGTGCAATGTACTTCTTCGATGAAGAATGAAGACATTGTCAGCATGATGAAGATGGGAACGGAGAACGAGGGTATAGAAAATATGCAGCGACGTCCGTGACTTACCTTACTTATACTCACCCAACACGTATGAAGCCAAATTACATTGCTGTATCAAACATGGTCCATGGGTGTACCCAAAGCTGACTTGCAGTTTTCGCTCTTTTACCAAGTCGACGAGTCATCTGGTTGAACGTTGCCTTTTAGCTCACGGTTATCCTGTGGCCTCATACCGCAGAACGGCCTTTTGTCTCTTGGTTGTCATAAATGCGAATGCGGAGGGATGGTTGCATAGGAGGCCCAGGTCCCTGTTTTATAGTCATCTGGCCACGAGAACTTGCTTGACACCTTGTTTGATACAACTGGACCCAATTTGCCAGAAAGCTACCTGATTCACAATCATCCGGTCAGAAGAACTTGCTTGCCATAGTCGTCATTTGATCCGATGTGGAGGCTGCCAGCGGCTGATTGTACCGATAGGTCGCCTGCTTCGGATGTCATCTGGCCAGAGGGACTCGCTTCCCGCCTTCGTCGATGGAGCTGATACTCCAGTGTTCGCAAGTAGTCGAATCCCTCTTGAACTGCCTGCTTCGCAGCCATCTATCGAAAAAAGTTTGCTGGCCATTTTCGTTGTCAAGGGATGACTACGGATTGAAGTACCTGCTTTGCAATGTGAAGAGAACGGATGTCTTGAGAAGCTGATCTCGAAAGTTGTCTCCATGGCGTGTTGCGACCTTGTGTTGGTTGAAACTTGAGAGTAATGAACCCGGAGACAGATACCTGAAGGACAAGGCATCCTGCATTGATGATGGATGGAGCCATTATGCACAGCTAACGCCAGGTAGCAATACACTCGGTCTCCACCGAGCCATGGGGCGCCTGCCCACGGTCAATTGAATGCTTCCACAACGGCACTGTGCTTGGTGCGTTGTGACCATCTTGTGCGCGGTGATGGCGTTGGCGCGTCCGTGTTCTCTTAGCATTGTGTCAGAAGAGCTGTATGCTCGGTTTTGTGACTGTCTTTGACATGGCCCGACTCTAATTTCGAGACACCTTGGTCCATTATTGCGTGGTTGAGGTATGACGAGTGACTGGAGTTGCGTGAGAAGGCGCGTTTCGCGGTGACATTCCGCAATCGTGAATGAGGCCTGAGGCTACAAGTGGGGCACGCGACTCAATCGTCATGATTGGCTGTGGGATTTTTGGAGTCACATCTCGACAACTTCAAAGAATCGCCTTCGCAACGCCAACACTAACTAAGCAAAGACCTCTCCCCAGGCTAACGCCCAACTCTCCTTGAACCTACACCCGTCCAACAGAATACTAAGCACAACATGGCGACCAACGGCGACTACCCTTCCGACGACGAGCACGATGAGAGCCCTCCCCAGTCCCCGAGCCTTGAGCCTCAACCTGACGATGTAGAGGAGCCGCGCGAGAAAGGCCCTGCGCCAGCACCGAAGTCCGCTCTCAAGAAGTCAAACGCCGCAGCTGCAGCAGTAGCTGCCAAGCCAGTACTACCCGAGCAGCCAGACGCGGACAAGCTCAACCCAGCAGAACTCACACCATTGTCTCCGGAGATTATCTGCAGACAAGCGACTATCAACATCGGCACAATCGGCCACGTGGCGCATGGTAAGTCTACGGTGGTGAAAGCGATATCTGGAGTGCAGACCGTGCGATTCAAGAATGAGCTGGAGCGGAATATTACAATCAAGCTGGGATATGCCAACGCGAAGGTGTACAAGTGTGACAACAAGGAGTGCCCGCGTCCAACGTGCTATAGGAGTTACAAGAGCGAGAAAGAGGTGGATCCGCCGTGTGAGAGAGAAGGATGCGGAGGCACCTACCGATTAGAGCGGCACGTTTCGTAAGTATCGCAAGCGTGAGATGCAAGGTGGGCGTACGCATACTGATCTCGGCTACAGTTTCGTCGACTGCCCTGGTCACGATATCCTGATGAGCACCATGTTGTCAGGCGCCGCAGTCATGGATGCTGCTCTACTTCTCATCGCAGGTAATGAGACTTGCCCACAACCACAAACCTCAGAGCACTTGGCAGCCATTGAGATCATGAAGCTGCAACACATCATCATCCTTCAGAACAAGGTCGATTTGATGCGGGAAGAGGCTGCCGGTCAACACTACGATTCGATCAAAAAGTTCATCAGGGGAACAGTCGCCGACGGCTCACCAATTGTCCCTATCTCCGCACAGCTCAAGTTCAACATTGACGCCATCAACGAGCTGCTGTGCACGCACATCCCAGTGCCCAAGCGCCAATTTCAGGACAACCCGCACTTGATCGTCATTCGATCATTCGATGTCAACAAGCCTGGTTCAGAGATTGAGGAGCTGCAGGGTGGCGTTGCTGGCGGTTCTATTCTTACTGGCATCTTGAAGCTTGGCGATGAAATTGAGATCCGGCCCGGTATTGTTTCAAAGGATGACAAAGGCGCCATCCAATGCAAGCCGATCTTCTCTCGCGTCGTCTCGCTTTTCGCCGAGAACAACAGCCTCAAGTTCGCTGTGCCCGGTGGCCTCATCGGTGTCGGCACCCGCATTGACCCCACGCTCTGCAGAGCAGATCGTCTGGTGGGTTTCGTGCTCGGACTAAAGGGCAAGCTTCCAAAGATTTACACCGAGCTGGAAGTCAACTACTTCTTGCTCCGTCGCTTACTGGGTGTGAAGACCGCAGACGGCAAGCAAGCGAAGGTCGCGAAGCTGGCCAAGAACGAAGTACTAATGGTTAACATTGGTTCGACGGCTACTGGTGCCAAGGTGGTGGCTGTCAAGGCGGATATTGCGAAGTTGCAGTTAACTTCGCCAGCGTGTACAGAGCCGGGTGAGAAGGTGGCGTTGAGCAGACGTATTGAGAAGCACTGGCGGTTGATTGGATGGGCGACGATTCTGGAGGGCACGACTATTGACCCGCAGCCGGCTTAGGCAGATGATGAATGAGGTGTGTAAAAGTGAGAGTCTCTAGTTGAAATTCCTTCCTGTATGGCTACATGCGCCTCTTGGCTGCGCTGGAGTGTCTGAGCATAGCGCGGCGCAGGCGGTAGAGAGAAACGAAATGTCAACAGTATGCTTCCATGCTTTGGGTCTGTGGATCATTACATCTGTCGGAATGCTCGCTCCAGCTGTCACTCCAGATCATATCTCTTCCGGAACTCCTCCCAAGCTCGCACCACCGACACACCTCCAGCATGCGACTCCACAGTCCTGCCTCGACCTCTCTCGTTCACGTACCTCGACTCTCCCCGCGCACTCCACCACTCTCCAAATTGGCCAATTGAGTTTCTCGTTGCCAGCGCTGCTCGAGCATTGTGCTCGACCCACTGACCGTATCGTCGACAGGCTGCATCGTGAGCAACTGCGAAATCTCGTGCAGCATCCACAGACAACGGCTCACAAAACGTTGTCAGATGATGGAAATATGCTGCTTTGAACGTATGAGAGTTCTGCGTGCAATTCCCAATGGGATCGCAATTGTCTTCCAGAATGCCATTACTGCCTAGACCAGCAGACGAAGCAGTAATGGGAGATGCACCAGAAGTATCGCCATCCCAGCCTGTAGCCGCTATAGTGCTATCAACGAGGCTGTAGCCATCCTGGAGATATTGCTCGTTGCCTGTGATTTTCCACAGCCCACGCAAGCCGCTAAGCACGACGCCTTGATTGTAGGTATAGACATCCTCAGTCCGTAGGTCACATTCACCGCTGCCTTTGCTTCCAGTCCTCATATCATATCCACTGACATGAAATCCATCAACGTAAAGGCCTTGCTGATTCGTCATCCCGCTTTGATTGAGCCAGTCGTAGCCTTCGATCGCTGCGCGCAGATACTGATCATCCTGGTTACCTCCGGATATGTAGAGATGCATGCCTATTGCGGCACTGATGTAGAGCTGGTTCGTTATTGCGTTCTTGTAAGGCATTATGACGGGGTTCCAAAGGATTCCGCCACCGCAGAGGGAGGTATCCCAGGCGTGCGCGGCGACGTTGTAGAACATTTTCGCTCGCTCCGCGAAGGCAGTCTTGAGAGTCTGGTCGCTCTGCGATTCTGCTGTTCCAGGAAACAATCTCGTGTGTGCGTCCAGGAACTTGATAGCTTCGAGCCAGCCGAGCACGACCCATAGCATATCATCGATAGCGTTGTGGGCGAACGCTGCCATGCTCTCGTGATTGTAGTATGCGATAGTGTCGGTGAAGTACTCACGAACCTGCATCTGAGCCTTGCCGGCATCGCTCAGTGTCATGCTGGCAGTTCCTGCATCGATTGTCTGCAGCGATGCGAGCAAGACCGTGTTGATGACCGAGCTCGTCCAAGCGATCGCCGTTGGCCAGCTTCCTTTCTGCTGATCGAACCAGGTTCCTTGCATAATGTCGAGACTGGACTGCAGCTCTTTCAAAGGGTCGATTGAGATTGAGACTTCAATTGTGTGGGCAGTAGACTGGCTGGCTGGGCTTGATGTTGTTGATGTCGAGACCACCTGCCCAAAGGGTGCCAGTGGTGCGATCACCACATCAGCTGGAAAGGCCATGACCCTGTAGCAGTCTGTGGCGCCGCGCTGTAGGATATCATGGTGACGATGCAAGACTGCCCTCGACTCCGTGATATACTGAAGGTATGCTGCATCAAGGTTTGGTTCGTTTATCACCAAAGACCAATCGTGGCAGCTGAATATGTCTTGTAAAACGCTTGATTGGAATTCTAGAAAATTGGAAATTGCCGAACCACTTACTATGGTTCATGTAGAGGGCTGAAATCACCATCAGTAGTAGTCATGTCAGTCAAGTCAGTCAAACAACGACTGTATGACGGGCACTGCAACGGACAGATTAGGATTGACCCGTGATGAGAGTCAAATCTCGACGAGTGAACCTGACTGGTGGGTTGAGGAAAGTGCACCACCTATTTCACATTCGCGCCCCTCTCCCGCTTATAGACCTCCCTCAAACGTCCATAACACCGATCTTGGAACGTCTTTGCTGCACCGCCTTGCGCCTTTATCAGCTCGACATCGCTGATCTGACTATCAACTTTGCCTCTCAGATCACTCTTACTAATCTCCATGAGGCTCCCGCCAGGCCACTCTGCGCTTTGCACCAAATCCATCATGCTCTCAGCCACATCCTCGGAGGTAATGGCGAGCTCGTCAGAGTACCCGAACTGCGCTGCGACATCCGCCACGCCTTGGTCGGTCCAAAGTGGCGTCTTCACAATACCAGGAAGGGCCGCAACGACTTTAATATTCTCCTCCAGGTCGGCCATCGCCATTGACTTGGTGAACCCTACTACAGCGTGCTTGCTGGCGCAGTAAATAGGACATGCGTACTGGCCTCTGAGACCAGCCACGGAGGCGACAATGAGTATCACCGCTGGCTTGTTGGCGCCCAGCGCATCACGCATGGCGACTCGAGTAAGCTTGATAGGGTGCTCTGCGTTGATCGAGAAAGTCTTGTAGTGCTCTTGGTCCGTGTCGTACAGGAACGACGACCATTTCGGTTCAAAAACGCCGGCGCCTGCCACCCATACATCTGCTGTGGCGGAAAGTCCAAAGGCTGCTGAGACCTTGGATGGAAGGCGTTCTAGATCTTGCCAGACAGAGACGTCACACTTTGTGAAATTGATTTTGCCTTCGGATTGGTTTACGAGAGTCTCGGCTTCTTTGGTGAGCTTGAGGTCTGCTATGAGGATCTTGGCACCAGCTTTAAGTGCCAGGCGCGTGAAGTCCAGGTTGATGCCTGGTCAGACATGTGAGCGATGATCATTTCTGGGTTGCATTCAAGTCCGCCAGATACCTGAACCACCCCCAGTGACAACCACGATCTTGCCAACAAGAGGGAAGTCCCCTACTACCATGGTCGCGGTTCGTCAAACGCTGAGATGATAGCGAATAAGAGTGAGAATGCCCTGGAAATAGCGACGACCCAGCTGTATGATACTTCCGTTCATGTGTATTGATCCAGTCCTGATTCATAGTGTAAAGGCCTCTCCAAGTAGACAAGATCTTGCCAGCTAAAGTCCTCTGTGACGTTGCGGCGGGCGTTGATGTCCAAAAGTGGTCATTGCTAAGCTGACGATCAGTGCGGAACGCAGAGCCAATTATGCCAATCTGCTGGACATGGTCTGCCATGCAGCTTGCTATGCGACAGAGTCTTTCATCTCTGTCAAGAAGAGAAGATACCCAATAATGGTGTTCGACCAGAAGCAGGACATTTGAGACAGATCGTCGGCGAATCTGAGACCGCAGACCGGGCCGGGGACGGGACTTTACGTGCGGGCCCGTTCGCCAGGACCTCGAGAACAAAGCAGTTGGGTTGAGGTATGCGCAAGGCGGACTGTCGAGTGGTATAGCCAAGAGCAGGAGTATACGAATACAGGCCTGGCGTGTCATGCGGTGAGGCTGAAGAAGAGCAGCTGTTCGAAGTGTGCCGTGTGACCCCCAAGCACATGTGACTGGCCTGCCTTATCTGTGCATAGGACTTGCTTAAGAACAGGTCGACCCTGCAGAGCGCTGGCTGATCTGGCCTGTTGCCTTTCGCACCATCATAATTATGTCAGACGACACGTCTCGACGCGGCAGACCGGAGCCCGCAACAGGTTCCTCACAGAGGAGCCATCAGCGCTCCGACTCCGAATCCTATTCGGTATCGCCCTCGCGAGCTTCAGTCACAGCCCGGCTAGCCACGCCCATAGTCGGCACACCGCCACCACCGGGAGCACAGCGGGTACCGAGACAGGAGAATGGGACGGGAACGCAAACGCCACTAGCCGGGGCGGGCTCAGGATCTGTTCCTGGTCCAGGAGCATCGTCGCTGTCGCAGGCATTAAGAGGAGGTTACGCTCAGTCTCCGCCGCGACGTAGTACTCCAGCGATCCGAGAAAATGATAGATTTGGGAGCCCGGACAGGAAAGGCGGTGGACATGGCTCATTTAGTGCCAGTTCAGGCGGTGCTGCGCAGCTGGGACAAAGCCCTAGGCCTACAGAAGACCTGGAGGTGTTGAAGAGGCATTTGGCGGGCCCGCAAAATGGATCAGAGCCGGGCTCATGGAGGCGCGGGGGCAGTGGGCAGCTCGAGAATGCCAGTGCTGCGGACGACGACGAGTTTTCGAGCTTGCAGCTACAAGGTGGAGACACGACGAGACACATCTATCGGTACGCCGAGAGGAGGGAACGAGAGCAGGCAGAGGCCGAGGGACCAGGTCGGCTCAGGAGAAGCCAGTCCGTGAGCCTGCCCAAACAGGCGGACGACGAGGAAAGCATACACAACGTGAAGATACCTGGAGGCTTCCGCAGGGATCATCTGCGTCGGCAAGCAGGCTCGCCAGCCCCTTCGAGCACCAATACTCGTAGGCCTGACTACGGTTCTGTGAACCGAGCATACACAGCTCCGCAAAGACCAAAACCTCAATTTATCGCAAATAACTTCATCGAGTTCCTGACGCTATATGGCCACTTTGCAGGAGAAGAGCTCGAGGAGGACGATGAGGTGCTGGAACCAGACGAGTACTTCTCTTCAGAATACGAAGCAGAAACTACAGATGCTGAAGGCGAGGACCGCGAGTGGGGTGAGGACTCCGCACTGCTCACACCCGGAAAGCGAAAACGAAAGAGGAAGCCCAAACATGAAGGCAAGGGCTCGCCCTTCGGAGCCGCCATGCTGTTACTCAAGTCGTTTGTTGGCACCGGAGTTCTCTTTCTGCCGCGCGCCTACCTTAACGGCGGAATGTGGTTCTCCAACGCTGTGCTTCTGGTAATCGCATTGCTGTCCTACTATTGCTTCATTCTTTTGGTCAACACCAGGCTAAAAGTGAAAGCATCCTTTGGCGACATGGGCGGGCACACTTACGGCAAATGGTTCCGAAACCTCATCAACTTCTCACTGGTGATCAGCCAGATTGGGTTCAGCTCGGCATACATTGTCTTTGTCGGCGAGAATCTGCAAGCATTCATTCTGGCCGTTTCAAAATGCGCGACCACGATACCGATTGTCTATGTCATCTTGATGCAGATGATCATCTTCCTGCCTTTGAGCTTGTATCGAAACATCAACAACATTCAAAAACTGGCTTTGATTGCCGATTTGTTCATCGTTCTGGGTCTGATCTACATCTACTTCTACGACATCAAGACTATTGTCCAGCAACAGGGCGTAGCAGATATCAAAGCTTTCAACCCTAAGGACTGGACACTTTTCATCGGCACCGCGATCTTCACGTTCGAAGGTATTGGCCTCATCATTCCTATCCAGTCCGGCATGAAGGATCCTCGCAAATTCCCATCCGTGCTCGCCACCGTCATGGTGGTCATCTCCGTCATCTTCATCAGTGCCGGCGCAGTATCCTATGCTGCATACGGTTCCAAGACCAAGACTGTTATCCTGCTCAATATGCCGCAAGACGACAAGCTGGTCAATGGCGTGCAATTTCTGTACTCGCTAGCAATCCTGTTGTCAACGCCACTGCAGATCTACCCTGCAATAGAGATCACAAGCCAACAGCTCTTCTCTAGGACCGGCAAGTATAACCCTTGGATCAAGTGGAAGAAGAATGTATTCCGTTTCTTCATGGTAATGCTCTGTGCGGGTATCGCGTGGGCAGGTGCCGGAGATCTCGACAAGTTCGTCTCGCTCGTTGGGTCTTTTGCTTGCATCCCGTTGGTTTTCATTTACCCAGTAAGTCCAGCTGCCCCTCCGAAACCAAAGCCCACTTGCTAATATGTGTGTCGCAGCCGCTAATGCATTACCGCGCTGTCGCGGACAAGGCGTGGCAGAGAGTCATCGATCTCATGCTTGTTGTATTTGGTTTCGTCATCATGGCTTACACTACGGCTTTGACAGTCATCAACTGGGTGGGAGGTGAGCAAGCTAAGCTGCCTGGATATTGTGATGAAAGACAGGGGGCGTCGTATTTCTAGGAAGCTATTATAAAGGAGTAGAATAGTCGTGCTGCAGTGTGTTCGCGAGATTGAATGGAGCGCATTTGTATAGTCGAGCGCTATTGGCGCATTGGCGTCACAAACCCGCATAGCGTGGCGTACTGGTGGTTCAAGAACATAGATGCGGAGAGCGGCGGATGCTCACTGCTGACATAGATTGTTACATATTATGGAATGGCTCTCATTGTCGGTCAAGGAACCATCTTCCGCTTCCAGACGTCGGATTCCATTACTTTGCCGGCCGTATTGCCTAGCGCAGCAACGCAGGGCCCGGGTACCGCAGAGGACCTGTCTCAGGTCCGAGCATGCTCTACATACGGAATCCGGATCGCCTACGTGACCGTATCTTCGAATGCTTCCAGACCACGCTCGAGGAGTACGGAAAATCGGCGTGGTCAGGCTTGCATGTGGGGCTCCACGTTGTAATCCATGTGCCCGTGGGCGAGATGCTCCACACATGCACCGCAGCCGATCTCTCCCCCACTATCGGGAAGGGCACCTGCGCCTACGCCTCTCCACCAATAGTCGCAGCATTTCGGAACAAACTTAGACCGAATGCGACAGCACATCACGAGGTTTCTGTTCACGACTTCGAAGCCCTCAAAATCGCTCCAATGCCGCTTGAGTCGTGAGCTTTTCTCGTCAAGGCTGAAATCCCAGTCGCAATTCGGCCTCAGTGTGCTAGACAAGCCCGTCTTTGGCAAGTCGCTCATCAAAGTCACAGACTTGATCGTACCCACAGCATCGGACCGTGCGGCTCATTTTGGCTTGGCTACTCTTCGCTACATGAGCATTGGAGTCTTGGCGTACGAGATGATGGATACATCGTAATGCTACCTTTCATGACGATGCTTTGGCTAGCTATGCAGAATGCTCAGGCTCACGCCCTCGCTATCGCCGCCTCCGCCTCGGGACGCATGGCGAACGTGCTGGAAGAAGACATAGCCTGGAAGCGCAGCGTGTTCGTGTCATTTCAAGCCGATGAATAATGATCTGGCCGAGGCGAAGGCGCGATATAAGTAGGTATAAAGAGTCGGCGACTGCCCGGCAGGCCAGCAAGATGTAGCCGATTGTCCCAGGAGATAGAGGCCTCGTCAGCACCATGAAAGGCGCAAAAACTTCTCTCGCGAGTATCGCGCTTATCGCAGTCTCTTCTATGTTGCCAGGATGGGCCGCAGGTAAGCGTATGAGGATTTCAACCCAATATCAGTCCTAATCACCTATTTTGCGCAGCATCTGGTACCTCGGACCCATGGGCTACCGCCTACGCGAAAGCCGCTCTCTTGATTTCGAACATGACATTACTCGAGCTCAACAATATCACTTTGGGCTTTGCCAACACCTCATGCTCTGGTCAAAGCGGTAGTGTCCCCAGGCTTGGGTTCCCAGGCCTGTACGTGATATTCATTCGCACGATCTTACAAAGGACCCTTCAATTGACGATGGTAATTTGGACAGGTGTTTCCAGGATGCAGGCAACGGTGTTAGAGGTCAAGATGGCGTCAGCTCGTTTGCTTCTGGAGTCTCCATTGGCGCGAGCTGGAATACTGAATTGGCATACCAGCGCGCCAAGTACATGGGCGCTGAGTTCCAGCGAAAGGGCGTACATGTCGCTCTTGGCCCTGTCGTCGGCCCCATTGGACGTATAGCAGAAGGCGGAAGATCGTGGGAAGGCTTTGGTGCTGTGAGTGGGCACATGTCCATGCCGCGTCTTGGTTGCTCGATGTCTGACAGTCAAACGCAGGACCCTTATTTGGATGGCATGCTCACAATACCTACAGTCAAAGGCTTGCAAGAGAGCGTTATGGCGTGTACGAAACATTACATTGCATATGAGCAAGAGACGAATCGCAGTGTCACCATTGAAGCGGCCAATCCGAACGGCTTTACTGTTTCCTCCAATGTCGACGACAAGACGCTGCATGAGCTATATCTGTGGCCATTCGAGGACGCTGTACAAGCTGGTACTGCCTCAATCATGTGCAGTTACAATAGGTAAGCTAATGCCTGGGAAGTTCTGATGAGATCGCAACGTACACTAACTTGAGCAATGCACAGGATAAATGGTACGTTTTATATGATAGTCATAATCCGAATAACGAGCACTAACAATTCTCGCGGCAAAGACTCATATGCCTGCAACAATAATCATACTCTCAATGGCCTCCTCAAGGACGAATTAGGCTTCAAAGGATTCGTGGTCTCAGATTGGGGCGCTCAACACTCTGGACTTGACACCGCAGTCAATGGCTTAGACGTGGTAATGCCGGACTCTGTGTGGTGGGAAGATGGAGGACTCGCAGCCGCCGTGAGGAACGGAACTTTGACTCGTGCTCGTTTGGAAGACATGGCCATGCGCACAGTTGCCGCCTGGTACTACACGGGTCTGGACTCTTCACTCCTGCCCGCTTTTGGTGTCGGCGAGACCACAAATCTCTCAGCCCCTCATAGTTTCGTCAACGCCCGCGATCCAGCATCGGCACCGAACCTCTTGCAGCAGGCTCAAGAAGGCCATGTACTCGTCAAGAATGTCAATGGAGCCTTACCTCTTAGAAACACACAGGTCATCTCGCTTTTCGGATATGATGCAACCGCCAACTTGATCTCGGGCCCCGATTGGCGCGATATATATTATGCTGGCAACCTTGAATTGTTCATCAGGAACTGGCAGGACCTGGGATACGGAGCTGGTTATGCTTACGAAGCGCAAAATATTGCGCCTCAAAAAGTCAATGGGACGTTGATCACTGGGGGCGGCAGTGGAGGCAACACGCCACCATATGTCAGCACTGTGAGTACAGAATCAAATTCTTGGAGCCCCAACAGACCCCACTGACGCGTTTGCTTAGCCATTTGATGCCATCACGAATCGTGCCATTGTCGACGGGACCCAGCTCTACTGGAACTTTGACTCTACTGACCCATACGTGGAGTCTGCTAGTGACGCTTGCCTTGTCTTCCTCAATGCGTTCGCAAGCGAAGGTTGGGACCGATGGAGCGGCCTTACAGACGAGTCTAGTGATAGTCTGGTCAACAATGTCGCTTCCAAGTGCGGCAACACTATGGTCTTCATCCACAATGCCGGCATCCGACTGGTCGACGCTTGGATCGACCATCCGAATGTTACAGCAGTGATGTTTGCGCATCTCCCGGGACAAGATGCTGGTCGAGCTCTGACGTCTCTGATCTATGGCGATGTGTCTCCGTCCGGCCGTCTGCCTTATACAGTTGCGAAGAAGGAGAGCGACTACGGCTCGCTCCTAGGCCCTTGCATCTCGCCGATCAACACTACTAGCCCGCAATGCGACTTTACCGAGGGCGTCAACATCGACTACCGGTTCGTTTTATTTCGTGCAGGTTGCAGATATCGTTCAATGGCTGACTCTTCCCCATGGCTAGATCCTTCCTTGCACGCAACGTTACTCCGCGCTACGAATTTGGCTATGGTCTGACCTACTCGTCCTTCTCCTACGCTGACTTTGCCATCAACATGAACACTGTCAACGCCAGCATCGGCCTCTTTGACATCGTCGGGACGGTCAGCGCTCGTATCAAGAACACTGGCAACTATTCGACCGCCGAGGTTTCTCAGCTCTACCTTCAAATGCCAGGCGCTGATACCCGCACCCTCAGGGGTTTTGCAAAGACCGATCTAGCTCCAGGTGCAAGCAAGCCAGTAACGTTCGAGCTCCGGAAGAAAGATATTAGCACGTGGGACTCGTCGAAAAAGCAGTGGGTCCAGCCAAGCGGGAAGTACTCGGTGTTCGTCGGTGCGAGTGTGCTTGACATCAAGCTCCAAGGAGCATTTACGATTTGAAGTTGATAGACCCATCAGCATCCCAAGCAACTGGCTGCAATGCCATGTATGACTCCATATTGTGCTTCGCCTACCCAAGTCAGTGTCAGTACATTGTAAGAAGGACGCCACTTTTCCGCTAACATGTGACCACCAACCACGACAAAGTCACATCACGTGCGGCCCAATTGTGAGAGCGTTCGCAACCGACATATGGCTGCTTTATTGTAGCAATGCACGTAAGAAGTGCTGGCAGTCTCTGTGCACGTGCTTGCACATGCACTATCAATGTGACGCAGACTGATTACATGCCGATCTTTCCAATTCTCTCTTATGCATCTACATGACCACTTCATTGCAGAAAAGAACATTGCACGGCTATGAGCTCGCGCTACCACCATCATTTGTTGAGCTGACACAGCCTTGACTCTGCGTTTGACCCCAGCGGCAAAGACGACCGGACGCGACAAAATTATTGGATGAAGTAGGAGACCTGAGTGGCAGTGCGGACCAGGAGGTTTCAAAAAAGAGAGAAATATTCGGCACTTTTGCGCTCGAGATCGGTTCCACAGGCATCAGGAGATCTGGGTGGCAAGTCTGGGCCAGGAGGTGCCAGAAAGGAGAAGAATATTGAGGGATTTTGTACTTGAGATCGATCTCACAGGCATTGGGAGATCTGAAAGCCAATTCCGGGTCCAAACGAAGGGGAACATTCAGCATTCTGGACTTTGAGGTCAATACTGGAGAGATTGAGCTTCTGGGTGGCAGGTCTGGGTCAAGAGTCTCCAAGGAACGAAATAGTAAGGCAAGATCTCATAAGATCTGAGCTTGCCACCACCACCAGAACTTAAGCAACGGGAATAAACGTCGGCGCAGTGCCTCAGTCTCGAGCTCGGTGGCCGCAGGGTATCCAAAGAAACGCGGCCGACCTGAAGGTTCTTCCAACAAGAAGCTTGTCGACAAAGCTGACCCCCGGTACCTTGTGGCGCAGGTCCTCTGCACAGGTAGCAAGACTATCCTGTATCTTCAGAATCTCCTTCAAACTCGACAGCTTTTGCTACTTGGGAGAAAAGACGTCTTACTCCTGAGACTGCTCGATAACGATTGCAAGAACGTCAGTGGAATAGCACGGTTGTTGGATCAAGTCAAGGAAGGACGATCTGTCTTAGACCAAGACGATATCATGGAACAGATTCAGGAGTATCAGGAAGATCTACCCGAGCGCAAAAAGCTCCTGACCGAACGAGCCGGTACATACTCACTGAACGCCCTCAAAAAGACAGTGTCGCTGAGAAGTATCCGAATCGCGACAATGCCACCAAGGATATGGCTGATTGGAGCCTGCTCAATGCTATCCATCAAAAGTTCCCCTCTGGTGAGATCCAACACAAACGTAGACATTCGGTCATCGGGACTACCTGGTTGATCCACTACGCCGACGAACAATTGAACGAAAATCTCATCTGCTTCTACGACGTCAAGCCCCATCTCGGTGGTCCGTTTTGCTTTCTTAGCAATTTCTACCTGTGCGACATCAGGACTCCTTGCATCAAAAACATTCATGTCTCCAATTCAGTCGAGTAGGCGTACTGCAAGGCACTGTGCCTCACCGTAGCCGACGAGAGATTCACAGAGATTGTACTCTACGAAGGCAAGCCAGTCTCGTCAAAGGACCTCTGGAGCCTTGTCCTCGTGTCAAAGTCGCCTTAGGACATCGCCACAATCGGGAGGGCTTTCTGTTCCTTCAAGATATCCGACCCGGCCCGGTGGGCATCGTGGGAGCCCCTTTGGCAGTATCTGCAGCCGAAGATCTCGAAGAGAGCTCTACGTGCCAAGTTCGAGCAGCATCAAGACTTGCAAGATCGCCTCATGATGACAGGTGACTTTTTACTTGCCCAGACGTCCGCGCAAGACGAATCCTGCGGGACTGGAAATCATGCTCGAGATGAAGTAGTGGCTCGGGGGGAAGTCAACAAAGCTCGAGCAATGGGCAGAGCTCCAACGAAGGGCGAGTCAGGTCGTAACCTCCTTGGGAAAACCTTGCAGGAGGTTCGGAGCGAAATTCGCGAGGAGAAGGACAGGAGTGGTAAATATGCCTTCTGGTACTGGACTAGGTGTGAGAAGATGTACAATGACGACAGGGAGAGACGCTTGTCATCGCCTACTGCACGCTCTACCTGGTACAAGCAGTGTGAAGAAGAGTTGAAGAATATCAGGGCTGAGTGGCTGGCAGAGGAGAAGCAGGAGGCACAAGAGAAGCAGGAGGCAAAAGGGAAGCAGGAGGCAAGGGAGAAGCAGGAGGCACGAGTGTAACAGGAGGAATCGGCGAGCAAGAGTGCGACGGAAGGTTTAAACGGCGACGTAAAGGCAGCAATCGGCAGATAAGGCTGCCCGCGGCTTGTGTCTGGCGAGGGCGTGACAAACAGTGCGAGATTGGCAGATTGGCGAAAGAAGATCAATATCATAGATATGGAGGAGCATAAGCACTCACGCAAGCCACGAGGTCAGGAGGTTGGCCAGAATTGAGATCCATGGAAATATAGTAAGAAAGTAAGGTTGTCAGACTGGCTAGCAGTATGCGGAGGTGAGCTCACTGTGAGTCTGTCCAGGCGTTCGCACAAGGGTTTGAAGGGAACACTCGCTGTCAATGTGCGTTCTGAGTTGGTCGCCAGCCTAGAGAAGGTGAGAGGTCAAATCTCTGCAAGGCTCGTAACTTTGCACATGACGCTCGACTCATCGAAAGTCTTTTCTGGGGAATGACCGCCGCGCATGCCCAACGGTAGGGCGAGCGCCAATGTGAAGTGCTTGTTGCTGAGGGCGGGGTCGCGAGCCACAAGAGGAGTCGCAAGATGAATTATTGGCCTTCCCGACCTCACAGCGTCGAATTAGTCACCGAGAGGCGAAGATGATGGGGTGCAGCGGCTTGTAGCTCTTTCTTGTGGCCTTCAAAGCGCAGTGTAGAGCTGCACTCAAGATATAATCGCGAGCTTGAGGACATATCAAGACAAACCGGATGAAGTCGTGTGGTTGACTTGTGGTTCCGCGCTGGAGGCATTTAGCCGAGACTCTTAGCGCTCATATTCAACCAATCGGAGAAACGCATTGCTTCAATAAGCTTTCCACAGCTTCCAAATGTTCAAGCCAGTTGCTGATAACATTGCCCGTCAGCCCTACGTCAGAACATCTAGATCCTCTAAAGGACAAAAATTGTACCTACCTCGAAATCCCATGCCAAGGTGCCTGCCGTGTTGACCCTGCGCACACGCTTGCGTACCAGGAAAGAGAGGCCCCTACACGGCTCAGCCGCGAAGAGATCGTCCGGCGCCATACCGCACCCCTTGTGCTCGCTGACCACACCTAGCAGCCATATCTGCACACTTTGCTGAGCACTGGTTTGACATTCGGACAACTCACGTAAGACTATCTGGGAGGGTTCGTATGCGTTTTCGCTCCGAGCGAGGAGTGAAGCGCGGACGATGAGGCTCTTGTTTCTCCTCCACGATGTAAGGTTCCGTGCAACCCGTGTTCGCCTAGTGGCTACCAGCTCCTCACGGCTCTCAGAATCGGCGTAGGAACACGTCTATGGACATATCCCGAGAGTGACGCATGGCCAGCCACACCATCGTGCACCGATGCCTTTGTGCTGCAGTGTGCCGGCGATCCAGGCCATATCGGTCGGCAGCATGTCCATTAGCAGCGCCCACCGTAGGACAATGCAACCGCTGTTTCTCATGCATACTACCGGAATACGCTGCCCGATGATGGATAGGTTGTGCCTATGTGAGGCTAGTGTAGAATGGCGAATCCTATGGCATCAGGACGTGCCTGTTGATCTACAATGATAGAAGTACGGGTGCCGACACACTATGGGCAAGCAGTAAGTCGTTCGTCTGCGACATCGTTGCTGGGGCACAGCACTCACGGCATCTGCGATGCTTTTCTTTCCTCGCTGCGTCGTGGCGCTCGCCGCGCTCACAGCAGCGAAACCTGTAGCTAGAGATCTGGAGAAACGAGACAGCAGCGTTTGCTCAAAGGTGCGTCTACTCAAGCGTTGATGGCTGTATAGCAGTCGACAAACAGAAATGGTCGTCCGCGAAGATGCTCTCTGACGCAGTCGCTACAGCTTCCGTACAAAGTGATGCTCCCTTATGCGACTAATGCACGCGTCGAAGCTTTCTGCTCCTCCAACTACCCGGTAGCCCCGACGACGGTGGTCGTTTCAGTGGCGACTGTCGGAGCGAGGACTACGACGACAACGACCACGCTGAGTCCTTCAAGCACCAAAGCGGGCATCCTGTACACCGCATGCTCGTAAGTCCATGCCTCGCTTGAACAGCGACCAATTTCCGACGTGACCTCTTGCTAAAGTCTTTCCCTCCAGATGTATTGAACAGTCGCGTACTACCACAGTGAGCCACATTCCTCGAGATATCTTACGCAGCAAGGTACTGATCATGGTATCTTAGGTGACTCGCACTCCCACGCCGACATCCACATCGAAAACATCAGTACGTGCACGTTCAAATGCGCTCATGATGTTGGCTCACAATTCTAACATCTATGCAGACCTCGAAACTGACTTCTTCTACGGTATGAAATAATGAGAAAGAAGCTGCAATGCTGTCTACCGTAGTAGCTGACAGACCTGGGCATAGACGACAAGTAGCTCAGCCAGCGGCTCTTCAATACGAACATCTTCACCGACGTCGTCATCGAGTTCATCGCGAAGCTCTGCTACAAGTGTCGCATCCTCATCTTCAAGAACGTCGTCAATTACTTCGTCCACATCTGCATCGAGCAGCCGATCGACCATTTCGTCTTCAACGCACACTTCTACAAGCGCGACTTGCTCATCGTCGCTCCACAGCTCTTCCACAAGCACATCATCTCCGACACGCAGCTCCTCGTCTACGGCTTCATTCACGACTCTAACAAGTAACAGGGCAGCATCATCTTCGACGTCAGGTCGATCTTCTTCGTCCAGCCTCTTTTCAAGCAGCAGGCCGACGTCATCGTCATCAAGTCAATCATCTTCGCAATCGTCCTCGGTATCAACATTCTCTCGGGTCTCGAGCAATTCTTCAAGAGCCTCTTCCAGCGTATCGGTCAGCAGCAGGCCAACATCGTCTTTAGCGACCACGGCTTCCTCTACTTCCTCTCTCTTGAGTACATCTGGCGTGTCCACCTCCACTGCTTCGTCTCCGACCGGCTCTTCCATTGTGATAAATTCTGGAACAACGTCAAGTAGCAGCCTGACAGCGGCAACTACAGATTCACCCGCGTCATCGACTCAGGTATCTTCATCGATCTCAACTTCCTCGCTAGTATTAGCGGCTACATCAACCGCCAGCACTGCTCTGGCCAGTCTAGCGACTGCCGCTAGCTCAGGAATTAGTGGTCTTACCTTGATTGCATCTATTGCAAGTAGTGACCCGGCCTCTATCACGTTAAGCATCTCGAGTTATGTGGCGAGCGCCAGCTCGACAATCGCTTCTGCTATTAGCAGCATTCCTACGACGGTGCTGACTCTCGACTCGGCTGGAATCCTGTCGATGGCCACAATCACGGCGAGCAGCGAGTTGTCCAGCGTATCAGATGCTGCTAGCTCAGAGATCGGCAGCCTCACGTCAGCCGCTGCGAGCTTGTCGACTCAATTGAGCAGCGATATTAGCGCTATTTCATCGGAAATGACGAGCATCCTAGCCGGCGAGACGAGCGCAACTCGGGCCGAAGAAACCAGTCTTGAGGCGAGTTTGAGTGCTGAGGCATCGGGTGTATCTGCGACTCTCTCAAGCGACATTGGGATCGCGTCGGACTCCCTCACCAGCATCTTGTCCGCGGCTACCAGCGCAGCTGGAGCTGGGCAATCACAATTAGTGGCAAGCTTGAGCTCAGAGGCTGCTGCGCTCTCATCTCAGCTCACGAGCCAAGTCAGTGCCATAACTTCGCCTATTGCGGCGATCACTGCGGCGGAGTCCAGTGTCATTGGATCATTGACTTCGAAAGTATCGGCATCTCTCACTTCGCAGGTCGAAAGCCTGTCGTCGGCGTTGTCAAACGACATCGACGATGTTTCCTCCACGATTGCTGAAATACTCTCGACCGCAAGCAGTGCTGCTGGAGCGATCGAGTCGAATTTAGTAGACTCCTTGAGCTCGGACCCGGAATCGACATTGATCAGCATCCTAACCGCTGAGACCAAGTCCATCGCAGCTGTCCAAACCAGCGTAGTGGAAACTTTGAGCGTAGAGGCGGCTTCCTTGTCCTCTCAGTTGAGCGGTGAAGCCACTGAAATACTCTCGACTGCAGGCAGTGCTGCTGGAGCGATCGAGTCGACTTTAGTAGACTCCTTGAGTTCGGACCCGGAATCGGCATTGACAAGCATCTTAGCCGCTAAGACTAGTGCCATCGCAGCTGTCCAAACCAGCCTAGTGGAATCTTTGAGTGTAGAGGCGGCTGCCGTGTCTTCTCAATTGAGCGATGAAGCCATTGGCATTACTGCGTCGATGGCGAGCCTGCCTAGTACGGCTGCATCCACAGATCCTGAGGGGTCTTTGACATCTGGAGTCGGGAGCCTTTCCTCGAACGTGGCTGGGTCATTAAGCTCAGATCTTGAAAGCCTTTCTGCCGCTTTGTCAAGCGACATCAACAGCATCTCTGCGACCATCTCAGGAGAGTTGCTAGCAGCCAGCAGTGCTGCTGTAGCGGGAGAATCGGTATTGGCGGCATCCTTGAGCTCAAACGCCGCCAGCCTTTCTCTGCAACTCTCGAGCGACATTGGGGAGATCTCGTCATCTATTGCAGTCTTATCATTGGGGCCGGCAACGAGTGATTTGGCATCATTGACCAGCAGCCTTGACTTGGGCTTCAGTAGCGATGTCGCCAGCATCTCCGCAACGATCTCAGGGGTATCATCAGAACCGTCGAGCTTGACTGCATCTCTGAGCAATGAGGCAGCAACTCTTTCCTCGCTGCTTTCGAACGACGTTCAAAGCATCTCGGCGTCAGTCACAGCCCTACTATCGGCGGAATCGAGTGCTGTTGAGTCGTTGACCAGCAGCCTGCTATCGGACTTCAGTAACGACATCAACAGTATTTCGGCTCAACTTTCTCAGGCCGCAGGCATCACGTCGGATTTGGCGAGTGATTTTATCGCATTGTCAAGTACAGACCCTGCAATCACAAGCAGCCTTGCAGCTGCGACCGCGGCTGCCGGCGAATCGCTCTCGTCAGAGGCGAACGTCTTATCATCAGCTGTTGGCACCCTCTCGTCCGTTGTGGGATCATTGACGAGCAGCCTTGCGGAGGAGTTAAGCAACGACGTCGACGGTATCTCTACTCAGATCTCCTCGGCGTTGCTTGCTGGAAGCAGTGCGGCGGCCATTAGTGAACCAAGCCTCGCGGTTAGTTTGTCATCAGAAGCGGGTAGCCTGTCCATCGAGGCTGAGAGTCTTAGCTCGGCGATTGCTACTGCAACATCAGGCATTGAATCCGTAGCGGCAAGTCAAGCAGCTGGAATCGGCTCGATTTTGGCCAGTGAGACGAACGCATTGTTGAGCATCAGCTCACAGATCATCTCGGCATTGTCTGCTGCACCGACTGTTGCTGCTGCTGGTCAGTCTAGCTTGGTCGGGTTGGTCAGCTCGGATCTCGAAAGCCTCACGTCGGACCTCGCGAGCGAAGGTGTATCGGTCTCAGACTCAATCTCAGCCGTTCTTCCTACGGTGACTAGTGTCGCTGTTGCTGGTCAGTCCAGCTTAGTGGCATCCCTGAGCTCTGACCTTGGGAGCCTCACATCGGACCTCGTGAGCGAGGATGCATCGATTTCCGACTCGATCTCAGCCATTCTTCCTGCTGTGACTAGTGTCACTATTGCTGGCCAGTCTAGCTTGGTCGAATCACTTAGCTCGGATCTCGAAAGCCTCACATCGGACCTCGTGAGCGAGAGTGCATCCATATCTACCTCGATTTCAGCCATTCTCTCAGCAGAAACTAGTGCTATCGCTACAAGCGACTCCAACTTAGCTGAGTCTCTTAGTCTAGAGGCTGTCAGTCTTTCGTCAGACCCTGCGATACAGATTGCATCGATCTCAGACTCGATTTCAGCCATCCTTTCTGCCGCGACGAGTGGCGCAATTGCAGGCGACTCCAGCTTAGCCGCATCTCTCAGTCTTGATGTTGTTAGTCTTTCATCAGATCTGGTCACCGCGACTGCATCGATCTCCGACCTAGTTTCAGCCGTTCTTTCCGCGACGAGTGGTGCAATTGCGGGTCAGTCCAGCTTAGCCGCCTCTCTTAGCTTAGAGGCTGGCAGTCTTTCTTCGGGACTCGCTTCCCAGACTGCATCAGTTCCTGGTTCAATCTCGAGTATCCTTGCCGGCGTAAGCAGCGTCGCAGACGCAGACCCATCTAGCTTGGTCGCGTCTCTTAGTGACGAAATTGGCACACTTTCGTTGGACCTGGCCACCCAGACTGCATCGCTTTCGAGCCTCCTTGCCGCCGCAAGCAGCGTAGCAGATGCAGACCCATCAAGCGTGATCGCGTCTCTCAGTGACGAAGCTGGGACACTTTCGTCGGACCTGGCCACCCAGACTGCATTGCTTACGAGCATTTTTGACACTGCAAGCGGCGTAGCAGTCTCTGACCACACCAGCATTGCCGCAGCTCTAAGCATAGAGGCTGTGAGTCTGTCGTCAGACTTGGCTTCCCAAACTGCATCGCTCTCGAGCATCCTTGATGCTACAAGCAGTGTAGCAGTCTCTGATCAGACCAGCATCGCGGCAGCTTTGAGTGTAGAGGCTGGGACACTTTCATCGGACCTGGCCACCCGGACTGCATCGCTATCGAGCATTCTCAACGCTGCGAGCAGTGTAGCAGTCTCTGATCAAACCAGCATCGCCGCAGCTCTAAACGGAGAGACCGTAAGTTTGTCGTCAGACTTGGCTTCCCAGACTGCATCGCTTTCGAGTATTATTGCAGTCGCTAGTCAAACCAGCATCGCCGCAGCTCTAAGTGTGGAGGCTGGTAGTCTGTCGTCAAATTTGGTTTCTCAGACTGCATCGATTTCAAGTATACTTGGTGCTGCAAGCAGTGCAGCGATTGCGGCCGCAGACCATAACAGTCTTGTGTCGTCTTTGAGTGCAGAAGCTGAAGGTCTATCTTCAAATCTGGCCTCTCAGACCGGCCTCTCTTCAAGTATCCTTGACGCTGCAAGCAGTGCAGCGATTGCGGCCGCAGACCAGAGCAGCCTTGTGTCGTCTTTGAGTGCAGAAGCTGGAGGTTTATCATCAAATCTGGCCTCTCAGACCGGCTTGATTTCAAGTATCCTTGATGCTGCAAGCAGTGTAGCGACCGCCGCTGTAGATCAGAGCAGCTTGGTGCAGAGCAGCTTGTCAACGTCTCTGACTGCTGAGGCTGGAGGTCTTTCGTCAGATCTCATTACCCAGATCTCATCGCTCTCTGAAGCAATTTCGGCCGTTCTCTCGACGGCAGATCCCCTGACCACATCGGTATTGAATTCACTCTCGAATGGCGCTACGAGCATTGCTACTCTGGACCCTTCCAGTGTTGCTGTTGTGGCATCTCTGAGTACCTTGGTAGACCCGACAATGCCAACAGGAGATCTGCTAAGCGCTACGAGCATTGCTGCCCTGGGTGCCTCCAGCGTTGCTGTCTCTCTCAGTATTTCAGCAAGCGCTTCCATTTCAGCAGATCTTTCGGGCGCTACCAGCATTGCAGTCTCGGACTCTGATAGTATCACGGCCAACACAATTAACTCCGCAGCGGCTTCGCTCTTGAGCTCCGCTGTCAGTGTCACTGTATTGGATACTTCTAGCATTTTGGGGAGCACGACTATCTCGGCTACGGATCTTTCGGTCGCAGCTTCGAGCATTATTGCCTTGGATAATTCCGCTACTTCGATTGTCCCGGCTGTAGCAACACCAGATCTGACCTCGATTAGCACTATAAGTGTTGCTGACCTGGTGTCGTCTGTGATGGCAGCAAGCACGACATTACCGACAACGGATCTCGGCACGGAAAGCGTTACCGTCATGGCTTCTTTTGACATCGTATCAAGTGCCATTAGCAGCCTCATGAGCGAAATATCGACAGCTGCTGCCAGCCTTGATCCAAGCATAAGCTCCGAGCGCTCGACTGTCTTAGCGACAATCAGCAGCGACATCGGTGTCGCAAGCACGTCTATCGACTCAGGAGATTTACTATCGCTTACTACGATTGCGAGCGCCACAGACTTTTCTACTTTGTTGGCAAGCACGCCCATTCCAGCAACAAATGCACTCTCACTCGAGTCGAGCTCTATAGATCTGCTCTCCGCCAGCACTAGCTCTCTCCTCGCGGATACTGGCGTCTTGAGTAGCACAGTCATATCGACAGAAGATCCGATTTCAATTGGTGCTACGAGCTCTCTTCTCGCGGTCACGAGCATCTTGAGCAGTTCCATCATTTCATCAGTGGACTCGCTCACAGTCGCAACGAGTCTGTCAGACACCATTATCCTGTCAAGCACGACCATTTCAACAGCAGAGTCGCTCACGACCGCAACGAGCCTGTCAGACACCGATCTCTTGATGAGCACGAGCATCTCAACAGGTTCCTTCATAGCCACTACGAGCCTGTCAAACACCGATGTTTTGACAGGCGCGAGCATCTCATCCGATCCACTCACGGCCACTACAAGCATTAGTGTCCTGGCAAGTGCAGCCACCTCAGCTGCGGCTGTCTTGACGAGCACGACGCTCTCGATCGCAGACCCCCTGTCAAGTGCTACAAGCGCTTCAGCTGCTGCTGCCTTGACGAGCACGACTCTCTCAATCGCGGACCCCTGTCAAGTGCTACAAGCGCTTCAGCTGCTACTGTCTTAACGAGCACGACTCTCTCAATCGCGGATCCTCTTGCGACTGTCACGAGCTCTTCTGCTCTTTCCTCCAGCACTTCAGCAAGTGCGACGACCTCACAAGCAAACACCGACGTTGTGTCGACAGTCACGTCATTACTTGGCGTCACCACTGCTCTCTCCACAGCCTCTCCCTCTGTGGTAGCAGTTTCGTCCAGCTCTTCCAGAAGCACAGATATTGTGTCCGTGATTACTTTGTCACTATTGGGCGCTTCAGGATCTTCGTCCATATCGAGTCCAACTAGTATCAGCTCAAGCACAAATGCTGTGACGGCAATAACTTCGCCCTTGCTGGGCGTTAGCAGCGCTTCGTCAAGCACAAATGGTGTGACGGCAATCACTTCGTCTTTGCTGGGCGTCACCAGCGCTTCGTCCAGCTCGAGTCTAAGCAGCAGCGATACCTCGATTATTTCGGCGATAACATCGTCCTTACTGGGCGCCGCAACTTCTTCTACCACTCCTACCCTAAGTGCCACCTCTAGCCAGGCAGACACAGACCTTGTGTCGGCAATTAAATCGACATTACTCGGTGCTACGAGCTCCTCAACAAGCTCTAGCACAAGCGCCACTTCCACCCAGGCGAACACGGATATTGTGTCAGCGGTCACCACGTCTGTACTTGGCGCTACGAGCTCTTCGTCTGTTTCATCATCATCAACAATTACGACTTCCACGCAGGATATCGTATCAGCGATCACATCTTCTCTGCTTGGCACTACCAGCTCAGCGTCCACCTCTAGTACAACTTCCACACAGTCGAGCACAAATATTGTGACCGCGATCACCTCGTCCCTACTCGGCGCTATCAGCGCTTCATCCACTTCAACCACAACATCAAGTACGACTTCTACATTAAGCTCGGCTTCGTCTGCAACGAGCTCTTCGATCACATCTCCATCCACTTCCTCTACGACATCTCCAATTGCAGCAATCGTGTCAACGGTTTTGCTTGGAACAACAACCTCTTCCTCGACGAGTTCAAGTTCTTCTCTCTCGAGTGCTACTTCTTCTTCGACCTCATCTCCTACGACATCCCCGATCGTTACAGTCGTACTCACGGTTTCTTCTTCAACGACTGCTGCGACAACTTCTTCTCCTTCGACTACTGCTGCTTCAACTACTTCCGTTTCGACTTCTTCCGCGTCGAGTCCTTCCTCTACCACGTCTCTCCTTGCAACGAACTTGCTTGGAGCTGCGACTTCGCCAGCCTCGACCACTTCTTCCTCGACTAGTTCTGTTTCGACATCTTCTTCTTCAACCAGTTCTGCTGCAAGTTCGTCTACTTCAATATCTTCTTCCACAACATCTCTCCCAGCAACGAATTTGCTTGGTTCTACGACTTCTTCCGCTTCTCCGACTTCGACTTCGACTTCTCCGGCTTCGACTTCTTCTGCTACGAGCTCTTTGCCTTCAACTTCTTCGGCTTCGACTTCGTCTGCAACCTCCTCTGGGACCTCTTCTCCAACCACTTCTTCTACTACATCTCTCACCTCTGCTTCAACTACATCTATATCAACAACATCCTCCACCTCGAGCTCCTCTGCTACGACGGCAACTGCCGATATCTTAACGACAGTCACCTCTCTGTTGGGCACTACGATCACCTCTTCATCAAGTCCCTCAACAACTTCTCTTACAAGCTTTTCTACGACATCCTCTGTAACGTCTTCGATATCGACTTCAATCTCTTCTTCAACCTCTTCCCCAAGCTCTAGTTTGAGCTCTTCTCAAAGTTCAAGTTCAACCTCTTCTCCGACCTCATCGACATCCTCTACTACAGCCCTCATAGCAACGAACTTACTTGGTACTACAACCTCTTCGACATCTTCGACATCTCCGACCTCATCGACATCCTCTACTACAACCCTCATAGCAACGAACGTACTTGGTACTACAACCTCTTCGGCATCTTCGACTCCTTCTACTTCTTCGACATCTTCGCCTTCTACAACAACTTCTTCAACTTCCTCTCCAACTTCTTCTCCAACATCTTCTTCAACATCTTCTCCGACCTCTTCCTCGATATCTTCCTCAACATCTTCCTTGACATCATCCTCGGTATCTTCTACGACATCTACGACTGCGATCAATTTGCTTGGTGCAGTAACCTCCTCGACAACCTCTTCTTCTTCAACCTCTCCTTCAAGCTCAACTTCCCTAACCTCTTCTTCGACGTCTTCGACAAATTCTCTGACTTCATCTCCTACACCTTCGACGACTTCTTCTTCTTCGACCTCGTCTCCAACATCTTCTTCAACCTCATCAGCGACCTCATCAGCGACCTCATCAGCGACCTCATCAGCGACCTCATCAGCGACCTCATCAACAACCTCATCAACAACCTCATCGACAAGCTCATCGACAGCGAACATCCTGACGACCGTTACATCCTTGCTTGGTGGCGCTACGAGCACCTCATCTGCAACCTCTACTACAACGCCTTCTTCTGCGAGCTCCTCAACGACATCGTCCTCAATCTCGTCTTCTACAACCTCAAACTCTTCACCTACGTCTTCAACATCTTCTACAACGACACTTTCTTCGGCAACATCTTCTGCAACAACATCCTCTCCAACCTCATCTTCTATGACTTCTGCTTCTTCAAGTTCTTCTTCGACAACATCCTCTCCGACCTCTACTTCAACGATATCATCCGTGACATCTTCTTCAACATCCTCTTCTTTGACCACATCTACTCAGACCGCATCTTCCTCGACCACGTCATCGTCGAAAACATCTTCCTCAATGACGTCTTCTTCAACAACATCTTCTCCATCCTCGTCTTCTACGACCTCTAGCTCTACAACATCATCCCCAATTTCTTCCACAACATCGCTAACGACATCGTCTCGAACTTCTTCTATCACATCATCTTCAACAACCTCTTCGCCAAGCTCTACTTCTACAACATCATCTTCGAAAACCTCTTCTCCAAGCTCTACTACTACAACTACTGTCTCTACTTCCAGTACGACGACTACAAAGACAACCACCACGAGCACGTCCACTGGAGGAGGCGGGCTCTTGAGCGTAGTTACCTCCCTACTCGGTCGTGGTGCAACGAGCTCGACTTCTGAGGCCACGACTTTCACAGAAACAAGCACGACTAGCACGGGCACGAGCACTTCGATAGCGACCACGCTCGTAAAAGTGCTCAAACTTCGGCAACCAGAGCCATCCCGACAGTAGAAGTACTCTCTTCAGCGCTTTAAGAAAATTGCACCTCAACTATCAATCCTGATAGCCGATAAGCACAATCGTCACGCCGCAGTAGCAAGTCCATTGCCGTGGATGGCTACCAGCCCGCCAAATGCTGTAGTAGCTTTCTCAAGCACTACGCCATGGTGTTGCAACAACAGTGATCTCAAAAGCCAGTCAAGCTGTCTTGACTGACTGATTCGATCATCCATCAGAGGCATCAAAACTTGTCGATCAGTCACTCCCGTCAAAAGTCAATCGTCTTAACCGTTCGCCTGAGTGCGTCAATCGCATCAAGTATTCAAACATCTGATTGACGGACGTAACCAGTCCAACTGAACAACAACGCATCGATAGATGTACGATCCGAGCGCCTCACACTTCCCTGGCCGTTGACGGCACGTACGATACTGGCGCATCACGTCAATTCATTCCAGCTACGATTGATCTCCGGGCCAGCATCTGGAATACGGCGCTCGCTTCTGCTTCTATGCGGTGAACAACGCACTTTCGTAGTGAGCATTCTTCGCAGAGCAGTGCTTCTGCCACGCCGCCTCAATGAACGTTCCGCTACCGATCGTATTGCGAGCCCTCGGAGTACTCTCGTTCCGGAGAGTGTTTGGGAATTTATCAGCATCTGGCAGTTTTGCGCGGGCGTGCATGATTGGACAAGTGATGCGCCAATCAGGCTGGCAGGGAGAAGATTGACTGTAGTACAATATCTGAGACGCACTACTAAGTAAGGGTCCCGATCGTCTGCCAACTTGGACGCCAAATTGGACCATGAGCATATAAGGAAATGGCACAGCGGCGTGTGACTGCTCGAAGATTCCAAGCGGAGTGACGACAGAGTTCAGGATCCATTCCCTCACAAGCTCTTGTCCTTAAGCACAATAACAATCGCATGTCCCGGCCGGAGTCCTAGCAAAAGTTAGCAAAGTCTGACTGCTACGTCGAACGAAGTGGAATGAAATGGACAAACTTACACCCAGCCAGCCCCAAATCCGTACTTTCCGTACTTCGAACACTGAAAGTCGCGACAAACAAAGTCAGTAAAGTAGTTCATCCCATTTTTCGCAACAAAGGGGGTGGATATAACGCACGGGACCTTTTTCGTCACAATCTGTGTCACAGGTACTCTTGTCGTCATCGCCGCAGTTGCCAGTGCCCTGTGCAAGATGCAGGAATTAGTCGTGCAATTGTAAAAGAGGCGGAGACGCGAGTATGCTTACGGGCCAGGGTGCCGGATCGCACTTATAAGTGCCTGACAAAAGAGCTGTGCCGCTCGTGATAAGGCATGAGGCCAGGGCAACAAGTGTAATGGGCTTCATTATTGGCGATGGATGAAGTGAGGACGTTGAGCGGGAGGAGTGTTGCGGGTACCTGAATTGATGGCAGAGATGGTTTCAAAGCCAGACTGAGAGGGAGGCGGCGTTGGTTATAAGCAAGTATAGACTTGCTGAGGGTTTCCACTGTCGTATCGCTACCTAGTCTGGCCCTTAGAGACATTGTAATGACTATTGCTGGCATAATACGGAGCCCGAGAGACAACAGGGCGCTAGTGTCGGTCTGACCAATATCTGGTCCATTGGTGCGACACTAAATCAATTTACTGATACGCATGGTCTGCGTGCAGTTTTCGGAACAATGACCACCCAATCGTCGATCGCTGTATGCCATCAACGGCATAAGCGATGCACGCTGGATAAGTCAAACGTAGCATTGTGCAGTCAACAAGACTGACGATCTTCGGAGGTGCATCGGCTGGATATATCGCAAGATCAGTAGTCACGTGCATGTGGTATGACATGCCAAATGGCAGCATGAGAGATGTGTCCCCTGATAAAGCCTTTGCCTAATTTCAATCACAGCGTTCCGGTGGCAGCTGGGGTTTAGCTTGCCCCTCAGGGGGCGCCAAAGGCGGCGAGCAAAAGTTCCGCCGATAGTCGCCCTTTCTTCAAAGGTAGTATATTACTGTATGTATCAGATGATGCGTCTCTCCTGCAGAACCTTGGGCCATACTCACAGCTTTTCGATACAGCTGAAGTCAAGCTTCACTGGATTTGGGCCAAACGCGTGGCAACTTCCGCTGGCAGTCGCCTCCGGTCCGAGTGCCTTCCAAACGGTGTGCTGGCGTGACCTGCGCATCAAAGCTGCACCTGCTCTTTTAAAAACTCTTCTATACTTTGTTTCCCAGCACTGAGCTCATTCACCTACACCATGATCTTGGGCAAAGTATACGAGAAGCAGTGCCATAGAGATCAACACGATCACCTTACAGCCTGCACCAGGGCCGTAAGTTCTGTCTCTCTGGAAACATGACCCGGACGCCAGGCTGATCTTGTAGTGCGAGCGAACAGTGATTGCACATCGAGGGCACGCTTCAAGCCGTTCTCCATCTCGACACCTGAGCCTGACACTCATATTTCACGAGTCCACCAACCTCCGACATGTTGGCAGCACGCGATATCAAGCGCCAAGCCAGTGGCACCTTCTCAGATACCATGTTCGGATCAGAAGCTGTGAAGCAATGACGCCGTCATCACATAGTGAGGCTACTACCAACCTACCATCAGTACGTTGAGGCTACCATCAACAGCTTGATGCCGCCATCAATATGATGATGCTACCGGTGTGTAGACAGTCGTCCGGCAAGCAAGGTGTTGCAGCGCATCATTGACCGAGACGATTTTCGTAACGTCACGGCCGACGACCTCCTCGCGATCAAGAACAATGCAGCCACCACTCCCACTGACAAGAAATCAGCGGCTTACGTCTACTTGCTGTTCGGCTTCAGCCGAAAGGCACCGGTTTAATGCTCCGCGTTGGTCAAACGAGAGACTGGTTCCGTCGCCGCAATGATCACATACGGAGGATATGAGAGAAGTCTCGCACCGAGATGTACTACAATACCCTTAGAGTCCCGAGCATGTTGAACGCTTCCGCCACGCTTGACGTGGCGCCGGACATTGTCGACTTGTACAGCACTGGTGAAATTGGCAGGAACTTGGCGATCGACAAGCATGCAGGTCGTGGATTTGTGTCTGATGTGTCTGTTCCAGACTCTGCCAGACAGCACCCTGCAGGTACGTCGTTGACGAATAGAAAGTGACAAATATACCGACTGAAACATAGCCTTTCTCTTCTACAGGTGCTGCTTCCACCGGGTACACGCATCCGCCAAGATGACTACGGCCTCGATGTTTCGGCACACATTGCAGGGGATGCTGGCGTTAAGCCCAAGAACTTCGAGTTGATTGTGCACGGTACAAGCCCGTCACCATTGAAGAAGAAATGGGCTCAGGGCATCATCGATCGCGCAGGACAGCGTCGTGGTTCGTTTGGAGGTAATCAGCACATGACTTTTGGTGCAGCAACTGATGCTATCGATGGGGTCGCTTAATGCATGGGATGGTGGGAGCGTCAGAAGGACCATTTGCTTCGCTAATTATCATATCTCACCTGCTGGATATCATACTTTGGGACGGAAGCTATCTGAACAATGACGCTGTCACCACGTGATGAGGCTACTGTCAACCTAAGGAGACTCCCACCAACCTAATGAGACTCCCATCAAGCCAATGAGGCTCCCATCAAGCCAATGAGGCTCCCATCAACCTAGCGAGACTCCCATCGATCTGTTGAGGCCTCTATCAACTCAGTGAGAGCACTGTCAACCTAATGGGGCCTCGATCAGCTTACTGAGGCCACTATCAACTGCTGAGACCCCTATCAATAGAATAATGCTGATTTCATTCCAACAAGCCTGGGATCAACATTGTGAGCCTGTCATCAACATTCTGAGCCCGCCATCAACCTACTAAGCCCGTCATCGAGTTGACAAGCCGCCGTCAACATTGTGAGCCCGCCGTCAACATTGTGAGTCCGCCATCAACCTGTTGAGCCTCTATCGAAGCTGTGAGCTGTCATCAGCCTGCTGAGGCCGCCATCAACATTGTGACCCCTCATCATCCTACTAAGCCCGTCATCAACCTGCTGAGCCTAACATCGACCTGCTGAGCTTAGCATCAACCTGCTGAGGTCGCTATTAATCTTCTGAGCTGCCGTAATCCTATCGAGCCCGCAATCAACCTGCTGAGCCTGCCATCAACTTGCTGAGCCTGCCATGAACCTGCTGAGGTCACTATCAAGACTTCAAGACAAGTGATCTTACAAAGCGAAGTATGATATCTAGGAGACTAGAAAATGAGACAAATTGAAGCCTGATACCGAGAGAATAGTATATCTCACCGAATCTACAACAAATAAAGCTTAGACAACTGGGTAATGAGCCCCTCTGCTGTTGATTTCACAAGCTTATCTTTGCCTGTGGGCCGCAAGATGACTTGCGAAGCCATTGTGCCGTCAAATGACGTCCGCTACAACGTCTGCAGGACAGCGACCAATTGTGGCTTCAGCAAAGATGTTTCGACTCCACATATCGTTTTCCCGCCGTGCACACAAATCTTGCCACAGTGTAAGCCTCGAATGAACGAGTAGATTAACCGCAGGCTGATCTCAATGGGAGGTTCAGGAACGCTCAGTAAGCTCCCTGCAGTGACTCTGTAGCCGCCGAATCCTTTAGTTGACCCGTAGTGACAAGGCAACGTCTACATCGTGAGATGGAATGAAAGCACGCACACTTTCAGACAGTATACCAGGATTTTCCCCCTCGAAGGGATCCTCAGCCTCCAGCTCGACTAGGAATTCTATGCTCACAGCTTCGGTTTGCGCTTGGTGCTTGAGGATATCCATGCGTGACACCGCTCTCATTCGACTGTATATTTCCAGGGTGGTGAAGTCGTCGTGTCTGAAAAGAGCCACGACCCTCGAGATGTTGTGCTTGCGGATTCTCAGGTCCCACAAGTCTCGAATATGTTGCCGAAAGGAGGACATGTCGGAGTACTCGCCAGGATGCTTCCACGGAATGCCGGAACTCGTTACTGTCTTCCTTGAGATACGCGATCCAACTTCTGCATCGGGTTCTTGCGCCTGATACTCTTTGACGTTGTAGAGCATCGCATCTTTGACCTCGTCGTGGTTGATCACCACAATCTCGCACGGTATGACTTCGCATCCCCACCACAGAGGGCCGTGCTCTCGATTGTAGCTTGCAGTGGCCACGATAGGATGGATGCGGGTATTGGCGCCAGCAGAATTAACTCTGAGCCATAGAGGCAACCTCACTGACTCGCCATACTCCTCGGTCAGACCAACGGCCAGCATCGCCTTATGATACGCGCTCATGTGCCTGAGTACACGGAACAGATTGTGTAAGCGATTCCAGCATTCCCATACACACTCACCACCCTGCGGCTTTAAGATGCCGGGAGGTAGTGATCCAGGCTGTGCGGCGTTGGCACCACGTAGCTCAGATGGAATGGTAAAGTCCAACGGGAATTGCTGGTCGGTTTCCTCTATCTCTTCCTCTGTCAGGCTCAGAGTGCCATTATTCCACGCAATGAGATCCTTACGCCAGTGGTAGTAGCATGCCGCGAGCAGCTTGTCGTCGGTATATCCAAGCGAGTCTTTGGCCTCCTGAAATGTCTCGCCCCAAAGTACAGTGTTGTTCTCCAGCGGTAAGCCATGGCTTGCGGTCATGACCCCAGCAAATCGTCCGGTATGATCAACAAAATCTTCGACGTTCATGTCGTTGAGGTGTTTCAGGTAGCGAAGGTTGATGGGAAGGAACATGAACGACCGGACCTGGCGCCGATCAACGGAGCGAGGGTCCTTGTCCCATACCATATAACCGATCCAGATGGTCAAGGCATACGTCTCAAGCAGAGACGACGGCCCTCCAGACTGGATGGGTCTCGCTGGGAAGGCATCATCTGGCGAATTATAGTTGAGCTTTTTTACGTCAATCTCGAGCGTGGGTAGCGCCATGACTTGTTGTGAATGTGTGGGTGCCACAGGTCGAGTCAAAGTATCCAGAGTCAGGGTTTGCACTTGAGCCTGAGATTATGGTAGCTGTGGTCTGGTCGCCAATAAGACAAGCCTGGGCTCCTTAAGTGCGACCCTCTAGTGCTTGCAGTTGAGCCTTGCAGTCGACGCTTGGGATGCTCTGTGGAGGCTAGAACAATGGCCCTCGCGGCGAATCAGGATTTGCAAATTTGCTCCGTGATGAGACAGTTTGATGCCGGATACGAGCCTGTTGTAGCGCCGAGGGCCTTGAAGTCAAGCCTTGCAATCACGCCTCGCAGTGGCTGATATTCTTGATGATGGTGGAGATGTCAAGGGTGACTTGCATCTGCTGGAAGGATGCTGAGTCTCTTTCGCACTATTTGGAGCCGTCACGGTCGAGCTTTACGGTCGAGTCTCGCAGTAGTTACATTTGCCAATGGTGATGGTGTCAAGGGAAAGTGCACTTGTGAAGGAGTGCCGAGAGTGCTGTGTTGCACGAATTGGCGCCGTTGCAGTCGAATCGCGTAGTCGAGTCTCGCACTCCTTGGACGTGTCAATGGTGATGATCTCCAGTATGTTGTGCAGTAGTGTTGAGCTGCGACCTTGTGTTGCTGGCACGGTCTGGCGCCGTTGTAGTCGAGCCTTTGGGTCGAGTCTCGCACGTGTCGATGTCGTTGATGGTGATGTTATCGAGAGCGATGTGCGATTGGTGATGACCTTTGTTCGGCTTCGCGAAAGCACGATCTGTCTTGCACGGTCCTCACACTCGCTGTTGCGTGTCTTTCAACTGAAATTGTTAATGTTGCTAAGTCGACGAGTCACGCGAACAGAGATTTGTCTCGTGAGAAGATACCAGCAAAATTGGCGCTATTGGATTCAGGGTTGAATCATTGCTGTAGTACACACAGTGCTGGTGCCACTTACCGCAGCGACAACTCGCGCTAGGGGCGGAACTCGCCGTCCTGCAGATCTTGCATGTGACACCCATGCTCATTATGGGGTGACCTCAAGCAATACTGTAGCAGTGACTGTTTCTTAAGACCGACAACATACCGCGACTTTGCAAGCTCGTCGTCTTCCAGTAGAGCATCACGGCCAGCGCTTTCTCATCACCACCATCTGCTTCCCTGTCGACCTATCTCTGCCATCAAGTGGAAGTCAACACTCGAGTGGGGACACGCCAACGGAAGCTGATGGCTACATGAGAGTCAGCATTCGCAAGACAACTTCTGTCATTAGACTGTTGACCGCCGCGTCTCAGTTGGGCTTGAGTGAGGAGGCGCCACATAGATCAAAAGTGTCCGCGAAGTGACTTCGCGGCGGATTCACATGCTTTTTCGACCTCATGGCCTCTTTGAATATTTGACAGCGCCAAAACATCCGACACTACTTCCACCACCGCAGCATTCACCAAGCTTGACAGGAGACTCGACTCTAGAGGCGCCAATTGGAATCAAAGCATCCGCGAAACAGGCTCCAGCAGCGTCAAATGCGGTTTGGATCCCATAGGCATTTGAACATTGACGCCGCCTGAACCTCCGACACTGCTTCCACCACACAACATCCACCAAGCTTGACTGCGGTCTCGACTCCAGAGGCGCCAAATCGACTCAAGACAACTGTTCGGAAGCCCTAAAGGCAGACTGGCTATTTGAAACCACTCTGCGACAATTTTCAACTCTTTTCCAGTCAATATCGTCATCTGGCAGGCTCGACTGCAGAGTTGACATCAGAGGCGCCCAGGTCGGCCAAGAGGGTTGCAGATCCATAGAGCACTATTACCCAAGATGCCTCCCGCGAAGAGACCACGACGCGCCGAGAGCGAAGGGCGCTCGACCAAGAGGCGGCGTGAGAAGCCAACTTTGGACACAGAGGAGGATCCAGCAAGACAGAAGGCCGCCGAGGAGCTCTATGATCTCAAGAACACGCCCAAGGCGACGTTGGTGCACTGGGCAAAGGGTAAAAAACTCCCGTCCTCCGGCAGCAGGCAGAGACTCGTGCGTGTTTTATTCGATCAAGATCTCAGAGATGAGGATGAGATAGCGATGGACATGCTCAGGAGATTCAAGAGCTCGGGTGACTCGGGCCTCGAAAAGACAGCTCAAGAAGATGATGAGGAACCGAGCATCAGTGCAAGTACGATCAAAGCAAAGCCCAAGGCTGCCGAGCCGCATGCACGTTATCAGTTGTCCAAGCCAGCCCAGGATCGAGAGCCCAAATACAAGACGAACCGGGACGACGCAACAGCGACAATGGCCCCATCAGAGCGTCGCTTGTTGAATGCCAAATATCAAGGCTTTCCTGAAGGCGAGATCCAGCACGGGCGCGCATCTAAGGCCCTCCGCATCACCTGGAACATTCACTACGCCGACGAGGACGTGGGCCAGAACCGCATTTGCTTCGACAGTGCCGAGCCATATCTCGGCGGACCGTTCCATTTCCTCAGCATCTTCCATCGGTGCAAATTCAACATCCCAGAAACCGGTACTTTCCATGTTGACGAGCAACCCTACCAACTAGCTAAAGCGTTGTGCATGTCAAGGCTCGGCAAGGAGCGCTTCGCCAAGGAAGTGACCTACGATGGAGGAAAGATTTCTTCCAAGGACTTGCCAGCTCACATCCTTGCTGCGAAAGACTCTGATACGATCACAGCCCTTGGCAGTGCGTTCGAGTCTCTCAGGGATCTAGATCCCCGTTGGTGGGCATCTTGGAATCCTCTATGGCAGAGATTTCAGCCGCGCATTCTCTACCTGTTGACAAAGGCGAAGTTTACCGACAACCCGGACTTACAGGACAAGCTGATGATGACTGGTCACTTCTCCCTGTCCTACTCGTCTAAGCATGATAGAGACACTGGCACAGGGTTCCATGCGCGGGACGAGATTCGCGCCAGGAAAAGCCCTGAGAAGAGCACACGAATCGGAACCAATATTCTGGGCGGCGTTTTGGAGCAAGTGCGAGAAGAGATTCGGAAGGAGCGCAAGAGGAGCCGGGAATACGCGTTCTGGTATTGGACTACCTGTGAGAGGCTGTACAACTACGACCGCGAGAGAAGACTGCCGCCATCCGAGCAGCAAGCGTGAAGGAAAGAGCGCATTGCGGAGATCAAGCAATTGAAGGATGAATGGCTAGAGAGGGAGAAGGAGTATCAGAAGTCGCAATCTCCAGATACTTGATGGTGGCCTTCAAAGCTTGACGGCGGCCTCAAAAGGGTGACATTGGCCTTAGGAGGTAGCACCTTGGTTGGCGCTTGCGCCATTTCAGTAAGGGTTTTCTTCGGTTGCATCCAAAGCGCATGCATTCATTGGTCAGACGGAAATTTTGAAACCTCACCATACACTCGCTAGCATTGGCGCGCCTTGGAGATGCGTGATACATCCACCATTGCCTTAGCAATCGATTTTTGAAGTAATTCGCAATTTCCGCATTGCATGCCATGTCGTTCCAGATGGCTCGCTACTCACCAATCCCTCTTGTCTAACTGTACACGTGCATGGATAGGTCTTAAGTTATGTTTTACGCATGGAAACAGAACCAAGTCGCTCAATACGCTGTCACATACAGGCGACTAGAATTGCCAGGCGACAACAAAATGTGGCAGGTGTGCGACAAATTTGCGTGGCTATTACCTCAATGGCTTCGTAGCTTCATCTTGCGACTGCTTCTACCGTTCTAGTTTGCACTGGCGGTCGGCGTAGGCGTCAAGATGTGGGCAGTCGCGCATTGCTGAGGTGTGTGCCCATCGCCTGCAGAAGCGCAGTGAATCCGGGACGCACAACAGGCAGGCGCACCCCCGTGCTGTCGACAACCCTCACGATCTATCGGCGCCTCGTCTGAATGGATCGTCGAACCAATAGACATGTGCATGTGAGATCACATGCCGAATAGCGATACCTATGTAAATGAGCATGCGTCTCTCTCATAAGGTCATTGCCTTCACAGCCTTCCGATTGCATCTGTACCTTAGTCAAGCTTGAACCCCGCCTAGCGGCGCCAAACGCGAGCAGAAACCTCACTGGCAATCGCTCCTTCCTCAAAGACAGTATGTATAGAAGGATGTGTTTCTAGTGCAAAGTATTTGACCATGCACACTCACGGCCACGCCATTGTAGCTGGAATCAAGCTTGATTCTAAGGGGGCCAAAGCAAAGCGAAGTTTCCGCTGGCAGTTTCTCCTTCCTCGAAGGCAGTATGTACAAGAGGACGCGCTCAGCCTACAAAACTCTTGATCGAGCACACTTACAGCCTGCCGATTGCAGCCAGGGTCAAGCTTGACTGTACTATGGCCGCCAAAAGCGTGACGATCTGCGCCGTGGCACTTGACCCGTCCTCAAAGGTTGTGGCAAGTGCCTTCCATTGTTGTGCTGACGTGAGGTGCGCATCATCCGCACCTTCTGTGCTTTGGCAAGTACATTTTGCTAACTTATTGCCCAGCACCGAACTCATTCACCTACGCTCATGAACTTAAGCTCATACACCTGCACCACAGCCTGGTGAAGAATGCATGGAAAATGGAGTACCATAACGTCAACACTACCACTACGCCGCCCGTTCCTGGACCGTAAGTACTGCCGCATTGGAAGCGGAAGTCGAACGCCAGACTGATCTTGCAGCGCCTCTTTAGCCGTTTTTTCTTTGTGAGACCTGAGTCTGACATTCGTATCTCACGAGGTCATCAACTTCCGACATGGCGTCCTCACGTGGTGTCAAGCGCTCAGCCAGCAGCACTCCGTTCGACCTGCACCACTCACCGCTCAAGCGCACGGTCAAGACCGAGAACCTGGATGACGAGCTCACTGAAACCAAGTTGAAGGTCAAGCCTGTCAAGTCCATCGTGATTGATCTCACGGAAGACACTCCTCCAAACAGCCCTGGTCTCAACCACGCGATGGCTCGGTTCACCTTGCCTGGACTCACAGACGACGAAGCTCCTCGTCCTCTGACAAAGATTCCGGCCCCCGCCGTGATGAGAAACAGAAGATCAACAACAGCACACCCGCTTGGCCGTTCCACAGTGGCTCGGACAGTTTCGCGCGTCCAGGATCAGAGGTCCCAGACGCTTATACGCGCCATTGTATTCACTACGACTTTGCAACAGGCGATGATGCTTACAAGGTGCAAGTCTTCCGTCCGATGATTGACCTCATTCGAGACAGCCCATCAAGCCGCCGTTTGCGGCGCACGCTCGAGTCCAAGTCAGGTCAGAAGCGAGCTCTGCACGAGGTAATGACCGCAAAGAGCTACGACAGCGCAGCAGAAGATCGAGACTACGATGGTGGCGAAGATGATGATGGCGAAGATGATGATGACCAAGACGATAATGGCGGAGATGATGATGGTGAAGACGACGGGAGCGAAGACGATGAGAGCGAAGACGACGAGGGCGAAGAGAAAGATGTTGCGCGCCCACGCATTCGAAAGTCCAAGCTGACTATAAGCTCAATCTGGGACACCATGGATGCGGCTCGGCCAGACCCAGTAGTGATCATCGTCGCCGGCAAGCGAGCACGCAAGCAATCAATCGCGAAATACAGGTCTGGTGATCTAGTCTTAGGTCAATACTACACCCCCAAGCACCACACACCTGCGCTCCTGGCTGGCCACGAGGGCCTGCTCACCGTCAGCCAGAAGGTCGCAAATGTCCTCAAAAACACCAGACCAGGTAGCCGTCGTATGTTGAAGAGGCTGTCGGGCACGGGTCTGAGTCTACTGCAGATCTGTGATCTTGGTGGCTACAAGGATCACAACGAGAACACGCTTGAGCAGTGGGGCAAAGACATTGGTCTTGATACTGCAGACCTCCCGACGAGGAATAACCCTCTGCAGTGCTACATGGACGCCCAATCCCTTCTCCGACTGTTCGAATACAGGCTTTCTGGCTTCGACTGGCATCCGATTCTCAAGCTATTTCAATTGGCTGACGTGATTATGGTCATGGTCATTCGGGATCACTTCAAGCGACACCTCGTCAAGTCCAACGGACTGAAGTTATGGAAGGCTGCCGCACGTCATGCCCAAAATTCTGACAAGGAACTCACGAAGAAGAGAGTCAATGACTTGTTCATTGTGAATCGCGGCTAGTGGCCTCAGCAGCTTGATAGTGGCCTCAGTAGCTTAATAGTTGCCTCAACAGCTTGATAGCGGCTTCAGAAGTGTGACATTGGCCTCAGTAGCTTGATAGTGGCCTCAACAGCTTGATAATGGCTTCAGCAGCTTGATCATGGCCTCAGCCGCTTGACGACGGCGTCAGAAGGGTGACATTGGCCTTAGCAGCCTGACGGGGGCCTCAGAAGACTGACATCAGCGCTAGCAAATTGACATCAGGATCATCTTGTTGATGGCTGGTTCAGACCGTTGACAGCGGCTTGAGGTGATTGACAGATGCCTCATCGGAATGATAGTAGCGTTAGCAGCTTGATCATAGCCTCAACAGCTTGACGGCGGCGTCAAAAGGGTGGCATTGACCTTAGCAGCTTGATGTCAGCCTTCTGAGGCTGTCATCAGCCTTAGCAAATTGATATTAGGATCATCCTGTTGATGGCAGGTTCAGGCCGTTGACAGTGATCTGAGTAGGTTGACAGCTGCCTCATCGGAATGATAGTAGCGTCAGCAGGCGGAGAGTAGCGCCACTGCGATGACGATGTCAGTGATTCCGTAGTTCTATTCGAAGTATGATTCCTAATGAAGTCGAGATGAAATGACCAGTGAAGCCACTTTAAATCATCGCAAACGCCTGACCTACTTGAAGTCCAGGCAGTCGCTGTCGACAATGGGTCAAGCTGTCTTCTAATGATTTGACTGTTCAGTGACCGCGTGAGTGCCATGTCAACGGCTGACTCACCGTCATACACGTCAGTCAGGCAAAATTTCTGCGACTGTTGTATTGACACATATCCCGAAATTGATTGATGATGAGAGCCACTTCCCGGCGGATGAAGACTGACCGACTGACTGGAATTGCATCAAAGCCATTACTCCACCAAGCACCCCTCCATCCCAACCACCGCGAAACTCCCAACGTGCGCACTCCATCACCGCCAACACAACTCCATCCTCTCCCCCCTCACCTTACTATTAAACCACTCCAAAATCTCCACCTCCCGACCTCCCACCACCTCCGCCCCCTCCAAAACCCCACTCCGCGCCAACCCCCTCGTCGTCAACGCCAACTCCATCGTCGCAAGATTCCGCGCTATGCACTGCCGACTCCCCAGTCCAAAAGGGAAATAATCCCGATACATCTCCGGAGTTGGGTCGTTGAGCCAGCGCTCCGGATCGAAGGTGTGAGGGGAGGGGTAGACGGAGGGATTGAAGTGGAGGGTTAGCGGTTGGAGGCCGACGTTTGTGCCGGGGGGGATGAAGTAAGTCGTGTTGTTTGTGGTGGAGGTGAAAGAGAATCCGGTTGGTGGCACGACGCGGGGGAAGCGGGTGGGGTTTGCCATGGAGGTGCGGAGGGTTTCGCGGAGGACGGCGTCGAGGTAGGGGAGGGCGAGAGGGTTGTAGGAGTTGGAAGGGTCTTTGGCGTCGGCTTCTGAGACTTCGTGGCGGAGTTTCTGGTAGCTGTGTCGAAGGTGAGTTAGTTAGGATTTCGGATGAGGGGAGGAGTGACGGTCTTACATTTCTGGATGCTGGGCCAGATTCCAGCAAAGCGTGCTCAGATTCATGCCCGTGCTGTCCGTGCCGGCGAAGATGAGATCTTCAACTTGGATTTTAGCTTCGTGTCTCGATATCCCGGCCTTCAACAGTCGAGCCTGGTATGTCCCGTCATCCCCGTCTGCAGCATCGACAAGGTCCATAGCAAAGCCACCAACTTTCCCACTACTCTCTTCACCCGCTTTATCATGATACAGCTTCTCCGCCAACATCTCCACCCCCGTAAACAACCACGGCGGCAGCAAAAAGAATCTCCCAAACGCCACAAAAAAGTCCACAAAAGGGCTCGCCGAGAGATCTCCCGACGCCTCGCTAAGCCCACCAAAAGCCGTACCAAAAAGATAGGAGCTCACAGCATCCAGCGCCAGCGAGCGAGAAAGATTAAGCAGATTCACCCCCCTCCCCTCACCACCCTCCTTACTCCGCTTAGCCTCCGCCTCCAACCTCCCAACAAACCTCCCAACACACCCCTCAATCGCCTCCCTGCCCTCCCTAATCCTGCCCAAACTAAACAGCGGCAACACAGCCTTACTCCTCACGGCTCTGCACTCCGGCCTCACCTCACTGAAAATGGTCGCATGCCCCTCAATATCGAAATTCCTATAACACTCCGCCTTTAGAAACCCTCCCTTCTCACTGTACACAGGCGCCAGCGCCGCGCCATCAGAAATACTGACTTCGTTGCTGGCGATTCGGACGACTGGCCCGTATTTTTGGTGCAGGAGGTCGATTTGGGTGCATTCGTCGCCGATGTAGGCGTGGTACCAGAGCCAGAGGGGGGAGAGGTGGGCATGCCAGGGTCCCGGGAGTTTGCGGCGGGGGTCCAGGAGACAGCGGTAGGTGAGGAAGAAGGCTAGTCTGGTTAAGATGATGGTGGCCAGTGCTACGAGGACATCGGTCAGAGTTCTTGGGATGAGAGCACGAGGTAGAGGTACGAGAGTAGTCATTTTGCTGCGATGTGTAGATATGGAAGGAGGTCGCCGCCTACCTTGAAGCTATTTTGCACACTGCATTCTCGATTTGATGTTGTAGTCATGCTCGATGACTCTACGTCTAAAGTCACTTCGATAGGGCAAGTCTCGGGCCATGCGGTTGCCGAAAAGAGAAGCCGCATTTCATTAATGCACCACTAGCAATAATTGATGAGATCGTCCTTTGCAAAGGGTATCAATATATGCATTACTCTACCTCACTGATTACTGCTATGTCTGCATTCCATTCTTGCTCAAGCATAACTGTCGTGGTATCAATCCAAATGCCGCACAAACAAGACAAAATTCGCATCCAAATCGATCACTGAGCTTGCAACAACATCCAGAACCTTTAGGATCTCTAGGAGGCCTTCCTAAACCTCCTCCCTAAACCTCGTCCCCCGCACCGGACTCTGACTCTTTCCTCCCGCGCCAAAAGCCGGCGGCGGCGCAAGATTCTCATCGAAATGATCCCTAGCCTCTTGGAACTCTTCCTCCTCCTCCGGCTTGTCATCAAGCTTCATGCCCTTGCTAAGATCGCCGAGCCCAAATTCCGCCTTCAGATATGCAGACACCGGCTTGTCATACGATCGACGGCCACGCGAGTCTGTGTCGGTGGACTTTCTTTCCGTCGACGAGTTACTCGAGAAATTTCTCAGACCGGTTTCGCCTCGCTTGGAGCTTGATGCACTGGTGGGACTGGCTGGGTTGGTGTCAGTGCTCATCTTTGGTGCTGCTGAAGCGGTATCGGTGCTCGCCTTAGGTGCGGCAGAAGATGTGTCTGTGCTTGCCTTTGTTGGAGCCGCAGAGGATGTGTCAGTGCTGGCCTTGGGTGCACTCGAAAGGTCTGATGCTGCGACACCCGTGGCGGCGCCTGCAGCAGCACCGCCAGCGACCTCTTCCTTCTTAGAAATGTTGCTGGGCTCATCCTTCCTAAGCAAGTTCGGGGACTCGGTCTTTGGCTCGTCCTTTTTCAGCTTTGCGGGTTCGCTCTCCGACTTTGACGGACGGTGGCGGAGCTTGCCAAAGAACCCACGAAGACCCTTCTTTTCCTTATCGGCAGGTTCTTCTTGAGCTTGCAGTGGCGTGTCAGGGCCTGTCTTGACGTTGGGCGCAGGCGCACCAGAGTGATTGGCGCCAACGGCAGAGCCGGTAGCTGCTGGTGCTACAGTCTCTTCTTTCTGCTTGCCGAGCTTCTCCGGGTCTGGCTTGACGCGCGGGTCCATGACATTAGCGATATTGCTACTGTGAGGACCGATCGTGTTCGATGCAGGTCCAGTCTCGTCACCCTTTGTTACCTCGTATGCGCCTACACCAGCAGCACCAGCCCCACCAACAACAGCTGCATCACGAGCAGTGTGGTGTTTGTCCTCATTCTCGATCTCAGCCTTCCGAGGGTCCTTAAGCGAGAGGTCAGGCTGCACTCGAGGGTCAAGGATGTTTGCAGTGTTGGTCGTGTGTGGACCAATTGTCGATGAAGCAGGCCCCGTCACATCGCCGTCAGTAGCGCCGCGCTGCAGTTCTGGCTCTGGTTTGACACGAGGGTCTACAATGTTTGCAACGTCGCTCTCATGTGGACCAATCGTGTGAGGGGCAGGACCAGTCTCGTCTGGCTTGCTGACGTTCGTGGCAGCGTCAGGAATGGCACTCGCTTGTTCATTCACCGGGTGAAGCTTGTTGTCGCTGCCTTGTGCCATTTCATATGCTCCAACACCAGAAGCACCAGCTGCACCGACACCGCCTGCAAGCAGACCCAGGTCCTGATCACGCCTTCGATCATTCTCCTCCACGTCTTCAAAGTCGTCCTCATCATCGCTAAAGTCATCGTCGCTGTGGCCAAGCGTTGAAATGTGTCGCTCCAGATTGGGCTTTTCCGGAGTCACTACAGTTGCCGTAGGGTCATTTTGAGAACCAGTGTGAACGCGCTCAAGGGTCGGCGCGGTCGATGCGGTTGCCGCTGTCGCTGTAGGCTCTGCTGTCTCCACGGCAGGCGGCACATCCTCCGTGGCCTCAGCCTTGTTATGCTCATGATCGGCAACAGCAACCCCACCAGCCGTCGCGGCACCAGTTCCAACAACAGCGCCGGTGTGAGAAGTACTCTTGGGCTCGCTCACAGCAGCCCCCTCTTTCTTGACCTCTCTCGCTTCTCTGTCGCGACGAAGCTTACTGGCCACGCGACCAAAGATTCCGCTGCGATGCTTCTCGGGCTGCACTTCGCGATCCTCTTCGTCGCCTTCCTCATCGATAGCAGCGGCAGCAGCTGATTCACTTGCAACTTCCCTGCTCTTACGTTGCTCCTCGCGGGCAATGCGCTTCTCTTCCTCCTTCCTTGCTCTTGCTTCTTCCTTCTCCTCCTCCTTCCTCGCCTTTGCCTCTTCCTTTTCCTGTCTCCGCGCAGCCTTCTCCTCATCTGTACATGGTCAGTATCGCAGTATAACAGCTTGATAATGCAAAACTCACTCTTGATTTGCTTCTGCTCATCTTTCTCTTCCCTCTGCCTTTGCTTCTCCTTGGCTTTCTCCCGTTCTTGCTCTTCCTTCTCCAGACGCAGCTCCTCGTCTCTGGCCCTCTTCCTCTCAGCAGTTTCATTGATTTCATCGAGCGTTGGCTTTAGCCTTGCAGCAGCAATCGCATCGATCTCTGCTTGGTCAATAAACTTGCCGCCGCCAATGTGAGTCTTGCCCTTATTCTCAGGGCGCGCGGCCAGCTCCCTGTCCTCTTGGGCACGCTTCCTGGCTTTCTCTTCCCACTCCTCAAGCATCGCAGGCGGCACCTTGCCAGTGTCTGCAAACACGCGCTCGTCCATATCATGCATCTGGTTGTGAACACGCTTTTCAGCCGCAGCCAACAGCCTCGCGCGGTCATCAGAGCGCTTCTTCTCGTCTACAGCACTGACACCCGTGTTTAGCTGCGTCATTTGGTGACGGATGCGACGCGCCTGCTGTTCGTCGTCGGAGTCCTCTTCTTCCTCCTCATCTCCAGCTCGCGTGCGGTTCCGACCGCGTGTGGACAGGCGAGATGACAACTTCTTTGGCGAAGTCTGCTGATCAGGGTAGCCGTAATACTCGCGGTATCTGGCGTTCTCTCCATCCTTGTCAATCTTGGCGAGCCGTTCCTGGGCGAGCTTGTGGGCAGCATCCTGGAGGTGAATATACCGCAGCGCCTCCTGCTTGACGTCCAGCTTCTGATCTGGTTGCTGTCGTGCCGCTGCAGCTCCAGCACCCTCAACACCACCGGTAAGGTCTGGACCAAGAACAGTGCGATTCTGGTACTCATACATTTGCTTTGCCATTGACGTCGCAGAAGCACGCAACGCAGCCTGGTGCTTTGTCTCGTCTGGGTCAATGTCGATGTCTGGAGTGCCAGTGAAGTACCTTGGATTGACATGGAGGTTCTTTACACGAGCCGCTTGGTTCGCTTCAGAGTCCCAGCCATCTCCTTTGACAGACTGTCGATGCGAGACGGTAGCAGCATTGAGCGCATTCTTGGCCGAGTTGTGTGAGTCCGGGTATGCTGCTGGCTGTGCGGATGGGAGGGAGCCTGATCGTCCGCGGTTCACGGACAGAGTCGCTGCCAAAAGCGCCTTTTGCTTGCCTTCTGGAGTGTAGCCTCGATCCAATTCAGGACTTTTCGCGCCGCGCATTGCTAGCACAGCAGCAGAGTTGCCGTCTTTGCTCGGGGTTGCTTGCCACAGGTCCAGCTTGCCGCCATCTCGATGCGCCAACAAAGCAGCTTTGCTGCCCGCTGAACTCAGCTCCGGTTGCCAGAGTTCCTTCATCTTGTAGTCTTTGGCGAGCGTAGCAGCTCGACCTGCGCTGTCTCCACCCCCAAGACCGACGCTGGGAAAACTAGGCAAGTCCTGCGCATTGGCGTATTTTAATGATGCGGCGGCGCCTGTAGAAGCACGTCAGCAATCATGTCACGCGCGTTTCATATTTACTGAATCGTACCTGCGGAGGAAAGCTTGCCATCCGGCCCGAGAGGATTTTCCTTTTCTTTCTGTTGCGAGTCTGCTCCTTTTCCCTTGGTAACATACAACGCCGCTGTGCTCGCCTGCTCACTCAGCTTACTGTTGTGGTGTTGATGCGCCGAAGGATCGGGGCAGGGTTCGCCTGGTCGTGTTGGCGTGGTCGAGGCCATGGTGTGATGGTCCCACCTCGGAAACAAAGCCCACGACGAGGGTCGCGCGCGATTCCAAGATCTCGTTGTATTACAATATTCTTGCAAGCTACAATCTCACGACGTCGCGCAAGTACATAGATGGCAGTGATGTGCTGCACAGGGCGGGATAACAGACAACAGCATCACAACGGGAGAGGAGAAGTCACTTTCGTGTTTCCTAACTTTGGACCATGACGATGACCGCGGCAGACAGCTCGCAGCGGTGACGTCGTGTGGCTCGAGCGGGTGGACCTAGACCTTTGAGCGCCACGAGCTTTGTCCCAAAGAGTTGGTCGGCCAAGATCGACGTCGCTTCGGCAACCAGAAAGCACATTGAAACCGAAAGGATGTGTGGTCATGAGGGCTTGGTGGTGCAGCGCGTGCCTTCCAGATGCTTGAATGATTGACGAACATGTTCAGGTCTGTTTCTCATGGATCATGACAGGCGTGTTTCATTGTGATTGAGCCACAAACCCGATCGACCAAGGCAGGATAGATCGGCGCAAGGGTGGCACGGCTAAACATGGGCCTGATTCCAGTTTCACAGATGTCGCGCCTCCTCACTGATGCATGATCATTATTGCAACGAGCTTTCTTGTCTCGTGTCAGCATGTCAACGCCTCTATTCAACACATATCACGAGTACTCAATGTGAGGTGACGCTTACCTTTCAGACATCTATCAGGCAAAACTCGGTGATCTCGAGAAATCAAGATCATGTTGGCAGAAGGGCTTCGCCAATAAGTTATTGACCAGCTCTGATAATGCTTTGAAATTTGAAAATTATCGAATCACCGTCAAGGCTTCTGTTGATCATGCGCCAGCCGGAAGGGTCCGATTTTTTGAGAGGACCTAGGCCAACAGACTATCACGCCAGCCAGCGAACGTTTGACTGATGGGATCGCCGACCAGGCAGTGACCGTACATCTGAGAGAGGCAAATTGGTCTACAACATGGCCAAACCCACCACCCACGAAGGCTCACCAAGCCCCTTCGAAAAAATCATCAACTTCCGCGACATAGCCCTCTCCATCAACCCCCTCCTCACCCACAAACAACTCCTAAACCCCGCCCTCCTCTACCGCAGCGCCCGTCTAGACGCCGCCACAGCCCCCGATCGCCACAGACTTCAAAACGACCTCCAAATCCGCACCATCATCGACCTCCGCACCAGCACCGAGCACGCAGAAGCCGGCACGCACACCCACGGCTTCGTGCCCACTAACCTCTGGCGCCAACCCGTACGTAGGAAAGGGTATTGCCTCCCCGGAGCTCAGTACCGAGAGATCAACTTCAACGGTTCGAGTTACAGCAACGCGTTATTGAAGCAGTTGTCTTGGAGTCAGACGGCGAAACTCTTTTCCCTGTATGCGGTGGGGTATAAGAAAGAGGCAATCTCCATCCTCGGCCGCAATGTAATGACCCCGCGCGGCCTCGCAGGTCTCGCGGAAGATAGCCTGGAGCACTGCATGGGCGAAGTGAAGCAAGTCTTTGATGTGCTTTCCGAGGCTGGAAATTACCCGCTGATCGTGCACTGCACTCAAGGCAAAGACCGCACAGGGCTGGTGATTCTCCTGGTTCTTCTGCTGCTTCAGGTTCCAGTCGATGCTATCGAAAGGGACTATCGTCGCAGTGAGCCCGAGCTGCTGCCCGAGCGGGAGGAGAAGCTGAAGGAAATTAGGAGTATTGGCCTACCGGATAGCTTTGCTGATGCTCCTGCTGGGTGGGTGGAGACGGTCACGGCTTGGTTGAATAGTCGATATGGAGGCGTTCAGGGGTATTTGGAGCATTGCGGTGTTGGGAAGGAGCAGCAGGGGAGGGTCAGGAAGATTTTGCTCGCAGACGAACAGAGCAATTGACTTCTCTGAAGTCTGTATATGACTGCCGAAATAGTGGCACACGCCGTGCCCTCCTCTGCAAAACCACCAATCATACCCCACGTCGCCTACGCCAAAAGTGTGCAACTTCCATCTATATATGCCCTCCAACGCCGCCCATGGGTATCACATTACGCTCACTCAAAACTTGCCCCTCAACCTACATCAATCCTTCCACTACTCCACAACCGCAACCGCCGCATCCTTCTCATCCACCTTCCCTTCCGCCCCATTCTTCGCCGCCTGCTTCTTCAACCCCAACAATTCCTTACCCTTATCCACCACACCCTGCAGACTACCCCGGCGCTGACCACCACCGCTGCTGCCGCCGCCAACCGTCATCATGTTGCCTTCGCCGCCGCGGCCCCTACATCATCACACACATCGTTAGCACCACGTCCCCCCCTCACCTCAAACGATTACTAAGATATGAATATGGTAGGTAGTAAAATCTCACCAATGATACGTCCCCTTCGCCTCCTTCTCATGATGCGCCGGCGTCTCGACATCCTGCGCCGTCCGGGACTTGGAGGAATCATTCAGATCATTCGCGACCATGTTTCCTGTGCCTCCTCGTCCGGTAGTGTATGTTGCGTTTTTAATCGTCGGGGTGGAGAGATCGCCAGTCTCAACGCCTTCTTTGGGTTTCGCAGTGATGTTGCCTGCGCCGCCGCGGCCGACGTGAGAGGGAGAGCGTTCACCGCCGCCTTTGGGGCGGGAGGAGGTGCTGTTTGTGATGGCTTCTTTGAGTGTTGAGGACATTTTCTTTGCTGGGTTGGAGTGGAGCGGGATTGTTGGGTGGGTTGTGGTGGGTAAGTTTATTGTAGGATAATGAGAGAAAGAGGTGTGAGCGATTTTCCTTACCGCAGGAAGTCTCAGCAGTGAGGTGCTTCTGAAGGATGCTGAGCCCACCGCCAACGCTCGTGATTGCACGCGAGATGTAAGGTTTGCTGGAGGGCTCGGCGGGGTTTGGTTTCCATTGCGTAATGCCAAATGTACCGTGGTCCTGATGTGGCTCGTCACCCGTGATGGCGGGATTGAAACCATCTTGACGGATAATTGTCAAAGTCGTAGAGAGGTAAGCATATTCACGTGTTCGTCGTGGTCTGAATGAGGAAGGAACGCACCGGAGAGCTTGTTCTTGCGGTTTCTGCAGGAAGGTGCAGGGGCGCGAGATAAGGATGGATGCTGGGCTCTAATTGGTCAGGATGCGCCTACAAGGCTAGAAGGAATGTTCCGCCTTGGGAGCAAGGACCCCTCGGATACTTTTAACTCTTGAGAGAGTATTACTACGACTGAATTGATAGAGTAAAATGGCAGTCTCAGCAGCTTCAGCACGAGCAGCACAACGAATAGCATGGACAGCAAGCGCCGTCCGTCCTTCCGCAGCGATCGCCCAGCAAGCCTCATACCAACGGCACAATGAACCTCGCCGAACAACAGCAACAGCCGCCTTCGCCCAAGCACGATGGGCAGAACGACGCTCCCGCACCTCCCCAATCCGCCACGCCATCCCCTCCCGCTCTTTCTCCGCCACTCCCATCGCCTCCAAAGACCACCACTTCGACACGCTCAAATTCGTCCAACGCCTCAAAGACGAAGGCTTCACCGAAGAGCAAGCAGTAGCCATGATGCGTGTCCTGAGCGACGTGATCGAAGAATCCATCCAAAACCTCACGCGCACCATGGTCCTCCGCGAAGACCAAGAAAAAGCCACCTACACCCAAAAAGTCGACTTCGCCAAACTCCGCTCCGAACTCCTCTCCGCCGACTCCACGGAATCGAGTCTGACTCGCGCAAGTCACGAGAGGTTGACGAATGATTTGGCGAAGCTGAATTCGCGGTTGAGAGATGAGGTGCAGAGGACGCAGGCGAGTGTAAGGTTGGATTTGAATTTGGAGAAGGGGAGGATTAGGGAGGAGGCGAATAGTCAGGATTTGAAGATTAAGGAGACGGAGACGCGGATTGAGCAGGAGAGTGCGGCGTTGAGGGAGCGGTTGGAGGCGGTCAAGTTTTCGACGTTGCAGTGGTTGATGGGGGTTTGTACTGGCACGGCGGCGATTATTTTGGGTGTTTGGAGGTTGTTGATGTGAGGGCTTGCTCGGAGACAGTGGGGTGGATAGATACCTGTGGTATACGATGGCACGGCGGAGTGTCACCATGGAAGCTCGAGGGGAGAGTAGTACGTCTATACCAACCTACCCATCCTCCTACCCTGCCCAGCAGAAGAAAAACTCATACTCACCTACCCATACTTACTCACCAATCCCCACCATCAAACACGACCCCCACCCATCCCCCTCCACATCTTCCCCCCAAGCCTATCCCCCCTCCCCATCTCCGCTTGCCTCCCATTCGCCCGCAGCGTAAAACACACCACCTGCCTGGTAAACTGAAACCCCGTCTTCTCCCACCGCGTATTGAGCCAGTCGGTCAGGGCATCGGAGCTCCCGTCCCAGCTGGACTCGAGGGCGTCGTAGCTGGAGAGGACTACGCGGACCATGGGGGAGGGGAGGGGGGAGTTGTGCGAGGAGGAGGAGGAGGAGGTAGGGGAGGGGGATGTGAGAGGGGAGGGTTTGGGTTTGCGGGTGGGGGTGGGGAGGTTGAACATTTTCGGATTTGAGTCGGGGGTGTTTGGGGTTGAGGATGTGGTACCTCGTCTTCGGTTCTTTGCAGAGAGGTGAGGGGACAGCGAGTGGTGTTTGTGATTCGGCCGGCGAATCACGAGCGCTGTCTCACTTTTTCGCAAAAACGAAGGCGCTCAAGAAAGTCGGTCAGGAGATACCGAACTTGCTTCAATCAAGGTACCAGGCCTGGCCGAAACCAAAACGCAATTCTGGAGGCTGAGGCGCGATTATATGTGCATCAATGGCATTGTTCCCATCTTCCTCTTCATCTCAACAAAGACCACCTCAAGCGCGGCCATTGTCACTCCGTGGACACACTCGAGCTCCCCGAGCCTTTGTCACTCCGCTTCAGGCCCCTAATCGGCAATCTTCGGCTTCCCACGTGCTCACAAACGGCAATCGCCGCGTGCACGCGATGCTGTGCTCCCTCCCATTCGCTCGGCAAAGATGGAAGCTAGTCGCCGTCACTTACGTGCCTTCCTCAAGCGTGAAAAAGCGTTAGCGCACTGAAAGGCAATCTCGGCTCTTCACGTGCCTCGCGGGCGCCACTCGCCGGGAGTAGCATGTGCGGCACTGATGCGGGACTCCTTGACTATTTGCTCGGCTGGAGCGGAAGCTAAGGGATGTCGTTTGCGTGCCTTCCTCAAGTGTAGAAGGCGTCGGCGCTGTTGGACGTCCTCGCTGGTGGGCTCGGCTTCTTGAGGACGGCATTTTGCGGCGGCATGTGATGCAGCGCTGCTCTGCTATTCGCTCGGCAAAGAGGGGAGCTAGTCGAGGTCATTTGCGTGCCTTCCGCAAGCGTATGGAGCATGGGCGCTCTCGGAGGTTCCCACTGGTGGGCGGCATGTGATGCAGCCCTTCTCTGCGATTCGCTCGGCCGAGGCGGAAGCTAGGGGATGTCCTTTGCGTGCCTTCCTTAATCGTGGGAAGCGTTAGCGCCCTCGGAGGCTGCCTTTAGCGTTTACGGCTCTTCACGTGCTTCGCAGACGGCTTCCTCCAGCGTGTCTGCTAGAGGAGCCCTTTGCCACTCGCTCGGCAGAGACGGAGGCTAGCTGACGTCCTTTGCGTGCCTTCCTAGAGTGAAGAAGGCGTCCTCGCTTTGGCAAGCTCTCATTAGCGATTACGGCTCTTCACGTGCTTCCTAGACGGCGTTCTCCGGCAGCTTGTGCCACAAGACCCCTCCGCCATTCGCTCGGCGCAGACGGGAGCTAGTCGACGTCCTTTGCGTGCCTTTCCCATCCGTGGAAGCACAGGCGCTCTGCTGCCATTCGTCCGGGACCGACGGCAGCTAGCTCACGACTTGACGTGCCTTCCCTATGCGTCAGGGGGGACACGTTCTTGCCCGCCAGGAGATTAGGCAGTGCATATTTGTGATGAGTCATTGTTTTCGGGGCTGGAGACCGGCTTTCAGCCTCGAATCCTGCTGACGCGGAAACTTGCAGGACTTGACGTAAGAGGAAGGCACGACTCTAAACCTTCTCGCATTGGCCAGTCTCCTGTGACGCTAGCTCGGGGACGGAAAGGACTGCCGACTTCACTGCTGCCTCTCTCAGCCACTACGACGTCGCAGAATTTTCACTCAATCTACGACACACCTAAGACACCAGCCGACAGTCAATCATCTTGTCTGGAGCATTGCACGCAGGAGGCGTGGACATGGACGGTGACTGCTACCTCCTCAGTCTGCCACAGGAGCTGCAAGACGAAATCTTCTCGCTTGCCTACGGCACTGACGATCGCTTGCTAAAAGCTCAATTCCGAAACAATCGAAAGGCGGGAACATATTCGCGATATTTGTGGGTTTTACTACTGCTCATGCAAGCCATGCCTCAAGATCCACCAATTCATGATCAGCAAACAATATTTCGTCGAGGCCGCAAGAGCTTGGGTCAATGCCTACTATAGTTGCCGCTCATACGGGAACCGGGATCTGCGCGGACACGAGTTGTACCAGGCTCAAGGAATCGTGCCAGCCTTTCTAGTGCAGCTCGAGCATTGCCAATTCTCGCAAGTACCTCTGTCGAAATTGCCGAGATGGCCAGCAGTGCGCCACTTCAAGATTCATGTGGACCGGGATACATTCGCCATGCTCGAGCCGGAAAAATGTGCCAAAAGCGACGAGCTGAGCGAAGACGATCTGACTAGGGTGGCAAGCGAGGATTCTTATTGGGTGGATCTTGGACATTTGCTGCGAGGGGGACGGACGTTCGAGCTGCAGACGGTAGTCTACTCGTTCTTTGACGAGGGACCATTTGATGTGCTCGAGAGAAACGTCAAACGCCTCGAAAAGGTACTCAAAGCACAGCAGCAAAAGGAGTCAAAGACTATGAAGCCGCGAGTGAAGCAGCAAGTCAGCGATGTCCCCAACACGCCGCTGTACCACGGCTCCAAAGTTCGTTGGGGCCAGTCACTAGGGCTGCCAACCTCATCATCAGAGCAGTGCGGGGGCTTGCAGTCCGCTCAAGGCTTCAACAAGCTTGACGAATAGCACTGGAAAGATACCACTGTACGGACTCAGACGTCGTGAGCGCTCAAAGTCGTGAGCGCCAAAAGGGCAAGAAGACAAGGCAGAGAGAAGTATAAGATCTTGGCTTGAGCTTCTGGGGAGCTAAAGTAGAAGGAGGGCAATGGGTCAAGTGGACCAGTGGAAAAGGTCGTTATCGTCCGTGCGCCCTAGAGTGCACTGCATGAGAGGTCTTCAAAATCACTCGATCGATAGCGCTGACTCCTGCCGTCTGAAAACTCGTTATGTCTACCGGCGATATGATAGGCAGGCTGATTTTGGCGAACGAGAGGCAGACAAGCCTCTTTGGGATCTCTTGACTGCCTGCGCGCTGATATGATGGCATCGGGTCAAGTCTGTTCCAATTGCTAGACCTTTACAAGTGATGTATGCCCCGGAGTGCAGGCTCGAAGAGCAAATCAGATACAGGCCACACTAGTCAGCTTTCGTAGTCAGTGATCAGGAAGGATTTGCTATGTCAACCACTCAGTCAAGCAGGTGATGTGATCATGGTAAAGCATCAAAACTGCTACTCCAGATACGTCCGCCTCAATGACCAATATGCAAGATACACCATTGAAAACCACTGGTCGTCATATTCGTTACACTCTACTCCGCTATGCAATATACACTCTCTCCCATGGTATCCACCATCCCCACACAAACTTTTATCGCCAAATCGCCTGCCATAAAAAAAAGGCTCTCTAAAGGCCAGCCACAACAAAAGAACAATTCTAGTAATCATCATCCTCGTCATCCTCATCCTCACCCGCATCAAGCTCCCCAAGCAAATCCCTCTCCTCATCATCCCTAATCCGATCAGAAACCGCCGCCGGCTGCACAGCCCTCCCCACTCTTGCCCCATAGTCCTTCTGAAGACTCCCCGCAGGCTGCGACGCCTCCCATGCTTGCCGTCTAATCATGCCCTGCCCCGGCAGATCAACCTCCTGCCATTTCTCCAGCCGTCTCGATACCCGTCGGATGGTCTGCGCAATCGCGCGCGCCTCTTCACCGACATCTGTCTGCTCATCCGGCAGACGCGACAAGCCTCCCATCAGCACCTTCGGTTTCCTGATGAGCTCCAGGTCGTCCAGTACGTCGTTGTTTTCCTTGCCTCGATGTACGCGGAAGTCGTCATCCTTCTCGGCGCGACTCTTAGCTTTCTCGATCTTGATGCGCTCCTCTTCGGAGTCGTAGTCTGGCGGTAGGCGCTTGAGTCGCTTCCATGCGCGGATAATAGGACCCTCCGCATCACGATCTTCACGCGCTGTGGCGTGGACGCGGCGTATCCGCCGGTCGAGTGTGTACTCGATCTGCTGTCTGCGGTGGCTGATGATTGCGGACTGATGTTGAGTGACGCCTCGATGGCGCTTCTGAGCCTGGTATGAGGGCGTCGGTATGTGGTCACGCAAGTTCGTCGCAAACGAGATGGTGTTGCTGACTTGCGGTGACATCTGATTCGCATACGCTGAAGCGCCCGGTGTGGCAGGCTGCATTGCTGCTGATGGTGACTCGTTCACAGTGAAGTTGTATTGGCCATTGTTTGGAAGAAGAGGAACGTGGTGTGGTCCTTCAGTGCCTCGAACAGCAAGCGGCACTGCGTCTTGCTGCTTCTGCTTGTTTCGTCGCCAGTTGCCACGACCTGGACCTTTCTTAACGGTCGGTGGTGAGGGCACCTCCACAACATCGTCGTTCAGGAGGTTGTTTATGCGCATATCAGGTGCGGCTTTTGGCGCGTTGACTGCTTGGAAGCCGCGACCTGCAACAGGCGACGGCGATCGCGTGTGCTCGCTGCCGTAGTCATTGATACCAGGGAACCTCGGAACCGATGTCACGGCACCCTTTGGCCAGCCATCGGTCGTCTCGTCATCTGAGGGTTGGTCTCCACGACCCGTCAGACCTTTCTCTTTGCGCGCTCGCTTCAGCGCGGTCATAGCAGGACTTGGCTCGCTCGCAAGAATCGCAATGCGTTCCTTGCGCTTGACCTCTCCAAACAGCACCTCTTCCTCGGTGTCAATATTCTCCAGCGCAGCTTGCTCCTCGGTCAAGCTCTCCAACGCTGGCACTTTCATCGGGATTACATCTGAACCCTCTTCGCCCTCACCACGCTCACCGGCGCCGAACGGATTGCGTTGGCTGTCTTCGTAACCAAAGTCGCTCTCAAGATACCACCAGATTAACCACAGAAACGCTCGCGCTCTGCTCGCACTGCTGAGACTACCACGCATCACAAGGTCGAAGAAGTCTCTTGGTGAATTGAAGTGGCTCTCGCTGATCTTAGGCGCGTATTGGCTCATGACAAAGATCAGGTTGACTGGATTGGTGCGCGGTCTCGGAGCTGCCTTGACCTCCTCCAATGTGCTGGGTTGCGGTTCATCCTCAGTGGCACCTTTCAGTATGGACTTTAACCGCGGTGCATCCTGAAGCTGTTTGTAAGCGCTCGGGTCCTGACCAGCTTGTAATGCTGGTATAGAATGATACGTCCGTAGCTGTGCACGCATTTCAGGAAAGACTAGGTCATTGTTAGTGTTTGTAGGGACACGTGTGCTCGCCATACATACAGTTCAGAGTAGTGTTCATCCTTCCGACGTTCACCAACAAACACACCATAGCCATCGATATTGCGCCTTCTGTGTCTTGCAACAGCTTCTCCTTCAAGATCTTGCTGCACTTGCTGCTCTTCGCCATGGCATCCACATATACCTCTGCGAACGTGTGCCCCGTCGTCCGATCGCTGAACTTGGTGAAACATCTTGTTTTGTCGTGGAAGACGAGCTCGAGAAAGTCGAACTGGATGTCCTTGCGCCATAGCGGTATGCCGTCCTCCTTCTTCAAGTGTTTGATCTTGTTGCCAGAGTATACCGAAGAGACGCTCCCGCTAGCATTGCGGCGGGTGGTAGTGGTTGTCGATGTATGTAATGACTCGTCGTCGACGGCGTCTTGTGCTGCTTTCGGCGTCGCGGTCGAATGCTCGTCGGAGTGTTCCTTGCGCGGCAGGCTGGAGGGCGGTGGCATGGCTGCTTTCGGATCGTCCACTACTGGAGCTGGGGTAGGAGCTGCAGCTGGGCTCATATGTGGAGGAGCTGCTGCTGAGGGCGGTGATGGCTCCTCCGCCAGTATGTGCTGCAGCGACGCCATAGCTGTTTTGCCTTTGGCAATATGTTTCGGATGGCCGCAGCAGTAATCTACATTGACGGTGCCATGGCCGTCGTGTCAATGGCGCATCAATCAATATCACTGCGACGACAACATTGGGTGTGGTAGAATGGATCAGGAAGGAAATGGACTTGAGTTGCTTCAAAGGACGGATTACTCGAAAGCTCGTGAAATGGAAGTCGGGGCTACGTAGCTGAATCGCTCTCAGCAAAGTCAGGGCTGCGGCGCTGCGTTGCGCTCATACCAATCCAGATCGAGAGCGTGTACATAAAACTGTGGAGATAACAAACTCGCGATGCCATCGGCCAATCGCTGCCTTTGTGTGTGGCAGTCTGTTCAGAGGCCTGGACCGTCGCGGGACTCTTGTCATGCTTCGGCTGTTTTCTGCTCAAGCATCACTCTCATACGTCTCGCACAAATAATGAATATGTTCCTTCCTGTGATGGCGTGTGAGAATGCCAAAGCCCGGTGATCGGTCCCTGTTCTTCTAGTGCCAAAGTGATCGGCTCGATAGCATCTGCGGCTAAATCATGTCCACCCATCTCGTCAGCGAATGCTCGTGCACTTTGCATGGTCCAGGCCTGCATGCGATACATCAATACTCTGCGTACAAACATTTCCGTCTCTACGCTCTGTCCAATCGAGCCAGCTTGCTTCGTGAACAGGACGACTGCGCACGCCGATACCATTCTTGTCCAATCGAGGACTTTCAGCTGTTTGAACCAAGACGCAAACATCCGTGAGGCTAGAAATCATCCTGTCTGATTGCAAACGGGCTGTCCAAACCTAGTCACTATATCTAGAATACTACCGCTTCCTTGCATCATCGCACGATGCCCGCCGCCACACAGAAACGACCTCACTTCAAGACAATTCAGCAAGTGCCACTTGACTATGCGCCGATCAAGATCACGCAGTACGAGTCGACACGAACAGGAATGCGAGTAGCCGTCGTCGACCAAAAAGGTCCAAAGGTAAACGGCTACTTCGCTCTGGCTACAGAAATCCACGATGATTCTGGAGCGCCACATACGTTGGAGCATCTCTGCTTCATGGGCTCGAAAGCCTATCACTACAAAGGCTTCCTAGACAAGCTGGCCACGAGACAGTATTCGACGACAAATGCGTGGACAGCGACCGACCAGACTGCCTACACCTTGGAGACGGCAGGATGGGAGGCATTCCTGAATATGCTGCCTGTATATCTCGACCATCTAATCGTTCCGACCTTGAACGATGCCGGCTGCTATACCGAGGTGCACCACGTCGATGGCAGTGGCCATGATGCAGGCGTTGTCTACTCCGAGATGCAGGGGGTGCAAAATAAGCCGGAAGAACTAATGGAGTTGGCCATGAAGCGTGCAATGTACCCTGAAGGCAATGGATTTCGCTACGAGACTGGCGGCATGATGGAGCAGCTCCGTACTTTGACGGCAGATCGGATACGACAGTTTCACAAGGAAATGTACCAACCCAAGAACATGCGTCTTGTCATCACGGGTGAGGTCGATCATGAGGAGCTGCTACAGGTTCTGGACGACTTTGAGGAGACCATCTTGAGTGACGTGCCGGCACTAGATGCTCCATTCGATCGCCCGTGGGTCAACACTGGACACACAGACCCAATCAAACAAAAGACAGTACAGAAGGTATTGTTTCCCGAAGAGGACGAATCCATGGGAGAGATTTTCATCGGGTACCTCGGACCAAAGTACAACGACCACAAAGCAAACGATGCCTTGGCTGTTCTTCTGTCCTACCTTTGCGGATCCTCGATATCTGTGCTTGAAAACACATTGGTCGAGAAAGAGCAATTGTGTAGCGCTGTCTACTGGCAAGCAGAGTTTCGTCCAGAAGCCCAGATCACGTTTAGCCTAAGCGCAGTTGAGACCGACAAGCTGGAGTCCGTCGAGAGACGCTTTGTTGACCTCATGCGTGAGACCGCCAGCAAGCCACTGGATATGGCTTACATGCACGACTCCATCAAGCGCCTGAGACGACAGATCATTGCGAAGTGCGAGAACGCTGGCGACTTCTTCTCTACCACCGTCATCGAAGATCACCTCTTCGGACGGCGCACTGGTGAAGATCTGCTCGAAATACAGACACTACGGGGATTCGACGAGCTGCTCGAATGGACAGACTCGCAGTGGCGGGACTTTTTGAAGAAATGGTTCGTCGATGCCAACCATATCTCCATCCTCGGCGTGCCTTCTGAGAAGTTGTCGAAGAAGATCACGAAAGAGGAAAAGGCGCGCGTCAAGGCTCAACAGGAGAGGCTTGGAGAAGATGGACTCAAGAAGCTTGCTGAGAAGCTGAAACAGGCACAAGACGAGAACGATAAACCGATACCTGACTCCCTGTTGGAGCAGTATCCCATCCCAGGCACTGACTCGATCCATTTCATATCGACTACATCAGCTCGTGGCGGCTCTGCACGACCACAGAAAACCACGGAGAATGCTATTCAAAAGATCATAGACCAGGATGACAATGGTTCACCGCTCTTCTTCCACTTCGAGCACATTCCGAGCAACTTTGTCCGTGTGAAGGTCGTCATGTGCACTGGATCTATACCCGTGGACCTGAAGCCGCTCTTGACACTGTACCTTCAAAACTTTTTTGCGACTCCTGTACAGCGCGATGGCAAGAATCTGGAATTCGAAGACGTAGTTTTGGAGCTCGAGAAGGAGACAGTCTCCTACAACATCTCCCGCGACTATCCCAATGGCGAGCTGCTTGCTGTGAGCTTCAATACCGAGCCAGAACGGTACGAAGTCATGATCAGCTGGCTGCGGACCATGCTTTTCGATGCAGTGCACGACCCAGCACGGCTCTACGCATCTTTGACCAAGATCCTGGCTGACATTCCAGATGACAAGCGCTCCGGAGATGCTATGGCCGCTACAGTCCTCAGCATGATTCAGAGTCTGCCAGAGTCCTCAATCCGAGCGCAGGGAACACTCTCCAGAGCGCTGTACTTGCGCCGCATCCGTAAGATGCTCAAAGACGATCCAGAAGCCGTTGTTGAGAAGTTTTCAGCACTTTGCAAGGCGCTACACCGCCCAGAGAACTTCAGAATCTACGTCGCAGCCAACCTGGAGAAGCTCGACAAGCCTGTGACAGCGTGGCAGACGTTGGTTCAAGATCTCGACAAAAGCAAGCCGCTGGCGCCACTGGACAGCCGCAGAGCTCTGCTGAGTGACATCGGCAAGAATCCAGGCAATACCGCATACATCGTTCCGATCGCTTCTATCGACTCGTCCTTCGCCCGCCTCGCCGCCAAAGGCCCCGACAGCTATGACCATCCCGACCTCCCGGCTCTCCTCGTAGCAGAGACATACATGGACGCCGTCGAAGGCCCGCTCTGGCGCGCAGTACGCGGCACCGGTCTCGCCTACGGCACAGGCTGGAGCCACAGCATCGAGACTGGCCTGCTATCATTCAAAGTCTACCGCTCGCCCGACGCGTACAAAGCCTGGGCAGCCAGCAAGGCGCAGGTCGAAGGCCTGGCATCTGGCAAAATCGCATTCGAGAAGCTGATGCTCGAAGGTGCGATCAGCGAGATTGTGCTGAACATGGCTTCCGAGCAGCCGAATATGGCGGCGGCGGCGGAGATGAGTTTTATCAATCAGGTCATTCGGGGTATTGACAAGGATCATAATCATGAGATGTTGGTGAAGGTTCGTGGGGTGACTGAAGAGCAGGTGAAGAAGGTCATGACGGAGTACATGATTCCAGCCTTCAACCCGAAGACCAGCAATTTGGTGATCACTTGCTCGCAGTTGATGGCTGAAAGTCTCGAGAAGAAGTTTGGCGAGGAGGGTTTTGAGCCAAAGGTGGAGAGTTTGGAGTCCTTTCAGGATGATTATGGGCTTAAGGCGATGGAGGGCGAGGAGGAAGAGGAGGAGGATGAGGATGAGGATGAGGATGAAGATGACGAGGATGATGAGGAAGGCATGGACACGCCGGAGAGTGATGAGGACGTATAAAGCTGGGCGACTTTTTGGTCGTGAAGCAGATAGTACGAAGCACTCGTTGCAAAGCATAGGTGTAGATACCTGAATGCAAAGCCTCCATTATTGTGCTTCACATAGCGGCTGCAAACATCACTGCAACACCAACCTGTGAGTGGCCGCGTATTTCAAACTTGACGCTCTCAGCCGAGTCAGCCCTGGATCCTGCAGCCCAGCAGCAGGGCTGAGAGAGGCCACGGGTGTGACGCTCGTCATGAGACTTGCAGCCTGCCGGACATGTGCGGTACGGCGACTCCTTCGACCTGTACTGTCAGTCATGCGGGCCGCGAGGCTCACATATCTAAAGATCTTGTGCTTATTGTCCTATTTCCCGAGTTGGGTTGGTGCAACCAAACCGCATCATTTGGAAATCGGCTGTTCGGCATTACCTACTACCGCCAACATGCAAACATGTTGGTCCTGAAAGTATTTTGAGCCCAGGCAGCTGAGGCGCAGCCTCAGAAACCAAAAACGGGGGGTCCTCGCGTGTGGGGGCCTCTGTGGTTCATGAACATTTTCAGCTCGTGGGTGATGAGACACAAGGATGTATGTATATCTATAGTATGTAGTGTTTCGATCTGCGACCGGTATTGATGATGGCATCAAGATAGCCGCTTGGGGTCAGCGCGTTCCTGCATGTCAGGCTCGTGTTGTGTGTGTTGCGCGGCTGTGAGCGCCAATTGTTATGAAGGAACCGCAGGCAGGGATAGCCGAGGTCTTTTGACATCACCTCTTACCGGTTCACCTCTCATAGCCTCGTTAACGACGATGATTCACAGCGATAGCATGGTATGAAATGCATGCGTAGTATCACAAGTGCACGCACAATTCGCACAGTCATGTGGAGAGGGACCACTGACGGCGTTTCCGTTCAGATTCTGGAGCGGCCGCGGACTGCTGCCTCGTCTTTACGATAGCCAAGGCAGACCAGGCTCCAAGGCATTCTGTTAGCCTTTAGACATGGCCTCTCCGATTGTCAGCTGGCCGACTACGATTGCACCAATGGATCTGCCAGGCCAGTCATCAGCTTCTAGTGCATTTTACTGGCCGCTTCCACTTGTGCCTTGCCAGTCATGTTGTTGGTGTCTCTGATCCTGCGCACTGGCCGACGTTGGTCGCCACCTAGCCTGTTATCCTAGCTGCGGCTTTGCTGATGAGTGCAAGGCATCTACATGGATGTTGGAGTAACACTCTGCGAGAGCTCGAAATACCCATTGTTCTTTGTTGTGAAGGTCACTGGAGACTGAGAATGGAGCCGCCTTTTGGTTGCTGGGTCCTATGACTGGCCTGGCGGTGCTGAGGCCGCCATTGCGGGCTGTGTCTAGGCAGAATGTGACTGTTATTCCTTCTCTGCCTAAGTCCACCTTTGCTTCTGCTCATTTCAAAGTCATCAATCTATAAGTAGGATCCCGTGCCTCGCAGGAGCATGACTCTCTTCATCCTCATCAACAAATACAACCATTCACGATACTCACAGCAAGCCACTTCCGACACTAGCAATCCAAACAACACTCAAAGGACCATTACAGCTTGACAGATCAAGCCCTAATCCAATAACCACCACAGCGCCTCATCCTGATCGAAGCCACTTGAACCATAATACCCTTCACCAATTCAATCATGACACGCAGCCTGCCCTGGACGTTGCCGCAGTACGCCGGAGTCATTGACCCGATGGCACGCCCCGCCGGCAATACCAAACCGAGCCCGAATGCTCCCCGCCCACCGCGCCCTGTCCAGCCTCGGGAAGGTCGTCGGCGCCAATCTTCCGTGGCCCGCGATCCCCAGCCTCGCGACCCTGGCAACGGTCGTCTGATGCCGTTGCTCACCTCGCTCTCCGTCGAAGACGGGCTCGTTGCTCGCCAGTACGGTAGTGGCAAGCCACCACGCGAGCCTAGGCCGCCTCAACCGCGCGAAGGCAGGAGCTGCCGCGGACACAATAGAAGCGGTCCTCAACCGCGAGATGGTGAGCGGGAGACCTTTATAATGAGTGCGCAGCTGCCTGATGCTGACTCCCTTCACAGGCTGCTAAGGCCAGGCACACTACAAGTCCACGTGCACGTCTCCAGGCGACTGCTATGACTCCATGGCTGCTCGACAAATCAGCGAAGGACAATAGATCTCAATCTCGTTAGCATAAAATCGCGTTGCATTTTGATCGGCGTGTGGGTTTCAGGCGTTTGCTAGAGGTTGGCTCAGGCTGGGAATGGATGGGTAAAGGATAGAGGTAGCCGAAAGGCATCGAGGACGACTTGTATTCTGCATAGCATGCGTTTTTGCGTTGGGCCGAGCATCAAAGCATAGCGAGGGCGTTGATTGCTAGGTAAACAACAGCTGACACCAGCGGCTATTGGGCTGGTCCGAGAAGGAAGGATGGCTGCAATACACTAAAACACCGAATCTGTACGGTTTAGCACAGTAGGCGGCGATTTCCGCATTTGTACTCATGGGTGAGCTGGTCTCACACCATGTCATGGGATAGAGGCTTAGCGTATGATAGATTCATTCATTGATTATCGTGCTTCCTTCACATCGACAGCGTGAGTTTGCACCCGCCTGGTCGCCCGAGTCATGCTTCTCCCTTGTTCTCTTCTGGTCCTGCAGTCTTAGTCTGCAGACTTGTCCATGGCTGTTGGCTTATCCTTGATAGGTATCTCATTACCGGAGACAGACTTGTATTTGTCACGGATGAAGTCTGAAATTTGCTCGTCCTTGAATTGTTCCGCCGCGGACTCGTTGTTCTGCGGACCTTGGTTGAAGACCTTCTCTTGGACAAGATCGACGCCTGCTGGTGTTAGCGTGGATGGTGAAACGATTTGAGGGACGTGTACCTTTGTCGAGATCTGAGGAAAAGAATCAGCATGGAATTGATATTGGTCATAGTCAAGTGAACTTACAGTCCTCATTCTTCTCGCTTGCTTCTCCTCCGCCAGCAGCACTGTTAAGCTTGTTTCCAATGCCGCCTAGGAAGCCACCTCCGCTGCCTGATGTCTGCTCGCCTTGCTGAGCTCCTTGCTGGTTATCACCGCTGCCGCCTGCGAGATTCTTGACGAAGTCCATTGTGTGACGTTTGGTGTCCGCTGGCTTGATCGGTGGTGATGCTGTGAAGATTGATCTGAAGAAATACAAGTCGCGTGCCTACCTTTCATATAGCTGCAGGACAGCAATCACGAGCCTTGCTTGGCATGACGTGTGAGGTCGCCGTTTCACATGTGAGGGAGCACCATCAAACAGGGAAGGAGCGTTTTACGGTGTGAAAGTGGCTTGGCCTTGGATCTTGGAAGAAGAACTGGCATGGTCGGGTTTCATCAAATCAATCGGGCCCCACTTGACAGCTTGGACCCTAATTTACAGGGAGGGGGCATTGACCATGCGATACCTGTCCTCAAGTGCTTACATCCTGTACACCGCTGTGTTTTGCCAGAAGATTTCATCAAGATGGCAAGCATTCAGCGCCTCCTCGTCAGCGTCTGCTTGATCCTTACATTCGTGTTCTTCTTCTTCTCCTCAACTACCGAAGCGCAAAAGGGGCCCAAGATCACCCACAAGGTCTACTTTGACATCCAGCATGGCGACGAAGAGATTGGACGGGTCGTGATGGGCCTGTACGGCAAGACTGTGCCAAAGGTACACATCTGTGAGGAGCGCCACGGGATATTCCTCCTCGCTGACATTTGCGACAGACTGCAGAGAACTTCCGCGCCCTGGCTACCGGCGAGAACGGCTACGGCTACCAAGGCTCGACTTTTCACCGCGTAATCAAGGCCTTTATGATTCAGGGCGGTGATTTCACCAATGGCGACGGCACTGGCGGAAAGAGCATCTATGGGCAAAAGTTCCCTGACGAGAACTTCAAGCTCAGACACAGCAAGAAGGGTCTTTTGAGCATGGCCAACTCGGGCAAGGATACAAATGGCTCTCAGTTCTTCATCACAACTGCCATCACTTCGTGGCTTGACGGTATGCTCCGAGACAGGTACCGCATCGGATGAATTGCTAAGTACTGCACAGGCAAGCACGTTGTTTTCGGAGAGGTCCTCGAGGGTTACGACGTCGTGGAGAAGATCGAGAACGTGCCCAAGGGCGCCGGTGATAAGCCTGCAAAGACTGTCAAGATCGTGAAGAGTGGAGAGCTGGAGATGCCAGAAGAAGGTCGGGCAGAACTCTAAGCCCGTACGTGGTAGCACAACTGCATGGGTGAAGCAAAAGGAACGCGGCTCATCCTTGATTACGAGGATATCCAAATCCATTCGTAGCCATACCGATGAGCCAAAAGCTCTTGCTTCGTCCTGCTTACGTACCGGTGCTGCTGAGCATATGTTCAGGCTAACGACCACTATAGGTCTCGAAGGCACCGCCGAGCCAGCCGAACCCCTCAACGAAGAGGAGGCCACCCTCGGCGCCGGCAAGACGCCACCAGCGCCAGTCGATGATGCTCCCATTGGCGAGGCACCCAAGAAAGACAGCAGCCTGCACGACCACGAAGGCGAAATTGCCAACGAGCTTGGCGAGCAGGCTCAAGGCAGCGAGATCAGCTTGTACATGAAGCTTGGTATCGCCGGGCTGATTCTGGCGACATGTTTTGGTTTTGTCCGAGCTTGCACTCCAAGAAGTGGGCGAATGTCCAAGCCTGGCATGGCCTAGATAGTGAATCCAAATGCAGACCAATACACGTGCTACGAAACCCCTGTCATGTGATCGTTCCGATCAATTTTGCTTACATCAGGTCCAGTCCTAGTAGAGCGAAGCTGCCTATACCAAAATTCCGCAGCAGCTGGGAGTGGAACAGAGGTTCTTCTTGGCAAGTATCCGATCCTGGATGACGCACCGTGTGTGAAGCTTGTGATTGAAGTCATTTCGAGTAAAGATTCGAATATACAGGAAGGTATACTTTGAGGACGATATCTGAGTTTTCCTTCGATCACTGAATGCCTCGACCACGATCGCTCGCGAGTACCGCAGATGCTAAGTATGCTTAGCTGCTCAGGTGAGGACCCTGGAATCGACCAGCGTCGAAGACAGACGGTGGCGCGCGGATATAGCCGTTCTACTGTAAATTCTGTCAAACTAATTCTTCAAACGACTCCCAAACTTGCGGCTACCGATCTCACCAACTCAACACCACCTTCATACATCACACACACACTCGAGAACTTAGAGTGACGCTTTCTAATTCTTGTTGTTTCTTTGCAGGCATTACTGCATTTGGGACAACACGCGCTAAAGCGACATCCACACGCTCACCGACCTTCGTCACTCACTTTTCGGACCATCCCCAGAAGCAAGAGCAGCGAAGACTTAGCAAACATGGCGGACCAACTGAACATGAACGGCCTGTCCCTGCAGGACTCTCAGCATGCTCCGAACCATCAGCAGCAGAACGGCTTTGGCGGCGGCGAGCGCTCTGCCTACATCCCACCGCACATGAGGCAGCGCGGAGGTCCTCCGCCAGGCCCTCCAGCAGGCTTTGATGGCCCACCACCGCCAGCAGGCCTTAACGGCAGTGCTTGGGCGCCAAAGTATGTAACGCCCCCAAGCGCAAATGTCAGTGCGCGGCTAACATTAGGAAACAGCGGCGGCGGCTACGGCGGTCCACCACGCGGTAACAACTGGAACGCCGGCGCCCAGTCTTTCACTCCTGGCCAAGGCAAGCCTGGCTGGGACAACTCTCAGCAACTCCCTCGCAACTTCGACCGCAACGCGTATGGCGCGCCAGGCGGCGGCCACGGCGGTGGACGCCAGAACACGGGTGCTGGCGCTGGATCGTGGAGGGATGGAAAGCACATCCCGGGTCCGCCCAACCCAAGAGAAGAGCGGGAGCTGTTTGGTACATTGAACGATCCATCAAAGCAGACTACGGGTATCAACTTCGAGAAATACGACGACATTCCCGTTGAGGCATCTGGTCAAGGCGTGCCCGAGCCCGTCACAACCTTCACGAATCCGCCGCTTGACGACCACTTGATCAGCAATATCGAATTGGCAGGATACAAGATACCCACGCCAGTGCAGAAGTACTCCATTCCGATTGTCATGGGCGGCCGTGACTTGATGGCTTGTGCTCAGACTGGTTCAGGAAAGACTGGTGGTTTCCTCTTCCCGATCCTTTCTCAGGCATACCAGAACGGACCAAGCGGCGCCGCTCCACAGCAGTCTGGTTTTGCTCGTCAGCGCAAGGCCTACCCAACTTCTTTGATCTTGGCTCCGACCCGTGAGTTGGTGTCCCAGATCTACGACGAGGCCCGCAAGTTCGCATACCGCTCGTGGGTGCGTCCCTGCGTCGTGTACGGCGGTGCCGACATTGGCTCGCAGCTGCGCCAGATCGAGCGCGGCTGCGACTTGCTTGTGGCCACCCCAGGTCGTCTTGTGGACCTGATCGAGAGAGGCAGAATCTCACTTGCTAACATCAAGTACCTGGTTCTCGACGAGGCTGACCGCATGCTTGACATGGGTTTCGAGCCGCAGATCCGTCGCATTGTTGAGGGCGAAGACATGCCGCGCACCGACAACCGCCAGACTCTCATGTTTTCAGCCACGTTCCCGCGCGACATCCAGGTGCTCGCCCGCGACTTCCTCCGGGAGTATATCTTCCTCTCGGTTGGTCGTGTTGGCTCGACCTCGGAGAACATTACTCAGAAGGTCGAGTATGTCGAGGACATCGACAAGCGCAGTGTGCTTCTCGACATCTTGCACACGCATGGTGCTGGTCTGACCTTGATCTTCGTTGAGACCAAGCGCATGGCAGACTCGCTCTCAGACTTCCTGATCAACCAGGGTTTCCCTGCCACGTCCATCCATGGTGACCGTACGCAGCGCGAGCGTGAGCGGGCTTTGGAGATGTTCAGGACTGGTCGCTGCCCTATCCTCGTGGCCACGGCTGTCGCTGCTCGTGGTCTCGATATCCCGAACGTCAAGCACGTTGTCAACTACGACCTGCCAACCGACATCGACGACTACGTGCACCGTATCGGTCGTACTGGACGTGCCGGAAACACTGGTATCTCGACTGCCTTCTTCAACCGCGGCAACCGCGGTGTTGTTCGTGACCTGATTGACTTGCTTAAGGAGGCGAACCAGGAGGTCCCGGGCTTCCTTGAGACCATTGCACGCGAGAGCTCTGGCTTCGGTGGCGGAGGACGTGGCGGTCGCTCTGGTGGTCGCGGTCGTGGCTCTGCCGCTACTCGTGATGTCCGTTCATATGGCGGTGGCCAGCGCCCGGCTTACGCTGGTAACGCAGGCATGGGTGGCTACGGCGGCGGCTACGGCGGCGGCGGCGGCTTTGGCGGCGGTATGGGTGGAGGCTACAGCGGCGGCGGTGGCATGGGCGGCAGTTACGGCAACCCAAGCGGTCCAGGCGCCAACAGCTGGTGGTAAAGGCCGTGGGCCTTCACCACAATTACGCACCACTCGTTTCTTTTGTTCTACACTTGGCGCGATCGTTTCTTCGACCATTCTGGACGTTCGATCGAGCGTACAGCAACACCATACCTGTTCCACACGATAGAATTGCTTTCTCGACACGATTGCATTGCGGCGGCGCTTCGGGAAGGCGACTTCGACGCTTCACAGTACTAGGCTTGAGCACAGGGAAATACAGCTCAACGATGTACGACGAGGCGAAGCAAAGCGCTCTACGGGCAGATGTCGCTGTTCACAAGATCTTCACGCGAGGCGTTTACTAGATGATGAAGATTTCTGGGAGGGATGCGTCTTAGCTGGTGGTTTTTGACATCAAAAGCAAGCGATCCTGCAGCATGTGGTTGATCATTCATGGCGTTCTAGCGTTGCGGCTCGCACTGAGGCATTTGAGCGCTGCACGGCTGGAAAATTGGGAGCTTTGTTCCATCACGACCTGGCAGCTGGGTCCATCATGGCGAGGAGCTTCTTTTCCGGCGCGGCTGCGCTTCTGATGCGAGACGCATCAATGACTGCTTTCAGATGATACCTCAATAGACGTTTTACGGCATGGGCAGAATATCGGGATACTACAGGTGGCATCTGGGAGTGCTACGAGGTACGCGTGTACTAATGGCGTGCCTTAATGCGCTTTGCGGTGATCTGCATATGAGGTGGGATCAACCAAAAAATAGCGATTAGTTTATTGCGAGAATAAATATGTGTCTTCACGTTGTTTCCTGATGAGTACCGAAGCTTCTCATCACTGTTGGTGATGCCTGTATTTCGGCCAAAACATAAGTATGGTGTGGCTGCTCTACAAGATTCTACAGTCATGTTACTCATATCTCCCTGTATCAAATAGTGAACATTGCGTCTGCAGCAAAAGGGCATATTGAGATTCGATGCCAGCGCCACACGGACAGGAGACCGACCGAGGGACGCTTTGCCAAGGCGTGTCCCTGATCAGCCATGTGGGGCAAGGGTATTTGGCTTGCTTGCAAGGTAGCTTGATTTATTTTGTTCTTTGACCGCACTGCCATTGACACACTCGCACGACTGCAACCATGTCGAGCGCAGTGTCAGAGGACAGCTTCGAGTTTGGTGAGTGCGGCGCACTGACATATCAATGCACACGATCTTGGCTGACCTTGCTGCAGTCGACACTCCAAAAGCCCCTTCACCGGCACCCGAGTCCAATGATTGCGGTGTTCGCACCACATCGGTATGTCAAAGACACAGTTCCCCTTTGCCTGCCATGCTGACCGTATCCAGTATCCAGCGATCAAGAATGCACCTCTCCCCGCCGACGGCCCTGGCGCCGAGAACTTCAACACCACTCTCCTCATAGGTCTCCTCGCGTTCATTCCTGGGTACATGGCATGGAAGGTCAATGGCGGTCTATTCACATGGATCTTCTTCGCCATTCTCACTGCCATCCCGATCCTCATGGCCTTCTGGACCCTGGCTTCGTCCATGTCTCCTCGCATCAACGAAAAAGCACGCTACCCAGGACTGCCCGTCGAGCACTACCTTACCTTCAAGAAAGACAGCGACAGATTGAAATACAGAGGCAGGAATCGGATACCAATGGAGACTTTCCATGAGATGTACTTTGCAGGCGATGTGGAGTTCAAGGGTGACTGCTTGGAGGTCATGGAGTACAGACACGACTGGGCCAGCTTCAGGTTTACACTGAGCCTGTACTGGTTCTTCCTCACTGGCATGATGCCTGAGGTCATCATGCACACTCGCTCTCAAGACGAGGAGCAAGTCCGCGATCACTACGATCGTGGTGATGACTTCTACGGCTGGTTTTTGGGTCCACGTATGATCTACACCTCCGGCATCATCTCAGATATCAACAAGGAAGAGTCTCTGGAGCAGCTTCAAGACAACAAGCTGTCCATTGTGTGCGAGAAGATCGGACTGAAGGAGGGTGAGCGTATGCTGGACATTGGCTGCGGTTGGGGCACCCTTGCAAAGTTCGCGTCTGCCAACTATGGTGCCTCTGTTACTGGTGTCACTCTTGGTCGCAACCAGACCGCCTGGGGCAATAATGGTCTTCGCAAGGCAGGTGTTTCTGAGGAGCAAAGCCGCATCTTGTGCATGGACTACCGCGACATCCCAGTCCCAGCCGGTGGCTACAACAAAATTACCTGTCTCGAGATGGCTGAGCACGTCGGTGTTCGCCACTTCAGTACCTTCCTTCGCCAGGTCTACGACATGCTTGACGACGACGGTGTCTTCTTCCTTCAGATCGCTGGACTGAGGAAGTGCTGGCAGTATGAGGACCTGATCTGGGGCTTGTTCATGAACAAGTATATCTTTCCAGGCGCCGACGCATCGACTCCTCTTGGCTTCTTCGTTGACAAGCTCGAGGGTGCTGGGTTCGAGATCAAGGGCATTGACACTGTTGGCGTGCATTACTCTGCTACCTTGTGGAAGTGGTATAGGAACTGGATTGCCAACAAGGACAAGGTCATTGCCAAGTACGGCAGCAGGTGGTACAGGGTTAGTACTGTGGTATACGTTACAACTGGTTCGAGTGCTGACAGAATGACACAGATCTGGGAGTACTTCCTTGCCTACAGTACCATCATCTCCCGACAGGGTAGTGCGACTTGCTACCAGATCACGCTCGTCAAGAACATCAACTCTACCCACCGTGTCGAAGGCATCAACAATGCCTTTGGTCTCAAGGGCGCTCTGCAGGCTAGTCAGGCGGTCGGAAAGAGCACTTTCCCAGCCAACAAGGTCTAGACTCCTAGATACGCATCGCAGTAGCTGCCCAGCGTTCGCGCGGGCCAGACAGCTCAGCAAGTCATAATCGCATAGCGACTAATCGTCATAGCTTTACTCTCACCTTCCACTGTTGCCATCCTGTCCCATTTCCCTCTTCTTCCATCATACCACGCGCTGCAGAACAGATTACACGCCCGCTGCTGCTCCTCCCAGGACGCCTTCGGCAGCGAGGTCACCTAGCAGCTCACTTGAGCTCCAAGCGCAAGATCGAATGACCCGACTGCCACCCTCTCCTTCACGGGAAATGGGCGGCGTCGATGTCGCTTTCAGACTATTTCAGACCTGCTATCCTTGGAGGTCAAGGGGTGGCGGACTAGAGTTCTGAAGACAACAAGCAAGGGAGATTGTACGGATAAGTCGGCTGGCACAGCTTGGCGAATGCGCGAAATTTTGACGTTTGTTAGTGAGTTGTGTCGCGAGTCCAATTGTTTCTCGCTGTCGAGGTGAACGGTCCGCGGAAGTTTGGCGGTGGATGGTTCTGCTGCGGGAGTTTGGCGGGTGCTCTGCGTTAGGTTTTGGGACTGTTGACCCGTGGGTGTACTTTTTGGCGTACCGGTGAGCTCATGCAGGGTCTCTGCACGCAACCATATCAAGTGTGGAAGTCGTCTCTTGCATGTGCTGTTCTTTGATGGTAATACGTATGGTCGGAAGGACATCAGTTTGATCAAAATCACACTTGCGTGCCCACGCGTCAATTTCGCGATGCGCGAGCTTCATATCCTTGTGAGGTCCGTGCGATATCAGAAACCCCGTTGGGGACTGTTGCTGTTTCGATACGCTGAGAAAACCAGAGCAGTAGAGACAAAGGTAAGGCAAAGATTACACTCTCATTGAGCCACCTACTCCTGCTCCAGAGTGCTCGACCTGAGCCGAAACTAATCGACCTTTCCCCCACCACTCCCCCAAAATCTCTCCTACGGCCGCTGCTACACCCAGCAGATCTCGAAACCACACTTCAGCTCTGCTCAAAATGCTGCAGCATCCTATACCGCTCCAAGCACTGTCAACGCAGAGACTGGCCGGCACATAAACGCAAATGCCAATTCGGCAAGACTAGAGACAGAGTCCGGACGACCATGCGAATTATTCTGGGCGAATTAGAATGCGCGTAGGCTGCCAACCGCGATGGGGAGCCCAATGGTCCAAGTCTGCGTGAGGAGGGCATGATTTTCTACCTTACGACGGAGAGGAGATGCCGCATCTGCATGATGTAGCGGTTCCTGGTCCTTACCCTTCTCGTGCGTCGTCGGTGCCGGCCGTGCGGCGGAGTTTTGGCTGGGAGTACGCGCATGGGCAGGAGGCTATTCGGGGTTTGGTTGATCAAGGTCAGTAGGCCATTCAAGCCGCGTGGGTACAGCTGGAAACTACATATGATCCTGTCATCTTGATTGACAGGCCTTGTCAACACTTTCGAGCACATCACGTCGCCGATCAGAAAGAATTCAAGCCCCACGAAGACAGTTCGATTACTGATAGAGCACAATCCTCGAATCCTTGCTCATCTTTCCGGAACAGTGTGGTACGTCACTTCTGCTGAGGTGGACCTGCCCATGGCTGAGCGCATCACGCAAACAAATCTGGGACCGGAGACTGGGACGCCGGTTCATGACATGGACGTTCGTAGCACATTTGATAGCTCTGCTGCTGCTATTGCTTCAGCGCGTGAGATAGCTCAACGGCTTGTGACTACTGACTCTGGCCGGACGCTTACCGAGATTCCGGGACAGGTCGCGGGCACGATGTGGGCTGCGATGGTGAGAGGGAACCAGCTGGGCGTGAGAGACATGCATTGGGTCACTGTGAGGGAGGATCCTGGGGTCGTTGAAAGCTTTAAGGCGGTGGGCAAAATATGATTGGTATCTCTCGAGTACTGGTCTAGACTACTTAGCAAGTCACACAAAAGTCTTCGTCTATGCAATGAAGCATGCGCAAGTGCCTGGTCCGTAATGCACCACTGTCCTCGCGGCTGTCGCTGTCCCAACATTTTATAGGTCGAACAACTTCTTGAGCTCTGCAGCCGTGTCGTCTGGGTTCGTGACACTGTGGCCGATGGTTCTCGGGTCTTCGAAGATCTCGTAGTCATTACCGCCCTTGTATGTCTTGTCGCCGAAGAAGTGGATGGTCGAATACTCCACGCCTCCTGGCAGGTTCTTCTCGTTCTCAATGTGCTGCAGGCAGTACGTCTTGTCCCAGCCCTGCGGGAAGACGTCGAAGGAGATCTGGCCGCCGATGGAGTACCTACACAAACCATTAGGATGCCAGTGCTCTGTGTCGGGTGTACAGAAAATACATACGTTAGACCCAGATCTGGGAACTCCTTCTTGATAGCCTCCACAAATGTCGCCCTGATCTTGTGTTCCAGATCGAACTTTTCATACTCGTTCCTCTCTTGTACACTCGCGTTCCTGCCAATCGGACTCACGTTGATCATGCCGTTTCTGAACTCGATGAATGTACCTCTCTTGACCGGAATCTCCAAATCCGCCACATAGTGCAAGATGAACTTGACCAACTTCTTGTAGTTGTCCTCACCAATCCACTTGATGAAGGAGTGCGAAGCGAGGGGCTGGCCCATGCGGTAGGCGGTCAGACCATTCTCGGCGAAGCAGAAATCGAAGAGAGTAGTGACGGGGATCGATGCGGTGCCAAGTTGCTCTTGCTGTTTGGCGAGGTCGGAGCCTCCTACGAAGCCAATGGCGACCTTGTGGCGGAGCTGCGAGAGGAGTTGGAGCATCTCCGGCGAGACGGTCTGGGGGATGCTGTATTAGTCGGCTGGCTTCGTGTCGACAGCTTGCGCTTGGAAAAGATATGTCGACTCACTCGTCTCGCTGGCGTGAGGGTGCCATCAACGTCGAAGAGCACGATGGTGTTCTTGACGGGCCTGTTGTCCAGGGACGGAATCACACTCGCGGCAGCGGCAGCCATCTTGAAGAGTTGTCAAGGTATCTGCTGTAATATGTCCAATGTCGATTGATATCCTTGGCGACCTCGATCAAGCCCAATGGCAATTCTAACACAAGCCTCTATGCTGCTATCTGGATTCCTTCTTCAGCCGCTCGAGACCAAGGTATACAGGTGCTGGAAGTACGAGCCAGTTGTCCAAGTATGCGCAAGCCACTCGAAACGCACGAAAGCAAGCCGTTGATTCTCCCAGATAGAGGATCTGCAGTAGTTGCAATGCAAGGTGTCTTGATCTGGTTTCACAAGCAGCTCTAAACAAAAAAGATCAAGATGCGCAGGCGATCGGAGCTCGTGGCGGGGTCATTGGAGAGCGGGGTCTCACATGCGTGAGAGCAGAGCAGAGGATTACGTTGCTGATGTGAGTCTTCACAATGGAATTTCTCCTGGAAGTGCCACGCGCACCGAGACAATAATGTGGATGGCGACTTGTTCGTTTGTACCTGCATAACGGGTAATGTACCTAAGCGTCTGACTACCTGTGTCCACGTTCGACATCCGGAGTGAAGGCCGGTCGCTTTTGAGGCCGCTCTAATGTCCATCAGGACTGCGATCACCGAGCCTAGCAATAAGTGGTGTCTGCAAATAAGCGGACGCAAGAGTCGCAATCTGGGATAATAAGGGCGGAACTGAGGGTTACTGAGGGCATGAAGCGGGAGATCTGTGACAGCTGTGTAGAGATGCGTTCTGCGAAGGGCAGCGGGTCACTGTGTCTCAATCAAGCCTGTCAATTTGACATTGGCAACCCTTGATACTCATTTTGGGAGACGAGAAAATGTTCGCGAAGCTAGCTGTCTCTTCTCAGCAAGCGAAGCGCCCTTTGAGGTCTCCAGATAAACCAGCACTTCATTTCGATCAGCCTTTCAACGGTCACGTGACTTTTTGACCTTGCCATAACGACTCTTGATATCGTATCTACGGATGCGAAAGTGTCGTCCGTATCATCGCAGACAGTTCTGATCCTTTTGTATGCCGAGGAGCGAATCTTGTGTCGAGCGTTGCATGTGTGATGACGTTCAGCTCGCGTGCTGGGCGGCTCCTCGAGGCCATGAGCATCGATAGGTACATAATTCAAGCGTTCACGCGTATATTGAAATCCTGCGAGTCAAAATTTCGGGGGATGTCCAGTACATTATATGGGTTCTGACCGAAAGGACATTGTGTGTTGCTTGGTTGAGACTTGATCAAGAAGCATCACTCGAGCTTCGAAAAGAGTAGCTCAGGAGTCCCTCGGCAGCCCCCGCTGGAGCCCGTTCTGAAAGTTGGAGGAACATTGACAACATCGCTTCACCGATGCACACCACCAGAAGCATCAAGCCAGTGTCTTCTCCACCAGGACAATCGCCGACAGCCAGCGACAAGTTATTGTAGCGTGGGCGACTTTTCGGCAGCGCCTGAGGCTCTCTCAGCCACATCCCTGTCTAGACGCGGTACGCGCCTCGTCGCATTCTCCTCATCATTTTCCTGGCTTGCTTCATGCCAACCTGCACCAGCACCAAATGATGGTCGCCGCGTATATGACGAGCGCGTGAGACTGTCAAGGCGACCATGTCGTCGCAGCGGTGGAGGACTGCACACATTGAAACGGAAACGTGAGTCGCTCCACGCGTCGCAGAAAACGCCCAAATACACCCACGGCACTTTCACCAGCTCGCGTCTTGCGCACAGCACATCTGCGGATGGCAGTGAAGCCTCGCAGCACTACCGATCGCCCGACTCTGATGAAATGCATCAGTCGGATTCGGGCGAAACACCACGCGGCATCGGCTCAGCGAGTTCACTCACAAGCGCGGCCTCGTCCGTGTTCAGCTCGAATTCACATGCGTACGCGCACAACAAGTCAGCTTCACTTGCGAACGGCTTGACCCCTCTTACATCCCACTCGGACTCTTCGCCTCCAAAGCCCAGCAGCCCACCGGCCTCCAAGACCGCCGCAAGCATGGCCGACAATGCGATCAATGGCGCCTTCGCCACCTCTCAAATACCCGCCGCGGATATCGAGCAGAAAGATCGGCCAAGAATGCTGCCGCCACCGGGCAAAGCAAAAGGGTACAGAGTGGTCTGGGATCCAGAAATGGACAACAAGCTCAGCAAGGAAGAGCGAAAGCGTGCAACAATCCGGAAAAGAGATTTCGGCACAGAGGTACGCGAAATATTTCATAATTTGCTGAGCTTGCACAATATCATAGGCATAACGTGAAAAAAAAATGGCGAGAAGACCACTCTGTACCCTTTTGCTGATACCCGGTGTGATGGCAGACATACGAGCCGGATCCTCCCCCAGATCCACGATTGGCGATTCCTGGCTATATGAGTGGCCAATGCCGTGGCAAAGACCGCCCAAGTAAGGCGATTTGGAGGCCTGCGCCTTATAATTTGCCACCATACAAGATTGATCGCAATTCGGTCGGGCCTGGCGAGGCGCAGCAGATCTTGGTAATGGGCTTTGATCCATTCTTGCCAGAAGCAAGTCTGAGGCACAATTTTAGCGCGTACGGCAGCGTGGCATCAGTCGCGCACAAGACAGATCCGGACACTGGCAGCTTTCTGGGCATTGCCTCAATTAAGTATCGGGACACTTTCCTAGACGGGCAGGAGTATACAGCTATTGAGGCCGTGAAAAGGGCAGAGACCGAATTCAATGGGCAGCGGATCGGCATACACACCGTGAGAGTAGAGTCCGATCGCGAAGGGCGCAAGTTCAAGCGGGCGGTGGAGGCTGCACTGAAGAAGGCGAGAGCAGAACGCGCGCGAGATCGGCCAGCTCCTCCGCCTCCACCACCAGCAGAAACCGGTCGCCCTGCGTCGGACTCCCCGGCGCCTCCTCCAAATGCGCCCAAAGGACCGTCAGGTCGTCCATCGCGAGCAGCGCCTGCAGCGTCGGTGCCACCTGGGCGGTCAAAGGAAGCAGCTCCATTGCCACACCCAAAATCCGCGGCAGCGGCGCTGATCGAAGACGAGCTGATTCTCGGCAAGATCAAGCGGAAGCCGTACATCCACATCCCACATGCCTCGGTACCAGTGCTGGGCACTACAATTCCACACTTGAAAAAGCGACTGAAGGCCTACGATTGGCGAGAGGTCAGGCTTGACAGGACTGGCTATTACATCGTCTTTGAGGATTCCAAGCGCGGCGAGGATGAAACAGAGCGGTGTTACAATGAGTGCAACATGCAGGCCTTGTTCACTTACAAGATGGGCATGGAGTGTCAGAAATACGGCAATCCCAACTACGAACGCAGTCCAAGCCCGGAACGGGTGATGGCGGCCAAGCAGAAGCGAGAGCACTTCGAGCGATTGCAGAGAGAGGAGGCTGAAGATCTGGAGATTGAGAAGCGCAATCGCGCTGAGAACTTGGACCCAGTCTTGGGCGCCTTGGAGCAGTTGCGCATGGAGCTGCGCGACAAGATCATGAGCGATATCAAGACTCGGGTGGCTATACCAATTTTTCACGACAGTCTGGATCCAGCCAAACATGCAGAGAAGCGCAGGAAGCTGGGTTTGCGTGACCCGCAGGACAACGAGAATAAAGGCACGGCCATGCTGTTTAGCAGGGCCGGAGACACACCACCACACACACCAAGAGGCAGGCATGGGCATCCTTTGTCTCACTCTAAACCTTTGCGTCCGCACGATCCTCATCAGCAGCGTGGCAGGAGGGGTGACCGGGAGCGTGAAAGGGCGCCTGTCAATGCCTTTGTTGACGAGCGCAGGCGGAGACCTGCACCACGGCCTGCGCAAGCGAGAGGTTTGCACTACAGGCTACAGCAGATGTACGAGGAGGACGAAGACTCCGACGAAGAAGAACGCAGGACTTCTGTCACTCGCGACACCGAAGACCAAGAAAGCCGACCTCTCAGTCGCGCCAGCAGGACATCCACGCCTTTCGACACCGATTCGGTTGCAGACACTCCCAAACACAAGCGGAGAAAGGTTGCCGATTGGGAAGAGGAGGAGAAAGAGACGTTTGATCCATTACAGAAGCAGCTGCTCGGTCACTTGCTGCACAAGGAACCTGAAGACCTGGCGACGCGCGAGCTCGAGCTTGTGGTCAATAGCCTGCCACGGACATCGAAGTATGGTTCTCGTGCCAGGACTGAGCTTTACATTCGACAGAGGTCCAAGGCCGACGATGACCTGTTCCAGATTAAAGGCGAGAAACGAGATCTCGCTGATGCTTTCGCCGACGACTCTGCAGCAGAGAAGGAGCAAGATACGGCAGCGGCCGATCTGGAAGCCAAGGCTGCTAAGGACAAGTCGAAGAAGAAGCGCAAGACTAAGAAGCAGATTCTCGAAGAACAGCAAGCGCTCAAAGTGGAAGCTCAAACAGCCAACGACGCCCATAAGCCGGTCGCAGCTGAGACGGTCGCGAAGATCCAGGCGAAGGCACGCGAGTATGAGGAGATTGCGGCGCTCGAGGAGAAGCCTACTGGATGGTGGAGCTTTACGCACGACAAGCCACGCCGGACCATCGAAGATGACTTTACCACTGTCCTTGATGTTGACGGCTGGCAAGATCTCATCAAGGATGACGAAGATCTCGAGATGCTTCGGCGAGCCCTGGCCGACCAGACTAGCTCGGACATCGGCGATGCTAAGCTTTGGGCTTGGAAGCAGAAGGAGATTAAGGCTCTCAATAGCGGCACACATGGTCCAGTGCAGAACGAAACCGGCATCGAAGGCTACTACGTGCCAAACAAGACTGGCTCTGCCCGCACTGAAGGCGTGAAGAAGATCTTGAACGAGGAGAAGTCCAAATACCTACCACACCGCATCAAGGTGCAAAAGGCTCGTGAGGAGCGCCAAGCTCAGGCCAAGGCCAACCCGGGCGCTGCGGCGGCCGCCGAAGCTGCAAAGATGGCAGCTGCAGACAAGGTTGCTAGCACTGCTACTTCCAGAAGCAACCGTGTCAACAATCGTCGCCTTGTCAACGACATCAACCTGCAGAAGCAGAGCATGGCGACGGCCAACAGCGATGCAGACGTTGCCATTCGCTTCAACCAGCTCAAGAAGCGCAAGAAGCTTGTCAAGTTCGACCGATCTGCTATCCACGGCTGGGGTCTGTACGCCGAAGAGAACATTGCCCAGAACGAACTCATCATCGAGTACGTGGGTGAGAAGGTCCGACAAAAGGTCGCCGACTTGCGTGAGATTAAGTATGAGAAGCAGGGTGTTGGCTCTTCATACTTGTTCCGCATGATGGACGACGAGATTGTGGACGCCACGAAGAAGGGTGGTATTGCTCGTTTCATCAACCACTCGTGCAACCCGAACTGCACCGCCAAGATCATCAAGGTCGAGGGCACTCCGAGAATCGTCATTTACGCCCTCAAGGATATTTACACGAGTAAGTTGACAAAGGAACGAATTACGGTTACCTATACTGACCACTTTTCAGATGACGAACTCACGTACGACTACAAGTTTGAGCGCGAGTACGGCTCCACGGATCGTATCCCATGCTTGTGTGGCTCAGCCAACTGCAAGGGCTTCCTGAACTGATCGAGATCCTCCATCCATTGAACTTGGCGATGGCATATGACGCTGGTATGCCACCATCTTCCGCATAGCGTGGGCAGCAGACGATGCATTTGGCACTTTAGGAATAAGCTGCGGTCGAATGGACTGGCGGTATCGGTATCACTTATTGCATGTACGCGAGCCTCGCAGAGGTTTATCGCAATGTGTTAGCATAGCTTGAGCAAACTACAAGAGCCTGCAAAGGCGATAGCGAAAGCAATTGGTCATATGAAATCACATGCTCGCCTTCCACATTCGCGGCTGTGCCTTGCAGCTAGCCGTCATGCAGCCCCACCTGTCCCGCAGACCCTCGAAGTGGGATGAACCAATGTCGCTGCAGTCATGGCTTCGTAACCCTGACACATTACCAGCACTCCAAAACACGCTCTGATATTGAGAACTGATATCATCGATCTTGTGTAAATCAGATTTCGACCAACATGGCAGGCATCAAGGGCCTCGGCGAGGCAAAGACGTACGATGGTAAGCTCAAGCAGTGATCGCACCAGCACTGATCCCATACTCACCACACCGTACAAATAAACAGGCTCCTCCCTCCGCATCGGCATCATCCACGCACGCTGGAACACCAAAATCATCGAAGCCCTCCTCGCCGGCACCCGCAAATCCCTCCAAGCCGCCGGCGTCAAAGACGAGAACATCGTCGTCCAATCCGTCCCGGGCTCCTACGAACTGCCCTATGCCGTCCAGCAAATGTGGAAAGCCTCACACTCGCAAGCCTCGGTTTCCGGAGCCGCCGGCGCACTCCTAGGCAGCGCGACGGATCTCCTCTCGCAGAGCACGACGGACTTGACGAAAGTGGGCAAGGACGCGAGTAGTAGTAAGGAAAGCGGTGGGAGTAAAGAGCCGTTTGATGCGATTATTGCGGTGGGCGCGTTGATTAAAGGGAGCACGATGCATTTTGAGTATATTTCGGATGCGGTGAGCCATGGGTTGATGCGGGTGCAGTTGGAGCAAGGCGTGCCGGTTGTGTTTGGGTTGTTGACGTTGTTGACGGAGGAGCAGGGGTTGGAGAGGGCGGGGATTGATGAGGCGGGGAAGGGGCATAATCATGGTGAGGATTGGGGGGCTGCGGCGGTGGAGTTGGGGTGTAAGAGGAGGGGGTGGGCGGAGGGGAGGTTTGTGGAGTAGGAGGTGAAAGGAGGGTGGATCGATACTTGAGAACAGTGAGTCTGTTTGTCTGATACCCTACAGAATCAAGTGGTGTACGGATGCTTCCTACCATATCCGTTGTCGTAGTACTCGACAATTTGGGAGCCTGGTAGCTGATAACCCATATCTGGAAAAGGGTTCGCAGAGTAAGTCATCGCAGCTCGCAAACCTGTCGACAAGCAACGATGAGGAGTAAGGACCCGCATGAACGCAAGTCCACTGCAATGCCTACGGTATGGAGCGGGGATCCAGCTGTCATGGGAGCAAAAGGACTCGTCAAGTATGACTGGCATGCAAGCACATATATATGCTGGCTGGGTAACAAAAGAGCAAAACGTACAGCAGTGGGGACTCCCACGTGGTCACCCACCGTAGTACTAATCCACCGGTTCACAGCTTAAGTACAGGAGAGCGGACGGGATCCTCTGTTCTCTGTCGACCTATGGCCGTACGTATTAGCAAGCGATAGAAATTCAAACTATATCCTGATGCAATAAGGCAGGAGCTTCCGTCCCGCGTCCCTTTCTTAGGGTAAAGCAGCTCAGCGCGGAAGAAACCAAGCGCCGCCGAACTTGGTTCAAACTACATGGCCATAGTAACATTTCTGGGGACATAGATTTAATATGGATCCTCTGTTCTCTGTGACCTATGGCCGTACGTGGAGGATATCACGCTGTAAATTCATTATATTCGTGTGATCCAAAAATATCGAAGTTCCGAAAGACCAAAGGATGAATACGCCCACACTGATCTCTTCCAACTCATAGGTTCCTTGCAAGTCCGCTGTCCCTCGTTGTTCATGGCCGCACGCACCAGCCACGCTTGACCACAATATCTGTATCCGGACAGGTTTCCCTTATATCAGAGTTGGCACGACTCGCCAACACTGGAGAACATCTCTCCAAAAGCCTTCATTCAAGACTATACACCAAAGTCGACCGTAACAATCTGGATGCAAACACATAGGTTCTTGCTCCTTCGGTCGCCGACCCGTGCTTGGACTCTAGCTACTACATCCGCCGTCGGGACAGGTCACGGTCGTGCCCTTGCTATTGTCGCAGGGCGCAAAGGCTCCGATAAACTTGTTGTCTCTCGCGACATGGTTCGCCAAACCGCAGTACGCTGCCGACTCTGTTTCGCAAGCAAGATCAGCCAACCAACTTCCGTGGTTGCACCTGCCTCTACCACACCGAGACGTAAGACCAGCTTTGAACTCTCACTACACGGGGGAGGGAGGACTCACTGAAGTTGCCTCTGAGATACCCGAAGTTTGGCGTGTCGTACGACTTGCTCTCGTCGCCGTCGGTGATGAATTGGAAAAGTACCTGAGTTCGGAGAGGTGGTGTCAGCCGGATGTTCGTCAATGCAGATATTGCTCAGCTTGTCGACGAGCATCATCAGCATGATCCCAACTTACACGATCAGGCCCTTGGTCTTGGCTGCCGCCAGTGTAGACCCTGTGATCCCTGATGATGGGGAATTCCACAAAGCCGTTCTTAGTCGTCTTATCGCTGTCCGCCTGTGCACAGGCCGCAAGGTCGTAATCCGACCATTTATCTTGAGAACTCTTCGAGCTGCCAGGCGTATTGGGATGCGGATACTTGGCTCTATTCTTGCTGGTGCCGGTGCTGACGAGCTTGTTGTTCTGAATGGCCGAGACTGCAGCTTGTATTGCAGCTTCGATGTCAGCGTTCGAGTAGGCTGCAGTGTCGGGATGATCTTTGTCCGTGTTAAGGCACTTGGGCTCAGTCTCTGGTTTGTTGGTCCAGGTCAGATCCCGAGGGACGAGGGAAACGCCGTAGTCTGGTGGAGCAGGGACCGCAGTGGTCAAGGGCGCAAGGCAGAGCGCAATGATGCTGAGCAGTTGATGATGCATCGTAAGTGAATACTGTGCACGCCGAAGATTCCGAAAAGCGGTCGTGGACGTAAGGGACGTGCAATGTGGATGACGATCTATTGGTAGCGGACGTATTGAGACGGGACGAATATTGCAATCTTCATATACCCTTTGGATCAACACTGTCTCTACGCGCTCGTTTATACATGCCAGCTGTGCCGTTCATCTAACGCCTTGAGAAGCGCACAGTCAACATGTCGCCACATCCTTCGTGTTTCAGCATTCTCGAATCATTCTACGATATCTGATCCCATGCCAATCGCTGCGCCTCTCTACGGCTTGACTGCGCAATTCAGAAAAGGCCGTGGTCCGACATAGCCGCCTGATTCGCTCTGGTGGTGCCTTCATGCGCGCTATGATTGTTGAAGATCACCGTTGCCAGACAGCATGAGTTGTGCTGAGCATCATGAAGGCCGATCTTGAGCAGCACGTATACGTTTGTTCTGAGTCACCACCCATAGCTTTTGAGCCGCAAGAACGGACAGGTACTCCTCCCTGGGCTTCAGCCCTCGACAAGAGTTCCGACACCTAGGCACCGCTGATGCAATCGAACTTCGTGGATATGGCTTTGTCAGTGGGGAAGCATGAAATACCAACAGAGTACACCAACAGAGTTGGCCGCTTGCGCTGAGGTGTCATCATTCAGTCAGGGCTCTTAAGCTTCGGAGGAACGGTGGTTGGTTGTTAGATGGATCATGCTGCCCGGCAGCCTATTGGTGTCATGTCTCTGTAGCTTTTGGTGCGACGTTCTTGTTGATTGCATGTACTCAACTTTCAGTCTGTGCCTCATGATGTTGACCAACATCATACGTAATGAGGCGTGAGCTAGGTGGCTGAGCTGTGAATCCTGTGTTGTTGGGCTCTGTTTGACCAACATGAAGCGAGATCCGGGGTAAATCATGATTGATGCAGGAAAGTGGGGCCTGGTAGGAGATCATGCTGTTCACAACAGCCAAGTGCTTATTATTATTGATGATATCTGGCCATTCTATCTATAGATACATGCCGCGCTGCGCGCCGTATGGCCGTGAACAGGCAACTTAGCTCGATCGCAGCGCACCGCAGGCCCCAGGGCATATATAGTCATCGGGGTTCCGACTGGACTGAATTATACAGTCTATCGAAGTTGGCAGTCGGTCGAACTAGATCATCGCATACTACCTTAAAGTAATCTCACGCGAATTGCTTCTCTCGTCGGTCTGAATAGGTCCTTTCGAGCTGAATCGGCTTGTGTGCCAGACAGTGATAAAACATCGAGCAGCACAACAAAAACTCCGGGCTACCGGCGAACCATTGTTGCCGCCACGAATGGACTCCGCAGATGTGTTCCAGAATCTCGACGATACCAAGACAATGTACAAGGACATCGAGGAGTCCCAGCTTATCTTTGAATTGGTCAATGGGCGAGAGACACCCGTTGGCGTGATCCAGGCAATCTCGCAAATTGGACCCAATGTCCAGCTCTTGAAGAGAATACAGTCTCTGATCATCGATCTCGCCCTAGATGCTACATATGCTCAAGCGGCCCTCGTTGCTTTGCTCGAGGCGTTTCACTACTGGCCTGATGAGGAAATACGGAACGGCATTTGGGACACTTTTGGCATGAACGAAGGCGACCTCTACAGCTCGCTGATGCACGACGAAAGCCGCGCGACGGACTACATCAACCTCAACGGCTTCGAAGCTCAGCTCTGGCAAAAATTTGGCGGGACCGAAGTCGAAGACTTGATTTACAGCAGTTTCATTGTGAACATGACTAAGTCAATCGAAAAAGAAAATCTCGACGACAACTTTCACAAGCCGGAAGTCGAGATTGCAGCTGCTTGCCTCTGGGCGATTCATGGTGGCAAAAGGGCTTGGCAGCTCTCAAAGGAGAACGACCGCGACGAAGGCACGAAGGACTGGCATGGAGAGCTGTGGCTGAGGCAGCGAGGCTACTCTGCCGAGAGGTGGCAGTTCTGGGAGAAGAGGTTTGGTGATGTTGCTGCAGGCAGGCTGGAAGGTATTGGTGCCGAGACGAGACGACTTGCCATGGCTGCGGTCACGAACATGAAGGCTGTGGCGGCACTGTATCCTTAGAGTCTCCATGTACTAGAGCACGGGTTCGAGCTGTATCCCATGGCGGTGCCATATACCGCTACCTACAACCTTGGCCTGAGCTGGACAGAAGACTTCGTCTACGAAGGATGCAAATGCCGAGGCTAGCCATTGAAAATCATGTCCAAGCACGAGCTCCAGTGTCAGGTTAAACAAATCATGAAAGATAAGATCCATACGTCTGTTCGGCGATCTCGTCGAAGAACGGCTTTGCCGAGAACCAGCCTGACAACGGCAGTCCGACAGACTTGTACGTCCTGTACGCACATTAGACACACGGCATAGCAAGGCAACGGTCGTAAGTTACACTCTGGCGAAATCGTCCTTGACAATGCTCAACTTGCTCAGATCTCCGCCTACAGCGGCGAGGGACTTGAGGGCGCTCTGACACAGCCCTTCAAGCTGGCAATACCTGAACACTCGTAGTACGGACGGGATCCTCTGTTCTCTGTGACCTATGGCCGTACGTGCTAAGAGAGAGAGTAATCGACATTATATTCTAACATCCCAGCGCAGAACCTCCCATCTGAAGGCAGGTCGGCGTAGAAGAGATCAAGCGCCGCCGAACTTGCTTCAAACATGAACTTCCTGGCCATACAAGCAATTTCTGGGTCATAGACTCAACATAGATCCTTTATCTTCTATGACCTGCGGCCGTACGTGCTTGACCTTGCTCACATTTTGATATGAATAGCTGATTGTGCACGAACCGAGTTTGAAAGCCATGTCTAGGAGCCGTCCGCATGCCAAGCATCAATCACGTATACAAGCACATCGGGCCAACCGCGCGACCATACATCGAGACTACCTTGGCATCCTACTAAGCATCCCTTGGCATCCCCGCTCTCCCCACCAATTGCAGGGGTTCGTGCTGCAATGCCCGCGTGCTAGCATCGTGGCCCGGCTAATCACGGGGTCATTCGACTTCAGTTCGAGAACTGTGACTGGCTACAGTCTGAGCGAAGGTGCGACCAGTTCGGGTCCGACATGGTCTTGCTAGCAAGCCCGTCGAACCACGACGAAACCCTTTGGGAAGATGTTACCCAAGACCGTATGGCGTAGCAGCGCTCGCAGAACGGGTCGGCATTTGGTGGTTAAATGTGCGGAGGGATCAGGACCATATAGTAGACTGCTTCGACCCTCCCACCTTGCCATGGCCTGAACTGAAAATACGTTTTCATCCCTTGCACCGCGCCCTCCAGCACTCGCAGGCACAATTCCCCCACCATGTTTCTTAGCCGCAGAGACCCTCACGCCCCCAATGAGATCCTCAATTGGCGCCTCTGGTACGCCGTGCTCGTCTTCGGCCTCATGGGCGTCTCTCGAGGCCTCGACGAAGGCCTCATTGGCACCAGCGCATCGCAAAAGAGCTTCAGCGAGCTTTTCGGCCTCGAAGATCCCAGCCTGACAGAGACGGAGCAAGCGAACCTGCTGTCGAATATCACGTCCATGGTGCAGATGGGCTCGATTGCCGGCGCGCTGATTTCGTTTTATTTGACGGATAAGATTGGGCGGTTGTGGGCGACGAGGCAATTGTGCATTGTTTGGGTTGCTGGGATTGCGATTTTTCTTGGCGCGGCGGCGAATGGGAAGATCGGGATGGTGTATGCTGGAAGATTCATTGCGGGTGTGGGGATTGGACAGACGACTGTGGTGGCACCGACGTATCTGGCGGAAGTGTCTCCCAGGTTTGTGAGAGGGCTGTGCGTCTGCATGTTCTCCGGCTCGGTGTATTTGGGCATTATGCTGGGTGAGCAGTGTGTTGAGAAGTACTGCTGCGTTCGATTGCTGACAGTGCTCCAGGCTACTTTGCTTCCTGGGGCTCTTCCATCCATATCAGCGACTCCTCCCAGCTACAATGGGTCGTCCCAAACCTTCTGCACATCTACTTCGCCTTCATCATTTTCACCCTCTCCTGCTTCGCCGTCGAGAGTCCGCGTTGGCTCGTCAAAGTCGGCAAGCACGAGAAAGCAACCACGAATCTTTCCAAGCTCCGCAATCTGCCTACGGACCATTGGTACGTCCAGTCGGAACTCCTCGATATCAACGATCAGCTGGAGCGGGAGCGCGAAGCCACCATGGGCACCTCCTGGTTGGGTCCTGTCAAGGAGATGGTGTTGATCAAAGCCAATCGCTACCGGCTTATGCTCTCGGTCATGACGCAGCTCCTTGGGCAGTGGTCGGGGGCGAATAGTATTACCATCTATGCGCCGGAGTACTTCGCCATGATGGGTACGACTGGTCAGAACGAAAAGTAAGCACATTCGCCCGTTTAGATCTCCTACAATAGGTCCCACCTAGAGCCGAGCCTATGCAGTGCCACCACAAGCACAACAAAGCTAACAGCCCCACCCCAGACTCTTCGCCACCGCCATCTTCGGCCTCGTAAAATTCATCTCATCAGCCATCTGCGCCTTCTTCCTCATCGACTACATCGGCCGCAAGCGCAGCCTTATGACCGGCATCAGTCTGCAATTCATCTCAATGCTGTACATGGCGCTCTTCCTAGTCATCGACACTTCCGTCGGCGAAGAAGGCGCCTACCAATCTCCCAGCGAGAAATCCGCGGCCAAAGGCGCTATCGCCATGATCTACATCAGCGGCTTCGGATGGGCAATGGGCTGGAACAGCGTGCAGTACCTCATCAACTCTGAAATCTACCCGCTGCGATTGAGGGCGTTGGGGGGCAGTTTTGCTATGACGTTCCATTTTGTGAATCAGTATGGTAATAGTAAGGCCGTGCCGGAGATGTTTATCGGATTGACGACGGGCGGAACCATGTTCTTCTTCTCTGCTGTGACGATTATTGGACTGGCTTGGGTGTGGTTTTTCCTGCCGGAGTTAAGCGGCAAGAGTCTGGAGGCGGTCGATGCAGTCTTTGAGCTGCCGTGGTATGTGATTGGGAGACGGGGTAAGACGCTTACTGCTGAGGCGGAAGGCGCAGTCGGTGGTGACGTGCTGCAGAAGGAGAAGGTGGAGGCCATTGAGGATGTGCGTGAGGTCTAAGTTCTGCTGGTGAGAGGTTGGTCTGAGGACTTTCTGGTGTCCATATCTTATCCTGGTGGTCACGCCTTGGGATGAACGACTGTGTCAAAGAGGGATAGCTGGCGTGAGTCCAATCCTAGGCTACCTACAAAGGTGATGAGCATTCGAGATCGTTGAAGTTGGCGGTTACCGGAAGCGGTAGAACGATCTTGCGACCCTGAGTTATAACGATTCCTACAGAATTCATTTCTTCGTTCTGCAAAATCGATCAACAGTATCGATGGGTCGTCAAAATCTCTGTGACGTATGGCCGTGCACTGTAGCTCTCTTCTGCCCTCAAGTCTCGACGATCGAGGGATCCCCGCGGCGACGTATCGAGACTTACTCCGCATCAACTTAGGCAGGCTGCAATGTCATTGCAAGCTCACACTTCTAGCTCGGGTATATCTCAACCGAGCTGAGGGACATGCATGTACTGTTTGTACAAGCTCCTCCTGGCTGAAAATACAAATGTCAGCTCGGGCTTTCATCCACAATGCCACGCTGGCGGTCCCTGGAAGCGGGTTTCAGCAAGTCTTGTCAGGGTCAGCAATGCAGGTTATAGTAACAGCATTGGAAGTTCTAGGCGTACTTGCCGCCTTCTTCATTAGCCCCTTGGCTTCAAAGCCCAATTCACCACATGCCCGACATTCTTGTGTCGTTGCAGCTCACAATGACTCTTCCATCGATGATGCACCGGCAATCGTCGCTGCGTTTGAGCAATGTGGCCACGGAGGGCACATAATCTTCAGCAATACAACCTACCACATCAACAGCCCCATGAACACCACTGGACTTTCAGATGTGCACATTGACATCCACGGGACACTACTCTGGAGCAATGATACGCAATACTGGTTAAATCATAGCATGCCCATCGGATATCAAAATCAGAGTACCGTCTGGTTCCTCGGTGGCGATCGCCTGACCGTCAAAGGAAACGGCGTTGGCACCTTCAATGGAAATGGCCCAGTATGGTATGAATGCTGTAGTGCATCCAACTATCCGCATCGACCTCAGGCGCTCAACATCAGGCACACGACAGACTCGATTTTCTCCGGCATCAACTTCGTCCAGAGTCAGATGTGGACGATGACTGTGCAATTCTCTTCAAACGTCGTGCTTGAAGACATATACGTCAACAACACATACGACGGCGGAAAGGTTTCGGACAACACCGATGGCGCCGACACTCTTTACTCGGACAACATCACATTCAGAAGATGGACTGTACATAATGGTGACGACGCCATCTCTCCTAAAGCCAATTCCACGAATATCCTCATCGAGGACTGTACATTCTATACTGGGTCTGGACTGGCCTTTGGCAGTATTGGACAATACCCTGGCGTCTATGAGAGGATCGAAAATGTGACTGCCAGGAACATCACTGGGATCGGCACCAAGTATGCGGCATATGTGAAGACTTGGTATGTCTTGCATCTTCCCTCAATGCAATATTGACACTAATGATTGTCGTGACGCAGGACAGGAGTCGAGGTGAATTGTAAGCTCAGACCACTCTGAAATACTAGACACTCCCTAAACCATCATCAGACCCACCAAACGGCGGCGGAGGCGGCATTGGCTGTGAGACCTTCCACCCATCTCACATACGCAGAGGACTGACGACTGCAAGACATGAAAAACATAACGGTCACAGACGTCCATCTCGACGGCGCCCGCGCCGAGCCCTTCAGCATCTCGCAATGCACCTCCTACTCCGGCGCCACGAACGTCTCCTGCGACACCAGCACCTTCAAAATCTCCGACATCACCGTTGCCAACGTGACGGGTTCCGTCGAGTCCGATATCGTCGCAGTGATGCAATGTAGTGCCGCTGCTAACGGTTGCGATAATATAACCATCGAGAATGTGGTAGTGGAGAATACGAACAGCACGGCAAGTGCGTCGTGTCCGTATGCATGGCAGTACGAATGCGATAATGTGAACGATGCCATTGGGTATAGATGTACTGGGAATGTCTCGACTAATCCGGGCGGGTCGTAGAATCAGCAAAGATAGTATGCTGTGATGATGTGTACAAGTACTCAGCACGAGTCTATTTCAATCCAACATGAAAACTACCACAAGGTCTCGGCTCACTGCACAGCTTGTTCACGACACAGACTCAGAATTGTCAGCACAACCAAACGCCCTCCCAATCAACCCCGAAGCATAAGCCTGCTTAATCGAAACTGCTGTGCAATAAAACCTGCCGTCGACGGCCATGAAACCTCCAACTATCGCCACAAGGACATAAAAGCCCTATAACCCCCTTTCTCCCAAGCCGTCCTAGGCCTGTAAGCCTTGAAGTCGTGCAACCAAAGTAGAGCTGGGATCATCGGGCTTAAGGGTGCGAGGGACATATCACTCGCCAGACCGAGAAGGTAATTGAGTATAGTGTCCTGCTTCGGCGAAGATGAAACCAAAGAATGCTATAGTCAGATTCGCACCACAAGCCAGGTCTCGTCCAGCGCGTAGCCGTGTTTGTTTGGAGGTGTCTGGTACCATGCAGGATGCGAACGAACGAGCAGGTTGGCCGCACAAAACACAGTCCTGCTTGCTTGTCTGAAGTAAGTATCGTACGTACGCTTTGCTTGCCTTACACCTTTGTATCCAGCACCCTCCCGATCCAACCAGCGACCACCGCTTCCCCCCTCCCACTCCCTACCGTCCCCCAACTCACCCAGCACGAACTCAAGAAGCTCACTCACTCCATAGCTCTATTTCTATAGTTTTCGACCCAAAATCAAAATAACGAAAGATAAAAATCAAATTCACTCCAGCGTGTTTCTGCCAGCTGAAGGTACGTCCGCGCAAGTCAATACCCACCATCACTTGCCTCATCTACACCAGACAATCTCTCTCTAGGGGCGTCGTCTATTCCTCCGGTGGTTGGGTTTGCAGAAGTTCTCGACGACGTTGCCATGTTGGTATCGAGGAATCTCCTGCCTTCTCGTGGCTCGAGAGACACCATATGTCCGCTTCTCGATGATGTCTGTTGTCTGTCAAATGTGACTTGTCGAGGGGCTTTCATTCTACAGGCTTGTTCACAGGAGGATATCGAAAGTGATGGATTTGTGGAGGGGATCGGGACCAGGGGCGTCGATGTCAATAGCCAATTGTCAGGTTCTATGACCGCTTGCGATAAGAGCGCGTCGAGGACCTATCGTTTCATCATTGCTTTCGCCGATCTCTAGTGGTCCAGAGGCCCACGCCGGCCCACGAGACATTAGAAACCATCAAGCTGGCTAATTGCAAATGATAACGACAAATCCGATTGCCACTTGACGATGCCAAGCACAAAAGACTGCAATCAAACAACAGCAACAAAATACACAACAACTACACACCTCCTACTCTGATCATCCCGACATCCCTCCACAGCCGTTCCGCCTACAAAACCCTCCCCGCAACACTCGCCTGACTCCGATCCTTCGTCTGCGTCTTCTTCAGCCCCTTCCCCGCCTGAATCTGGCCTAACAACCCACTAACATCCGGCCTTCCACCAGCCGACGGTGGTGGCGCAGTCGGTGCCTCCGACCCAGGGAAACCCCCCGGCATCGCAGGCGCAGGGGGTGGACCCGGAGGCGGAGGCGGTGGGGGAGCCGAAGCACCACCTGATGATGGCGGCATAGGCGGTGGAGGCGGCGCTCCAGAGTTAGGCATAGGCGGCGGCGGCGGAGGCGGAGGGGAAGCAATACCACCCGCAGAATTCGTCGGAGCAGGGGATCCAGGCCCCGACGCCGCACCCCGATGATCATTACTCATACTGCTCAACGGCCTTGGCGGCGCCATAGTGCCAAACAGTATACTAGCAAGCTGCTTTGCGCTGCCACCCGTCGGCGCGTCCTCATCCTCGTCATCATCATCCGTAGACTCGACAACAGACCAATCGTCGTCTTCCTTCGGGGCGCCACGGGTGCGGGCGGAAGCGGGGGCGGGATCAGGAAGGGTTTGCTGGGATTTGGTGATGTCGGCAATGGAGAGGCGGTGGAAGGGATTTGTGTCTTTCTTCTCGGAGGCTTCGGGGCTGGTGGTGACGGCGCCGGGTGTGCTGACGGCGGAGGGCTGCTGGGACATGGATTTGAAGAAGGGGTTTTTGCTTTCGGATGGCGGGCTGGTGACGACTTCTGGACTCCTGAGCTCGGGGATTGGTGGAGCAGGGGGAGCGGCTGGTGGAGGCGGCGCATTCGTGGCGGCGGCGTCTCGTGGCAGCTCGGTGCTCTGCGTTGGGGTGTTTTCTTCGGGTGTGTCGCGCTTCTCCCATTCCTCTTCGTCGCTACTAGAGTCGTCGTCGTCCATGTTCTCAAGCTGAGCCCTGAGCTGCCGTTCCCTCTCCTTGGCAGCTTCGATCTCGGCGCGCTGAGCAGCAAGGCGAGACTCCTTCTCCTGCGCTTCCTTCTTCGCCGCTTCGCGTTTCTTCTTCTCTTCAGACTTCTTAAGCTTGCCGGCCTTGACTTGTTCCTCCAGAGCTTTGAGATTGGCCTCGGCTTCCTCACGCTGCTGCTGGAGCTCGCGCTCTTGGCGGGCCTCTTCGCTCCTGCAAATAATGTCAGTGTATCTGTATTAGTGTGTCGTATGGGGACAACGTACTCAAGATCCCTGGTCTCCTCTGCCAAGCCCGCCTGCTGCTCCTTCAAGGCCTGCTCTTTAATCTGCTGCTCGGCTCGCTTCTGCTCAGCATTATACTGCGCCTGATCACTGGTCGCGCTTTCGCTACGGTTTCGCCTGCTAGCAGGTGCTGGTGGCGGGGGCTTCTTGCCAGCTGGTGGTGAAGCGGCCGCCGGTGCTGGTGGCTCAATGCCCTCACCTCTTAGTCTGGCTTGCCTTTCCTGCTCGCGCTTGGCATCTTCAGCTTCAGCCTGCTTGAGCCTGTCTTCTCTCTCTTTACGCTCACGCTCGGCACGCTGGGCAGCAGTCTCGCCACCACTCTTAGACGGTGCTTTGATTCCGAGAGCAGCAAGACGCTCTGCCATGCGCTGCTCAGCTTGCTGCTTAATGAAAGCTGCACGTTCCTCAGCGGTCCGGTACGACGAGTATGATGAGCCAGTAGTTTGAGGCGTGGATGCAGTAGGCGCCCGGCTGGAAGCAGGCGAGTCTGTCCTCGACACGGGTGTCGCCGATCGACTGCCGTCCTCAGCGGTACTCGTGGCCGCAGCAGGACGAGCAGAGCGCTCCTCGTTCCGCACACGTGCAGCTCTCGAGCTTCGCTGCATTTCGAAGATAAAGTCCTTGACTTCGTCCTCGACACCCAATCCATCTTCCCATCGTCTCCTCTCGTGCTCATCAGATGCACTCTCACCACCCTCTTTGAGACTTGACTCCAGACCCTTGGAGTACTCTGTGACACTTTCCTCAACATCCTTGACCATTTGCTCGTTGTCTTCACGCTCGCGATTGACGCGCTTCTGCTCCTCTTCTAATCGCTTCGCGGCCCCTGATCCGTCATCGCCCACGTCGACCTTCTTCCCAGACAAGGCAGCAGAACGCTGCTGCATCATTGCTCTCGCACGTGCCTTGAGTCGGTCGGATTCAGTTACAGCACCACCTGGACCTGTGCCGACAATGGCAGGCGCACTGCTGGGGTTGGCCTTGGCATCCCTCAGACGGAATAGTTCAAGCTGAGCGTCTGCAATAGCGCGTTCGCACTTCCTAACGTGACTTGCAAGCTCTGGCAGACGATCCTGCAGACCCCGAAGCTGCCGCTGGAGAGCGCGACGTTCTGCATCTGAATCACTGGTCTTGTAAACCGAGTTTGGATGACTGTCGATATCTTCTTGCAACCTTCGAATACGGCGGAACAGTTCTTCAGCTTCCTTTCGGTCTTTGCGATCTAACGCATCCTCTTCATCTGCATTATTCTCGTCCTCAAAGTCCATGGCATCGAGCAGGACCTGCTTCTCTCTAATCTGCTTCTTCAGCTGATCGATGCTCAAGTCATCAGCGCTTTGCGCGCTAGAAGCTGGTGATGGTGATCGGCCATCAGCATCGCGACCAACACGCCGTCGAGCCGAGCTTCTATACCCAACATCGTCGTCGTCATTCTTGAAGACTGTGGCGTCTTTGCGAGCTCCGGGAGTCCCATTACGGAAAGAGTGCGACTTTAGGTAAGACACGCCAGTCTTCTGTGGCTGCAAGAATGCACCAGATGACTTGCGCTCTTGAGCATCCTCGCTCAGCAAGCCCTTCATCCGGTCGATACTGCTGTTCAGATATCTCGTCGAAGGTGGTACCAGCTCCGGTGGGAGTTGGTTGGGCACAGGGTATCCGTTCAGTTTCCGGTAGATCAAATGCATCGCGACGGCGAACTCATCCAAATTCAATCTGCCCTTGTTATGCGGATCTGACAAAGTCCAGATGCGCTCCAGATCAGACTTCTCCAAGCCGGACTGCCCGAAAATCTCCAGCGCTTGGTTGCCTGTGATGTATCCCTTGCCAAAGCCGTCCCATGCCTTGAACATGTCGTCGTAGATCTTCTTCTCGTCTTTCGTGACAGCCCAGGGCACAGTGGCATTGCCTCGCAGACCCACGGCACTAAAGCCAGACTCGCGACCTGGCTGCGGCATCATCTGCTGCTGCAAAGCCTGCAAGTTTGGCAGACCGGATGCTGGTGCATTGACCAGTCCCCATTGCCCAGGCATGCCGGTGGGTTGCGCGTTCAGTGGTGCAGCCATGGGGTAACCAGTCTGCTGTGGCGTTAATCCTTGCGGCGCATTGTAGCCTGTCGGCATGGGAGGCATAGGTGGCCTTGGTCCATTGTATCCTTGCGCTTGTCCTCCCATCTGGCCTTGGAATCCGGTCTGCTGTGGCTGCAAGCCGGTGGGCTGTGGCTGTTGGAAGCCAGTCTGCTGTGGCATCTGGAAGCCTGTTGGCTGCGCAGTCAAGGCAGACAGTAGCTGCTGGTTGTTTGGGTTTTGCGCCTGAGGCTGCTCGATCTTGGGCGCAGTGTTGAAGGTTGGCGCATTGCTGGCAGGCTGCTGCTGTGAAGACGAGTCCTCCACACCGAAGCTGATGATGTCCACCATGCTGCTGACCTCATTCTTGACCCTCTCCGGCAGATTCGATGGGAGGTCCTTGCCCGTAATTCGCAGGTTGCACAGATACATGGCCAGAGCGAACTCGGGGAACAACAGCTGACCGCTCTTGGTCGTGTCTGACAGTGTCCATATTTGCGCCAAGCTATTACCGTCTAGCTTCGACCGTAGCAGTAGGTCCTTTGCCTTCTCACCTGACAACGCCTGCTCTCCACCTGTCGCGCTCTTGAACAGCTGCTCAAACTTTGCCTGATCTTGCGCAGTAATGAAGGACAGACGGATGTTCGGGATCTTGCTGCCTGCCGGCCTCGGACCTTGCGATGAGGGTTGTTGCTGGGTGCTGCCTGAGGAGCGGAAGGAGTTGGCCATGTCGTTGCTCGTCATTCCCGTCGGCTGAGGGCGCTGATGCTGGGCGGGGATCTGGGGCACGGGCGGAATGCTACTCTGCTGTTGCTGCTGCTGCGGTGCGCTCATCTGAAAGCCGGTCTGCTGTGGCTGGAGCTGAGGCGGCTGCTGTTGTTGTTGGAAGCCGGTGGGTTGCGGTTGCTGAAAGCCCGTAGGCTGCGATTGCTGAAATCCTCCATACTGCTGAGGCTGCTGAGGCTGCTGACCTGGAAATCCGGTTGCCTGTGGTTGAAGCTGTGGCTGTTGCTGGCCTGGGTATCCTGTTGCTTGCGGCTGGAGCTGTTGTTGAGGCTGCTGGCCCGGATACCCCGTCGCTTGCGGCTGCAGTCCTCCGCCTGGGTATCCAGTGTACTGCGACTGCAATGGAGCTTGCGCGCCATATCCGGTCTGCTGCTGCGCGCCGAATGGCGATGGCTGGCCCGAGAAGGACTGCTGTTGCTGGCCGTACGGTTGTTGGCGAGCGCTGTTTGCGCCGCCCAGATATGAGTTGGAGCCCGAGAACATGTTGGCTCGTCAATCGACAGAAAAGGAAAAATCAAGGGCGCATTCGAGCTCGTGCTGCCAAACAATTCGTAGGAGCTGCATCCTGCCACGAGGTACGGTAGATCGAGGCTTGGTCCGTGCCAAGCCTGCAGGGGCGTTGCGTCATCTCTCAAGCATTCACCTCGAGGCTGCTTCACATTAACATCATTAGAACATTGACCCAAGTAAATCATCAAGCACTGATGTTTGCTGTCAGTGGTTTCGAAGATATTTACCGGATCTGGTGGTTATCAGGTCGATGCTAAGCAATGGGCATTACGATTGCGATCTTCTGCCATAGACACCCGGTCCTCATGATGTTTCAAAGATGCACCACATAAGGCTGTAAGATGATATCAAATGGCATTTCTGTGCTGAATACCTCATAATCTCAACGAATTGGTATGGAAGCCCGTAGTCTTGGGCCTGCCTGCACTGGGTCTTCAGAATTTGCAGTCTGGATCGACTTTGAGTGCTGGCCCTTGCATTGATCCGTGTGTAGGCTCTTCTCGAAGACCTGGACCACCTATGCTCTTCGCCGTTCAGGTGTACATTGGCAAGTCACTTTCGAAGCTATGGTAGTCCCAAGCTGGAGATCAGGCAGATGAGTATGGCTAGATGGCAGACCTTCGCATCAGGCGCAAGCATCATGGCTCAATCACGATCACATGCTTCACTTCGCTTTGATCATCTGACACCACTGCATAAGTATCTCCTTCAACTCACCTTACCTTTCTTTGACACACCATCCCATTGTCATCTAATCCAGTCGATACCTGCTACCAGACCACGACAAAATGCCACCCAAAAAAGCCTCAGCGTTCGAGCAGCTCGCCAAAAAGGCGAAAAGCAGTGGCGTCAGAAAGGTCCCACTCCAAACCACAACCATCACACTGCTTCCGCGATCACGACTAACACCTCCCAGGCCGTCCCAGGCTCGGCCTTCGAGATGATCCGCCGCAAGAACGAATACCGCCGCACCGGCATCAAACGGCGCTACGACGACGATGATAACGACGACAACATCCCTTCAACACCACCCGTCAAGAGGCCCAAAACGACCAAACCCCCAAAACCCACCGGCACCCTCGCCACCGTCATCCGAAACTACGGCGGCGGAACAGCAATCCTCCAACGCCCCCTCCAAGTCTCCAAACCCCGTCCCACCCACCCAAACCCACCTCCCTCCCCCTCCCCCAAGCCCGTAGAAATCGAATCCTGGCGCCCCTTTGGCGGCGAACACCCCCCCACCACCACAAACTCCCAATCCCCCACCAATACTCTAGCCCTAGCTCGCCTCTCCACCTGGCGCGTCAAAACCTTCGTCGCAGACGTAGAGAAATTGATGAGAGAAACGGGCGGAGAGGTTCTGGAGATCAAGACGCAGGTGATGGTGCATGGAGGAGAGAGCGTGAGTGATGTGTGGGCGGTTTTTGGGGATGCGGTGGAGGCGGATTTGATGAGGGATCGGATTCAGGGGGCGCTGGTGGGGGGCAGGAAGTTGCAGGTTGGGTTTGCTTGAGGAGGTTTGTGAAGGTGGGAGGAGAGGGGAGGGGTGTCTAGGGGCGTGGTAATGGGAGAGAGGTGAGGAATTTGAGGTTTTGGGTACGGGTTGATGGGGGCATGGCGGTTTTAGGGTCAGGGTTCGGGTTAGGATGCTTAGCTCCCTCCTCTCCTACAAGACACTTCCCTCTCCATGTCCCAACTTCCCAGCCAAGTAAAACATCTCCGTACCACCATTCCGCCTCCACGAGCCAAGTAACACCTACAAGAAGCCTCTCAAAGGAAGTAGACACACCATCTACCACTTCGTCCCAAAAAAAACCCCAATCAAAAATCCAGGAGCAACCCTGCTCCTCCTCGGACAGCACTCCGATAAAACTCCCCCACGCCCACGCAAAAATAGTTCCCCAATGTAACAGCTAAACAAGCAAGCCCAGCACGAGCATGAGTACTCACATGTAACGTACTGCAAGGGGTCCAGACCACCATCGCAAGGAGGCAAAGTTGAAGTCACCAATAGCTAAGCGCCCACTCCTTACCCACCCGCACGGATGGATGGATTAATGGGCGCCTACTGTGACGGCGAATCGTGGCGCAGACCACCATCAGCACGTTGGAAGTCTCAGAACCTTCTATCGTCAACGAGTAGTAGGTTGAATTTTTCTAAAGTTCTAGAGAGGTGCTTGCTTGCTTGTGTTGGACGCAGTCGACCGTCGCACACCCGCGTCAATGTTGCAGGATTCGAATGTTACAGTCGTATGAGATGTCATTCCCTAAACGTCGAGGACATTGCGTAACGACGCCGCATCCTCGCTTTAGTCTTGAAGGATCAAAACGTTGCAGTGCGTCCGACGGCATTATCATCGGGAAGGATGCGGCATCCTCTCTTCTCCCGACTTCGACTGCCGGACGATCATGGAGAAGTAATAAATATGCAGGTACCTTGCTACCTTGCCTGATCTACGAAGATCCATATCGGAGACCATCCGCACCTCGAAACCTCTGGCAAGATGGCTCAGCGATCCAGACGATATTTGATCAACGACGATCGATTTCAATAGCTATCAAAGCCTATCCACGCCGCCAAAACAATTTTGGCAAACCAGCCCTCCTACCAATACCCATCCACAAACTCGAGCCGTTGCCAGCGCTCATAATACTCGCTACCGCTACCTTCTTACCACTACCAGCGCCTATCTAATCCTCCTCGCATGTATCCATTTCCCAGTGTCGTCTCGTATCGTAGTAGATGAATATTGGGGTATATATCCAAAAAAGAATCCATCATCAGAAGAAAAAGAAAAACAACCTGCTCCCGCTCAAACCCATACCATCGCTAAAATACTCCATCCAAAGAATAGCATTCGTCCCGCATGTAGTAGAAAAGAAGGACAAAAAGGTCCAAGGCGCTCTACGCCTGCACCCCATTAACCTCCACCTCAAACCCCTTCCCCTTGGCCTGCAACGCCTTCGCAAGCATCAACTCCCTCATCCAATCGATCCTCTCATCCTTACTCTTGACCGCAAAATGATGCGTCTTCCCACCCCCACCAACCACGGACCTCTCCCTGCACTGCGGCACAAGCTGAAACGCAAACGCCGTAGCATCCACTCCCGCCCCCTTCTCACTCCCAAGATGAAACGCCTTCATCGCCGCCGCCAGCTTATTCCCGCTCGCGACCGACGAGCACGCAACGGCGTAGTCATCGACGTTGATAGTTTCCTTTGCGGCGGTGGAGAGGCGCGCATTGGCGTACATGCCTAGTTCCGTGCCTTTGAGGCGGAAGTGGGCGTCGTGCCATTCGTGGCGGAGCATGCGGGCTTTGCGCTTCTTCATCCAGCCGGCGTGCGTGCAGTCCTCGCCGTAGCCGAAGTGCTTGGTTTGTGGGCTGTGGTGGGCGGGGTCGCGGATTTTGTTCTTCTCGGGGCTGGAGGAGTGGGCAGAGGCCTTGCTGCTGCTGCTGCTGCTGCTGTCTGAGCTGCTGCGGGTGCTGATGCTGGGTCTGGTGGTTTGGGGGTCGGAGGTCGGGGATAGGATTTCGTGTTCTTTGACGGCGGGGAGAGCGGGTGTTGGGCGTCGCCAGTCGGCTGCTCGGGATTGCGAGCGGGAGAGCATGGGGCGGAATTGCATGTTGGGTGGGACGGAGGCAGAGGTTTCTCGCTGCACGGGACCGATGGGGAATGCTGTCATTGGCACGTCCATTTCGCTGGCGGGCGAGGCGAGACGCATGATCTGCTGCTGGGCGCCTGGCGAAGCTGTTGCTGAACGGCATATCGACATGGCGCTGACTGCACTCTGAGGAGCAGCGGTGGCAGTTGCGTTGTTTAGACTTGGTCCCGCGGTCGCTGAGCGAGGGATATCAAGCCTGGGCAGGCTACGCAGGTTCTGGTGAGGAGCTGGTATCTGAGGCTGAAGCGAAGGGTAGGCTTGGAAGTGCTCTTCTGGGAACAGCGCTGGTGGCACAGTCGCAGAGCGTTGTATTGGGTCGGGTCTCTGTCTGGGCTCAGCAGCGGGCGATCCAGGCGGCAAATGGTCATCTACAGGCAAGGCTGGCGAGTGCATGTGTTGGAAGTTGAGGAACTGCCTCACATTGTCTTGTGGGTCACGCTTCTCAAAATGCTGCAGCACATCAGCGTGAAGAGCAAATTCTGGCAGCTGGCCAGGACCAAGCAGGTCTGAGGACGCTACCACGGATGGGATCCCAAACGGGCTCTCTGGGACCGTCTGCTGTTGCGTGCCAGGCTGCATGCGGACATTCGGGATCATGTTTTCTGCTGTCGTGGCATTCCCAGGATCGCCATGCACAAAGATGCGGCCGCCCTTGGTCGGACTGATGGGAAACCGACCAATGCCGTTTTCTTGGTGAAGCTGCTGGAGCTCTCGCTGTTGCTTCCGCCACTTCGCACAGCGTTCTCCTTTGGCACACTTGTGTGGCTTCGGCAGTAACTGTTCGATGGCTACGATAGAGACCGACTCAGCAGGCGTGATGACATCGAGCTGTTTAGGTACCTTGCGACCGCGCCTCTTCTTCCCGGTGGGACCGTCTATGGGAGTGACGCCGCCGTCGATAGGTGTCTTGCATGCGTTACGGCTCTGGCTGGGAGAGCGGCGTGCCGTTGCTGTGCATGGTCGGCTAGTGTCTTCGAAAGGTGTCGGCTGTGGGCTTGGTCTCCTCTCCTCGCCTTTCAGATCGCAGATGGCATTCCACACCTGGTGGCGCTTGCCAAAAGAAGGAATGTCAAGCTCCTTGAGGTCGTCAAACTGGAGATCGAGGAGGACTCGACCATCGACATCGTGAACCACGAAGCATTCGATTACCGAATCGTCGACTCCACTTGCATATGCCCAGTCGACAACTTGTTGTGGCGACCAGTTACGAATCTCGCCTAAAGGATCGAGGCCATTGAACTCTGGTTGCGCAAGTGCGGTCTCGATAGAGAAGTCCTCCTCCCGCTGCTGTGTCACCGGGGTCACGGTAGCCTCGGAAAAGGCTGACTCGGTGCGTGGAGGTGGCTTTTTCGGAAGCAGTGGCGACATTTGCAAAGCATAGTCGAAAGAATATTCCGTAGAAGCTTGTGAAGTTCGAAACAAATGTGGACCTTTCGGTCCCTCCACCGGCTTGAACCGGATCTCGAACGGCTGCTGTTGACTCCGGGTAGAATTTGGTGTGGGAGCTTCATCATATGAAGATATGGTTGTTTGACTTCTTCTTCGGTCGTCCTGCTTCGGAATCACTGTCATCAGTAATGCGAGGAAATCGAGGACCATGCATATTGGCTTACTGTTTCGAAGCTGCCTTTCGGCGAGTAGTCTTCCTCAAAATCACTGTCTTCAAAGTCGGTGTCAAATATTTCTGTGGCCTCGGACAGCGGCCTGATGTTTGACGATCGAGGCGAGAAGGGTGACTGCGTCTTGCCGTGTCCAAATACCTCTGCTCCAGCCGGAGGTGTGGCAAACCTAGGGATGGCCTGCATCTCCGATGATGTTCTTGTGGCTGTATCCAGGGACGTGTGTATTGCGATTGATGCGCTCGACTTATCACTGCTGCTCATGCAGCATTCTATGAGCAGTCCAGGTGATGCAGGAACGCGGCGTAGGATGAAGTCGAAGAAGGGCTATACCGGCACCGTGCGCGAGAGACCGCTGCAGCAGTCTATCTATACCAGGCCACGATTGTTGACCGTCATGGCCGTTGGCGCGCATAAGCGTCCGACATGCTGCTGTGCAGCCCTGCCAAAGTCACACCTCCCTTTCACCTGTGCCGGCGCCAAATACGGCGAGCAACGTGTGCATAGAACCCCTGTGATACAAGCAGGATTGCACTGGACACTGGAACCAGTCGTTTTCCCGGGGTTGGCATTTGGCTCTAGATTCGTCAGATCCCGGTCACACGTCGTGGTGCAGATGGTGCAATCCTGAGTCGAGCGGCTACAGCCTGGTAGCCCATTGGCCATCACTTGCTGCAGTATCTAACCCGGCCCGGCGTAGCTTCTGCCTTTACTCTTGTGATATTGCCAAAATATATCGATGCTAATTAAGGACATTTCTATGCCTGGCTTGTAAGTTCGATCGGGCACAATCTAGCCAAGAGTAATATGTGGAGCTTCACTGTGAAGGATTGCGCGAGCCGGAGCGAAGCGTACAACCCTAGGGCCTAGGGCCATCATACTTCCAGCCTCCAGCCGTAAGAGACATCTTCCGTCCGTGCACCCTAGCTGGCAACAACGTGAGGTATCGGCACGCTCACCGCATGTACACACTTGAACACAGCAGGACGTATGTGACTTTGCAAAGTGCTCGCATTGAGAATGCGTGCATATACCGATGTAAGGCACGAGTGAAACGCGGGAACACGTTCCTGGCCACGAGAGAGGCTGGTTCCACCGGAAGTCGTCTCGAGCCCACAAGCCATGCATGTCACGACGCTTGCTGTGCATTCGCCGCAGAGTCGGCCCTGAGTCACAAAAATATTGCCCGTTAGCGCATTCGTGTCGCCCAATATGCTGGGAATACTGCGATACAGTAGCTGCTGCATTCATATCCGACAACGGCAGAGCGTGTGATGTGCTCCAGTATGATGACGGCCAAGCAGCGCGATGGATATGCGGCAAGAGAATCGCAATCCCCCGCCAGACTATAGATCAGGACTCGGTGAGAGGAACCAGGCAGTCGGTAGCCAATAGCAGAATTGAAAGCTCTTCCTCGGTCCCAACTGGGTTGAAGCGCAAGATTGAGGGATCTGTACTTGAGTCAGGCCATCTTTAGAACCACAGTTGACAACATGTTTACGATCTGACTCGCGCCTCTAGGTTTTCCCTTCTCAACAAATGTCCAACAGCGACTCAGACGTGAAGTCCTGGAGATATTGTAACCGAAGTGGCATCCCACTTGGGCAAGCAGACGTTCAAACTGGCTGGGGTCTGTGCGGCGGGACGTGTTCGGCACGAAGCCTTAGTCTCTGATTCGTCACTCTCCTGCCGTTGGTCACAACCTAATCTGCATGCATCCTGCACTTCATCACATCGCGTTCGAGTTACGCAGCCACTTAGCAGCGCGAAGTGGTTTGCGCGAGAGCTGTCACGAGTCCTACCACGATAGTCATGCAGCACGATCCACCCTCCTCGCTGTCGTTTAACCACTGCTCGCCGATGGCCCGACTTCGTCATGCTGGCTGGACCGACAGAGCTGGTGCCGCTAGGGTCTCCACAGCCTGCCCCGCGCAGTAATGAACCTCCAACGATCGTACCTGGAAGACGCCGCAAAGGATGCTGCTCGTGAGCGGCGGCACGCAGGTCCCATGTTTCACGACGTGTGTATATGCTGCTGTCGACTCTCGCAGTAGCAGCGGATCCAGGTGCTGCCCGGCCGCTATCTGCAAGTGCAAGGATGATCTTCACGGGATCCTGAAAGAGCGGTCCGCTTTCGGGCGGCTAACGCATACCAGCATGGCATGCGACTGTAACGTCCGCTGCCCGCAATCCTAACCGACCTCACGCTTGGCCTAGCCTACGAGCTGCATGCAGGCTCAAGCAGTCGAAGTGCACCTGTGGCTCCCAAATCATATGCTTACGGGCCAGCAGATGCCAGTGGATCTGCAGCAGTCTGCTTGAATCTTTTTCCCAGGGAAGATATGTTGCTTCAAGGAATGGCAGCACCCAGGATGCGGTGGGGGATTGGGCCATCGCATGCTTCGCCTACTTGCTTACACTTCCACGAGCTCGATTGTAAACTTCATAACCGTTGTCACACAGCGCCTGTAAGAATGGAGGAAGCAAGCGAGCCGTTCAGCAGACCAGACCTGCAGCCACATTGAGTGCGACCAATAGAGCGACTCATGCCGTGGCCCTAGCCTGCACCTTGCACCCGACATCTCAGACCCACTCATGCCAGGGCTAGTCTATTTAGCTCCTATTCTCTCCACTCCAAGAATAGAATGAGGCCAAATTTGTACGCATTGATGCCGGGCTGGGAAGATATAAGGTCCTGTCTCTGCCATTCTCTACCAGGCCAGCACTCGTTGACCGACTAATTTGCTCGCATTTCCTGCCCTTTACACCAGTCTGCTGGCCAGGCTTGTACCACGCTATCTTTTAATCTTAGGAACCCGGCGACGCTTGTATTGTCCTTGTACCCTGCCGCCCCCGGCCACTACTCTAATCCCTACCATTGGAGCTTGACGCCCCATACTTTGTACATATAGCATTCATGTCTTCTACAGCCCCGGCCAACGCATCAAAGTCGAACGCCAAGATGGCCGCACCAAAGAACATGCCTTCTTCAGAAGCTGCGAAGGCAGCAAAGATGCATCGCCGGTCTCGATCAGGTTTGTTCATTCCAATGGCCTACAGGAGATTGTTCAATGTGGCGAGCTGACCATCCCTCTAGGCTGCTTCACATGCAGATTGAGGAGAAAGAAGTGCGAGGAGGGTAAGCCGGCCTGTAAGGCCTGCACCCATCTTGGGCTGCGATGCGATTACAAGCGTCCAATGTGGTGGAGCAATGGAGAGCAGCGGCGCCAGCAGAAGGAGATGATCAAGAACATCATCAAGCGCACTCAACTCTCGAAGAAGGCGACCCAGCCGCAGCAGCACCAGCAAGCGCAATCAGCAGCGCACGTTCACACGCCACCAAGTCTTAGCCACTCTGTTCCGACTTCAGTAGATGTCTATCCTGAGTCTTATCCGCCAAGCAGATCTGGATCGGTCGGCTCGCCGTACTCAGCAGGATGGGATCCGTCGTTCCCAACACCAGAAAGTTACTTTGCCATGCCACCACCGCCGCAGCCGATGGTTCATCCTTCTCAGTATCCCATGTTTTCGCCCTACGAAGTCGACATCAAGACCGAGCGTCAGATCTTCATCAATGGCGAGCAAACACGCAAGGATTCGACGACCTCGACCTTCAGCACTTATCAACCACCACCAGGCCCGGATGGCATCTCTTGCTACCCTGCCGAAAGTTGGGTCCAACAAGACTACTTCGAAAGCACTTCCGAAGCTTTTGCTGAGGAGCCTGTCGACTTCAACTTCTTCGAATATCCGCATGGCCCGTTGACTCCAGGTCACGAAGCTGTCATCGATGTCGAAGAGTGTGACAAGTACCTGCTGAATCACTTCATCGAAAAGGTACAGAAGCTGATCTTTCCGGTCATGGAGGCCAATCAACATGGCTCAGCACGTTCGGATGTCATCCTGCCAGCCCTGGAAACGAACAAGGCCTACCTTCACTGCTGCCTGAGTATTGCCGCGACGCACATGAAGGCCACCGAAGGCTTGAACAACGAACAGATCGATAATGACATCGTTCGCCATCGATACACAGCAATCTCCGAGCTCTGTGAGGCGCTGAACCAAGATGCAGACCATTCACAGATCCTCGAGGCGACTTTAGGAATGATCTTCTTCCAATGCTCTGTCGGACGACCCAGCGACGCGCTCCCAGACATTCCCTGGCATCAGCATTTCCAGGCAGCTATCAGCTTGGTGAACAAGCTGAACTTGCCGAATATCGTCATGGATCTGGTTGCGAGCGGCCATTCTCACCCGCCCTTCAACATGGCTCTTACTGCTTGGATTGATATCCTTGGTGCTACCATGCTCGGTCGCACTCCCACATTTGCCGACTGCTATCGTGAGCTCAGGGCTGCAGGCCGCACTGCTGGGTTGGCCGAGCTCATGGGCTGTGATGACGACGTCATGTTCCTTCTTTCAGAGATCGCCTGCCTTGATGCAACGGCAGACCAGCTTCACGAAGTTGCTCTTTGCAAGTACGTCGAGACCCTTGGTATCGCTTTGAGCGCGACTGAGCCTGCACAAGGCTCAGTCCAGAACTGCTTCGCGACCACCGGCGCCATGCGCCCGAAGCAGCTCAGCACCAACATGACCGCCATCTTCCGCGTTGCCGCTCGCATTTATCTGTGCTCTCTGGTGCCAGGTTTCGAGCCACGCCAACCGAGCATGTGCCATCTGGTATCCCAGTTCTCCGAGCTGATGAACTACATCCCCGATGGCCCTGACGGCTTTGACCGCTCTCTCGCCTGGCCTCTTCTCATCGCTGGCTCTCAGTCGGTCGAGGCCTCACCCTTCCGCACCATGTTCGCCGAGCGCTGCCAACGCCTCGGTGAAGCAGCAAACTTCGGCTCCTTTGGCCGCATCCGCCAACTTCTCAACGAGATGTGGCAAATGAATGACAACAATGCACGACAAGGGGTCCACCAGGGCGTCCGCTGGCGCGACGTGATGCAGCAAAAAGGATGGGATTTTCTCCTCATCTAGATTGCTCGACCTTTGAAGGGTTCGAATCATGCATCCTGGCCTGGTCCCCCTTATCACGACCGACACGCCTTGAACGGCCATCTATCACCACAGCATAGCGACGGCGTCGCCTGGGCAGTTCCAGCCCTTGCATAATCATACAGCATTTTTTGGAGGAGCATTTTTAGCGATGATACCCATAGTTCCACCTTCGAATGTTCATATTGGGGCAAGACTCGGCCTTGATCTAGTGCAGCTCTCAGGCCTTGCAGTCAGCCAGATTTACATATACCACTAGAAGGTACAGCTCAAAGAAGAGCCAATGCTAGATAGTCAAAACAAAATTGAAAAACTACACAAACCATGCGCATCTCTGCGACCATTTTCACTTCCCAATGCTCTCCATCTCGGTGCGGACACAGTTTCTTGCATGAGTCTGCTGTTCATACAGATGCCGACATGCACCGCAGCTGCACATCTCTGTCCTTCAAATCGGAACATGCAAAGGTCTTCCGAGCCCATTGAGCAAGAGCGAAGGGTGCTATTTTAAGCTCAGCTAGGGTGAGGTACCGAAGTGCCCTAGGTGTCGATCAGAGGAACTACTGCCGAGCAATAAGCAGGTCACCTCGTGATTTGGAACTCTGGTAAAGAATGCTTCCTGGAGTTCGCAGACCTCTTGAAATGTCAAGCTATTCCAGTATACAATTGCTACTGCTCTGCCGTCCCGCCGACTCAGTGAGCTGGTTTGGTTGATCGCGGAGCGACCGTACATAAACTATATCCATTATACTGTAGAGCACGGCACGCGCGGCAGTCCAAGCGGAACAGCTTGCGCCCTGTTCCAGTTGCACGATGACTGCTCCGAGACCGACCTTCAACCCGGTTGACACCAACTTTGATGCTGCGGCAAATTCCAGAAAAGACGATGTCGAGTCGCCGTCGCTTTCGAGCAGCAATGCGCTCGCTCGCTTTGAGTTCGAGCCAGGACGTAGTAAGGATGGGACGAAAGTGTTGATGGTGGAATGGGAAGACGACGATGTAACGCAGACAATCAGTGGTGACTGGGAGATCAGCTGGGATGGCAAGAAGACGGTCTTGCCTGCTAGAGATCAGCCGAAGGATGTGGTCGGCGACCAGCCTGTCAACCGGCTGTACTTCATGTTAGGACCTGGTATCCGTGTACCTACCTCTGTCAAGCTGAAAAAGGGGACGGTAGAATGGAGGACGAACCCATTACCCGCGATCTTTGCTCCTGAGCTCGGGGCGACAGCGAGGGAGGCGGGGCGGAAGGGCGTGCTGCACACGATTTGGGCGAAGAAGCGGTTACAAGTGTTGCAGAAGGAGATCGATGCCGAGTCGAGGAACAACACGGAGGGTGTAGGTCTCGAAATGGCGATAGCGGAGAAGCAATGGATCGAGCAGAATTTCGGAGTCGCAGCGAGGCCGGCGAATATCACGATATCTACTACGCAAGGTGCTGTTCCTGGCCATCTCAATAGCCCGAGCAGCCCACGGAGTCCAGGCGGCGGAAGACTGATGGATAAGCTCAAAGGCCTCAAAATCGGCACCAGCTCGGACGAGCTCGCCAATCCTGCCCATGGTGACTCGCATAACCCTCTCAGCCCCGAGACCTCAGACGTAGCAGTCGGCTCGGTAAGCAGCTTTGCTGAACTCAAGGGCAGCCGGGAACCAGTGTCGACGCAGCAGAAGGTGACTGCCGTCCGGCCTCCGGAGAACCTGCGACCACACCAAAGCGGCCGCATGGCATCACTGAACGCGTTGTCTGCTCCAAGTACTGGCTTCTCGACGCCTTCTGCTCCCGCGATTGACGAAGACGATGATAATGACCTTTTCGCTTTGCCTATCAGTCCGCGATCGCCAGATATGGCAAAGAGTCCTTTCTCGTTTGCGGCGCAGGACACCAGAAAATACGTGAAAGGCTGAGGGCTCTGACGACGTGCATTCTGCTATACTTGGACATGCCTTCCTCGCGCTACGAGACATCAGGAAGCACGAAGTGGACATGGTTACCTGAATGGACGAGGTTACGAATGATGGTGAGGTCAGGGAAGAAAGTCTACAACTGACTCTGGCCTGCAGTGCACGGTGCTGAAAGTGCTTCACAGCATTTTTGCCATGTACGACTATCTGAACGCGGCGTGTCGGTCTACAGAGGTCGAAACTGTCTATCCCTCATCAAAAGTGACCTGCCGTTTCTTCTTCCGCTTACTCTTGACGGGCTCATCCTCGCCTTCGCCTACCGCAGCCGTATCAGCAGCTGACCCAGTAATTTCTTCCTTCCTCTTCTTCTTTTTCTTCTTCTTGACAACTTCACTCCCATCTGCAGCAGGTACAGCAGCGGGACCCTCCTCGCCAAGGACCTCTCTTGGCTTCTTTTTCTTCTTCCGCTTGACCACCGTTCCTTCCTCCGGACCATTGACTTTCTCTTGTGCTCTCTGCATCTCCAGTCGCAGACGTTCGACCTCTTTCATAGCACGAGCCATCTCCTCTTCTTCAGCCTGGCGGCGTTCGATGTCCAGCTGACTGGTACCATTGTTAGTTCCATCGTCCGTGAGCGACAGCGCGGAAAGACCACTGCTGTCAACCTCCAGGAGCGACTTTTTGCCTCGCGAGATGGTCGGCTTTGGCAAGCTTGAGGATAATTGCGGTGCTACAGCATCACCAATCGTTTCATCAGCTTCTACCTCGAAGCGACGCCTCGGCTTCTTCGCTGCGGGTGCTCGTCTCGCTGGGCGACGGTCACTATCGGATACGGCATCTCTGTTGTCAAGTTTAAGTTCCATGACCGGAATAGCATCCACATCAAGGTCTTCCCCGTTGGCGTTACGTAAGATGTTGTGCATTGGCGTCGACGCTCCGGAATTGCGCTCCGAGTCAATGTAGTACGGATCATCTCTATACCGCTCTCGTCTCTCAGCCCGCTTCCTTTCGCGCGCCTCTCGGTCCAGGGGCTCCGTCTCAGCTTCCTGGTAAGAAGATGAGCGACTACTGCTGCCGTGCGCGTCAAGAAGGTCGGATGCCGACTTGGGCTGTTTGGTCACAAAAGCAGATGGCTTTTCATGGTAGAATTTGTAGACCTCATCCGCTGTGTCGTCAAAGTCGTTATCATAATCTGCCTGCCGTAGTAGCATCTGTAGGTTGCCATTGATTGGCGTCTCCAGATCCAGATCTTTCGGCTGTGGGACTTGCTTCAGCGCGGTCTGCGCGACAGGCTTCAGCTCCATACCCGTGAACAGAGAAGGTATGGCTTGTGTCAGGAGCAAAGGTGGCTCTGCAAAGCTTTCGCTCTCGGCATCGGTCTGCTGACTGGATGCTGCCTCTGAAGCTAATCTCATCAGATCGAGATACTCGACAGCGCGCTCTTGTACGTCCAGGCTCGGGTGCAATGTCAAAGGTTCTAGGAAGTGTACAATGCGCGCCGCAAGTAATGTTGTGGTCGTTTTTCGAATGGACGTCCAGGCCGATGACTCGTCGCTCGTGAGCACTGCAAAGATCTTCGGAATTGCTTGCAAGTAGCTAGCAAGTGTGTCGGCAGGCAGCTGTAGGCCTGATGCGTCAACCAACGAAGTAAGCACTGCATCAGCATCTGGCAGCATTGTGGCATACTCGCCAGCGATAAATGCAGCAGCGGTCAGCACACCCTGTCCGCCATTGCCGCCGTGTGGAAATATCTGCTCGCGATGGTCGAGCAGTAGCAAAGACTGTGCGGCGGCGGCGGCTTCTGGTCTCACAGCCTTGACTCTGACAGCAACGTTCTGCAGCTCTGCGCCAACAGCGTCAGCCGTGGTGGGTTGACTCTTCATACTGCTACCTTGGGACCTGAAGCCACCGGCAGCTTGAGCAGCAGGGCATTGCTTGACCAGGTCAACCAGGACCTCGATGTACCATTCGAAGTCATTCATATTCGCATAATTGTCCCTTGAGCACATCTCGAGGATACGATCAATGACTGAAATGCGATAGTCGTCTGGCAATGGTGGTGCTTGCACTGGCTTGGCCTCCTTTGGTCTGATGTTTGCTTGTAGATCATCGTCGTCATCATCTGCCAGTGGCACGATACCCTCATGCATGCCACGATCTTGTGCCGGATCTGATTCTGCAGTCGCGCGTCCAGCATTGCGTAATTGCTCTAATAAGCGCTCGACAACCGTTTGCAGATTGTTGGCATTAATCATTCCAACCACAAGATCCAATGCTCGCATGCGAATGGAGACATCCGCGTCGTCTATGCATTCCAAGATAACGTCTGAGTGATCAGCGACCAGATCCGCGTGTGAGTTGGTGATCTTGGCCATGGCAAGAAGTGCCACATAGCGCAGATTTGGATCGCCTTCAAGCACGAGCATGCTTCGCAACTTGCCCACACATAGCCTCGCAACCTCATCACCTTCTGTGGTGCCCTCAGCTGCCTCCATGATACCTCCTTGGATGATTCCGTTGATGCACTCATACAGCAAACTCATGGCGGGTGTGGTCTTGATCAAGGTCGTGAGTGGCGGCAGCAGCTTCTTGACCAGTCGCGGCTCCTGTGGTGTCAAGACCGAGAATAGCTTGATGATCTTGATCGCCATCCAGTTATTGCCTCCAGCTGTAAGCAGCTCGAAGAGTCTGGGCGCAAGTGGCAAGAAGTCCTGTGGTCTCCTCCAAGCCAGTTCGCACACCACGTTGACCACAGCAGCCGTGACACTGGAATCCTCGTTCTCATCAAGCAGCCTCTCTTTGATCTTTGGCCACGCTGGTCGCAGTGTCTCGGGATACACTAATGCCATCCTATACAATGCAACCACGGTCTTCTTCCTGATAGCCGGGCTAGAATGCGAGAGCTTTGGCAGCAGATCCGTAAGCAGAGAATTAGCCATGCCTGGATTGATCACATGTGGTATCGCCATCACCGGCAACGCAATAGTAGTCTTGTCCGGACTGTTGAGATCCTTCTTCAGCAGGTTCTCCGCTAGCATCAGGACCTCAGTGTCCGGCCTGAAACTCTGTACCGCGGCCAAGTACCCAACCTTCTTTTGCAGGAACTTGGGCGACGACATGACCTCCAACACATTGAACGAGGCCCACGACATGTCGTGTCCAAACATTTCAAGATACACCAGCTTCATCAAGGCCGCCGTCTTCTGGTCCATATCCTGACTCTTGATTTCCTTCCTGCACTCGCGTAACGAGGCCTGAACGTATTCCTGCTCATTGCCCTTGTGCGCCCGCAGGCCACGAATGAGCTGAAATACATCCTTTTCGAACATCTTTCTGATCTATTACCACAGCTTTCCAGCAGATATTATCCCGTGTATGTCGCTCGATCTCGGCCTATCGTGCTTCTTCAGCATCGTGCTGCCTTTCCCTGCTTACTCTGCACCTCATGCGCATCTACTTCCAGCTCCTATGTGCAGTGGGAGGTCCGGAAAAGCATCCCATCTAAAGCGCTCCCCCAAAGATGCCCTCGAAGATGTGTAATGGTTGTTAGTGGGGTGTGCACATGCAAGTCCTATCTTCAAGACCAAAAGTCGAAGTGCATGCATCACTCTTCACCAAATAGCTGCTCGTCATGGGCCGCAACCTTATTCCAGCCATATCTCTGGCACGACATGGACCTGTGTCCCATTCTCAAGATGGCACCACGACCCATATGTGGCACGCTCAAGTCTGTGAGCAAGTGGACTGAGGCCGAAACCAGCAATGGACGCATCCATGCAGATCGATATGAGCAGCGCGCAGCCAGTACAGCGTGGACGTAAACGCTCAATCAGACACAGAGACGATACTGCTGACGACGATGAACGATGGCCTACAATTCGAGAACCCGCCGCGAGCAATGATCACTACGGCATGGACAGCGCACCTCCCAAACGACACCGAAACAGCGTAGGCCAAGCAATTCAATGCCGAACAGGACCCCAGAGATACAACGCACATGCACTTCTGAATGACCTGGCTTTTACCAAGCTCTACGTGACCGCAAACTTTCTGAATTACAATTCGGCATTTTCTCCTGTCGTATTATGTATCGTGACCCAGCAGGCTTTCCTGTACCGGGCACTCTGGTAAGCCCTTTTCATAACTCTGCCATCATAGCCCAGCGTGTCTTGCATCAATCCGTACAATCCCCGTGCTGTGCCTAAGACAGCAGCCATCCAGATTAGTACCAATATGCTGACCTAAACAGCCAAGTCGTGCCCTCTCTACACAACACCGCGCCAAACCTCCAGGCTCTCGCGCTCGCCACCAGCGACATGAAAGAGTCTTTGGAGCACGACAGTTCAGACTCAGCCCTCATTGTCCCAATCTCAACATTGTCCGACCTGAGCGAAGCCACGAGATATGAGCTTCAAGCCTTTGTCGAAGCGCTGCCTGAAAACGATATGATTGTAGTAATCGACAGCAATGAGACTTGCATATGGACGAGCGCCAAGCTGCCAGAGCGAGACAGCTGTCCCAAACGTGGCGCTGCGTGGCTTCGTCGGGACCTGGAGACCGCTCTGGTTCGCGTCCTACGGCCTTGTTCGGGTGGAGACGAGATGGAAAATGATTAAGAATACTTCGAAGTATATCGTTGATGGACTTCTGCAAGCTGCTGGTTAAAATTTTGGCATTTGGCCTGTTTCCAATTATGCGTCGTAGCCTCATGGCATGCTACCGACATAGCAGCCCCATATTAAGACACAAGCGAGAGGTCCACTCTCGTCGTACCTCGTTCTGTCGACACGACAGTCCAACTCCTCCTATACAGCCGGCAAGGCGAAAAGTCTTGTCGTAAAGCAGATCTTCCTGATGCTGCAACTAACAGCCTGTAATCCGTTCGCTTCGAATCGCTCTTCGGATCGAAAGCCGTTCCCCTCATCATGGGTCCTGGTCGGTGGCAGGAACCTGGCGGTCCACGGCGAATGTCTGTCAGAGCAGATTTGCAGTCTTCTGCGAGCAGCCTCTTGCCCTTGTGAGACTGCTATGACGTGACTTGGCAGATATGGCTAGCTTCGAGCCTTATCAGTGATAGCGAAAATGGCACAGCGATGATTTCGCGACTTTCAGTCGTCGTCGCCATCTTCCTCCTTTGCATCACCGTCACCCTTGACCTGTGGCGGAATCAGTACGCGGGCGTCAGAGTCGGCCCATCCATCACCACTTACATCTTTCCTGATTGGAATCTTGATTCCCTGCTGCGCAAAACACTTGCTCAGAGGCGTGCTTTCGATGACACCCGGAAACTTTTTCGCTGAGTAGACCTGAAACTTGTCGGAGAACACCCATGCCAGGACCGGAGCCTTGCCCTTGTTGAGCCCTGAGGATTCTGTTCCCTTGCCTCGAAGATCAATAAAATTCATTCTCAGCCTGTAGTGGTTAGTGAAAATACATAGAGCCAATAGATGTCTATGGAGTACGCACCTGAACCATCCTTCTGTACGGACCGACAGATCTTGAAGCACAAACCAATAGCTCTCCTTGCCGGTGGGGTCCTTCAGCCGAGCAGCATTGACTGTCAAGCTCCCAATAAGATTTCTGGTGTACATTGGGCTGCCTCCGACTGCTGCTGGATATCCTGGATTCTGCCCAGCATATCCCACCATGCCTGGAATTGGATATGGAATACCGTTAGCTCCATATGCATAGTCTGACACGCGATCTGATGGTGGATAGGCGGTCGTTGTAGAGTTGCTGATGCTGAGACTTGGCGTCTGCGAAGATGCGCGAACAATGTTAACTTCTTTATGGCCCACATCGTCCCATAGATCCACCTGCAGGACGAAGAACGTGCCATCCACTTCATCGAAGCCGACTTCTTCGTTCGTGCCTTTGGTGGTGATGATCAGGCGGACACAGGGCGGCGGTGTGATTGGCCGCCGATCCTTGTCGCCGAACCCACACATGCGCGCTCGCTGAGGCTGCTGCTCGACGACCAGCTTGTAGTCGTAGTTCTCATCCGATCCAACATGGTACAGCGCAGATCCACTCCTAGGTACAATTGGCTGGGCAATTTGTTGCGCTGGGCCCGGTGGCGGTAGAGTCATGCTCGAGTTCTGATACATGCCATATTGAGGCGCTGTCATATGCCCGGGCATGGGCGCCCCGCCATACATGGATGCGACACCCATGCCGGAAGTCTGCATAGGTGGCAGATGCGGTGGCTGCTGGTGTTGCTGATACTGTTGAGGATACTGCTGGGATTGTTGCTGGTATTGCTGCTGGGATTGAGGCTGATACTGTGGCGGCGCCTGCCGCTGCCCCTGCGACTGCGCATAATGCGTTGGTGGAGCCATTGCCATACCAGTCATGGCAGGATTTGCATTCTGCATGCCAGACCATCTTGACATGGAGTTGGGATCTGTAGATTGCTGCTGTGGATAATGTGTTGCCTGTTGCGGATGCTGGTGCGAGTAGTGCTGTTGTTGGTATGGATTCATGTCGTTGACGGCGCCAGCCTGGGCGTCTTGCTGACTGCCGTTAGTGTATACCGAGGACTGAGCTCTGGTGTCTGAGTATGCGCCGTTGGAATGGTTGTGGTGATCTGTTGGTGCTTGGATGGGATGCGCGTGGTAGTACTGTTGTTGAGGTGATGGCTGTAACTGCTGTACCTGCATTATGTGCTCGCTCTAGGTACGCTCTGCCTGCCCTGCGTGCAGTGTGTGCTCGCGCACTTTCTCTTGTGCCTCGAGGTCGATGAATTGCACTGTCCGTTCTCGTGGGACGTTCGGCGCGGCAAGCTGCAGGTACCGTGTTTTGGTAAGAGAGAAACCACGTCCGGAACAGCTGGCTCGGAGGGCAGCGCGACCACCAAGTCGGAGAATATAGATGGGCAGCGATTGTGGGTGCACCGGTTCGCCGTGACGGAATGCTGAGCGGCTCGAAAGATTGTAAGGAGGGGCTGTGGCCGTGAACACTCAGGTTTTCGGTAAAGTGTAATACTAGATCGGCTGCCGTCTCAGAAACATAATATCCGTCTGAATACGCTCTGCCTTCCGATCTGTTGTGAAGTAATCCGTTCGTCTGCAGGCGAGGTGTACCAGCTACACTTTCCCCCGCGGATCACTGTCTCTTGCCGTCCACATGCGCCATAATGTATCAGAGTCGACCGAGAAGGGAGTGGTGCTAGGGCGTCCGCATTGACTGACGGAGGCCAGAGCCGTTCGGAGCGGCCTTCAACAAGGGAGTGGTCGTCCCGTTGCACAGCGGCCTGCCGAACCAGTCAATCTCCGTATACCTCGTCTGAGCAGCTCGACAGCAGCACAAGCTGTCGCGACCGGGTTCATACGCACGTTTGCTATGTTGGCGACAGTCGGCAATGCACTGCTGTACGTCGACCTGTAACGTAGCCAGCTCCAGGCCGAGAGGGGCTTATGCGCCTGTTATTTAACGTTACCGCACAATGCTTCTCCCGCTGATGGAAGAGCTGAACCAGCGCACCGGTAATAATCAATCATGAACCACCGGAGCGCTTAATATTGTCAAAAGGAATTGATGAACGGCGGGCCACAAACCTTGTGAATGCCTGCAGCACAGTGCCTGACGAAAATGCGACAGACGTCGAGCGCGCGATGATGATGGAGCTATCTCATATCTGCATCCCACTTGGCGTTGGTGTCTCGACTTCCGCTGACGTGCGGCTCTCAAGGCCGTCCCGGATCCTCACAGCTACCTTGTTTTTGCGCAATTGAATTATCCTGGTCGTCATGTACTTATCGCCAATCGCAAATATTGATTCAAGAATTTGATGATCCTTGGCTATGGCATTGGCTATCGTTGAGCCCGCAATTGATCAACAGCAGTTCAAGTATTTGCATTTAGCAAAAGCCATAGCTTTATCAATCTACGCGCCAATTTCTTGCAGGCTGCATCCTGCACCTCTTCCTGGCGGGAGCGGCGGGCTGGGCATGCTAGCGTTCCCTTCTGCTGGAGCCGAATGGGGTTGACTGGCGGCATCTGTGGCGATGAGACCACCGCGGGCAATCCTTGCCGAGCCAGATCGCTCTGCGCTCCTCCTGCACTGCAATGCGATATGCGCTGGCGCGAAGACGAAGGCAGATTGAAGGCCACATCCAGCAGTGCCGTCCGTGAGAGCATGCAGGCGCCTCCAATCTGCCGGACCTGCCGAGTCATTTTCAACCAGCTCCACTGCCCTGGTTCGCAAGCCATCACCAGCCGCACGGCGTAGAGACCTCCACAGCGCGGTTCCGGGAGCCCTTCTGAGATCTATCGTCGCCGCTTTCACTCAGCTGCGTGGGCTTCGTCGAAGTGAATGACTCGATTGGCGACCGACCGCAAGGAACAAATGCAGGCCTTCCGCTCATGGGAGCTCCCGATACGACGTGCATTGGCGGGTTTGAGTGACCTCGACAGTAATATCGGCTGGCGATGAATATGTGGACCGTGGCTCCACCGCTCATGCTTTGACTAATCATTCTGACAATTACCGACTGAGGGTGCCTCGTGTTGGCGGTGTACGGTACCTCATTGCAGGCGCGCGCCTCGTGTGTCCATGGCAGGATTTCGGCGGCTGTCACTCAACCAAGCGGCGACGTTGGATATACAGATGTCCACGAGGCGAGGTCTGCCTTCGTGCTAGACATGCGCCGACCTCGTCCCGCAGGATCGCCACGGGTCCGTCAAGTAGTGAGTACTAACATTCTCGCACTTGCCTTGTGTCCCCTGCAAGCCATCGCGTGGACGCCCAATGAAGTCGTCATTCTGGTTCTGCTTATTATATGCTGAATAGATCTGCAAACAATCTTATAGCACGCAGCAGCTGCAGGATTGCTTCTAAAGGCGCCTAGGCAATCGTCAAGCAAAATCACCTCATATAGAGGCACACAATCTACGGCTTCGGATGCCCATACGTGTAAGGCTGTCCCAGGCTATGCACGTGAACAGGTACTGCTTTCGAAACGCTTATTTCAACGTGCCTTCCTGAGCTGGTCCTGCTCACCGTGAGACTAGCTGTGGGGCTCATCGCGGATCTTGTCCTGCACTACTGGCGCGCATACGAAGCACTTATCAAAGGCCTCGCCTTGTACTGGTCGCAAAGCCCTAGGCCTTGCTTACGGCTGAGCAGATGGGTGCAATATTCCCCTGCGGGGCTCAATGGGCATTTGGGGCGGTTTTTGCGAGGGTCAATGTCGACGACTTCACATCCGCTATCTCGCGCATTGACTTATGCCTGAGGTATTTTCGATGCTCGAACACACAAGGAGGCCATGGCTGATCCCTTGTCAATCACTGGCCTGCTTCTTCAGGTCGGCGCCGTTCTGAAGCAGCTATATGATTTTGGCAAAGCTGTCAAGGGTGCTCAGAAAGAGATCGTTGGCCTTCGTAGTGAGCTGTACGCCTTAAAGGCGTTTTACAGGACATCGATTCTGCTCAAGAGACTGCAGGTACCAGACCATTTGGGTGTGAGCTCACGGAGACTCTTGCGTCGGCGTCCGACGTCCTCGATAGTATGGCGGCAAAGCTTGAGCGCAAATTGTCAAAAGCGCAACGGGCACTGCAGGCACTCAGCTGTTCACTCGACAGACCTGACTATGAGGAGCTGCTGGTCAGGTTGGAGCGCATTAAGTCCTGGTCCATGCTGTATCTGATCCAAGACCACCATCATGCTGATGACATGGTGCAGAGCTGACTTCACGTTGCAAGTGGCTTGTTATCGAGGACATACGAATGCGGCGCGCATGCTTTCAGCAGCAAGTGCTGACCCAGACAGTACAGACATTGAAGGGAGTACTTGCTTTTATTGGGCTCAAGTCTCTGGACACGTGGACTGTCCGCGACTTTTGTTGGAGCGTAAAGCGAATAGGGGGTGACGAAAGCCTGTCAGCACCGACTCCACACAGTACACAGTACAAGAGCTGCAAGACGGTACTCAACAGGAGGCCTTCTTGCACTGTAGGCACAAGCCAAGTCACCACTTTGTCGACTAAAAGCAGCAGTCGAGAAATCTGTACATTCCAGTGCAAGGCGTGCAGACGCCACACTGGATCGCAGGCTAAATGCTGACGGCGGAGAACAGTCACACGTGCATGGATGAGACTTTAGGGCACAAACAGGCTCGAATAGTTGAACGCCAACAACATGGACTGCTCGTACTGGGATAGCACACCCGTTGCTGACAATCTTGTATATGTTTGTCTGAACCAGAGCTCGATGATCGAGAAACGTTACATGCCCATATCGCGCATTGACTGATGATGGCGAGGTAGAGGCGTCTTGTCACCAAAGATGCAGCGGAAGCATTGCAGGTCGGCCAGATGAACTTGGAGACGATGGAATCAAAGACATTACTGTTTCAGCTTCCCTGCTGACTAAAGCGACTTCCTTAAGGCATTGGCAGACGATGAAACTGCCGACAGGACTCAACAAAATTCTCTGCGCAAGTCGTCTCGCTCTGCTCCTCGTCGTCGCCAGCGGCATGAACCTGCGCATCTTATGGTTGCCAACAAAAGCGGTCGCTGCAATTGACGACAAAGCGACATCCTCACCACACACAGCCGCAACAATTTTCAGGAACTATACAACGGGCTGTGCCTGCCCTGAGCCTAGGAAGTCGTTCCTGGCGTCCAAGAATGGGTTCTGCCATTCGTATCACTCCTGCCACTGCATGAGTATGGCGCCTAGGTCGTGGGACATACATGCACTTCTGCCCGATTTCTGATCTCACTGCCTCTCATCATACTGCGACGTCATGAGCATCGACTACCACACGATTACATGCAATCCAAATAGTGAGCCCAGCTGAATATTGGCAAACACACGATCAAGTGCAACATCGACCAGTCTTAGATGCCGCATTCGAGAGGAACAGCGACAAAACTTTGTCATCATACATTGACACGATGAAGAACGGTTGAAAGGGCTTCGCGACGAGGGTCGGCCTGCCTCCTCCCAGCTCTGTACCCGGATCGCCCGCATCTGTGGCGGTGACTGACGAGTCTACACCGAGAGCGTCTCCTGCAGCGGGGCCCAGCGGGCATGAGTTCGGAGCGGCGCGCGAACAAGATACACGAGGAGTTGCGCCCGACTGGTTTTTATTCGTCATGTCACACTTCGGATCCACAGCTCCAACGACAATTGGTGAACATACACCCAGGAGGGGCCCGAACTCGCCTTTTCTCTAAGGACGAGCCCACAGCTACGACAATACCTGACCAAAATACAACAAGAACTGCGCCGGACCCGCCTGTGCCTAGCTCAGCATCCATTCAATCCCCTTCTGAAGCAACAATCGACTGGCACATGCTTAAAACTGCGCCCAACGTCGATACACTCAGCTCAGCCTTAGCGTCCGGTCCATACACTTTAAACCCGGCAGCCAAACCGTCTGCACCCATCACCAGCGAGGATTGGTACGTGCTCAACGGTTTCAGAATGGATCGCTACATCTATGAAGGCGCCATATCGGTCTACGTGCGTTACTGTGACGACGGCTTCTACTGCACGCTCCAGCTCTTTACTCCCATTCGCGCAGTCTCACAACTCTGCTGGTCCCGATGGCAACTCAGACAGGAAAGTTACAGCCTCTCCTCCTGGGACCAGGCAATAGACCGCAGGTCGACTCCTCAAAGTGTGAGTCCAGATTTACACAGCGAGGTTCTCTCGTGGTCATGGACTGACATCGGCATGCGTAGCTCGGAATGGAGGCCTGGGATGTATTCACAGTAGTTTTAAAAACGAAACGGAGACATCGATCCAGTGTCGGAAAGCGCTCTCAGCCTCCGCGGGTGGAGGATTGGCGGTAGAAGTCCAAGATGACAATCGATAGATGCTGCTAGGAGCGAAGGACATGCTGGTATATCAGGTCATTGAGTGATCAAAATGTCCAGGCCTGCCCTTCAGACGTTAGCCTTGCAGTCAAGTAGCGACAGCATAGCATACTTGAGCAAATTGCTTGATAGAAGCATGGAGAACTATGGATGTCCCGAGAGCCATGATTGATTTGCAACTGATTGAAGAAGGTGGTGTGACGGCCTGGTGGAGGAAATGGCTATTCCATCCATTCGAGAACGAATTCATCAAGATCCTCAGCTGCCAGAGTGTTGCACAATCTTTCGTGCAGTCCAACATCGGAAGTCACATTGTCTGCCAATTGGGCATCTGACCAGAGCCATTTGAGGAGTGCAGACCTGGTTCTCCCATTACAATGTTGGAGATACCCAACAGGATTTGACCGGACTTCAATGCTGCTTCGAGTCTGCGTCCTTCAGCGGACTAGTCGGTCACTCGTGGCGTGTATTGGGTATTGTTTCAAGTGGTCAGCTCATGAATTATGTAGTTGGCGGCGCATATTAGTATCGAGCATGTCCGAGCCGAGAGTATGGAGCCAAGAATCTACAATGGACGAAATGTTGATACGGCGCTAATCATGACAAAGCTCTCACTTCTCCTGCTTCGCCCCACGACGCTCCCACCTCACAACAGCCGGTCGCTGCGGTTGACTGAACAGGGACGAGTAGTCCGTGCCAACCACCTTGTCACTCCCATCCAGATTGCTAAACTTGAAATCCCTAACAAGTGTCGCCAGAATCGTCTGCAACTGCACATACGCAAACTGCTCCCCAATACACCTATGCCTCCCGGCTCCGAACGGCAGGTAAGGACTGGCAGCTCCCTTGCTCACAACACCATAGCCGTAGTCCTCCGTCTCCTCCTCGACACCGCCTTCCTTGACAAAGCTCGGCACCAGCTTCTCATACTTGGCGCTCGGCTTCTCGTCCCATCGGTGAGGCTCCCACACGAGAGGCTCAGGGAAGTACTTGGAGTCTCTCGCGCTGACACCTGGCGTCGCGAGGACAGAGTGTGAAGTCGGAATAGTGTAAGGCGTGCCTTCGACTGGCATGGGCGACTTCACCTTGCGCAGGATGGAGTGAATAGGCGCGTGGATTCGAAGCGTTTCCTTGACGACCTGAGCGTGGAGTGGCAGGCGAGCCATGTCGTCGTATGTAAGTTCCTCGATACTGCCGTCAGACTTCGTGCCCAATACGCGGCGCTGCTCCTCCAGAAGCTCTTCCGCGATGTCTGGGCGGCTGGCTAAGCGAAGGAAGATCCAGGAAGAAGTAGACGACGAAGAGTGCTGACCAGCCATCAAGAGGGCAATCATCATGTGTGCCACCTCACGATCTGGGATTGGTGTGCCATCCTTGTAGGAGCACGTTGTCAAGTGCGAGATCATGTCCTCCTCATTGTTCTCTCCCTTGAGATTGCCTGCCTTTCGCCTTTCTTGAATGATATCCATGTATATCTGAGCCATCTTTCTTTGCGCAGCGTCTCTCCTCCTGTTCTGCGGCAACGGCGCCCAGGAGAGCATAAAGTTGATTGGGGTAAAGCCCATGTCAAGGTCGTGGTAGAGGTCGGCGAACGTGGAGTCGAATCGCTCACGGACTTCCTTGCCCTGAAGCGAGCGGGAGGCAGTGTAGATAGTGAGCTCAGCAAAGGTCGATGGGACATCGATCGTGCCAGAGTTTGCTGCGAAGCGTTTCGAGGGCGCGTCCTTGGAGAACATTTGCCTGACTTCCTGCGTGATCAGGCTGACGTAGCTGCGGAAGGCAGAGGTCGTGAGGCCGTATTTGACGAACTATTCATCGCATCAGCATCCATTTAGCCCTTGCTCAGATGTGTCCATGATCATGCGATCGTACCTTCTTCTGCTCCATCAACTTCGCATTGGGACAGTCGTACACCACGTCTTTCCCAAAAACCGGCGTCGTCAATGGCGAGTATATCTCTTCAGCATTGACATCCTTCAGCTTGCCGTTCAGAATGAAATCGTTCCCCTTGGTGTCCAAGCAGACCGTCGTCTTCTTGCCCAGAAGGATGAACGTGAAGACGTCGCCATACTTCTCGCGACAGGCGAAGAAGAAGCTGTATGGGTCCATGCCATAGCTGATCGTGCTGCCAATTACTGGCACCCAGTGAAATACGATCGGCGGCTCATTCGGGTTCTTGAAGAGCAACTGCCTCAACACATTGAGCAGTATTATGCCAGCAATGGCACTGCCGGCCAGGAATAGAGTGCCGGTCCATGTCGATGTGGCCGACGACAGGAAATCGGCGGAATCGTTGAGGAAGCCCATGGTGTTGTGCTGTTAGTCCAAGAACACCAGGCTGGGCTTTGTAGAAGGGACGGTGTAGATCTGGTAAACATGAATTGAGGAAGTGGCGCGCCGAATCAATGCGCGCGCGAATCAAATCTCTTGCGATTCAACATGGCCTGATTCTTCGTGCACAATGACTTTTAGTGCGCAATTTGTGCATGCATTATGCAGGTACGGTTTAAGCGACGACATTTGTGGCGTCATCGCATGGGGAGTGGTCAGATATACAGGCCCGCCTCAAACTGGATGACTTATGCAAGGTACAGTCTACTCACTACAGGCAAGAAGATTGGATAGCAGACGAGAGCAATACGTTGTGCTATCTGTGCACCGTCGGGAAAGCCCACATTCAAGTTCAAGCGTTTGCGATGCATGCAATCCTGATACCATTGGATATATAGCCTGTTCATGCCCACTAAAATGGCATTATCCAGATCGAACTTCAAACACCTGCGACAGCGACCTCGCGAGATCCTCGACTGTCACGGCGGATCTGCAATCTACAGTATGACGCGAGACAATGCGGCGGTATCGCTGATCGATGCGATAATTGGTCGACTTCGGACGATGATTGGGTGGTTGGCTGCCTTTCAGAGATGAGTGCAGCAAAGTCATTCCTCACTCCTTCGGCATCTCGAGCGGCTTCCCATTGCTTTCGGTGACATCCAACGCCACCAGAAACCTACTGACCATATTATAACCAGCGACCGTAATCGTCAGCTCCATCACCTGCTGGTCACTCCATCTCGCCTTCAACCTCTCCATCACCTCATCCTCCACCTTGACCTCCTTGGTGCTCTGCCTCGTGAACTCGAGAACTAATATCTCGTCCTCACTCAAGACCTCATGATTCTCAGTATCGCCATCAAGTACGGCCTGGAGAGCCCTCCGTGAGGCGCCTGCTTTGAGAGCAATTGGTCCATGAGCGGTCCACTCGTAGGTCGCATTGTTCAAGACAGCAATGTAGCAAATGGCCAACTCAGCTAGAGCGAGAGGGAACGACGACTTGGTGCGGATGGCGCCCATGAGCTTGTTGTATCCATCCGCAATTTCTGGATTGTGGAGAAGTGCCAGGTCCAGTGGAATCAAAGGGCGAGGCTTCCGCCGCTCCCGGATGCGATCGTAAATGGCCTCGTTCTCTGGCGTCGGATCCGCTGGCTCTGTTGGAGCGTATGGAATGCGCATGTTGGGCGACCGTGCAGTGCGAAGTGGCTGCTTGAAAATGGAAGCAAATGGTATCGAGGAAGAAGGACTGTGAAGATGGAGACTGGGAGCTACAATTATCCTTCGGCTGCTGTATCGGCAATGATACCATGTGCGGCACATGTGGAAGTGTGCTTATGGTGACTGCTGAGCACATCAGCTGTGTGTGTCAATTTGCATGATTGTAACGAGCCAGTGTGCCCCCATGGCAAGACCGTTGAGATGTCGGAATGGGGCCCACGCAGTCGAGAGGACTTCGACACTCTTTTTTGCCAAAGGGTACTTAGCTTAATGTATTGATTAAACTTTGATTCATGCTGCCAAGATTTCAAGACCCCACTTCGCGCTTCGCAAATTGTTGTACGTGCTGCATGGACAACGATACTTCCGCCGTAACACTAAACACTGCCATACGATCGATTTGAAGGACTGTGTACACCAGTGAGAAACGACACTGACGCGCTTGATATAAGGCAGCCACTGCGAAAGCGCTGCGAACACCAGCCGACCCAGCAAAGAGTCGAGGAATTGGGCGGTGGAAGCGATCCGGATATCAATCGACATCATGCCTGGCATACCGAACCTCTCGCTCGTCGAGGGCGCCTTCGAGGAGCTTGCGAATGAGTTGGCAGTATACCTCGATACTCTCAAGGGCGATGACTCGAAGATCGCGGAGGACATCGCGCCTCTGCTCGCGGACCCAGAAAAGTCGGACAGGCCACAGGAGACCGATCGCGAAGCTGTCCTTAAGAAGGTCGTGGGCGCGGCATCAGTCCTAAACAGTGCACCAGAACGGGAGCTACAAGCTGCGTACAACCTCCTCATACACCTTATTCAGCAAGCAGACCTCGAGAACCCGGACATGTTCCTGCAGAGAATCTGCCAATACCTCACACACCCCATCACATCTTCAGTACATAACAGCACGGGAATTGCGCTCGGCATATTAGGCACACTCTTCAACACAGTCGACCCAGACGACGAGGTCAGATATCACATCCTTTTGGCTGTAGTCGAAGTCATCAAGAAGAGCGGCAACTACGCGACTTTGCAACCTCAGCTCAAGACGCTCGAGAGCTGGATCGCCGAGTGGGAACTTGAGCCAGAGGAGGCACGGAAGCTGTATGAGGCAATCTCAAACGCTGCAGCTTCAGCCAACGAGCCAGAGGACAACTACCTATACCTGATCAAAGCGCTGCGCACTCTCCAATCGACACCATCGTCACCGGAGGCCCGTGAGCTCAGCATCAAGGCACTGAAGGCCGCTCTTCAAAACGAGAAGCACTTCGACTTTCAGGATCTCACATCACTCGACAGTGTGCAAGCACTGCGGAAGAGTGACGAGACTCTCTGGGAGCTTCTCGAGGCTTTCAGCGACCAGCTCTACGAGGACCTGCAGGATTTCAAGGAAGGCAACGGCAGCTTCCTTTCCGACAATGGTCTGAATGAGGATATTCTGGACCGTAAGATGCGTCTCCTCACGCTTGCCTCTCTCGCCGCCCAGAGCGCAGACACGCGCACACTGCCCTACGCCCGCATTGCCAAGTCTCTCGCCATCCCATCTGAGGACGTCGAGATGTGGGTCATTGACTGCATCCGATCCGGACTCGTGGAGGGCAAATTGAGCCAACAGAAGCAGGAGTTCTTGATCCATCGCTGCACGCACAGGACGTTTGGCGAGAAGCAATGGCGTGAGGTCGCGAGCAGGCTGGAGACGTGGAAGTCAAGTTTGAGAGGCGTTCTACAAGTCATCAGGCAGCAGAAGGAGGAGTTCATCCGAGAGAAGGAGGCTGAGCTCGCGGCTCCGGAAGTGAGAGTGGGCCAGGGATATAGGGGCAGGGGGCAGAGGAACGAGAGACAGGCGCAGCCGCAGGCGGTCGAGGTCGAGTAAATGGTGATTGTTCGATTCTTTTGACGATTGTGCCCGAGCCGATGAGCAAAACGGCGTCAGGTGCTAGGGAGCGCATGTGCATGGGTTGGCAATAGCGGGCGTTGTCTTGCGATGTGGTGTGCCCACCCCAATAAAGTGATGATCATAGCGTACCAATCGAGGTATGTAACCTCACTTGTTCTGCAATTCACATGCCCGTTTCTTTCTGCTCACGATCCAGAACCTCATATTGAGATCACGTTAGCAAATTCTGATATACGCCTCTAGAGCTGCAATGATCGTGCTCTTGCCGTCTGCGGCAGAATCTCGGTCTTGGCGAGTGGGGACGACTTCGAACCTGGCGAAAGCAGTACGCTTTTGTCTCCTGTCACTTCTAGATGGAATATGGGCAATGTGAGACCGTCATAACGTCTACGCATAGCTCGTGAAACGCCAGTGCTGAACATGGCGCCAGCTGACGAGCAGTGCCGGAATGCTGTCATCAAGGACCACACTGGGGAAGAGGTCTCACTGGTCTGGCATAAACAAAGAGCGTCAGATCGTGATGCTATCCCGCCCTTTCCATTCCAGGTATACATACTACGAAGCGCAAGGAGATGCTGCGTGACTCCTCAGGAGGTCGGCAAGTCTTTATGTCTCTCTCTGGAGGAAACCGCCATTGTTCCTCATCCGATTTTCCGCATCGAGATTGACTCAGAATGTCAACATAGATTTGAAATCTATCGCTCTACAGAACTCACAAATATCTTGGCTTGCGTTGGACATCAGCGCGAGGAAGTCGATTGGCGAAACCGCAACGGCATATGGCCGCGTCTAGTGAATGCTTGGGACCATGATACTGGTCGCCGAGGCGAGCAATATCAAGGCTTGATCGTCGTGATTGACAGCGACTCTTGGCGAGAAGAAGGATTACTCCTCGTGTCCTTTGATCCCGCCAGATACGAGGCTGCGCGGCCAGATCCTGGGGCCTGGTTTCTCGCCGGTAATGAACCAGCCATAGTTCATGCGACAAGAAAGTTCGTGCAACATCGCCCCTACCAAGAGACGTTGCAAGGTGCGCTTTCGTATGCGTGGGAGTGTGCTGGAGGCGTCTGGACACAGAGAGATCTCGCACGACGTAACGACGGAGGTTTCAGTCCGGCCTTGTATCCAGCTGTTGATCCCGCCGCTCATGAAGACATTGATGCTGGGTCGGAGGAAGATGACATCGCCCTGCCCTCGGCTGCTCTTGCGATGACAGAGTTGGATCAACAACATGCCGATGATGGTGATGATGACGATGACTTGCCACTCATAAGAGAAACCTTTAGCAAAGATGAGTTATGGATGTTGCCCACTGCCTGCACGCCACGTTACCGGACGGCAACGTATAGTGACACGAGTGGTCTTCATACGATCAGTGTCTGGAGTAAGGAGCGTAGCACTACCCGACCGCCTTTCGTGTTCACGCTTTACTGCGGCTCCAAGGCTGTCTTCGCAGCTGAAGCACTCTTTCACTGCCTGAATAAAGGCCTGCTGGCAGACATTCCCTGGACTTTGGACGTCAAGCGCGGCTTCGATACCATGAGCGAAGCTTTAGAACATCACAGCAATGAGAAGGCACGACGGACTGAGAAGGAAGTGCGGAATAGGCAACACTGCATGAGCATGATACTGGATAAGATCAACGACAAGCGTCTGCCAGTTGAGCTTCTGGACTACATCTTGGAAGTCCTGATACCACCAGTACTACCAGACTACTTGGGCTATCCCAATCGGCCATTCAATGATGTCTTCCTCTATTTCAATCCAGTACAAGCAAGTCAGCAAGCTTTCGCAGCTGCCCATGGGCCACTGATGGTGTACTCTCAACCTTCGTCGCTCCGCGACGACTACCTACTCGTGCGCTTCCTGCGTTTCTGGCATCGAGTCTCTGATGAAATGCACACTATCTGGAGTTTGGCTGCTCCCCGCGCGACTGATATGCACAACCTGCCGAAGTTGAAGCTCTGTCCGCTGAACATAGAAACTCAGTTCAGCGTGAGGAAGCCTCCAGAAGCGATGCACGATCCAGATGTATCCGGACCTGTAGACATCTTGCATCCACAAACGTACTCCCTGGTGTATCAGAGTTCGGGAAACGATGCTCGTGACGCCAAGCCGATCGTAATCAATATTACTGCAACAACCATAGGGTCTACACCGTGTTCACCTCTAGAGATCGTCGACGCATCGTCCAACACTCCCCTTCCGCCAGGCCAAGCTGTGCGCTACAGTCCGGACCTCGAAGGCCAGTGGTGGCAAGATAGTTGGTCGCACTCTCGATCATTAGGATTTCGTAAGTCTCTGCCCGGAATATATTCTGAGTCTTATCCCTGTTACCAGTTAGATCCTGGGTCGGCAGGTGAGGAAGCACCGTGGCCGAGTCGATTGCATGTGGGTTGGCGAGAAAAGTGGCCGGCTGGAACATTGGTGCCGGGCAGAGAGTATATCCTCAGATTGAGACCGGGTGGGTTCGTGGTGCCGAGATGGACATTCGGCACGCTGGACGACTTGCAGAAAGGAAGAGCAGGTCCTCTCAATCTGCCACCTTTGCAGGTGGAGATGGATGAGGTTAGGTTTGTTTGCCAGGAGTGGGTCGATCTGGAAAAAGCCGGGTGAAGGTACGAGAACCATTAAGCAACAATCCGCGCTGGGACCTTTCAACAGAGTAAGAGCTCATTCTCATGCGGGTCATGTCTGCCTTTGGAAGGCTCTGGTAGCTTGCGCGGGGAGCTAGGCCTAAGGCAATGTCTTTGACAATGGTTGGCCGCATTATCGTGTGCTTGGTGTTCGGCCTTGTCATGTTGACTGCGAGAGGTTTGAGCTCAGGCTTACGAAGGAGATGGTGCACGAGATTGTGCATAATGTGTTCCTCTGAGGCGAGGAGGGGACACAGCGATAACACAGGTCTCGATGATCCATCAGAGAGAGTGCATTGTAACTCACAGTATGTAGCCCGGCTGGAATGAAATACCAAGGCTGCCGTATCTTACATCACAGACCGTTAGCACGCAACCCATATGTTCGTTCCATGCAGTGATACAATCATGCTGCAACCTCGTCAGAGGCATGTAGCTCTAACAATTGAATGCTCGTCGACGACGATGGTCGTCCTATCTAGCACGTCAATCTCTACTCTCAGGCACAGTACCCAGGGACTTATGAGCATTCACCCTCTTTGCGACCAACGACCACTCCGTCTGCCATTCACGCTCCCTTCTACTCCCTGACCTTCCCACGCTCCTCATGTATCAGTCCCGCCACACCCACCAACCACTCCACCATAGTCCTGAAATCACAGTGCAGACTCCTTGCTGCCACTGTTCGACCCATCAACACTACATCATTCCCCAGCACACTCTCAACCTTGTCCACTAATTCCTCTCTCAACACATCAGCACACACATTCCTGCCCTGCTGTACCACGACTTCTTTCAACCCAATACACAAATGCTGGCAGATCGTCTTCCACGTCTTGAGCTGCTCACTGCCGTAAGCCTGCCCACGAATTTCAGCAAGAGTCTGCAGGAGATCGGTCATCGCGAATAGAGGGGGAGTGAAGAGAGCCAGATTGACGGAGACGTCGCCTTTCGGTTTGGCTTGCGCGCCTTGGGCTAGAAATTCAGCAGCGGTGTGGAAATGTTGGTAGCGGTTGTTGCCTGCCCACTCGTTAGGATCGCCTACCGTGCGGTATCCATTGGCGTCCATCTCAGTCAGTGCCTGCTTTTCGAGATCCGAGAGCTTGCGAGTCATCGACTTCGACTCGAAGACTTCGGCGTAGTTGACCATAGCCCTGTCGCGAGCGATGTCTCGAGCCCTCGACTCGCCCTGAAACCTATTGAGGTTGGCCTCAACGAGAGCAGCGTGGGACTTGCCGACCTTGTTGCCTTGGTTTGGGGTTGCTGATGGCTCCTCGGGCTCTTTCATGGGCTCGGTAAACTTCCTCGGGTTGGTCCCTTTTATGGATATCTGAATACTGTTCAAGGGCTCCAGGTCCGCCGAGTCCGAGCTGTCCGTGTCAACGCTGCTATCACCATTTACCCTTCGTGGGACGTCTAGCTTCCCGAATTGGCATATTCGAACTTCTGATCCAAATGATACGCTGCGCGCTTTGGGAGCCCTGCTTTCGCTTTCGCTCTGGGCATTGGATGATCGACTGCACCGCGTGCAAATGCTTGGCTCGATTGCACAGAGGCAGATGGTACCCGGTGTTCTGCGGCGTTTGCTGTTGCGGTGCTTGAGAATGCCTGCTTTGGCTGACATGGTTTGCATATTGACAGAATGCTCCGATGCACTAGTATAAAAAGTGAGTAACTGTGCGCTGTTGACGGATTGTACCAAACGGGCACTGTTTGTCAGCGGCAAAGTGGAGCGACGCCCTCACCACAGGAGTTTGCTGTAGATATATACTTTTGGCGCAGAAACACATCGACGTGTTTCATGCACGCGAAGCACGCGCGGCATGTCAATTCCCACAATGCTTTGTTCAGCTGCAATGTAATTGACACGCTTCGGCTCGCCTCAAGGCTTCACATGGACCGCATCACAATCCAGCTTCCCAGTCTTCCATCTTGGCCTTCTTCACAAGGATGTTGTTTGGCATTGACCGTGAATCACTTGCATGTGAGCGAGAAAGTGGCTTGGTGTCGCTGAATGGCTTATCAGTGCTGTAATCTGCTGCTAAGGCTCTTCAAAATGAGATTAGCACCATTTCTGACCTCTTCAGTGATTGCAGCTGCACCCTTGACCTCCTTCACGAGGCCAACACCTGTTCCCGCATAGGTCGTTAGCCGTGCCTTGGCGCCCCAGCCCTCGTCGCCCTTGTTCAATGCCTCTTCGTACAGTTTCTTGTTGTCTTCTACGCTCATGCCTTTCGCAGCGTCGTACCACGTCTCATTGAGCACTCCCCTCCCGCCGTATCGTTTCGGCCAGTCAGTAGTCCCGCGAAGCGTATCGTAAAGCTTGCCACGCTCGGTGGTGACACCGCCATCCGCTGCGTTAAGCACTGCGTCCCTGTAGCCTTGAGCAATGTTCGCTTCTGGCGATGCGAGATACCTCGTACCCATGACTACGCCCTCAGTCCCCAATGCCACCGTTGCAGCAGCACCCCTCCCATCCATGATGCCTCCCGCCGCGATCATGGTGGGCTTTCCGATGGCTTGATCATTGCATAGGGCGCTCACAGCATCATCGACTTCTGGGATCAACGATACCAGACCGGCACACTTCTCAAGTCCATGACCACCAGCATCACCTCCCTGCACGACCAAGACGTCTGGCTTGCAAGTCTTCGTCACCTCGACGGCATCTGCCACAGTCCCAATCTGAACCCAGATTTTGGACTTGCCACCCGTCGCTCGCCGAGTCTGCTCCGTCCAATTCACAAGCTGCTCGTTCTGTGAAGGTGCGAATAGCCAGACTGCAGCTGGCTTGAACTTTTCCAGAACCGGCAATGCGTCATTGAGCAGTTGATCTCCAGCCCACAACAGGAAGCCCACGCCAACCGGAAGCACATCTTTGTGAATGTTCAAGGCTGATGACTTTGAACACATTTCCTCAACCTTTGACAGCTCCGCATCCAGGGTTGACACATCACTGCCGGCTCCTACGAATCCAAGACCACCTGCTTTAGAGACTTCGAACGCCAGACTCGACAGTGCTATCAGTCGCATTGGCCCACAGGCTATCAGAGGCGACTTGGTCCAAGGATAGTCTTTGACTAGGTGCGTGGCCATCTTGTAGGTGTATTCAGGACTTCACGGTCACTCAATCGAATGCTTATTTGATCAGCCGGCATCAATGAGGGGATGTATGGTCCATCGGCTGACTGGTACAATCATTTTGCGCAGCACAGCAATACACAAGAACCTCGGAACCATTACTATACTCATTCAAGCCAGACGTCACCGCAGTCAGAAGATCTCCGCTGTCACGTGCGCCAATCTGATCCGAGATTGACCCGTCTGTAGCCGACTTTCACTTTGCAACTCTACCCTACAGCTTCGAGTGTCCCACCGCTCAGTCGCTCCTTCCATTTCTATTCACACTACCAAGGTCACGAGGGGCTTCGTGACACGTCGCGAACATGAACGCGCCAGATCGGTAAGTATAAATTGAGCTTTTCTCTTCGCTGCACACTCCACAGACATCAGAAGAGGAGGACAAGCAGCCATGGCAGAATCACCAGGCAACATGAAGTTGGCCCCGTACGGGACTACACAATTCGGTACCATCCTCAATCCCAAGGGTGGCAAGGCGCCAATCACTTCTCACTATCCGGGCAACAAGGACCCGCGCCTCAATGGCAATGTGGGTACCAAGATTGACACCAGTGTTGACGAGCATGACAGGTTCGAGACCTTCCTGTTAGGCGATGGCGAGAAGAAGGTGACCTTTGTGCCCGAAACTCGTAAGCAATCGCTGTCCAATCTCCGTGTGCTTCATACTGATAAGTGCTACGCAGGCATTGCGAACGCGGCCATGTTCACTTTCAACAAGGAGGACCACACTCTCGGCAACCTGCTGCGCGCGAAGCTTGTCAAGAACCCAAAGGTGGTCTTCGCCGCCTACCAGGTCCCGCACCCGCTCTTCTCCGTCTTCAGGCTGCGTGTTCAGACCGACGGAAGTATCAGCCCGAAAGATGCGGTCATCAAGGCTTGCCAGGAGATCATTGGCGAGCTGTCGCAGCTAGACAGCGAGTTCACTAAGGAGTGGGAGCTGAAGAAGATCGCGGGTGCGACTGTGGACGTCTAGGCTGGGAGCGACATCGAGTCATGCGCTGCATCAAGAGTTGACGTTGGTTCAGGAGGCGGTTCATTGCTTTTTTTGCCCCTACATAGCGATGGCGTTTGGAGAGATATGGCGGCCAAAAGGGAACGATGAGCAAAATGATGATGATATAGCATGCGCACAGGATGCGATGCGCCGTGATACCCCCTTGCAGACATGGAAAGGTGTGCACTATGCTACAGTATCGTACCTTCCCTTTTCGTTGAGTTTTGACTACTAATCTGCCGATATTTCCCCGTTTCTCAGCCAACCGCTTGTCAGGGTCGCACGTTACACACACTCAAAGTTCCAAATCGCAACTCGTCATCTGCAATGTAACCACGGAATTCTGCGGTCACCAAGGCAAGATGTCTATCGCAGAAGTGCTACATTCTGCCGCGGCCATGACGATCGACACGAGCGCCGACAAGCCTGCCACGCCTCTTACAGCCTCGCGTTTTGTCACACTGTCCTCTCGCGTCACGCCGGTCCTTAGCGAGCAGGAGTTTCAACGCTTGAAAGCCCACCCGCCTGCTTCACGGCAGCGTCTCCTCAAGGCTGCTGCAGACAAATTCGCCAGCTCTGGCGCGAGCGTCTTTGTCCACTATGCCGAGCCTATCTTGCAGGAGCGCCGTAAGGCAATCCTCCGTTCCGGCTCTACCAAGAAAATCTACCACAGGACAGCTGCACAGCTCTGGCCGAATCTCCGCCATGAGGACCAATTCTTCTGGAACGAGGTCATCGCGAGACAGCTGAGATTGAGTCTGAAGCAAAAGACGCTCAGCTACGAAGAGTGCTTGAAGTATGCAGGCAAGATTGAGGATGTCCCTAACTGTCTCTACTATGCCGAGTCGGCCGTCTGTCGCTACCTAGGCATCGAAGGACCAGATCCGCCAAAGCCTGATCTTACTGCCACTGCTGACCCGGTCACGTATGCAATGGCGGTGGTGATAGATGCTGTGGAGGATGGAGCTGCAGGCAAAGTCCTTACGAGCTTCGGTCTGGCGGGCGTGCCACAGCCACAGGTCGAGGAGGAGGAGGAGGAGGAGGATGACGACGACGACGACGTCGAGCAGCTTCTCGACACCTTGCAGCCACGCTTCGAGTATACCCGCGACATGCTGTATGGTCACTTCGCTAGGTACGATCTTGACCAAGTCCATAGCGCAGAAGGCCGCACCCAAGTCATGTTGCTTCGCCACCTCTTGGAGCGCTTGGACAATACCGGGAAGGAGCTCTTTTACTACTATATGGTGCCGCGTCTGTGCAAGCAGTATCAGCCGCCCCGCAATGGCAGTACCGTCATGAGTCTGGCTCATGGAATATGGGCACTCTTGGTTGAGAGGGAGAAGGAGAATTGGTGGGCTGCAAATTCTATGGCTAAACAACAGCTCGGGAACGGAGATATTGAAGGGCTGGTGTTTCTGGAGCTGGGAAGTCTGGATGATAAGGTTACGAGCCTGCACGATATGGCTGAGAGGGCGTTAAAGCTGCATGAGCAGAAGAGGAGCAAGGCTTGAGAGGACTTGCAAGGGACTGTTAGTGCCTGCAGCAGCATCGGATGGCGATGCGCGCACGAGAAGTGCAAGTGTGCGAGATACGAGACAATGTATAATGGAGCTGTAACCTTGTGGGGACATGGTCTCACGCGAGCGTCTCCGAGATGCGTGGTGTCCGTACATATTTCACCAGCTACGCGAAAGACGCACAACCTGTCCTTCACCGTAACATCAACTAGCCTTTTTTCGCCTCGGACATCCACAGCACACACTGGCCATCCGCATATCGCGGCAATGCCACGCTGCAGATTGGCTGTACGACAGCTCACGCGCGGCTTGCGAAACGCACACCACTGCATTTCCCTGCCTTCAGCTCGTGGGCCCACGCAAGCAGCTCCTCGCCATGCACATCAACCAATCGCCCAAGATCTCAATGCCCTCTATTGCCGCCTGCAGCCAGGACTTGTATTGTTGGACCAACTGGCAGACCACCACACGTTTCGAAATCTTTTTCGAAGCACGGGTTCATGATGCAACTACATGTAACAAGCCGGGCCTCAATACAGAGCGCGCGTGTTTTCGCTGTGATCCTGATAGATCCAACTGTGTATTGCCCGGAGCAGATAATGTTCTCGATTGAGCTGGCTGCGTCTGCTGAGTCGAGACCGGCAAGAAGATGGTGCGCAATGCCGAAGCACACCCGCAACAAAAGGCAGCATTTCTACACGCCTAAGAAAGCTTTTATCTCCTTCACCATGAACTCCGTGTCTTCCTTCGCACCTCCACCACCACCTGCAATATGACCCCACACAGTCTCAATCACACTCAACTTCCCCTGCTTCAAGTACTTCACCTCCTCCTCATTATCCTCGGGAGGAAAGTACTGATCCGTCCGACTAGGCATTACCAACACTCTCGCCTTGATCCTCGACAAAGTCTTGCCCAAATCCCCTCCATCCTCAGGATGATACAACCCAATATCGCCCTTCTGCCACGTATCTAGCAGCCAAAGGTTATCATTAGCATCCGCGCCCTTGCCCGACCAATACGCCTCCACAAATTCTGGCAGAGAAGAGAACCCCAACTCTGTCCATTTATGCTGCCGGAACCAAGGTTGAGAAAGGGCCCAGGTGACGTAGACTCTACTGAAGGCTTTGCAGCCCTCCTTTGCAGGTTCCGTGTAGTGGCCATCATGGTAGTCTTTCGCTGTGATTAGGGCATATTTCGGTCCCTCAAGGAAGCACCAATTATGCCAGCTCGTCTTCGCGCTGCCAGCAATACAGACGATGTTTTCCACAAAGTCCGGGAAGAGGGTAGCCATGTGGTAAGCTTGCTGCCCGCCCATGCTGAAACCAATGTAGGCGAAGAGTTTCTTCACACCCAGCTTCTCGCATAAAGCATGTTGGAGGCGGATATTGTCTTCATACGTGACGTGTGGGAAGTTGGGGCCATTGTATGGTGGTGCCTGGTTGGATGGTGAAGAGGATTCGCTTCCGGACAGGAGACCAGTGACTATGATGAAGTATTTTGATGGCGACAGGATGGGACTTTTATGGGCGTTCGAGTCATACAGAAAGTGAAGGGTGGATCCCAGTTTGCCGCCATAGCAGGTGGGTAGCAGAACGGCTGGATTGGACGGGTCGCCGAATGTCCAGTATGCTAGTCTAGCCGGGAAGTCGAGGCCTGGTGGGTCCGATTGCCCGGAGAGCTTGAGGGTGTGTTCGAGATACTGCGTTTCTGGCATCGTGATTGTGGTCGATTGTGTATGGAGCTATGATACAGCGAGTTAAGTTGTACACAAAGCTTTCATGTCTCACTGACATGGAGAATGCATGGGGTATGTTCATCGAGCGCAGAATCGCGGGGCATGGTGGGTCCAGAGACTATGCCAAGACAGGCAGGAGGTTGGCTGACATGGGGACGAGGTCTTTTGCCTTCATTCTTGCATCTCTGAATGATGGTGTCCAGTCTCTGTGACGTGGGACGAAGCACTTGCTTAACACTCGTCCAATAGCATTGATCGAGGATGTCGGCTTCACCTCTACTGGCTGAAAACACTGCCGATACGCCAGTCATTGCCATCTTGTACCGGCAGGGCACATCTTGGAGAATAATCCTGCATATCAATTTCAGGCCTCCTCGGATCTCTCAGCTACTTTTGTTGATCTGCACCCTCTTATCCTCACCACCACTCACAATGCCCACCTCCCTGTTCCAATCAACCCCAAACACCTTCACACCATCGCCTGACACACCCGTCTTCGGCTTGCCCTTCGCACTCTCCCTCTCGATCACATACACAGCATCTCCCACCCTTTCGGTTCCAGCCTGATTCCTCACAGATCTGATATCCCAAATACGACACGTACCATCATGACTCGCCGACACAAGCTGGTACGAAGAACTAGGATCACGAGCAAGTGATACCACAGCATTCGCATGGCCTCTCAGCGTCATTGCCGAAATGGTCGTTGACGATGCTCGGGGGTCGATGAGCGTGATGTGTCGTGCTGATGTTCCTGTGGCAAGGAGCGAGCTGTCGGGTAGGTGGCATATGCTAAACAGAGATTGAGCAGTCGTTCTTGTATCAACGCAAGTGGATGTTGTGAGGTCCCAGGTCTTGACGCAGTGATCCCACGAGGCTGAGTAGGCGACGGTGGCGTCTTTGCCGTCGAAGCAGACGTCGGAGACTTGACTTTGGTGACCGTCAAGCATGCTTAGCGGCCCTTTCTGCGGGACCGACTTTGCGTTTGACAGCTTGCGACGCTTGTTTGCAGAAGGCAAAAGACCCTCTGGTGGTGACGGGAGCTCGGCCTTCTTGGTGCTCCATACGCCTATTCTGTGATCTGCACCGGCAGAGAGTATTCTCGAGCTGGCTTTGTGAATAGCAAGGCTATCTACTGAAGCTTTGTGGCCATACAGCTCGAGCGACGGAGTAAGTGTAGCTCCTCCTTCGGTATCTGAGTCGGCGTAATTCCAAACGCGAACGGTACGGTCAACGCCACCACTGACCACGTGTGACGGATCCAGGTATCCTGCAGACTTCACGGACGCCGTATGACCTGGGCCAGTTGCAACGATCTCATTCGATGCATTCCAGACTCGAAGCAAGCCATCGTAACTTCCTGTCAAGATTCTCTCCTTGCCTTCCAAGACCGCTTCGCCACCAGCTTTCGAGCTCGCCGACAATACGTCGACGCTCGAGACCCAGTCATCGTGCTCGTATGAGGCCTGGTATATCGGTGGGACGAGCGCTTTGACGTACTCTACTGAAAGAGTCGTCTCTGCACTGATGCCATTTTGTGTAAGAAAGTCGTCAAGCGAAGTCCGCAGAAATTGGCCATTGATTAGGAACTCGAGCGGTACGGGCTTTTCTGTCTCCAGTAATCTGTTGACCAATGTCGAGAGCTGGTATCGCTTAAACTCTGTTGACACGAGTATGGGCCCGGTATCTTGCGGAAGCTCTATGTCCTCATTCCGTGTCCGAAGGTGGATGCGCACCTGCGACGTCCGGCCGGATGTTGTCGCCGTGACTGTTTCGGTCGTCATGCTTGACCACTATTCATAGGCTCCTGCAGATCCACGGATGAGTGGCAGGCGATGTCAGTGGTATCCTGACTTGTCTCGCCTACTGTCACATGCAAATCTGAACTTTTCAGCTGCAGGGTCGCGTCAACTGCGGAGCCGATCGGCGCGGTGTGGCCCGAGTTAGCGTCTTCACATGCTCGAGCATTCATGCTCTCTGCATGACGTGGAGGGGTGTGCAGAGAGCATGCTCCACCATGCATGTCAGCTCGTCTGCCTCCAAGACCGCTCATTCCTTCTCTGCCTCACCTCTCATTCCTCGTTGTATCAGCAGACTCAAAGATCACCGTATTGCTCATAGACCGAGTCCATAAGCGCTGTTTCAGAGTCGCTCAAGCTAAGCAAGCTAAGACTGAAGATTTACATTCGTCTTTGTTTGGCAGCTGTCCTCGTGCTCACTCAAGCAACTTCACCTAACGGCATCGCTACGATAGCAGAGCGATTATGAGCCACCCATTGCCAGAATTGAGCGATTTCGATGCCCCAAAGCTCAAGCCCAAGCCGCGGGGACGCATCTTCGACCTTTCGTCCGCCCCGCCGTCACAACCTTCAACACCACCGTCCGACGCATCAGGCTTCTCCAACGAGTTACAGCCGCTGACAAGACCAATGGCCGATGGAGCGACTACGCCGAGCAGGACGAAAAGTCTGCTAAATCTCACAGCATCGACGCTGTTCGGCATCTACCAGCCAACGGGCTACGCAACCGACCGCGAAGAGCCATCGACACCTTGGGGCACGGGAGCAGAGACACCAATCGACAGCCAGAGACCGTCTTTTGACTTTACGAGGAGTGATATACCAGACACATATGTGCAGAAGCAGGCAAACGGACACAGCAAGCTCAGTCGGAAGAGCACAATACAGACACCACACCAGATTCCACGAAGGGGTTTCAAGGGTTACGTCTTACCACTCGTGGCACGAACGGTAACGCTGTTCACTGTCGGGATACTATATGGCCTGCTCATCAGCCACCTCCACGACCGACAAGAGCTAGCACCGGTGAAAGTGGAGGGCCTGCCCGCAGAGCACGGCTCGTGGCCTTATTTGGGCTTCTGGGGCGTAGTAGCCGTGCTTTTCGGCGAAGCACTACCATATGTGGATCGACTATGGTCAGACGAAGACGACGAGGCAGTCACGGAACCCGAAGACAAATCCGAGCGACGACGCAGCGGTCACGACTGGCTAGATGTGGTGCGGTCCATCGGTGCCTTCGTAGGTGTCGCATTCGCGATACGAAGACTCTCGTGGCAAAGTACGCTGCAGATGTCGCTCACGCTGGCGCTTGCGAACCCAGCTATCTGGTTCGTCGTTGACCGCTCTTCCGCTGGATTCATACTCTCAACGCTCGTTGCATTGACAGGGACAGCGGTCCTGCTCGGCACCAATCTTGCGCTCGTGCCGTCACCATCGCCAGATGCGTATGCACAGTACCAGGCCAGCAGCATCAATGGTACGAATGGCAGGCTGCTGAAGGAGCAGATGGTGCTAGGCGTGTTTAGTCACGAGAGCGTGGGTGTCGCAACGTGGATTGCGAGTGTATTGTTCGTGAGCGCAGTGTGTTTTGGGAACATTGGCAGGAGACTGGCGCCTAAAGTCGCGTAAAGGCACTGCTCAGCCTATGTAGTTAACGATATCCTGAGTTTACCTAAATCTGAACCCTGAACACTGCCGTGTGAACATTTAGTGAATGCGTCTGGGTGTTACCGCCTGGCGACCTCTTCTCCATAGTCCTCCTGAGCCATAGGCGTGTCATGCAAAGTCTCAGCCTGCTCCTCGTCCATATTCATCGACCGTTCAGCATATGAAGCATTCCCGTCTTTGAGCCCCGCAGCTTCACCCATCTTCGCAAGAAGCTCAGCATACACGCACTCATTAGCTCGGCCCTCCTGAGCTACAACTCTCAAACGCGGCGAGGCCTCAAAGACTGCCTCCCCTGCCTCCTCCATCGTAGCGAACGAGAACACTGCACGCGGTGCCGCAACCTGCTCCGCGAAATCCTTCAAACACTTCTCATCCTCCAAACCGCCGATGATGAACCTTGTCTCGCCCTTCTGGACTAGATCATCCAAAACCCGTCGCATGAAGGGCACAGTGAGATACCGATGCGGCACCCACACTCCCCACTTCATAATATTCTGCTTCAAGCCCTGTGAATCCAACTCCCCCAGCATCTTCCGATCACCTGCTTCTGCATACTTGAGCAAGAGTTCCGGCACATTGACGTGAGAGTAGTGGAAGTCCTCCGCGAAGAGCTCGCAGATGCCTGTGACTTGCCGGCGCAGACTCGAGGGCGCTGTCACTAAGACGACGTCCAGAGCTGGCTTCGGCTGCTCGATTGGTGGCAGCTGTGAGAGGTCCTTGGTTGTGTAGAGACGTGATTGGAGTTGGTAGCCAGGGCTCCAGGGGACTTTGCTGCCATAGAGGCGTTCCTCGCGCTCGCGAAGCCGGGAAGGTTTGGTGTTGTGCCTGGCGTACATGTAGCCGCTGCTGTACTGCTCGTCGAATGGCATCGTCTATGTCGTATTGCTGATGGTGTTCCTGCTGGTTAGGTTTACCAATCTGCAGTAGTGAACTGTAAAGGCGCGAACCCAACTTTTCTCGTTTGTTTCAGCCGCCTAGCGCGATCTCATTCGGGAGGGAAACATGTGAAAGTGGGGCTGAGAAGAAGATGGGTTGCCATTGTCTAACATATGGCTACAAGTCGTTCTATAATGCTCGTCAATCATCATTATCCGCCATGAACAGGTCATTACCTGAAGGGTATCTTTCGAAGAGTACTGCTCCTTTAAAACTGCTTTTGTCCAAGCCTTGACGCCTGTACCGTTTTGTCTGTCCTGCCGAGCCGTCCCATCTGAGCATTTCACCCTCTCTTCTATCATAACTTTCGTTGTCGAGCGCCACCGTGATACGGCTGCCACTCGAGCAGTGCATTGTAGCACTACGCCACCACATCGTCATGCTGTGGCACGATCACATGAACGCCCTCGCAATCTGCATCAGACTGCCCGCGTTCTCCATCAACCCTCCTCCGCCTCCTGACCTCCCCACGCCATAGCCTGAGCTTCCATAGTACCCTCCACTACCCCTCGAGTAGCTTGTCCTGCCGTCCAGACCTGGGATTTTGACACCGAACTGCCTCATCAGTCCATGGATTGCACCACCGGCACTAAGCAACGGCACAATCACCGCGAAGAACGCCTTGACGGGATGCCGTCGCGCATAGTACCACAGCTCTTTGATCATCCTCTGCAGCTTGTGCACCAGGTAGCTGATATACCCATCTCTTGGGCGCCGACCATAGTACGAGGACGAGCTCCTCCCGCCGAAGGCATTGAAGGATGAGAAGACACCTCGCGATTGCGATGAGTAGCCGTGATTGCCAGTGCTGCTGCCGCCGAAGAAGGAGCCTGAAGTTGAGCGGTGGGCCGAGGGCCGGACGTAGTAGCCCTGACTTTTGGTGCTGCGTGCGGGAGATGCGCCTCGAGAGCGGGACGTGTGGTGGGTGGAGTGAGGACGCAGGCGCTCGCTATCGCTGTACGAGCGGCCTTCGAATAGACCCATGGCGATACGTGATTTGTCGCCAAGACTGTTATGCAACGGGAGTGCGAACCAATCGGTGCCTAAGCGAGCTCGACAGTTGTTGTGAAAACGTGTGATGAGAGGCACAAGCACGCAGATATATGACCTGGTCGTCGGGTCTCTATGGAGTGTACGAAATGACAGCGGCTTTACTATGGCAGAACGCAGTGCAGCCTGACTATGGAGCTGGGGAACAGTCTGGACTGCGTGGACCTGTGGTTGTTTGGAGGCTGACCGCCAGCTTTGGTCTTCTCACGCGGTGGTTGGGGGTGAAAGCGTTGCGTCTTACTACTGCAGGCATGGCGGCCGTTTGTGCACGCCATCAACCTTGTCGTGCGGCTCTTCCACAGTGTACCCGTGCGCTGCTTCGTCTCGTAAGTCCACGGTGGTTAAAAGCAACAAGGTAATATTTGAACACTCGAGCATATGCATTCAACATCCTCCACCCGAATTCTGGCAATAATGACAAGGACGGCAAGACGGCTCAACGCCGATCTTTCGCCCCGAGTCAGTTGCTCATCTGAGAGCACCTGCTGTTTTGGGATCCAGCGAGATACAAAGTTTTGCCACCTACTTGTAACCTCCCACGAATGTAAGCGACACGCATGACGACTGAGTCGCACAGGGAGCCTACAGCCTGCTACAATTGAGGCCTTACTTGCGTACTAAAGGATGGGCATTCTGATCGCAAACCTCACGCAATACCAAGCCTTCTATCAAGGTTATGGCTAACGCCACCGAATCTTTACCTAGATGATCAATAAACTACAGCATGCCTAAAGCATCGCCCAACCCCTTGGCGCGCCGGAAGACCTCGAGCAGCTCGCCTTTCAAGAAGCCTTCCACGCCAAAAGATGACAGTACTCCGCGGCTGCAGGACACTGGCTCAACGCCTTCCCTGGCAAGCAGCAGGGTACCTCAAGATGTGATCAGCCTCATCAGATACATCCAGGCGCGGACATGGCAGGATGTGCCCGATCGAGCGGCCGGCATGGGCAGCGAGCGCATATCCGAAGTCTTGAGGTTTCGAGCCTCGTTACCGCCCATCGTCAGCATAGCGCACCTCCATGCTCTAAGCAGCAGTAGCACCAAAACCGAGCGCGAGCTTGCTAAATGCATCTCGCAAGGCGTCGTGCGCAGGCTCACAATACCTGGACGCGGCAAAGGTGGAAGCGCGGTGGGCGAGGGCGTCGTGCTGGTCAGCGACTGGAAAGAGCGCCTAATGGCAGAGCAGGGCATACGTGAGGAGTTGAAGATAAATTACATGGTCTTGCTGGATCGAAACCCGGCATCGGCCACCGTTGACATCAAGACGCTTACGAACGAGGAGGTCCGAGAGCTCGTGACAGCAGGCTTCCTCACCTCGCCCTCCTCAATCTCCTCTGCTGGAGCTTCCCCTGTCAACGGCTTATTCGCAGCGCCAGGGTCCTCAAGCTTGCTTAACATCTCTTCGGCGGGCTACCGTGCCGCCACTGGCACTGAAGAAGCCGTCGGAGGCTACGGCGCCGTTCACGAATCCGGCGGCAGCGGGAGCATGCTCGCGACCCGCGACACACGCCCTTCTACCATCCAGCCAACTCAAAAAATGACGCTGTCGCTCCCTGGCACTGGGGCATATCTCAAACTCCTCACCGAAGCTCGTTCGCAATTACTGCACTTGCTGAAGCAACTGAGTCCGCGATACAAGGAAGCAACGATGGAGCTGCTGAAAGAGAGGTGGGAAGGTAACACGCTGACTGATGCCACGAGTCAGGCCAAAAGGGCAAGAGGGGAGTGGACAGGCGTGCTGCCAGGCAAGACGAAGAAGTGGCGGCAGTTCTACGGGTTGGAATATGAGGCAATACTTGCGGAGTGCGTCGGCAGTGGTGTGATAGAGCTCTTCGACACAGGCATGGGCGCTATCGGTGTAAGAGCGCGATGACGCAGCGCAATTGTCCGCCGGCATAAGATTGGAATGCCACGGTAAGGCGATACCGAAACGAGGTATATGCACGCACTTGTACGAGATTCTGACAGGTGAGATTGAGGCGGAGCGAGGTGTCCGCCAATAAATACTGCTATGCATTGCTATATTGATAACGGGTCCAAGGCGATTACATGATACATGCAACTACGCTAAGGAACAAGACACGTGAAGATATAGAGCGGTACATAACTCAAGCCAATCCGCTTATCATCCCATCATCCTTTCGTATCAACACATGAACATCTTCGTCGTACTCACATTGATCCTGCTCCATTTCTGCCTCATTAGCAACGCTCTCGCAAACTGCGTCGGCCAGTACACGTGGTACAGCCACCAAGCAGGCAACGGATCCCAGGATTTAAAGGTGCCATCCCGCCAGAAGAGCACGTGCTCCAAGAACTCGAGCAAACTTTCGAACACGCCTGCAAACGACGGGCCTTCTGGTGTGAGGAGCGAGAGTAGGGGCAGGAAAACCAACTCCACAAGATCGTGGCCAATCCAGTAGTACTTCTTCGTTGGCGTGATCGGGAATATTGGGTCCGCAGCCAAACCGTTAGGAGTGCCCGTCGAGCTCTTCCGACTGCTCGGCGCACTCTGCTTCTTCGGCTCCAGAAGACTCATATACCCCTTCTCCACCATCTCCGGCGTCTCATTGAACAAGCACACTGCCGTATGCGCGCGCGGGTTGCACTCGATAGGGTAGACCTTGACGTCCCTACCCTTGTCTCTTGCAGCCTTCTCCGCGTCTTCCTGCTCGATCAGGAAGTCAAAGGAGAGATGGCCGGTGAAGGTCGAGCCGCCAGCAAGTGCCATTTCTTGGGTGAAGCGCAGCATGCTGCGGGATAAAGCGGAGTCGGAGGGGAGAGCGCGATAGTGCATTAGGAGTTCGGACGAGGGACAGGCGACAAAAGCTTTGACTTCGCCTTTGATTACGAGGGCGTGGGTGCAGTATTCGGGGCCGCGGATGTATTGCTGTAGGATCCAGGGCCTTTCCTCTGAGATCTCGAGCTTGGACAGGTGGGATTTGGTTTGGGCTTGCGTTGCTAGAGGTAGGAGGGTCATATCTGCGCGCACGGCGTCGTCTGTGCCGATGTACTTAAGTATGAACTTCTTGTTGCCCGCCTTGGCGAGAATGTGTGTTGCTGCCATCTGACTTGTAACAGTGTGAGTTTCTGGGATAGGCAGGCCGATGCTCTTTGTGTAGTCCATGAAACTGTGCTTCTCGTGGAAGCGTTTGGTGGTGGGAACGTCGAATTGTATAGCCTTGCAGTTGGTGACTAGCTCGACCATCTCTTTCGCTACGCCATCCTCGACCGCTGAGGCCACGCCGGAGCACGAAACCCACATGTGCACTTTCTCTCGCCTGATGATATTGAGGATGCTTTGGGTGTAGGCTGCTTGTGCTTCCTGTCCGCTGCCAGGTCTATGGAGCTTGTAAAATGCTTTGACGGATTTGGAAGTCCGCCCAGCAGCGGTAGGTAGGAATGGGTGTTCGAAATCAGCGCCGATAACATTGTGGCCGGCCGAGTAGAAGATTCTTGCCAGTGCCAGCCCTTTGGTCATGCCCACGCCTGTGACCAGAATCGTCTTCGGTTCGAAGTATGGAGTATGCGGTGACCTGATATTCCGTCGTCTCTGCACTTTCTTTGCAGGAAAGAAGAGGCTGAAGGCATAGCTCCAGAACACGATGAACGTGTCGAGTGGTAAGAATGCAAGACTAAGTAGTATCAGTGCAATATTCTGGGCCGCGTGAGCCAGCAGTGGTGAGTGTGCGTCTAGCATGACGATTGACTCGCACGCATGAGAGCTGCTAGGCAGCTGGAAAGCACGGTGGGAAACTGGCAGAGATTCGAACAGATGGAAGGTAGAGCTTCGACCAAAAGGAGATAGAGATAGAGAGCTGTCACATGCAAGACATCAAGACATGTGAAACCAGCGATTCCGAATGGGCCTCATACGTCACCAATGATTTGTGCGTGGCAGGCAACTCGTGCCGCAGCGGTCGTGCCGCCCCAATGCCGGCTCGACACGTCTAGTTGAAGCGATAGAAGCTCATACATTGTGTACACGATAAATGGAGAAGAAACGGATTATCAGGCATGAAATGATCATGTTGAGGAAGTCTGTAAGCTATCCACATGCGAAGCTGTCCACGATCAGACCTGGAAGGGCGGGCAACGGCGCCGAGGTTCTGCCGGATCAGCTTTGTGGCTGCCCCTTCTTTGCACTCGTGTCTCGCCTACTACCGCGCGACGTCCGCATGCCCATGCCGCCTGTGTCCATCACTTGTGCCCAAGAGATGCCGCAGATCAAGATTGGGCGCGCTTTGGGCAACCCTACTCTGCGTCACGCGAGCTCCTGCAGAGCGCATGCATGTTCTCCTCTTGCTCAGCTTTCTTCACCGACACATCGCGAGATTTCGATACCGTCCTAGTGAGCATTAGACACAAAACTGCACTTACGTAGTGGGGCAGGGACGACTTACCGGCACACCAGTTGGCTCGAAGCTGTTGACCAACTTGCTGTCGTACACCAAATTCGGGTTACCAGGACTTGCTGACAACGCCTCTGATTCACCCCTATTGGCGTACTGCTTTACCTGCCTGTCTGCAAATCTCGAGTCCGGGCCTGATTGACCGTTGGGCAGCTCTGCAGCCTTCCGCTTCTCCGCTGGTGTGCTACGCACATACTCCAGATATGGCGGGTTCCCAGGCTTGATGACATTGTCTGCCGCCAACACTGAGCCCGGCGTCACGAGCTTCAGCTCCTCACACAGCTTCAAATCGGTCTTGTAGGCCGGCTTGTAATGGTCCAAGAACATAAGGTCGACGTGCTTTAACGCTCCGGAATCATAAAGGCGCTTGATAGATGCATCGCTGGAGCCAATTTCGACCTTGACGATATCGCTCAGACCAGCCAAGTTCACAAGCGACGCAATGACCGCTCCGAATTCCGGGTTGCGCTCCAAGCTGAAGTACCTCTTACCTCCTGCTTTACGGACTGCGTCGCCAAACAAGATGGTGGAATAACCGATGTATCCGCCGAGCTCGACCTACCTCTTCAGATCAGCCGCTGCTAGGCTGGGGCAGACACAAACTTTGAGAGCGCCTCTACCATTGTCTCAGGCTTGACTTCTGCTATAAGGTCGGAAACAATCTTGCCCTTATCTTCGCCGACATTCATGAGATACTTCTTCTTGCGACCAAACTCGTCAATGGCTTCCAAGACCTTTGTTGGATTGCCACGGAGCTCTTCGACATTGGGTTTGCCGTACACAAAATGGAGGAGCTCAATCTCGCGGCCATCGTCAAAGAATACTTCTTCTTGCTCTGCGTAAGCCTTGCTCTGGTCGAATTCAGGCATTGTGAACGTCTACTGTCAAAATGTGCTGACACAAAACGGAGTGACAAGGCGAAGCTATTGAAGGAATGTGTTACACGCTCACGAGCGGTCAACAACGGCTGAGGAAGAACAAATTTCTGAGCTGCACCACGTTCTCTCGTGACCCCGGCAACGGCACTTTTCAGCAACGACACATTGGCCGACGAAGATGACTAGCTCGCTGGTACGAGGCACAAGCGATTGGCAATCCCCGCTGAACCCACCAAATCGATGATGCCAGGCGTCCGCAGCTTGACGAGAGCTTGTTGTGGACTCAGCAAAAAACGTGCCTCCAGCTGTCATGTCGCCGTCATTACACAGCACTTGCGGATGCTATACTTTCTGCTTCCCTTAGATCGGCAATGCTGTGCGCTGAGCTTGTTCTGCACTGCAGGGATTGCGAAATGCCCCGACGCCACTTTTGAGGTGAACCCCTCGTTCGTGCCCCGCGATCTCACGTGAAGCGATTCCACTTTCTTGGAACCAGGTCCGACGTGTGGTCGATAGCCATGAATTCGCAGGGAAAATGCGTACAATGGCCTGCCGTCCAAGCAGGACAGGTGCCGCTGATCGTTGTCAATCAGTGCGTGGGCAACGTCGACTTCCACGCAGACAAAATCTTGGTTCTCGACCATTGAATTCCTCGCGAATCTGCTACCCGCTTCTTAGTGTAACCCAATCTTGCAGATACAGTGGGGTACAATCGAGAAGGCTAACGAGGTCTTTCCACTTCGCCAGGCCTTTTAAGTGGTGCCCTGGCTCCAGACACGCGGTTGAGCACGCTGACAGCTTGCCGCTTCGAACCTAGCATCAGTTGCACAAGGAGCGCCAATGTGTTAGCCGCAGCGGCTTCCTGGATTATCCGGATGTACCAGCATCATCACAGGTTTTGTTGACGTATTTTGTTGCCCTGGCATTGTGCATGCCGGCAATCCACTCCTCTCTACGCATTCGTTTCGAAGGTTTGCTGGGACCCTGCTGGTATGCAGACTCTACCATTGGCTTCTTTGGAGATCACGCCGTCGCTGCCAATGCAATGGCTTCACCCGGGAACGCCCACTAGAATGTTGACGTTATACGCTCTTGCGGACCCAGAACGGCAATGCTTGCCTTTTGCCGATCTTGTACGAGTGGCAGCGAGGCATGGCTTCTTACAAAGGTAAATATAAGGTATCATGACATCTCCAGAGGAAACTCTCTTCTTCTCCTACACCTTCTCCTGCCCCTCTTGCGGAATTTTTCCTTCACTCCTGTGTAAAAATTGTTTCTCAGCATTGTCCATCATGTCTGATATGAAGGCCTCCGTCCAGGAGACCAAGGCTGGTTTCCACGTTGAAGGCTACGAGAAGATCGAGTACGACTTCACCTTCATCGACAATGTCTTCGACAAGAACAAGGACGAGCTCGCGCAGTGCTTCAAGCGCTGGCAGCGATGCTTGGCCGTCATGGACTTGAACATCTTCAACATGTACGGCAACCAGATGCAGGAGTACTTCGACCACCACGGGATTGAGCTCAAGATCCACAAGACCATGATTGGCGAGAAAGCCAAGTCTCTGGAGACATTTACAAGCATTGTTGACTCCATGACCGAGTTTGGTGAGCACCGCAGTGCAAAGAGATGAGAAAATCTGTGAGACTGACGTGAGGTTAGGCATTATCAGGAAGGAACCGGTTCTAGTTGTCGGAGGCGGACTGGTAACCGACGTTGCTGGGTAGTACACATACCAGACACCGCTGAAGATAACTTCAAGGCACTCTGGCTAAATACCCTCCTAAGCGGTGTCCAACCCTCAAGAAAACTATTATGCTAACCAGCCCATAGATTTGCTTGCGCGGCTTACCGACGCAACTCCAACTATATCCGTATCCCAACGACAGTCATTGGTCTGATTGATGCATCAGTCTCGATCAAGGTTGCTGTGAACTATGGCAACTACAAGAATCGCCTTGGTGCCTACCATGCACCTCAGCACACCTTCCTCGACTTCGGCTTCTTGAGGACTCTGCCAGAGGCTCAAATCAGAAACGGATTTGCAGAGCTGATCAAGATCTCGTCTTGCGCGCACTTGCCAACGTTTGACCTGCTGGACAAGTACTGCGAGCAGCTAATCGGCACCGGTTTCGGCCGCATGGACCACGCCACGAAGGAGGTCCGCGACGCCGCGGACAAGATCAACAGGGCTGGTATCTACGAGATGTTGAAGCTCGAGACGCCAAACCTCCACGAGATTGGTTTGGACAGAGTAATTGCTTACGGTCACACGTAAGTTGCGCAACAATACATCAGACGTAGGACGTTGCTGACCACTTTGCATTAGTTGGTCACCGCTCCACGAGCTCGTCCCAGACGTACCCCTCCGCCACGGCCACGCCATCTCCATTGACATGGCCTACTCTGCCACTCTTGCGAACCAGCGCGGTTTGCTTAGCGACGAGGAGCACCGCCGCATTCTTAACCTTTTTTCACGAGCAGGCCTGTCCATGGATCACCCGCAGTTCGACGAAGACATTCTTGACAAGGGTACCAAGGCTATCATGAAGACCCGTGATGGTTTGCTCAGAGCAGCTGTTCCCAAGCCTCTCGGCTCTTGCGTCTTCTTGAATGACGTTAGCCAGGAAGAGCTGTTCGCAGCTTTGAAGAAGCACAAGGAGATTATGAAGGAGTACCCGAGACAGGGTGCCGGTCTCGAGGCATTCGTCGACGCAAGTGACACTGGATACACAGTCAACGGACAAACGCCCGTCGAGAGCAAGAGCAACGGCGTCAGCGGTGCACTGAAGAAGTCGGTCATCAACGATGATGCGTCGACCAATGGCCATGCGAACGGAGCCAAGCCCGAGAACGCTGTGAAGCACGCGGCAGGTGTCGACGCTGACAGTGCCCTGACAAATGGCTCTGTGAACAAGCAGACAAACGGTGTCAATGGCGCTAACGGGCATGTCAATGGTCATGCATAGACTTCTGGACTGTTGCATGCGCGTGGCATTGACGGGTTAAGAACCATAGAAGAAGACAAAAGTTCTTGGGTGCCCAGATAGAGCAAAAGTCAGAATTCCAATCGTATTTCTTTGCACACTAGTGTTCCACAATCCTTTTGCGTGGTGTTCATTGGACTCTTGACTCAAGTGCGAGGACATGGCTGCATTGGCGACGTGGTTGACCATGGGCAGCCGAAAGCTTGGTTGTCCATGACTCCGTGAACCGCCTCGCCCATGCACATGCCTGACATGTGGTCTGGGCACCTTTCTTGTAGCGAATGGCGGCCCGTCATTCATAGCACTTACGATTCGCGCATACTGAAGAATAAATCCGACTGCTAGTAGGCTATGTGACCGAATATCGAGTACTGTCGCTGAAGCGAGGACAATTGCTGGTTTCTGCAATTCCAAATGGAGAGCACAGCGGCGTGACCACAGTCTCTCCAGAATGTCGGTGGCTATCCCACCTTGATCCTCTGGGTCGAGCCATTATCATTGCGCCCGCTCGCTGAAATGTTCGTGCAAGTTCGAACGGCTGTCAGCTAATTTCTTGCATGGTCAGATAACGTTTGGCCTGTGAGATTTAACCGATTGGGATATTCCCTGAGGAAGACTGTGATATCTGCAAAGCAATTCTCTCAAATATCATTATTGCAGGTGGTTGCTGGCTTTCACATCGTCGTCACAGCGACCATGCCGCGCGCATCCCTCGTGCCATGGGGAAATTGTTCATCGTATGCGCAAGCGACGCCGCTGTTCCGCCACCAAGCAGAGGTGGTTCCTCAGTTCAACCGTTCCCGTTTCGGCCTGATCAGCTAGCTAAACCGAGGTCCCAGTGCAGATCACATTCTGGCCTTGAGAGGGTCGACGCGACATGAATACTCATGAGGCCCTACTGTTGTAATCAACGACAAATCCATGGAGCGTCGGACCTGCAAGACGCAGGAGGCCAAGCTTATAGAGTCAGGACGAACGTGAAGGATCTTGATCCCTGCGCTCTATTTCTTGTATAAGCCTGCCTCGTGGTGGGTGTGATAGACTTCTCGCTAAAGCTTTATCACATTGTCCAGCATACCCCTGCATGGTTTGCATGGCAGGGGTAGTATTGAACGCAGGCCCAAAGGTAGAAAGCGATTTTGTTACTGTGCATGTTTTGCACTGACAGTTGCGACAAGCATACTGCGGTCGACCGACACTGATCTGTCCCGACATATCGTTGTTTTGAAGGTATTATGACACGATGAACCAGTCAACCTCTGAAGCTTGAGATTCGCGGACTGGCACAAGCTTCCCCCATCACGTTTCGCTAGCCCACCGTCGACGCTACGAGTCTCGGTGCATCTGGTGCATGCTTAAGAGGTGCACAGCGCCCTGGATGATCTTTTTGACGATTTCGTGAAGCAGCACGTTCGACATGTTCAAGTGAGCGCTGCGGACGTTGTAGCACCACCTGTGCACCGGCGCAGTGGTGTGTTTTCGGGGAGCTGCAGATCAGCAACACAATGAGCACAGCGACCACCACCATGACGAGTCTCCCGCGGCCACATGCTCCGCCGTCGGGGCCACTACCAGCGCTTCCTGTCGCAAAAATTAGGAAATCGCCTTCGAGCATACCAGAGCCTGGTGGGCGGCGCGGCTCTGGAGCATCAGATGTTGGTACAATCACACCCCGCCCGCCCACGCGATCAGTCACGACATCTGGACTACCCACACCAAGGCCGACAAAAGCGCGTTCGACGCCTGCAGTCCCGACGCTGCGAACGGCAGAGGCTTCGACGGTACCTACACCCCCTTCGACCAGCGCAAGCACACCTGCGGTCCGGAAGACTTCGAGCATCGGCGCGTTCCCTGTGCCTCCCAAGGGAACATCACGAGTATCCAGCCTGCCGCCCAGTCCATTGGCGACGTCAACATCACTGTCAGATATTCATGGCGCAGCGGCCGCCCAGGCCAAGCGTCGCAACCCTGCCAAGCACCGGAGCTCCGAGAGCGGGCTTAAGAAGCCCAAGGCACGAAGCTCTGGCTATGGGACCAAGGCACGGTCCTCCTTGGGTGCCGCTTCGACCTTGGGCTCACCAAGTCTTCTCAACGGCACAGGCGACAGCAACGCTATTTCCAGTGCGAATGGTTCGGATAGTCTTCTGAGTCTCCCATCCCCGTCTGGGAGCCGAAGTTCGTCAGCAGCAGATGGCTCGTACATGACAGACGGTACCGCATTCGAGGATCTTGGTGATGAGATGCCCGCACGCGGCAGGCCGAAGAGCCAGGAGACAATCACTGATAGCAAGAGACATTCGGGCAACAAGGACAGCAAAGGCAATGTGCTGGTAAGCGTCCGAGTGCGACCGGACGCTGGCGGCAATGAGGGCAAGAGTTCAGACGGGGAGTGGATGGTCGATGGACGAAGATCCCTCATATCATATAATGGGAAGGAAGGCGGGGACTACAAATACGACAACGTCTTCTCGCCGCATGACAATAACTCCCGGGTATATGACAGCTCAGCGAAGCGCTTGGTCCGTCGCGTTATGGAAGGTTATCACGGGACAGTCTTCGCATATGGTATGACCGGAACAGGAAAGACGTTCTCCATGCAAGGGACAGCAAACTCACCAGGTGTCATCCCGTTGGCCATCACGGACATTTTCTCCTACATTCGCGAAAACCCAAATCGCGAATTCCTACTGCGAGTCAGTTACCTGGAGATATATAACGAGAAAATATACGACCTGCTAAGTCAGAGTACTCCAGGGCAAGCGCAGCAGGAAGAGATTAAGCTTCGGGAAGACAGTAAGCGCGGCGTCTATGCAACGCCGTTGAAGGAAGAGATTGTGCAGTCGCCGAACCAGCTTTTGCGAGTAATCGCGCGTGGCGATCTAGCGCGAAGAACTGGCAGTACGCAATTCAATGCGCGGTCGTCGCGGTCGCATGCCGTCGTTCAAATAGTTGTGGAATCACGAGAGCGTGGCAACAGCCATGGCGCGAACTTGGACAAGGAAAGCAGAAGGTCAGATCGCATCATGCCTGGCGGCGTGCTCGTCTCGACTTTGTCGCTCATTGACCTGGCTGGATCAGAGAGAGCGGCTGATAACAAGGAACGGCGGACAGAAGGCGCGCACATCAACAAATCGCTGCTGACCCTGGGAACGGTCATTGGTAAACTTGCTGTTGATGACGAGAAGGACAAGGCAGAGGGCGGGAAAACTGGTGTCGACAAGGAGAAAAGCTTGAAGCATTTGCCTTATCGAGACAGCAAGCTCACGCGGCTCCTGCAACCTGCGCTCTCCGGTAATTCTTTGGTCTCCATCCTGTGCACCATTCAATTATCCTCAGCAGGCAGTGCGGCCACTGCGAACTCACACACGGGCGAGACTCTGAACACACTCAAGTTTGCGAGTAGAGCGAAGAACAACATTGTCAGCCACGCCAAGCGGAACGAGTCAAACCCGAATAGCGGAGATCCTGGCAGCCGTGCGCTTCTGGAGCGTTATAGAATCGAGATTCAGGAATTGCGCACGCAGCTGGACCAGCAGAATCGGGCGAAAGCGGAGGCCGAGAAGCAGGAGGAGCTCGAGAGGGACCGTCAGATGGAGGCGGAGCTTGAGCGGCAAGAGCAGTCCCGCCACGAAGAGCAAATGCTGGAGATGCAATTAGCTCGGACGGCTCTGAAGGAACGTATAAGCCACTTGAACAGGTTGATATTGTCTTCCAAGTCGTTGGGCGTCAATTCAGGGCGTTACTCAAGTGCCAGTATGCCGCAAGGTCGGATGAGCATGTACAGCGTGAACGAGTACGGAAGATCGGTCAGCGTCCGCAGCGGCAGGGAAAGCTACAACAGCAGTCGACGAGAGAGCGCCGCCACGTTGGAGGTGCCTACTCCTACTGAACCTGGGCCTAGAGCAAGCCTCTCCGGTGGATCCATCACAATGGGCATATTGCCAGCCGCCCAGGTCTCACACATGGTGTCTGAAGAGAATCCAGTCCTTGAAGAAGACGAGGAGGATGGCAACGATGACGGCGTCGACGGTGAAGGCAACGCCACATTGGCCCAGCAGAACCGCATGCTGCAGGCAGATCTTGCAGACAAGAATCGGTACATTGCCACCCTGGAGAAGCGATTGTTGCAGGCACGACGGACCAGCCATAGTAGAGTGAGCATGCGCTTTACGTCGCAATATGCTGGCCAGGATGGCAATGGCCTGGAAGCCGCAGTCCGGGAAAAAGATAAAGAAATCGATGAGCTGCGAGCGAAGCTGGATGACCAAACGCGCATGGTCACAGCGCTTCGGTCTGCTGCCCGTAAGAGGGATGTCATCGACAGTCCAAAAAGCCTGGCCAGTGAAGATACAGCACGGCCTGCGACATCCAGCGGTGCAAGCAACCATGCAGGTCGGACGTCGCGGTCGTCTAGCTCCAGTTTACGGCTGCACAATGCGCCCAGCCATAGAAGCAATCCCTCAACGACCAGCAGGTCCAGTGTCGGAATCGTGAACTTCTCCAAGACGCCGCTTAGTCCAATCGGTATCCTGAGTCCTGCTCATTCTGACAAGTCTGAACAAGATGCCGAGCGCAAATTCCCGAAGAGCAAACCTCGCCGCCGTAGTGTCGACGAGATGACCATGCTGCTCGACCAGATGATCCAAGAGAAAGTTGAAAGCGGGCAGGTTGTCCATGGCGATCGCGGCAGCTTGCGAGTAAAGAGAGACACAGTGATGGAGAGGGCAGCGATCAATGATGCGAGTTTCACGCCTCCATTGGAGGAAGAAGAGGCGTTGAGTGGTGCAACCCAGGAGCCGGGTCACTGAGCATGTCACAAATGCTTTTTGTGATCTGGGACATGCGCCAGCATGGATGTGATTGGTGTGGACTGCGCATCGTACATGGTTCATGGGCTTATGGGTAATGAGGATCATGCCTTGATGCCATTTTGGACCTGTCAGCGGTCGTTTGCATCGCACGAGGTACTCTTGCACGATTAACTCAAGACATGAATCCAGACAGCGGGATTGCGCTTTGTACAATCCGAGTTTGTGGAAGAGAAAAGGTGGGAAGCGATACCCTTTTGGCGATTTGGCTTTGACTTCTTTGCATCTGTATATTTACTTCAGCTAACTTTCCCCGAGAGGAAGAGGCATTTATTGGTATTATTAGCGACGGTATACGAGAGACGGAGCAGCTCGTGTAGATGATGTTGTCGAGGCTGTGTCTTGCAGGCTTCTCTCACGATTTCTTCGCACGTGCTGGCAACAGTAACCCTGCTTTTTCGCTTTATCGCCAACACGGCGTCTCGCCCTGAAAATTGGCGTGTGGCAGACAGAGTGATTGAGCCCTCGCCTGAGACGTGGCCGGCAGACGTGCTGAGCTCCCTGGCGTAAGGTACCTTAGCTTGGCATTCAGCATCTTCAGGATGATCCCAAATCATCCTCCTGACTCACTTCACGATCGACCTAGATATCTCTATACTACGGAGAATCGTCATCGATACTATTATAAAGCTACGCCAATAGCATCCAACGAAAAGCACGAAAACCTGACCAGTCAACAGGATCGGAGAACGGGGCGGAGCACCGAGACGTCGGCGGAAAACGCGCGGTCGGGACTAGCTTGTTTCAGGTTTGCCGGTCCCATGCACGAGGGAGCTTGGGAGCCACCTCACACTGCAACATCTCCACCCACTATGCGTCTGACAACGTACGTCGCAGGCGTTTGCGGCCCTCCGACTGGGTGCCTCTGCCGTAGATCTTTTTTTCTTGCTTGCTTGCTGGCTGCAGTGCGGGCCTGGGAGTGGTGGGATGAGACAGAATGATGCGGGTAAGACGCTTGAGGAGTGAGTATAGGTCGATCTTTCCTGGCCTGTTTTCTCTTTCCCTTCTGTGCTTCCTGAAAACCTAAACACCAGCCTGGTGCTTGTGCGATCGACTGACTGCGGACTGTAACCTGGACTCTTGGACTTCACTTCTGCTGTGTGCTGGAACGAGGATTTCCTGTGCCTCTTGACTACCGGAGCTGGACTCTTTCTTTCTTTTTGCGGAGCGCGTTGCAGATAATCACCAGGGCACGTCGCAGACGGTTGTACAGAGTGGACTGGGAAAAGCACCATCAGACAATCCTTCTGCAAATTGGACTACAAACGAACACTCGCGACAGACGCAGTACACCAGGTCGGCACTGAGCATCTATGTGGCTGTGATGGAAACATCACTTTGCTGGCCATGAGAAAGTAATCACAGCGCTCCGCTGGACTGCTTGACCGATCGAGCAGTGGTGGTGCTTGATACAAACGCTGGACACCATGCGTGACCGCCGGAACACCAGTCTTTCTATTTCTTCAAATGCCTCCAGCAACTCTACGTCGTCGACACCCTCGCGGAGCAGTCTCAATGAGAAGCGTCCAGCGAGCGAAGCCATGTCTCCTACCCTGCCGGTGCCAGTGACTTCCACTAAGGAGAACAAATCGAAATACCAAAGCCAACGTACAATGGGATTGAGGATATTGACACTGCTGTCGGGTCTTCTGCTCCTGTGGCGGTGCTACCCGTTGCTCTCGTCGTCACCAGCCCTGCTGGCATCCTCGGATCAGGATTCACAGTACGAGCTTGCCGGTGCCGACGGTCTGCCGGACGAGCCGATCGCTCTGATAGTTACAGAAGGATTGCCGGCGCCTAAATGGACAGTGTCCATACCACACAATGCCAGCTTCCCGCTCGAGGGAAAGCAGTACAAGGACATATGCGAGCAAGGTGACGACCTTACGGAGAGGCTTCGGGGCGATTCGATGTCTTGGCAACACTGGAGGCCGCACAAGTCAGCTTACTACGCCAACGATCCGAACTTCTTAGATGTCGCCGATGCGGAAATTTTAGGCGTATTGCCGAAAGGCAGACCCGCCAATAGATCAAATGTATGTGAGCGAAGCTTGACATTTGCGATGGAGACCGAGGACGCAAGCTTCGGGAAGACTCTCCTCTTGCTCTGGATGAGCTATGGATTGGCCAAGAAGGAAGGTCGCGCCTTCTTTATTGATGACTCGAGATGGCCATACGGGAAGTATACCTCCTACTTTGCGCCACCTCCATCACAAGGCTGCTCGCCGCCGCCACCGCATCAGGTACTACCATGTCCGCATGAAGCGAGGCATCTACTTGTATCTGCTGCCACCGCTCCCTGGACATTCGGAAAGGCGTTCGATGAGGAATACACAAGCCTCCGTCGTCGTGGACTGGAGAAGAACCGCGCCGTATACGAGCTCATCAACACAGGCTACAAGGCGCTCTTCAGACTTACAGGCGAGGATGCCTCCTACGCCAGGAACCGTGCTTCCAGCATGAAGGAGGACGCCTCCTCCCACAACGGCGCAGTAGTGGGTATGCAGATCCGTCGAGGCGATCTGCGACCCTTCGAATACCAATTCTCCCGCGACTACCTCCCACTAGAACGCTACGCCACCGCCGCCCGCCACCTCTTCCGCAGCCTGCTCCAAAAATCCGAAGACGTCGACGACTTCACCGCCATCACCGACTTCGTGCACTCCCCTCTCCTCCTCGCCTCCGACGACCCAGACATCTTCAACAACCCGGAGCTCACGCAAGCCGCGGCCCCCTTCACCATCCAAAAAGCACAGGATCGCATCGTCCTCGCCACGAAAGCGGCACTGGATAGAGCCTCGCCCGTCCAACCTGTGCGTGTGCCCGGATCAGCGTATACCAAGCACGTGGACGAAAATTCCGGCTGGGAAGGCGGCTTTTACAGCCGTTTGTTCTTCTCTATTGGCCAAGCGCAGAAAATTTATCAACAGCACACCACCACTACGGAGGTCGTCTCGGAGCAGGCGATGCGGATGCGGGAGTTAGTGGGGCGGGCCTGGTTGATCGATCTAGCGGTTCTGGGTCGTTCGTCGGATGCGGTCGTTTGTGCGGTTAGTAGTGCGAGTTGTAGGATTCTGGGCGTGATGATGGGGTGGGAGGCGCTGGTGGAGGGGAGGTGGGTGAATGTTGATGATGGGAGGCTGTGGTCGTGGGATGGGAGGAGGTGAGTTTGGTGGTGGTGACGGATGGGTAGGAGGGATGTGAGAGGTTTTTGTACATAGTGTAGTGTGTGGAGCGATAGATACCCCATCACGTACGTGTGTTTCATGTTCGTCTCTTTGCGTGTGGAAAAGCTGCTGCTGCGTGAGGTGATCGATTGGTGGTCGTTGATGCTAGGTAGCGTAGCATTGTTCTTGCTCAGGTGAAAAGAGAAGTATACGGATACAAAAAGAAATTCTGGTCTATTTCAAAATTCGCAGACTGCTCTATCTACCCATCAACACCTACGGCAACTGACTCGGCGCAGTCCCACTCACTCCATTCGTCTTGACAGAATCCACCTCGTACTCCCCCTGCTTATGATCCCTCACACTCCGCAACCACCCAAACGAATCCTTCACCTTCCCTTGCTGGATCCCCTTCAACTGCGCCAACAACTTCACCACCGCCGGCCCGGGCTCATCCCCTCCACCCTGGTATTCAAACTTGTCGTTCTTACACCGGTATGTAATACTCTTGATCGGCACCAACGCCGCTGCCGTCCCTGCGGCCATGACTTCGGAGAACGAATTCAGCTCGTCGTATTTGATGGCTCTCTTCTCCACTTTCCAGCCCCATGACTCGGCGATTTGGCAGACGGAGTCGGAGGTCACGGATTTGATTACGTTTTTGCTGTCGGGAACGACGACTGTGATTGCTTCACCATCTTTGGAAGCGTCGCCTTTGATACCGATGAAGCCGGAGGTGCTGAACTCGTCGATTTCGGAGCGGGTCTTGCTGTCGAGGTGGAGAGTGATGCCGAAGCCTTCGTTGCGTGCTCGTTCGCTGAATCGTAAGACGGGCGCGTAGTTGCCGCCGACTTTCGCGGAGCCGGTGCCTTCGGGGGCCGCGCGGTCGAAGTCCTCGAGGATTAAGGCGGAGACGGGGTGCACGCCGTGGTAGACGCCGGTGGGGAGGACGTAGACGAGGAAGGTGTATTCTTCGGGGGGGTTGAGGCCTAGTTGGGCGGAAGAGCCGAAGAGCAGAGGGCGGATGTACATGGCTGCGCCGGTGCGGTGGGGAGGCACGAAGGCGGCGTTTAGGCTGACGGCGAGGTGGACGCAGCGCTCGAAGTGGTCGAGGGGGACTTCGGGGATGGAGATGAAGGAGGCGGAGTGCTGCATGCGCTTGGCGTTTTGGTCGCCGCGGAAGATGTTGATGGTTTTGTCGTCCGGGCCGCGGAAGGCTTTGAGGCCTTCGTAGCATTGCTGGCCGTAGTTCAGGCCGGGGGCCATGCCGTGGAGGCGGAGGAAGGGGTCTTGGACGAATTTGGGGGTGGTCCATTGTCCGGTTTTGACGGAGTAGTGGGATTCAATGTGGCCGTTGACTTCGCGGACTTTGAACCCGACGTTGTCCCAGTCTACAAGATGACCGTTAGTGAGGGATCGATATGTGTAGATTCAACGGATGCATACCGATGGTGTTGACTGGGTCCGGAGGAAAGGTGGTCGCCATGATTGCTGACTATGTCTGTAGTGACTGATGGTTTTCAAGACCCGTTAAAACCCAGCGCTCTCAGACTGTACAAGTGTACGATTAACTAGCACAATGGCTTATCAATGTCTGTATGAAAGTTGGAAACATTATTTTTGGATTTGCCTTTACATGCATCAGCGACCTCGCTGCTGCCCCGCATAGTAGTGGGGGCTGCCCGTGGTCCCGACTGAAAGATCGACGCTTCGGCACGCGTCGGCAGCTAGCAGCAGCCATTCGCGACGCAATGACAGCATAATCCGAAACACACGAGATCCATCTCACCACCACCACGGAATGCTTCCCCCATGTCTCACCAGCGCAAAGCCATGATCGACACAACACAATAATCGCACATCCTCTCCAACATCACCACCACCACCACCTCAGCCTCCTCCACTCGCGCAAAACATGGCCGTCGCCCCCGGCCCCTCCAAACGCTTCGTAATCCTCCTCATCACCATCTCCTTCGGCCTCGCCATCATCTTCGTCTCCGCCTTCCGCAACCAACCTCAAGGCGTGCGACACCCAAATAACCAGCTCAAAATCACACCCGCCCACCATGTCGACGTGCAACAAGCCACGCTCACGGGCCACACCATCATGCCGAAGCTCGGAAACGAAACCATCAAAGCTGAACTAGGTCGCGCGAGCTGGAAATTGTTTCATACCATAATGGCGCGGTTTCCTGATACCCCGACGCACGATGAGAGGGTGGCGCTGCAGAGTTATATCCACCTCTTCACGCGCCTATACCCCTGCGGAGAATGCGCAGCCCACTTCAAAGAAATCGTCGACCGCTACCCCCCGCAAGTGTCATCGCGATCAGCTGCAGCGGCATGGGCATGTCATGTGCATAATGTGGTGAATGAGAGTTTGGGGAAGGAGGTATTTGATTGTGCGAATATTGGCGATTTTTATGATTGCGGGTGTGCGGACGATGAGGAGGGGGAGGGGACGACGGGTTCTTCGACGAGGACGGAGGAGGTGAGGGATAGTGTGGTGGGGGCAGGGAAGCCGGAGATGAGTGTGGAGGAGAAGGAGAGGTTGACGGGGGTGAGGGGGAGGAGGTTTAGTGCGGAGGTGGAGAGTGCGGGTGAGATGCTTGGGGTGAGCTGAGGCGGGCTTTTTGGCGTTTGTGAGGTTCTATGGCAAGCAGGAACATTAAGCGAATATTGGTCAAACCCATGCGGACTCCACACTGGTTCACTTTTTTCGACGGCAGTGACAAGCGTCGCAAGTCTTTTAAGCAGGACCTCGAACCGTGCTTACGGTCTTGGCTGGATATTTGACATGCTCACAAATGATGCGGTCATCATGGTAACCATCTGCTTTGGCACGCCAGTCCGTCAGCACGGCAAGAGAATGGGCAAGGCGGTAGTATACGTGCGCAAAACGGCAGCTCTTTCACCGCACCAAGCTCGCCTACCCGAAAGTTCCTCAGGGACAGCATGATTGTCGGCCGCGCCACCACACCGTCAGCAGGCAGCTCTTTTGACCTTGCGAGCATCATTGACCCAGCGAGCATTACAAGAGACATTCCGATGACGATCAAGAAGAATATCAATGCCATTCGTTGTGCTCAGCCCAGCCAGCCCAGCCCAGCCCAGCCCAGCCAGTCAATGTAGTGAGCAGTTTCTACTTGAACGTCTAGATCCAGTAGGATGGGCTCAGCGCGGTGTTTATTAGGACGGTAGCTGGGCTAGAGTAGTCGTTGAGTTGATAGCGATAGCGATTCCTGTCTATTTGTTCGATAATCGTGTTTTGGCGTTTACGGTTACGTATAGGCCGTAGAAGATGCTGCAATGATGACTAAGTGAAGGGTTTTTCTCTTTTTGGTGCGTGTAGTCTTTGTATGCATATATATAGACGTAAATGTGCAGGACCTAGGGTTTTCCCATGCCTCTCGTTTTTTTTTTTTTTCAATCATACCAAGCAGCGTTCATGCCGAAGCCGGGCTCCTTGATGTCGAGGTGCGCGACACGGCCTAGCAGCTCGTCTTTCCATCTGTACATTTCTACCCAGCCTTGCTCGTCATCAGTCAACGCCAACCACTCGTCGCTCCATGGACAGGGGGAGACGGCGTTGCTGTGGCCTCCGCTTGTTGGGGTGGGGTTGAGACATAATTGCTTCTCTACATTCCCATCTTCTCCTAGCCGGAACGCGGCTATGTAGCCTGTGAGTTTGGGCGAGTTACTCCGGGCTGTCGCGAAGAGGTATCTTCCTGAGGAGGAAGTGAAGACGACATCTGAGCGGTACATTTTTGGGTGGAATTTGGCGAAGTCTGGGGGGATGAGTGGGTATGATTGCCCGGTGTAGGTGGGTGTGTGGGTTGTGGGGTTGATGGTGTAGATGCAGAGACGGTTGCCGGATTCCATGAGGGCGTAGAGGGTCTTTCCTGAGGGGTGGATCTCGACCCAGCGGGGGTGGTCGTCTGGGGATGGGGCTGCGAGGGAGTCGATGAGGGTGAGGTGCCCGGTTGCTGGGTCCTTTTTGTGGGTCCAGATTTTATTGGCCCACATGTCGGCGGAGTAGAGGTATTCTTCCGCGGCGTCGAAGACCATGCCGTGGACGGCGGAGTGGTCGTCGAGAGGGGCGTTTTGGACGTTTTCTTTCAGGCTACCGTCGTCGTTGACGGAGTGGACGTTGATGAAGCCCGCGTGGTCGTAGAAGGGGTTGCCGTAGACGAGGTAGGGGGGTTTCTTGGCGGCGAGCACGAAGATGGCGCGGGTTTTGGTGGTGGCGGAGTTGGCTTGGGGGTGGCCGCCCATGGAGAGGGAGGTTGTGTGCTGGATTTCGGATGGGGAGGTGATTTTGTAGGAGCCCCATTTTTTCATGCCCGCGCCGTAGATTTGCTTGCGGTCGTGGGAGAGGGTCAGCCAGGAGATGGGTTGGTCCGTGGGGATGGGGTGGCGTTTGATTAGTTCGAGGCTGTGGGTTTCATCGTCGAAGGCGACGGTGAAGATGGCTCCTGGTGGAGTCCTGGAGAGGTGTTAGCATTGTCTTATTTTCGTGGTGCGTAGATGGTGGGGCTATGATGGTTTGATAATCACTTGTTGCACAAACAAATGTTGCCAATGGGGACTCGTCTGTCACATGCTCATGCGTGGTGAATATAAGTCTCAAGCACGTACCATGTTCCAATAAATAAATGGTGCTTCATTCTGCTTTTTCCTCCTGTGACCTGCGACGCAATGGCCTGCAATCTAGGTACACTCGTGTGCATTGCACTGAACAATGTACGTGGTAGGTCATCTTGGGTGTTGATAATCACATCGCTAGAGACAAGACCTGGGAAGCCTCATAGCCGTGAGCTCTTGCCGAATAGCAAACCCCGACGTGCCTTCCGACTCCGGAACACGAGTGGAAAAATGATCCACCGCGCGGCTGCAAGTGCGACAAGCAGCCACGTGAAGTGGATCATCCCTGTCAGCCAAATCGGCATTACGTCATTGCAGCGATATCCCAGTCGAGATCTTGCGTGTGGTTGATTGAATGCTCGAGTCAGTGACAGACCAGCCAAGACGTAGCGGTATGCGCTTGATGCGCGCGCAGATCATTTGATGTTCGTAGACGGCCGACGCTTTACTCCCCACGACCTTTTGCCGGGAGCGCAGCGCATCAACATCCGCCCCAAGTCAGGCGTCATGAGCGTCAATCTCAATCCTGAACCTGCGCATCCTTCCGACCCGATCGAGCGCCAAGAACACGATCTCGCTCCCAAAAGTTATGCTGACGCGGTCGACTCAGCACTAGACGCAGACACGGATGGATCAGTAGACGAAGGCGCGATCAAGGAGACCCCACCACGCATCAAGCACACGCGACAAGCATCCGAGCCGCGACCGTATGGCGAGGTGATGGATGAGGACAACGAGAGGAGTTCACCGCTGTCGAGTCCAAGTCTTCGACATCCGCGAGGGAGAATCGAGCGCAGTCGGCCCGAGAGTAGGAATAGCTCGTCGCCCATGAGTTACCTCAGCGCTGTGAAGGAAGAGCCGGCAGCGGACAGTGCGATCGTGAATGGCAATGGTGTACCGCCTGCCGCTCTAGGCATCATGGCGAATGGCCACAGCAATGGGGATGCGAAGACATCACGCGGTAGTATGACGCCAGAAGAGCGAGAGGAGCTGGAAGGGCAGGGTGAGGACGAGAGCCCGAGGAGTCCCGTGAGGAAGCCGCACAAGCGCGTGTCCTCACGCTCTCTAAACGGCACAGCCGCCAAACATGCATCGCAGACACAAGCAAAGCCACCGCCGTCAGATATAGCCACGTTAGATGGTGCGACAGACGAGACGGACCAAAAGGAAGGCGGTCTGATATACGAGAACCTGCGCAACAAGTCCGGAGAGAACCTCGCCTCCATAAAACCCGACGTAGGCTACGCCATCAGTCTACAGCAAAGCCAAGACAAACCACCCACCTCCGAACCCCCCACACACTCCAAGACCCGCCAACGCGCCAACAGCGAACTCGTCTCCGGCCGCCGCGCCGGCGCAGGCTGGCATCAAAGCGCCATCCGCTGGGCGCCCCTCAACGTCCCCCTCCAACGCCGCCTCCAAACCTGCATGGTCCTAGTCCACACCCTCAGCATCGCCGGCTGCCTCGCCCTCTTCTTCCTCCTCTGCACCATCCCGCTCCTCTGGCCCCTCCTCCTCCCCTACCTCATCTACGTCCTCCTCTCCCGCGCCGCCATCGACGGCGAGCTCTCCCACCGCTCCGAATGGCTCCGACGAAGTCGCGTCTGGTCCCTCTTCGCCGGCTACTTCCCCGCTCGCCTCCATCGAAGCCACATCCTCGAACCCGGCCGGAAATACATCTTCGGCTACCACCCCCACGGCATCATCAGCCACGGTGCCTTCGCGGCCTTCGGCACCGAAGCCCTAGGCTTCTCCCAGCTCTTCCCAGGCATCACCAACACCCTCCTAACCCTCGACACCAACTTCCGCATCCCCCTCTACCGCGACTACGCCCTCCGCATGGGCCTCGCCTCCGTCTCGCGGGAAAGCTGCGAAAACCTCCTCTCGAAGGGTGGTCCCAACGGCGAAGGCATGGGCCGCGCCATCACGATCGTCGTAGGCGGCGCCCGAGAATCTCTAGACGCGAAACCCTATACCCTGCGCCTCGTCCTGAAGCGCCGAAAAGGCTTCGTCAAGCTCGCCATCCGCACGGGCGCCGATCTCGTCCCTACGCTCGCCTTCGGCGAAAACGACATCTACGACCAATTCGACGCGAATGCCCATCCCTGGGTGCACAAGGGGCAACTCCTCGTTAAGAAAGTCATGGGGTTTACTGTGCCCCTTTTCCACGCGAGAGGTACGACCCCCCTTCCTCCCCCTCCTCCCTCCAACACCTTATACTAATGCATGTGCATTGCAGGCGTCTTCAACTACGACGTAGGCATGATGCCCTACCGCCGTCCCATCAACATCGTCGTCGGCAAACCGATTGCGATTTTGCAGAGTGCGAATCCGGATCCGGCGTATGTGGATCAGATTCATAAGCAGTATGTAGATGAGTTGATGAAGATTTGGGATGATTGGAAGGATACGTTTGCGAGGCGGAGGGAGGGGGAGTTGGAGGTTGTGGAGTAAGGTAGAAAACAGGCTGAAACTTCACAATAATGTTCGCGGAAATTCTTTTTGTATGATGTAGGATATGGGATTTTTATGATGATGATGATGGCCGTGGCCGCCTGGGTCTGGGGCTGGGGAATTGGGGTCATGTGGTAGTGTACGATCGAGATCAGGATATATGAAGGTGTACATGTCACGAAGCATTTCCGACTAAGGCTTGACAGTACGTCTGATAGCCTCTGGAGTTGGGGATTCAGTGATGCGTAGTACACTTTACGCTCGCCTTGGCGTCGCGGCGCCTCGGTTCAAGTCAAAACAGAACAAAGACATGATTCAGCCCACCTCACGCTGCACCATATCAGAATGGGGATTCCCTTTGATCGACGGTGGGTTCTTTTTTTTTTGTCTCGGGAAGGGGTCGGACAATTCGGCATTGTCTACCCCCCTTTCCCCTTTCTCAAATATCGAGGATTACGGATGTCCTCGACGCTGTGTCGAGGATGGAGTAGGATTGTTTTTTTTGGTTTTGTTTTTGGTTGGGATGATCTTTTGGTAGGATGAGGCTTCCTATTATTACAATCACAGCGCTGGACGCTGTGGTCCCTACGGCGGTTATTACTGTTTCGTCGGCTGAAGGCATTTCTTTTGATGATGAGAAGCAGATCTCTGGTCTGGAGTCTGAGGAACCATCGGCGACTTTGGAGGGGCAAAGATCTGGAGGAGCTGTGCCTTCTATCGTTGTTACAGCCCCGGAGGTTGTTGGTGCGGTACCTTCTATCATTGTCACTGACGACGGCGACGACGACAAAAACTCCACGTCCTCGCGGCTGGGATCTGAGTCGTCCAATTTGGCTGATTTGAGCAGGTCCTCCTCGGCGACATCTCTCAACTCGCTACTGAAGGAGGAGGAAGAGGGCATAATAAGCACAACCGAAATCACCCTCCCCTACCACGGTCCGCTAGGCAGAGGCTCACTGACCACCCTCGCAGTCTTGGCGAAGTACGAGGAGTCCTCTTGCTGTCGATTCCTTGGCTGTTCGTTCGAATTTGAGTTGGAGGGCGAGGAGAGGAGGACAATAGGGGAGTTGGGGGCGTTGGTAGTTGATAAGTCTGATACTGGGATTTTTGTCGGAGGAGGTGCTGGATGGAGCGGAGGGGAGAGGGAGGGGGGGGGGGGGGGGTGAGTGTGGGAGGTTGATGAGGTTGCTGTTTAGTGGTGATGGGGATGTGAGGGCGGGGTTTGAGGGGGAGGGGGTTGTGGCGTTGTTGGGGGGTGAGAGGTTGTGCTATATTGATCATCTATCCCTCTTGAAGGCGTATAGGGGTAGGGGCCTAGGAAGACTGGCGTTGAAAAGCGTCCATCGTGTCTCGCTCGGATCGGTTTCTCCGGGCCGGTGGTGCTGTCGCCTGCTACGCCTGCGGAGGTAGAGGGGGAGATCAAAGGTGATGGATTGACTGCTGCTCAGAGGGAGGAGAAGCTGGTGAAGTTTTACAGGGCTTGTGGATACGATATCCTTTTTAAAGGAGAGAGGTGGCGGGCGGGAGGAGGGATTACTGTTCTGGGGAGGATTGTCTGAGCTGGTAATGTAGACGGCCCCCGTACTGGGTCATTTTCAAATCTCTCAAGTGCCTCTGGAAGTGGTATTCATGCGTCCGGTGTCGGTCAGCTCGGCTTTCGCGATGTACTGTTCGAGGGAAAGAAGGCACAGAGGCTTAAGTCCGCTCTCAGTGCAGAACGACGCTAACGGTGCATTGACCACTGTCTTGCTTACCATCTTCAGCAACCTGTGGTCATCACATTCATACCATTTCGCGACCTTCGTAATTCGATAGTGCAGCGGACTGAATATTGCTCCGAGGCACCTTTGCCACCAGAAAGCCGTGCTGTGATCCAGAGCCTCTTTACTATACGTACCTCCGTACACCTCATGTAACTTATAGCAGGTCATACGTCACCAACACAGTGTCATGCTTTGTCACCAGATGCTGTACGGACTTTTAGAGAATCGGCACTATGCCGATGCTGGAATCTACATAAAGAGCCAGGATCTGGGTGAGTGATATGTAACATCCATGCTCAAACATACGTTGAGGCCGCACGCCACATTCAGCTTTTGTTCTCTCAGGCGTATTTACTCCCGCACCATGGCTACCGCAAACACAATTCATCTAACGCCAGGTCAATGGCCTGAGTACTTCCGCCAAGGCATATCTCAAGAGTCAACAGGCACGGCGAACGATCTGCTACAGAAGAACCATGAAAACTTCCATATCTTCTTCAACAAAGACGGCTTCCACAACCACATAGCGCATCAGCTTCTGACTGTTTGGGCCCTACGGGCTGACTCCAAGGACATACAAATGGCATATGATACCAACGCAGGATACCAGCGGCCACAGGAGCCAACTGACAGCAAGTTCTTATCCGAAATGCACGATATAGCCAAATTCAAGTCTCATTTGGGTAAAGAGGAGTTCTATCACGACTACATGATCTTCTTCCAGGATGACATCAGCCAAAAGGGACTGGCAGCAACAGTCAACAAATACCTCCTCGCTGGAGACGATCTAGCCAACGACATGCTGGCTCGACTATTCGGCGGATTCCTCCACCCTCTCATTCACTTCGGCTTCGGCATCGAATTCCAGCAACCCGCAATCGTCGCTGAAAGCCTCGCGCAAACCGCCGTCCACGACAACTGGATGGGCAGATTCCTCTTCTCAACCGAGAAAGCTGCTACAGAGCACGGCAAACCCACCGAAAGCATCGTGCAGCTTCTCGACGACATTCGCGCCGACAAAGACTTGAGCACCGCCGCTAAATGGTCTGACGGTAATAAACTGCGTAATGGCATTGTCGCTCGAGCGGGACCCAAAATGGTGGAATATGCCTCCCAATACAGCGTTCAGCCCAACGATGACCTCGAGCGCAAAACGGCTGAGATGATCAACGCAGCCGCGTACTACACTGCCGGCGCTCAGAGACCAGATCGGGCAGTGAGATATGACTTCTACTACATGCACTGCGTCAACGCTTCCATCTTCTACTCAGCATTCCTAAAGCAAGACTGGATCAGCCAGGCCAACAAGGTCCGCCTGCTCAACTGGAAAGTCTGGAACGATCTAGCCATGTACGCCTCTAGACGCTCTCCGGAAATTCGTCTAGACATCATCAGGAGCTATAAGCCGAAGGAACCTTCCGGCTGGGATGAGATCGAAGACCGAGTGGTGAAGCTTGAGGACGACGGGCATGCGTCGAAGTTGGTCAGGGCTCTTGCGCATGGTCAGCGGGTCTGTCAGCCATATGCCGACAGGGAGGAGTTCAGGGTCAAGCATGATGATTGGCTGCAGATGGGTCATATGGCTATTGACTCGACTGAGGAGACAGGGTCGAATGGATGGGTTGTAAGTCCGGATCATTACTCGTGATCGAGAAGGCAAGCTGACACGATTATAGCGGTCTGCAGGATTCGACGAAGCATGGGAAAATGTGCCGACGAGAGCGCAACTATAGGCAGGCAGACGAGCATGGCCTTGACGGGGTGCAGCCCAGTCCGATTCGATCTGTGTTGACTCAACTCGTCGTTGATGCTACTGCACAATCCATATGCATACAAAACTTACAAAAAATCTTCACTCAATCATCATTGCGCGCTGTGCCCGTAGCCTCTTCTGAGGGCCATACGTATCCGTGAACGCCAAGATGCGATCACTGAAGAAGTAAACAGGAATCGCCAGCGCCATCAGCGCCCACTCTAGCCCCGCCATCGTCCCAAACACCGCGCTGAGCCCATCTTGCTGGATCCAGACGTTCGAGTAGAAACTGCACACCACAGCGATGACATTTCGGATCACAAACACCGTCACCAACGCCTCTCCCGAAAAAGCCTGGTAGCAGTCGACCGCGTACGTGACGGCGATGTTGCTGACGGCCGTGAATCCAAACGAATGCATCGCGTACCCGAACGCCTGACCGACCCACACCGTCTCGTGCGCCATACATTCGCCATAGACTAACAGCCCAACGGGCGCCAGCAACGCCGGGATCAAAAGCGCCGGCAAGCGTCTCTGCGGCTCCGGCATGTCGTCGTGATTCCGGCCTCGGTAGGCGATGAAGTCGATTAGCCGGCCGCCAAAGTAGAACGAGAGCACGATACCGAGCCATCCGGCGATTGAGAAGATGCCTACGTCGCCGAGCTGCCAGCTGTAGGGTGGTTTGAGGAATAGCTGCGACGCGGTGACTTGGGTGACGATGGTCCAGCCGACGAAGAGGCCGACGAGGCTGCCGACCCAGAGCACAGGCGGGTAGAGCGAGATGCGCAGGATGTCCCAGAAGGTGCGCAGGAAGCGTTGCGTGGGCCGGTCGCGGTTGAACCCGATGCTCACGCTCCACCATTCGTACCAGCGTCGTCGGTCCGGGATAGGGTGGTGGTGGCTGTCACGTCCTCGATCCCCGTAATACTGCGTCTCGCGGATGAAGAAGAACGCCAGAAGTAAAATCACTCCCCCGGCTATCGCGAGGAAATCACAACTCCATCTCCATCCGTGCAACTGCACAATCCACGCATTTATCAACGGGCCCAGGAAAATCCCCGACGCCAGCGCGAAATGGAACGACATCATGCGGTGGCTCGCTCGTCCGCGAAAAACATATCGCCGACTACGCTCGGGACTGTGGCGTCTGCGGCCGCGGCACCAAATCCAGAGACCATGCGTCCGCCGAGGAGACTGCCCCAAGTTTTTGCGCGCGCGCTCCAGGCGTTGGCGGTGACGAAGACGCTGAGGGCTAGGAGGTAGATGGGGCGTTTGCCGAGGATGCGCATGAGGGGGACCCAGAGGATGTTGCCGAGGCCGAAGAGGAGGACGTTGAAGCCGACGAGAAAGGTGGCGTGGGTCTGTTTTTTTTTTAGCATTGTTAGGGGGCAATTTTGTGGTGAGGGGGCTGGTGGTAGACTTACGCTGGTGGTGTGGAATTCCTTCTCGAGCGCTACGATGGCGACGGTGAAATTGGAGCCGTTGACGTTGGCGATAAAGGAGAAGAGGCAGATGGTGATGTACGTTGTGAGCTTTTCCCAGGGCAGCCAGTTGAGGGGGTCATTGGGGTCGGAGCTTGGTTCGGGGACTGAAGATAGAGAAAGAGGAGTGTCAGTTGCGTGCGGTCAGTAGCTGAGCAAACCACAATGGGGGCGTACATCTCTTGGGTCTCCCATCATCAGCAGCAGATTTCTGTAGGCCAGTCTCCGCCATTTCCAATCGTGATTCCGCCGACATCTTTTTGGTGACTCCATGGTGCGCCATTGTGCGAGAGTGGGTTTGCTGACGCTTTTATGAAGTGCTGCTGCTAGCTAGCAAGCAGATCTGTGGTACATAGGTATCGTGCGATGGGCTCACGATCCAGCCAGATCAAGATCCGTGGCGACAGGACAGTAGTGAAGCATGTATGTGCAGTCGCTACTAGTGAACAACGAACACCGGCAGAAATGGAAAGAGATGAGAGGTGCCCCGGCGACTCTCCCGGACAAAGAAAGCCCCATGGTCACACCTACCCTCTATGAACGTGGTAAGCGGCAGGGCCATCTGCTCGCAACTGCCGGCTGCAGCAGCATTACTTGCTCGGGAAGGACCAACACTACAGTCGGGCTCTGCGAAACGTGGGGTTGGGTTCTCCGCAGTCTTTCGCTCGCTACGGTAGAATACGCTGGGCGGCGAAGTCGAGGTGGAGACTTATGCACAGGAAAGAGGAGCACGTATGGGGCAAGGTGCGGAGCCAGCCACGATTGCCAGAGGAGAAGGGATCGGCGGTGTCACGTTGCTGGGGCAGCTGACTGCTCTCACGTTTTGGTCAAAGGAGTCGAGTTTATACATTGCATTACAGAGATTCTCATTGTTGGATTTTGTAAGGTACGTGTTCGCGCGTGGCTATCAGACAATGAGTGGAATTGATGCAGGGTCCCGATGAGGAATGCACAGACACCTGCGTTCATGCATGCTTCCGCCAAGGCCAACACGTTGCTGAACCCAGCTGAATGGCTGGAGCAATGGCATGTGACAGCTGCGGTGTAATGGACCGCCAGGACTGTGCCTGATCAAGCACGTACCAGAGTTTTCATCAGTCAATCAACCGGTTGACTGGTTCACATATTTGACAGCTTGTTAGTACGGCTGACAGCTTGTTAACGTAGTTGACGGCTTATTGACGCGTTGATGCCTTACTGACGTCGTCAATACTCTTGACTGCTCGTGATTGAGTGACTGGACGCTCAAATGGTTGATCGGTTGGTTGACTGAAGAAATCACTGAAGTCTCAAGCACCAAATAGAGCTTTCATCGGTCAATCAACGGGTTGACTGTTGATATGGTTGACGGCTTGTTGACACGGGTGATGGCTTTTTAATTCGGCTGATGGCCTGTGAGACCGTTTGACGGCTTATTGACACGTTGATAGCTTGTTAATGCTGTTGACTGCTTGTTGATGCTGCTGACTGCTTGTTGATGCTGTTGACTGCTCGTGATTAGGTGCTTAGCCGGTCAAATAGTTGATCGGTTAGTTGACTGATGAGATCACTGGTCACTCCTTTCGTTTACACAACTACCTGCTCGTTTCCTCCACTAAGAGGCGACTCACGTAGAGCAGCAGCAGTCTCCTGCTGAGCGTCATAACCATACAACCAGGGTTGAAACTCCGGACACTGCCAACGGCTGGGAAACTTGCCCTTAATTTCCTTCCCCAGCTGACTCAACATCAGCTCGTCTCGTGCCCGTTGTTCAGGGCCGTCCGTCATGTGGAAGTCGTTGCGCTGGTTGAAAGTCTCACGGACAATGGTCTCGCCTCGCTTCTTGCGCAAGCGTTCGTAGAGTCGTAGTGCTGCTGGTAGTTGAGTCTTACTTTCCATAGCTCCTAGGATATTGCCTAGAACAGCGCCATCCTCTATAGAACTGTTCGCGCCTTGTGCCAAGTACGGCAGCATTGGATGGCAAGAGTCTCCGATGAAGACAAAGGTCGATCTGTCACTGATCCAGGACTCCAGCTCCGGCCGGTGCATCAGCTTCCACTTATCGACTGCCTTGACCTGATCCAGGAATCGATTCAGGACAGGATCCCAATTGGTGAAAATCTTTCTCATTTCGTCCAGCGAGCCAGCTTGTCGCGCTACGTTGGCAGGGAGATCGTCAGGTACCAGCAGAACGATATTGAACATGTGCCCGTCTCGCAACGAGTATGCTACGACATGGGCATTAGGTCCGATCCAGAATTGACACGAAGGGTTTGATATCCAATCTCGCCTGCATAGGCATTAGTTCGTTGTCCACCACCAACGCTTTCATGCAACTCACAACTCGGGATCGGTGACCTCGTCTAACCGTAGGACAATGCGGTAGGCCAGATCGCCCGTCGGCAATGGCTCGTCTGATTTACCTTTGAGCGCCAGGAATCGCTCTCGCGACTTCGACCAGAGCCCGTCAGCGGCCACAATGAGATTTGCTTGCAACTCTTCGCCACCTTCCAGCTTTACAGACGGCTTGTCGAAGTCGATATCCGTCACTCTAGAGCCAAGTCTGAGTTGGACACCCAATTCCTTTGCTCGCTCTGCCAGTGCCCTCTGAACGTCCACTCGGTGCAGGTCCCAGAAAGGGGCATTGTACTTGCGTCGCACTTCGCGATCAAAATCGTCAGTCCGGGAGAGGACCTTGCCGTCTGAATACCTCCGGATTTGCACAAAGGTGGGCTCTGCAGCCTTCTGCTCGAGAGCATCATAAATGCCGAGTTGCTGGAAGACCTTGCTGCCGTTTGGCGTGATCTGGAGTCCGGCACCGATCTGGAACACAACTCAGCAAATGTAGAAACTGCTGGCCGGTGTCACAGACGTACCTCTGCGAGTTCTCTTGCAGCCTCAAGCACGACCACACGATGCCCGCCTAACGAGCATGATACGGCAGCGCTGAGTCCTGCTAGACCTGCGCCAATGATGATGATGATATCGAGTGCCGATGTGGTATTCTTCTCATTAGGTGTAGTCGCCATGAGTAGGGTGTGCTGCAATGCTTGGACGCAACAATCCGGCCATGTTGGCCGCCATGCAGCTCATATCTGATTGCGGAGACGTTTACGGAGCCGACAATGACAGAGAGTTTGCTCGGTTGACCAAACGCGGAGGCAAACCTAGGGCTTCGGCAAAAGCTACCGCGACATCTACCGCCTGTGCCTGCCGTCTTGCACCGCTTTGCCGCCGTGTGGGGACTCCGCACCTACATCCACAGCAGGCCAGAACCGGAGTAGGGTTCTTCCAATGGCTAAAGATTCAATGATATTGGAGAGGCGTAAGCGAACCTCACATCAAGGTAGGACCGCATTTCGATATTGCAGGACTGATACTCAACACCATGGCCAACGATCCAAGGGAATCCGCAAAGATTGTAGAGACGTCTGGGAACTTCAGAGATTATCTCATTCCTCTGGATCATCCTAGGCTGCATCCCAGTGATCGAGATGCAAGAACACACGCGAAAGGCGTGCTTGGGAACGAGCAGATTTTCCTGGTCCCAGTAGCCAGAGGATGGCTTGAGAATTACAAGCAGCCTTACAAAGGCTTTACTACAGACGGCAACGTTGTGCCTGACCTCTGGCATTATGACGCATCAGCCAATGGACCGACTGCTGCGATGACGGAAGCTGCTCAGGCATTGATCAAGGCGGCTAAGCCAGAGGAGAGCAAGGCCTTTAGATATCCCGTCGATGCGAGGGAATGGCGAGCCTGGTCGAACCCGGAGGTGAGTTCATCAGATCTTGTTTGAAAGCACGACGCTAAATCAGATGTAGGTCATTGTTGTAGATGCCGGCTTACGAGTGGAAGAAATGTCCAGCTCCCTCAAAGAAGCCGTACACAATCTGCTCAAAGCCAGCTTATCAGAGCTCGGCTACCAGAAAGTCCGGACAGCAATGGTCATGAACGAGTTCCTGGGTCAACTCACACAACTCAAGAACGTCATGAACGCCGACTCCTACCACTTCTGTCTCTTCGGCGAGCCTTCCACTGACAAGCCATGGGGTTTCAACATCTTCGGGCACCACCTCTGTCTCAACGTCTTCTCCCTAGCCGGTGAGGTAGTCATTGGACCGTTCTTCGTTGGCGCCGAGCCGAACATCATCGACGAGGGTCCCAACAAGGGCCTCGAGGTCCTCAACAAGGAAGAAGAGGCTGGACTGCGCTTTGCCAAGTCGCTCTCTCCAGAACAGCTGGAGAAGGCTGTGCTGAAGGGCGACATCAACGATATTACTGGGGACACTATGCCCTGTGGTCGATGGAACCCAGCTGATCTTCGAGGTCTCGGTGGCGCACATCAAGACAACCGGATCGTGCCATTCGAAGGCATCAGCGGCAAAGACCTGAACCCTGAGCAACGCAAGGAGCTCGTGAAAATTATCGGTATTTTCAATGAGATCCTGCCGGATAGCCCGAAGGCGCGTTTTCTGAAGCTGGTGGAGAAGCACCTGGACGACACCCACTTTGCCTGGATTGGACCGGTCAACGATAGCAGTCCCTTCTATTTCCGAGTGCATAGCCCGGTTGTGATGAACGAGTTTGATCATCACAATGGTGTGTGGCTGGCGAACGCTTTGCCGAAGAAGTATCATATCCACACTATCCAGCGATTGCCGAACAGAGGCGACTATGGGACTGCTTTGTATGACGAGTGGGTGGCGAAGCATGGCGACGCCAATGGAAAGTTGTGATGTAGATAGACGTTTAGCTATCGGGGATCCGCCTGCCAAGGCAGGGAATATTCCACATCTCGCAGCAAATGGCCAGCATCATTTCCGCCTGCACTCCTTCATGTCCAGTCCATCTACTGTCTTTTAGACAAGCTCCCTCAGACCGCCCTCCTCTTCGTCGAATTCCCCATCATAAAAGTCCATCTTCATAGCCAGCATCTGCTCGCCATCCACCTGCCCCACATCCTTGAACCAGCTCTCCATCGACAAAATCTCGTCAGTAAGCTGCTCCGCCTGCCCTCTCAACACCACCGCCTCCTTCTTCTTCCGGTCCAACTCCGTCGGATCACTATCACTATACGCCGCCAGCTCCTTCCTCAAGAACTTGATCTCCATCTCCAGCTGCGCCTTCTGGCTCATCAACTCCTCCCGGCTGTCTCCACCACTATCGAGCATATCCTCCTCATCAGCGCGCTGCGCCCGCGCTTCGGCGACTTTGGCTTCAAGATCGGCGTTGATGGCGGCTTGCTTGTCGTGAGCGGCCTGGGCTTCCGCAAGGGCGGCTTGGCGCGTCTTCTTGTCTTGCGAGATGAAGGACCAGTACCAGTTGCCGGAACCGATTTTCTCGACGTTGATTTTGTTTTCGTCTTGGAGGGCTTGGAGGTAGTCTGGAAGCAGGATTAATGGGTGTCGTGTTGGGTGGCAAACGTGGAAGGCGCACCTTTGACATGCATGCCGCTGATGGAACCTACGGATGGGAGCACCTTTTCAAGATCTTTGATGTTGTGGGCGACGCGAGATTTCTGAAACCATGCGGTCATGGTTGCCAGCTTGAGCGGGTTGCAGTTCGTCTTGGGCGCCTGCGATCGAATTAGCAGAATTCCTCGCATTGCCCTGTATGACATACCATATCTGCAGTGTGTACTGTGGGTTGTACGCGCGCGCGATTGAATGTATGTAGACTTGAAACAGAGAGTTCCAAATGAGAAGGGAATCTCATGATACTGAGTTCCAGGCATCAAGGCTTGACCGCTTCTTCGTGTATTCCAGCAATTAGGCAAGCGCGACCATGGCTCAGCAACACGAGCAGGCCTTTTCATACTGCAGTCCAATCTACTAATTCGTCGGGCTCGCTTCGCAAGACAGAAGAAGCCGCTCACTTACCAGCCAGTCTAGTGCTACACTGCAGTCAAGCTGCTTTCCATCCTCCCGCGGAGGTCCAATTGACTCATGCATCGTGAAGACGTTCGTCCACCGTTCCCACTTCCTCATCTTCCTCATCTTCCACTTTCACCCTGGCCCTGCGTTTCTTCTCTGTTACTACCAGCTTCCGCTTTAAGCTGCCTTGGTGCCAATACGCTCCGTTACCATCTTGCAACCCCTCGTTCTCGTTCTCAACGAACGCTAGATCACCCGTCCTTCCCAGAGACTCCTTAGCAGACTCTTCCAGCAAGATGCCCATGGCGATCAACGCAGTCTCATCGAGGGACTTGAAGCTTACATGTCCTCCTTGGTCAAGACTTCCATAGAAGTCAGAAACATAGGCATGAATTTCCTTCAGCAACTCGCTCTCTGGCAGTCTCTGCTCCGGCTTCAGGTGTCGGTCTGCAGCATAAACATCGTCTTCCTCATATCGCACTGGGGCGTTCTTGCGGCGGAACAGCACCTCCTCAGGTGGCACAGCAATTTGAGATGAGCTATTTCTGTCTCTGAACTTCGATGGAGCGGCAGCCGAGAGGAAGGATTCGTAACCGACGCGCCCAGCAACGGCGTCATAGACACTTGCTGCGACTCTGCGGCGTGCGGCCAGATCCTGCTCCTGATCAGCTGCCTGCGAGACTTGCACCTCTGCATTACTGGGAGGCTGCAGATACTGGTCTCTGAGGACTCGCCCGGACCTGCTTGCGGACGCCATTTTTCCTGCGCCAACCATGGTTGGCCTTACACCATCTCACAGCAATATTCGCGAGCTAGTCCATCGACTGTTCACGCTGACGCAGACAGGCGGCACTTTGACGCCTGGACTAAGTTGAGGCACAAGGCGCTGAACATGTGGCCCGCGTCACATGCAAGTTCCCAAAGTCCTGCAGTCCCCTGAAACAAGCGGCAAGGGATCCCTGTGGGCGTTCTGCCGGTGCTAGCGCATGATTTGCGTCTTCTGATTTGGCAGCAAATTCAATGTTTGAGACAGACCAAACATCCCACCACCACACCTACTACATACGAGCCGCTACGTCTCCTGCGCGTGACGACAGCATCTGATTTTGGAGTCGCGTAAGCGCGTATATTAGCTTTTGCTGTTCCGCGCCGCAGGAAGAGGCCAAGATGGTCAGTTTTCAGTGCGAGTATGTCTTCCAAAGAATGCGCAGAGTCAGAGGAGAATTGTTAACGAAACTTTCAACGTAGAGGGTGCGGCGACGTGCTCACGAAGAAAGTACGATCCAGAGACATGATGCGGCTCAATGCGCATATTGACAAATCGCCAGAAACTCGACCAACACCGCAACCAATGTTACGGATGTAGCTTCAGCTGCCTCGACTGCATGGTCCATTTCAACGGCACTGAATATCGAGCCCACACATCCTGCATTTCCGAAGCGCAAAAGTATCAAGGCCATCTCTATCGGGAGAAAGACAACAAGAAAGCAAACAAGGGCGCCAAAAGAAAATCGAGCATGCCGGGCGGTTTCCCAGACAACAACTCGCAAGCCATGGTCTCGCACAAGCATGCTTATGTGGAGGATGCGCCGGAAGGAGACGACATGAATGCGGTTGCTATGATCGATGTCCCGCCAAAAGCCCCAACACCACCACCGCCGAACGAAGCCTTGCCGCCGAGCGTGAACGTCTTTGATTTCTTGGTGCAGGACGCTACCCCTGGCAGTGATAGGAAAGAAATAGAAGGTGCAAACGGTGCCGCGATGGTTAGGGGCTCCAGACAATATGCCAATGGCGATACGCAGTACTCTCAGTATTCCAATGGAGACGCTACTCAGTATTTGCAGCATGGATACTCCTATGGCTCTGGAAGCGTGCAGCCAACATTCGAGCGTTACGACTCATGGCAGAACATGACGGATTCGCAGCAGATGCCTCCTCCATACGTCACACCAGGACCTAAGTCGGAGCGAAGGGAGAAGAAGTCGGAGAAGAAGCGCAAGCGAGCAGACGACCTTGATCTGTCATCCGCAAAGCGGCCTTCGTCACGCGGTGACGATATGACGACGCACGTACATAGCTCAGGAGGCAGAATGCTGCACACCGGTCTGACTGGTGGCTTGAGCAAGTTGGTTACCGATCCCGAATTCTACGATGACCGTATCGATGCTGGTCCAACGCCGATCAGTCCAATCAAGCGCAGCAAGCATGAGAAGAGCCGAGACACCAAGGACGATCGTCGGAAGTCAAGTTACACTTCCTACAGCACGACGACCAGCAAGCCGACCTCAAGCAAAGAAAGCACCCGACCGCGAAGCAAAGACCGCGACAGCCAGAGCTCGAAGAAGCACCACAAGCATCGCCGTGGATCCTCATCATCACCGGAACGCCGCTCCACAAGCCGCAAGTCTCTTGACTACCCAGCGAGAGCTGGATCTGTACAACCGAGCGCGACAAACCAGCTTGCGACATACGAGTCTCCTGCAGATCTGTTCTTGTCGTTTGTTAAGGGCCCGGAGAGTGAGAGAGGATGCTCAGTCAACAAGGCGCTAAAGCGATATCATCGGGAGTTGAGTGCAAGGGGCGAGGATGAGGAGGAGAAAGATAAGGAGTTGTGGAAGTCGTTGCGGTTGAAGAAGAATGATAGGGGTGAGATTGTGTTGTTCGTTCCGTGATGATATGCCTGGAGTACGAACGTGTGAGAGAGGTGATGCCAATGCAATGTCTAGTTGCTGATCTGGCGTTCTGCTGGCTTCATGAGCATATGCGTGGGCCTTGATACCCGGTTGGGGTTGGAGGTCAATTTCTTTCTTACGTCGCGTTATAGCATTCAATGCGCAGATAATGTCTGTATTTGAATGCACAATTAGTGCGAATGTTGATGCATTATGCAAAACTGAGCCCTGCCAAAGGGTAAAGCAATGTGTTTCGTCGTCTCATGGTCGCAGATGTGCCAGCCATCAAGGTCTCAAGCATTACTGCATCTACCCGTCTTCGTCATGCTATGCACGCGAGTCGCGAAGCAAGTCCCCGTTGCCAGTCTCGACCGTCAAATATGACACGATGGGACGCATGTGTTTTCTCAGCACGTGCCAAATGTGGAAGGCACGAAGGAACCCGATATAGCCTCAGGCACCACTGGCATTGTCTCCCCGCGGACGTCATGGCTGGGATTTTGAATGTCGTCGAATTAGCTGTGCTTTCACGGAATAGCAGCATTCGACGCACAAAGACTGTGTAATCTATATTTCGCGGTCGCCTCTGACTGCACGTACTTCGCAAGAGCTAAATACTCGTGTACGATACTTACATTAAGGAAAAGGCCTGAGACGGAGCACAGCACCTCAGCGATGGCGGACACAGCAGCGCAGCCGAGTCAGGATGGCGCACCCAGCGGAAGAGGCAGAAGCGGCGGCGCACGCGGTGGTAGGGGACGAGGAGGGCCACGGGGTGGTATGAGTATGAACGGCGACGGCGCAGGCAGGCCAGACAACGCGGAGAGCGGCAGGACTCGAGGAGATCGAGGGAGGGGAAGGGGCAGAGGAAGGGGCAGAGGTGGTCGTGGGGATAGAGATCGAGCGCAAAGCAATTCCCAGGCATCGGCGACAGCAGGAGAGGCAGATCCATCCAACGTCCCACCACCTCCGCAGCCCGGCGGTGCAGGCGTCCTTGGGAATCGCCTGACCAAGGACGCCGAGAACAACTCCTCAGGCGAGCAGAAGCAGGGAGATGTGGCGGAGGAAGACGCAGAAGTCTGCTTCATCTGCGCCTCGCCCATCGATCACCAGAGCGTGGCTCCCTGCAACCATCGTACATGCCATATTTGTGCTTTGCGCCTGCGAGCTTTGTACAAGACGAAAGCTTGCGCGCATTGTCGGACTGAGGCGGCGACGGTGATATTTACGGATGAGGGAGAAAAGAGGTATGAGGACTATACGGACGCTGACTTCTTCCGGACGGATGCAAATTTGGGTATCGCGTATGAGAAGCCAGAGATCTTTGAAGATACCGTCTTGCTCCTGCGGTACAATTGCCCGGATGCAAGCTGTGATGCGGCGTGTATGGGCTGGCCGGACCTGCATAGACATGTGAGGAGTGCGCATCACAAGGTCATGTGTGATCTGTGTACGAGGAATAAGAAGGTCTTCACCCACGAGCACGAGCTATTCACCAAGGATGAATTGCGCAAGCATGAGAAGTATGGTGATGATATGCCCGGTGCCGAGAACCAAAGTGGGTTCAAGGGCCATCCAGAATGTGGCTTCTGCAGGCAGAGATTCTATGGCGATGATGAGCTTTATGCGCACTGCAGAGATCGCCATGAGCGTTGTCACCTGTGCGACCGACGAACGGGCGGCAACAACCCGGCATATTTCGTCGATTACGCAGCACTGGAGCAGCATTTCAACAGGGACCACTACCCATGCATGGACCAAGAATGTTTGGAGAAGAAGTTTGTGGTGTTCGACTCTGAAATGGATCTCAAAGCGCATCAGATCGAGCAGCATCCGAACGGGCTGACCAAGGGTCGCATAGACCGGCGGGTGGATCTGTCAAGCTTCGACTACCGTCCTCAATACCAGGAAGAACGATCAGGACGGGGAGGGCGCGGTGGGCGACGAGCCGGCAGAGGACGTGACCCGAATGCAGATGGACCAGCACCTACCTCTGCTTCGCACATGAGTCGAGCTGAAGTCGCGCATCAGCGTGCGCGTGAGATCCACAGTGCGCAGAATGTGTCGAACCGCACGTTTGGCGGGTCGCTTACGCAACCAGAGCCGCCAACGCAGACTGCACATCGGCCTCAGCACAGTCCGCCACAACAACAACGAGCGCAGCCCGAGTTCCCATCGCTGGGTGGCGACAGGACGTCAGCACCAAGCAGCACGCCTGTCTCTCCAAGACCTGCTGCAGCACAAACGCCACAGGAGCAAGCTCGCGCGCTTCGCCACGCGACAGTGACAGAGCGCGCAGCTAATCTTCTTCGCAACGATAAAGTCAAGCTTGATGAATTCAGAGAGCGGATCTCAGCATATAACAAGAATTCCATTACAGCCGGCGACCTCATCGATGCATTCTTCGCCCTTTTCGACACCTCTTCGCAAGAACTCGGCAAGCTCATCAAGGAGCTAGCAGAGATTTTCGAAGCACCGGCGAAACGTGATGGCTTGTTGAAAGCTTGGGCGGACTGGAAGGCGATCAACGAAGACTATCCGTCTCTACCTGGACCATCTGGCGTGGCGCCGAGCACTGCAGCTGGCGTGCTGGGCAAGGGCATCGGTACAAACAGAGTGCTCAAGCTTAAGAGCTCGACTGCTCAAAGTGGACGATCCGTGAACGCCACACCCAGAACATGGGGCTCGGCAGCAGGCTCGCAAGCCTCCTCCAGCAGAGCAGCAATGGGCTTCCCAGCCCTACCATCCTCCTCCGCCAACGGCACGAAATCCCAGCCATCCGGCTGGCTTGCTCTTCGGTCCGCAGCATCTTCCGCCGCCAACTCAACCTCCTCGTCTGCAGCTCCTTCACGCACGCAGTCATCCGCCAACTTGTCTGTTGGAAGAGGCAAGGGAGGAGCGAGCGGCGACGCGTTCCCTGCTCTGCCTGCGGCGAAGAAGCCTACGAGCACTGTCTTCAGTCCTGGCTACACTGGTGCCGGTGTTATTAGAAGTAATAGCGGTACTCCGGTGAGTGCGTGGGGCAGCAGCAGTGCGAATGGGAGTGCGAGTGGGGCTGCGACGCCGTTGGGCGAGCCGGAGGTGATGGGGAAAGGGAAGGGAAAGAAGGGGAAGCAGGTCTTGTTTCAGTGGGGCTAGGTGGCGAAGCAGAGGTATACGTCAAATTACATGTACATATTGGAGCAGCTAGCCTTTCTGTATCGATTGCTAAAAAGCAAGAAAAGTCGCCATACCTCCTGCGACGGTACAGGCACTCAATACGAGCGCGAAAATGCCAAAAGGTGAGCTCAATCTGGGCGTAGCAGCTGATAAAACGCTTGCAGTAGCCGTACTGCTCGTCGTCGTACTCGTCGCCGTGCTCGTCGCCGCGCTCGTAGCAGTCGCCGTATCCACATACGGCGTCGGTGCCGGCGTCGCCGGAGCTCCAGTCCTCCCCGGCCTCCCCGGCGTACTAACGCCATCCAACGTTTCGACCGCCTGCAACGCCTTGGGCGGATCATGCAGCCCTCCCAACCCCAGCAAACAGCCCGCCCACTCCGGATCGATCCCCCGGATCTCAGGCGGCACAACCAAGAAAGGCCGGTATATCTGATCCATGATCGGCGTGCAGAAGCCAGTCCGATTCCCATTCAGCGTATCGCCGTTATCGGCATTGAAAATCCCTGTCTCGTCGCCGTTGCCGCTGGTTTCGCATTGTGGTTGGCCGAGGTATGCGGAGGCGGGGACGGGGGGGTTGAAGTCGGCGAAGTTGAGCGAGTAGCCGTGTTTGTATCGGCGGAAGTCGTAGCCGCTGGCTGTGTAGAGGTTGGTGGAGGCGATGGGGACGATGCCGGAGGTGTAGATGCGGCCGAGGGCGCGCAGGAGTTGGTGGCGGAGAGGGTGGCGTAGGAGATGTAGCTGGTGAGGATTGTTAGTTGTTTGGTTGGTAAGGGAGTGGGGTTTTTGGGCGGTGGTTTTGGCTTACGCGAGGTTCTCGTAGAGGGTTGCGTCGTCTACGATGGTGTAGGAGCCGGAGCCTGTGTAGCGTGGGATGGTGAGGTTTCTGTATGTACAGGGCGCATAGCCTTGCGTAGCGGTTGACGTGGCTGGTACTGTTTCTCCGAATGGACATACTGTCGGTGACGTTGCTGTCGTCGCGCACATGTCTCGCGAGTCGTCTTCAGTCACTGGGAAATACAAGAGATTTACCTTCCCACCTCCGATCGTGCATTGCCCACAGACGTCGGCATCATTGGGCGTCTGACACATCGGTTTCAAAGGCAAGTCCGAAATGGGCAAGTCAGTGGTATATGCTGACTGGTAGCTGTTATAGCTATTCAAGGAGGACATATAGGCCGACTGAAGTTGAGCACAGTCAGTGGACCGTATCGAGCAGCTTGGTGGAGGGCCAGTGTAGTTGGTGTAGGCAAACACTGTCTGTGTCGACGTAATGTACGACACTGGCGTGATGGTTCCCCATACTCGCGGACGGCCATCGCAGAGTGTCGTGGTACTGGCAGTAAAGGCCGTGCCCGTGACGAGCTTGGTGGTGGTTATGGCAGTACCGTAGCCTGGTGGGTGGCCCGAGATTATACTGCTGTAAAGCCGAAGCTCCGTGTTACAAGCAGATGCATAGCGAGAGCCTGGCAGAAAGTCAGCTATAAATCGGCTCAGGTATTCGGGGCGTGTTCTGGAATGCATACCTGACCCGATTGCCGGGACGGTGAATGACGGAGGCGCTACCGTGCCAGAAGACGGATATTGTATGAACGTGCTCGTCGAAGTTCTCGTTGCCTGCAACAGTTCGGTACTGCTAGAAGTCCTCGTTGGTTGCAACAGCTCCGCACTGCTAGAGCTACAGGGTATCAGTGCCTATGCCGTGGCAACCACAAGTGCCATATAGGCCGGAAGCAAAACCCATGCCTACCTAGAGAATGTTAATAGGAGTACTGCAATGCGAAGATCGTTTGGTAATATCATTTTCTTTGATCAGTGCTGGAAGATGGTTTGTCCCGTGGTGGTGGTAAATACGGATCCGCAGCAGCAGATCTGACCCACCCCTGCGCAAGTATGATGCCGTTTGGTGCATGACCGTAGACAGTCAAAACCGCCCACGATCTAGGCCACGCGCCCTCACTTGGTGGCCCTCGGCGTAGTCTCAAAGGGCTTATGGTATCTAAGACACTGGAAATGACGCCAGCTTGGCAGAGTATGAGCATCGCTACGACGTTGCGTGCATTCCGCAAGCATTTGAGTTCTCGCCATGGTAAGCGTCACGATATCGTATGGATCTTGAGGAGACATGTTGGACCAGGACCGCTGTCTGCTTCAGGAGGCGGCTGTCGATCGTGTCATAACAGGATACGACCAGATACGCGAATTTGAGACTACCTAGCGCGGGCTGGAGCAGGGATGTATCGTGCAGTATGGCGAAAATTTTGTACTTAGTAGTCCTCGCCAGTCGGCCGAGGGGCCTTGGTATTGCAAGTCTTCTTGAATGCGTTTCGAGTTTCAAGAGCGTGTGAATCAAAGGTCTGTCGATGTCCAACCTTCGCCAGACATTATCTCTGCGTGAGACTGCTTCAGGAAGAATGCGGCTTCACTCGAACTTTTCCCATTTCAGCACACCACGGGTCCGTTGACCGTCCTGGAAATCTTCGTTCAGTGCACTTGGAAGACAATTGGCATAATGCGGTTAAAGCTCACCGGCATGATCATGTCGTTGACTGGCTGCAAGATCATATACGCTTTCCCGTTCTCCTCAAAATAGTTCACCCGTCTGACCTGCTTACTGCCCATGTTCGCAGGCTGCGTTGCAACTTCTACCTTTGTTTCCCAGTACAAACCGGCATCATCCTCATATAATTCCAGATAGCCAGCGTAGCATGAAAGTCCGCGAGCTACATTGGCCACTTCGGCGTCAGGAGCCTCCTGCCAGGACTTGCCCGAGGGCAATAGAGCGTTGATCTTTTGGGGAACGGCCATCTGCGCTGACAAGAAGCCTTTGGGCGACAGCAGCACCCTTCCCAAGGGCTCATCGCCATGAGGTTTCCCAACTAGCTTCTTGTCTGGCCCAGGACCGTCGAACACTTCGAAAGAGATGCATTGCCAACCACCAGCCAACTTGCCCGCGTACTTTGGCCACAGGTTCTCCGGCATAATTGTACGACTACTGCTGCGCTTGCGTTATGCTGCTGCTATGCACAATGTGGGTGAAGAGCTGCAAGTGTGCTTCGGAAAATAGGGTCCGCGTCTATGTGTTTGCGACGAGTAGAGAAGAGCAAGGCTCCGAGCATTTCTTGCATAACCAAACTCTGACATTAGTGTTCGGCCTTGTTGAGCAGCCCCATGATACTTGTCGCGCACTTCAAAATGGACTTTCTTTTGCAATAGGCAAGAGCCATGCCCTTCGCTCTGGAGCTGCCGAAGCGCCAATGCGTTGTTGGAAAAACACACAGACTCGTGCTGTTGACACAGACGGCTGTCCCCGTTTACTGTACACATGACATTGTCCATCGATGGCCGGAGATATCTACAGGTCAAACGACTCAAACCGCAAGAGCCTCAGCTAACCCGCAAAATATGCTTCCGAGATGCATGCAGGACCATTGCCGATTGGGGCCCCGGACGCCCCTGCCGCTTTTATGCTGCAGATCCACGCTCATCAGGGTTGCCCAAGTTGGGGCTACCTCCTACCTTGCGTGCACAACTCGGATGATAGCCATCGCACATACGGAGCGAGGCTTGTTGGTAATAATGCAAGTTCAACGACTGCCGAATCGGTCTGTCGGCACGCCATGCGCATTCTCCTGCCGTTGAAAGAGCGCATGTCTCCAGGACCAGGTTGCGCCGCTGTCCGCATCCACGCCTGTCTGCAACACCGCGTGCGAATTCCTCTGGACCCAGGAAAGCACAGCATAAATCTCGTACGCTGTTTAGGGCACAAGACCCGGGTAACTCGTAGCGGTTAGTTTTGGCCCCCAACTTCCAGTAAGCTTGAATAGCAGCTTCCGTTTCTTGGCGATGCTTATGTCTAGGCTTGGAATCTTCATCCATGCGAGCCAAAGTTTTGGCCTGCAATCAGGATCCCTGCTAATATGGCACACGTAGGAGGGAACCATGCCTACGACAGGCGTTCCCGCCTTCCTTGGAGGCGATCTGCCTGTGCGCGAACAGCAAGCCTTGGAGGAGGGTCACGATTCCGACCTGCCAACAGTTGTCACCGAAGACCGCACAAACGCTGCGGAAAAGGGAGCAACGCCGGCAAAGGATCACGAGACGCAGAAGCTTGAAAATTCCCAGCCCACGTCGTCGAGCGCATCCGTCAACCAGCAGCAAGAGCAGCTCGAGAAAGGCCAAGCTCGAGAGACCACTGAAGAGCGTGATCCAAACGTGGTTGATTGGGATGGTCCCAACGACCCTGCCAATCCTCAAAACTGGAGCTCGCTGAACAAGTGGTCGCAAATTGCGACATTGTCTCTCCTTACTTTACTCACGCCTCTAGCCTCTTCGATGTTTGCACCTGGCGTGCCGCAAGTGATGAAAGACTTCAACAGCAACAATGACCTCCTTGCAACATTCGTGGTCTCGGTCTACCTCCTGGGCTTCGCCATGTAAGCTATTTTGATCCATCTCAGCCGCCATAAGAAGCTGACATGGTGACTAGGGGCCCACTCGTTATTGCTCCTCTAAGTGAGATGTACGGGCGCGTGCCCGTATATCATGTCTGCAATCTCGGCTTCATCATAATGACCGTGGCTTGCGCGTTGTCCACCAATCTCAACATGCTCATTGGATTCCGGTTCTTAGCAGGCTGTCTGGGTGTAGCGCCGACCACGAATGGCGGCGGGACCATAGCCGACCTTATGAGCGCCGAGAGACGAGGTGCAGCAATGGCAATATGGGCCATGGGACCATTGCTCGGCCCTGTCATTGGCCCCATTGCTGGTGGTTTCTTATCAGAAGCCGAAGGATGGCGATGGATCTTCTGGGTCATTGCCATTGCGTTCGGCGTCTCAAGCATTATTGCTCTTTTTGTATTGCGAGAAACTTACGCTACGGCCTTGTTGGATCGGAAGGCCAAGCGATTGCGAAAGGAGACTGGCAATCCAGATTTGCGCTCGAAATACGACATGGGCATCTCTACTAAAGAGCTGTGGATTAGGTCTCTCGTCAGACCTGCAAAGATGGGAGTCCTCAGTCCAATTTGTGCGATGATGTCGCTCTACATGGCGGTCGTATATGCAACCCTCTATTTGCTCTTCACAACATTCACCTATGTTTTCGAGGACGACTATGGATTCAGCACGTCGACTGTAGGACTGGTCTACGTTGGGGCGGGCGCTGGCATGCTTTTAGGCCTTGCGCTCTTGGGCGTCGCTTCGGATCCTATCGTGAAGCGCCTGGCCGCTAAGCATAATGGAGGCAAGCTCAAGCCAGAGTACCGCTTGCCAATCTTGATGTATGCTGGACCCGCGGTTCCGATTGGCCTGTTCCTGTATGGGTGGACTGCGCAGTAAGTGCTGATCACGAAAGAGGGCGTTGTATGAGGATTCATCTGACGCCGCGCAGGTATCACGTCCAATATGTGGTTCCGCTGCTAGGCACATTATTTGTTGGCGTTGGTGCAATTGCAGCATTCATGTGTAAGCAAAGCAACACAAAATCTGCTTGAGAAGATCATTAGCTGACGCCTGTAATTGTGGCTCCAGGCATCAACACATATCTTGTCGACACTTTTACCAGGTACGCTGCATCTGCTCTGGCGGCCAACACGATACTACGATCAATTTTCGGCGCGGTGCTCCCACTATGCGGCTTGAAGATGTACAACGCGCTCGGACTTGGCTGGGGCAATAGCTTGATCGCCTTTGTGACTCTGGCCCTATGCCCGATCCCATGGTGCTTCTACTACTATGGCGAGAAGATACGGACATACCCAAGATTCCAGATTCAATTCTGATTTATCCGCACACTTATTCGGCATAGCGGTGGCGGACGGGACAGCATTCTATGATGACATCGACAGAATCAGAGATGAGCATACACGAAGCCAGTGGATATTACATACAGTGTGACCGACGCTGGGACATTAGGAATGGTATACCAGCATCATCCACGGCCTTTATGCAACAGCTTTAGACACTATGAGCTAGTAACGAAGCTAATGGACGCTCGTCAGACTTGTGATGTCGCCAAAATCAGGCGAATGTTCTGAACCATCTAGGATGAGCTGAATGGCTAGCATCCGCAAGACTCACAGATTCAGCTAACACCAATGATACATCGACAACCTCGCAGTTACAGCAGCCCCGCCGTATCGAACGGGATCACTGTCGCTCAGATGTTCCGTCTGTTCTGCGCACATGCATCACTCCAGTGTCGATCGTGACTGAGCTGCCGCATGACCTAGTGACTGGTATTTTCCAGGCAGCTATTTGCTAAGAGACTAATGAGTCTTGCATCCACTTCGTACAGCCACTTTAAGAACAGTCCCTTGGAATAGTGACAATGATTTCTGTGAGACACTTGAATGATGCATCGCAAGTCGCATTCGAAATCGAGACCACCGCTCCAACTAGCCTGCTGCAATCCAATTATATCCCGCCATCGGGCCCGCTTACAGAAGCAGGAATCCGTGTGACCCCGATGGATGAGTGCCATGTAGAGTTGGCCGTACTGCACTTTCGCCGTTTGAGCAAGATGGTCTGTCATTTTGACGAAGACTCTGTAGCGCCAAATGTCCGCAAGAGGAGCGCCGCACGCGAACAACTCGCTCGCATGACTGTAGTCGTGCGCGACTACATGGACAGACGAGCCCAGCAAAATTTCACGGCTCCCTGCGTCGAAAGCATGATTACTGACCTTTGCGAGGCGAGTTTGTACGGCTTTTCGATTGATGGGGCTCGCACACGATCATTAGTGTTTGCCAACCCGACACTCTGCGGCCGGGAGCAGGAGATCGAAACGCAGAAGCAGGCGTTGCGAGCTGCTGGGAGCGCGGACGACGTGACGGAGCTGGGAGGATATACATTTGCTGTGTCAATCGACATAGTTCCAGAAGATCCTTCGCGTGCGCGTGCGCGTGAGGACATCGCTGAAGGCATCGATTGGAACAGCGTGCTCGTTCGCTCGCGCTCGGAAGACAATATCATGGCGACTCGCCACATTGGGTTGGGCGGTGTAGTGAAGAAGGAAAGGATCCAGAGGAAGCTGCTCAGGACGAATCAAAGCAGTCATCTGATTCATTGGCCTCCAGTAGTAGTACCCTTTGATGGCGACACTAAGCTCCCTGGTCCTTGAAAACGAACGAACACTGATGTCAGTGATGTCGAGCATCCGGGCCCTGGGTTTCGTCTGCGTACCTGGTCGAACAATGTCAGGACAGCAGCAAGGAGCAGAGCTGGAAGCAGGGCTAGGATTTTGTTAAGTGGACCGTCTGAGGATGCTTTAATGGAAGAGGTCGAAGAGTGCGATCAACGAGCCGTCGTTGCTGCTAACCAGCAGCTCTCGCGCGGGCTCTTGAGTCCTGCCGCTGAATATGAATGCCCATCGCCTGAGTTCCCCAGCATACCCGGCTCACCAGAGCAGATCATGACGAGTCTCAGTCCACGAAGCGATCCAGTTGCCAACGAGCACCAATATGTCGAGATGTGCGACACTGGGCTTCGCCTGCGAGCCGTCGACGAGCTGGAAATGTTCATCGCTCGGCTTGACACGCTTCTACGCAGCGTTGCACATGCCTGCCCGGCTTTGACGATCGGCGACGCACTCGATGAGAACGACCAACAAGCCGTCTCGAGGGAGCATGATGGAATCGATCACCCGCTGCACCTGAGACTCTCCGCATCAGGCTCTGCTGCGGCCGAGACTTTGTCAATCAGCGAGGGTTGAGAGGCGTAGGACTTGTCCTGAAGAAAGTCTTGCTGATGCTTTTGGATGGCAATGATCGAGATGCCAGGGACACGATTTGGTCGCCGATTTGCAAAGTGAGAATAGCGCGACCCGGGGATGGCCATCATGGCTGCGTTGAAGATATGAGCTATGATCTGCCAGAAAGCGAGTAGTAGATGAAGCACGCTCGACGCTCGAACTGTCGTGAATTGCGCTGTCTCTAAGCTTTCTGTCATGTGTGCAGCCTGTAGCGAGAGCTGCATCCATCCCCCCTACCGCTCTCCATTCGCGCCCCAACAATCCCTCCCATCCACCCCACACCCACTCAACCATGCACTCTCGCGTACACAAGCTCTGCCTCCCTCTCGAGCCCGTGAGCTTCAGCACCGCTTGCTGAACTCAGCATAGATTCACTTTCATTGGAGGAGCGTGTCTGTATCAGGAAGGCTAGGCGGGATGAGCAGGAAGACGGGTTTAAAGCGGAGTCAAGCCGGCTTTTAGAACCCTCCTGGTCGTTGTTCGAGGCCTCTGCAGACTGCGCCGTGGCAGCATCTACCGCGGGCCCCACGTCTTCATCTACCGTGTTGGCACTGCAAGGTGCCAAACACATGATGTAAGGATGTGCTTGGGTGTCCTGAACCTTCACCCATCAGTGGCACCTTCCTTCTTACTCTCAGGCCCCTCCTCCTTCCACCTGGCCCCACTCCCTTCCCCCTTCCTAAACCTCCCCTGCATCCAACACCGATACATCTTCAACCTCCTCTGCCGATTAACCAACATCCTCCTATCGACTGCCAAATCGCACACCTCCAACCCCTCCACCTCCCCCTCTCCCTCAAAACCCTTCCCCTCCCAAATCCCCCTCAACTCCTCCTCCTCAAAAAATACACCCTCGTGCCATCGCCACGAACGTAAAAATTCTCCTCCAAATACCTCCCCTTCTTGAATCGCACCTGCGCCAGATCGCCGCGCCCGTAGTCGCGGAAGAGGACTTCGCCGCCCGGCTTGAGGAGGGTGGAAATGTTGCGCACGCACTGGTTCCATTGGTCCGGGGAGAGGGCGGAGAAGATGAAGATCATGAGGATCACGTCGACGCTTCCCGGTTCTAAGCCCGGTGGTAGGTCTTCTCCTGCTGCATCCCACACATCTGCCTGCAGTACCCTGCCCTCTTCCGGCTGCTCCGTGTACTCTTTCTGGCTCCTGATAACCTCGATAGCTTTTTTCGAATAATCACAAGCGTGCACCCTCAATCCCTTATTCCGATTCATCGCTAACAACGGAAAGGCCGTATTGCCCGCTCCCGCTCCGACCTCCAGCACCCTCACATCTCCAAACCCCTCCCTCGTCACCTCGCCCAGCACCGGAAACTCCTGCACCAACCATTTCCGATCCTTGAAGAAATTCGCCTGGTTGTTCGAATAAAATTTGTCCCACCACTTCTCCGGCTTCTCATTGAACCGCTTCTTGTCGAACTCGGTCACAGCATTCTCTCGTTGGAACTCGGTTTGTTGCGAAATAAATTCGGCATATTGCGGGTCGACTTCCACGTGGTCCCAGGCGTTGTGGGCGAAAATGTCGTCGGATTCTTGGAGGTAGCGCGTGCCGAATTGGAACGGGTCGGTGCGTTTCTCCGGGTTGTCGGTGGTGGGTTTGGTGGTGGTGGTGGCGTGGCGGATGGGCTCGTAGGTCGCGGGGACACCGTATGCATCCTCGCCTAGACTGGCGGTGGTGGTGGAAGACTGTGGTGGTGGTGGGGTCGCGGGTGGTGTGGGATCGATGGTCACGTAGCCGCGCATGTGCTCCATGCCTTTGGTGAGTTGCTGCTTGGGCGTCTTCTTGCGCAAAGGCAGCTCGGTCGCCAGGGCCGGCGCAGGCTCTGTATCTTCTGCGGCCATAGTGAAAACAGAGTGGTATAATATGTGGAATGCCAAATTATGTAAATTCTCACATGCATCTCTGGCGTGCCTGCCGATCGTGGAGGCCGCGGGGCATCTCGGGCAGATCCGCGTCCACGGATCTGGCACGCGAAGAAAGTCAATGCCGCATCCATGACGGAATCGCGCCCATAAGGTGCAAGCTATTTGTCGCTGACCATGTGAGCATCGCGACCACACAATCCTCTCCTCTACTCTACTCTACTCCTCCACCCTCGACAGACCCGACTGCACACCACCCACCATGCAGTCCCTCCGACCCACGCTCAACACGGCGCTGCTCCAATCTGCCCGCACGACCAGCATAACAGCCCTCACAAGCCGCCAACACCACCGCACCTTCGTCTCCAACCCCTTCTCCGGCCCGCAAACCCTCACCGCAACCCGCACCCTCCAACACCCCTCCAAACTCATCTACTCCATCATCTCCGACGTCGCCAGCTACTCGCACTTCCTCCCCTACTGCCAGTCCTCGACCGTGACAAAGTACTCCCAACCGCACCCCACCGACTCCAAACAATACCCCGAAGAAGCAACCCTCACTATCGGCTTCACCCCCGACGTCTCCGACACCTACACCTCCCGCGTCTACTGCGTGCCGCACCACACCGTCGAAGCCGTCTCCGGCCTCACCAACACCACGCTGCCGGCATCCGAGATCGCGCACCACTCCCCGCGCCCTAGCAATGCAGACGAGGACCCCGCGCGGAAGCACACAGTTCTCACGCATCTGCTGACACGATGGACGCTGAGGCCTTACCCGTACAAGCCGCCGCCGCTCGGAGCTATGCACCCGGAGACGACGCACAAGAACCATGAGGAGACGAGCGAGTTGCCGGGGCAGGAGAAGACGGAGGTGAACTTGACGATTGAGTACCAGTTTGCGAGTCCGCTGTATGGGGCGCTGAGCCAGGCGGCGTCGGCGTCGGTTGCGGATAAGATGATTCAGGCGTTTGAGACGAGGGTGAGGAGTGTGGTGGAGGGACCGGGGCATGCGAAGGAGCTGGGGAGGAAGGATGGATATAAGAAGAGGTAGTTGAGCGGTCATTTGCATGAGAGGGGTATGTATGCATTGGATGTACAACCACGAAATGGGCACTGGCAGATTGCATGGCAGACGCCTCCTGATTGTAGAAGTATTACACACCAGAAATAGACAGCCCGTAATGTCTCCAGTCTTCCCGCCAGAGACGCCATGGTCGCTCATCATATCAATTCGTTACACGCGCATAGTACAATCTAAAACTCCAGCTCTCTAGACCTCCTCGAGCAACCTCTCCCTCTCCTCCCAACATCTAGTTATTCTGCTGACTGTTCAAGATCCTCAAAATGCTGAGGAAAAGATTGATGACGTCCAGGTACAGGCTGATGGCCGCCGCAATCTCCTCCTCCACATGGTAATGTCTCATGACCAATTGCGTGTCCACCAAAATATACCCCGAAAAGATCAACGCGGCCACAATGCCATACCCAAGCTCAACTCCCGAGCTATGCGGGAAGAAAGCCGCCATAAACCCAAAGATAATCAACACCCACAGCGCCCCAAACAAATAAGGCATCCAACTCGTGAAATCGTATTTGCTCTGGCACGCAAACAGCGTCAACGCCACAAATATCCCCAGCGTGAAGATCAGCGCCTGCAGCACAATCCTCGAGTCGTAAAAACTCGTAATCACGGAAATCGAATACGCCTCCAACCCCGTGAAACCCGCCAAAAACACCAAGTTCATCGGATAACTCTTCCGCTTCCAAAACGTCAGGAGCATGAACCCGATGGCCCCGAACAGGCTGACCCACATCGCCCAGCTGTGACCCTGTATCCAGCTTTTATATGCCGGGCTGAAGAAGGAAACTGCCGAAAGGGCGGTCGTGAAGAGCAGTTGCACGGTGAGGATCGCGTAGACCTTGCGGATGAACTGCATGCGGATGGGGAGCGTAGCTTCGGCGACGCTGCCGCCGAACTTGAAGTCGTCGGGGATGTTGTCGTCTTCGCCGCGCGGGGTGCCGCCGGGGAGCGGTTCATCTTGGTAGGAGGGGGGCGCTTGGGTGTAAGGGGGAACGGGGTGGGAGTGTGCGGCGGCGGAGGGCAGGGGCGTGGTGTCCAGGCTGTCGCGCTGGGGCGCGGGGGCGTATTTGGTTGAGGACATGATGACCCTCCTTGCTTTTGAGACAGGTGATATTCGACGGTGGGTTGTGAGGAGATGTGTTGATGTTGGTTGGGAGAGATGTGGGAGTCGTGATAGGTGGTGGAAGGCGACAGAAGATCAGCTTTCGCCTGCGAACCATGACGCTAGCATTGTTCACGTGAACGCGGGGGAGGCGCTTGCGGCGAGTCCCGAGACACAGTGCATCCTATTCCAGATCTTGGTGTCAGTGAACAGTTGCTCACTGCCAGAAGCTTCTCGACCTCAACTGTCACGCCTGTCTCGTCACTGTCAGTCACTTGATGACTATTCTATCATACAGAATGAAACGCTTAGACCGCCATAGCCCTCGAGGATGTCAAGCTTGAAGGGTCACTAGTGACGAGTTTGGGATGAAAGTAATGAGGTGACCCACATCCACCGATACGTGCGATTGATGATATCAGGAGGCGTTGAACTCTGCACACTAATACACCCCATCAATGTCAACCTACACAACCCCGGCCTGAAAATAACCCCTAAACCTGTCCCCCCTCTCAATCCCAATCTCATGCACAACCTCATGACACGCCATCAACAGCCTCGGGAACTTCCTCGTCCAGTAATTCAAATACCCTTCCGGCAGCGCACCCACAAGCTTCTTGACAGTCTCCGGCATATCCTCATAATGATTCTTCTTATTCCGCAATGCCCGCAGCAAGTCCAGGACGCGGTTGCCAGAGTATCTCCTCTGCTTGCCCAACGTGTCGACGAAGACGCGGTCGAGCTTGGCGAGAAAGTCGGCTTTGGGACCGATGATTTCCTCGGAGCGGGACTCGAGGAGTGCTGTGCGGGTGTTAGTGCATGTGCATGGCAAAACCTGGGCTGGAAGGAGCTTACCAAGATCCTCAGAGTCGCCGAGGTAGCCATCTGTCGGTACACCCCTCGGCTCTCGTTCAAAGTGATCAGAGCAGTCACACAAGAACGCCAATCGCTTGTCCGCCGACCAAAAGAAAGGATGATTCAGCACCTGCAAGGCTGTTGGCCTGTGCTCAGGGCGATGCTCCAGCATACTCGTGATCAGCTGCATGGGCTCATATGCATCGCTCCATCGCTCAAGCACACCCATCTTCTTGTTGTCGCGCTTGATATTCAGCTCGCGAAGCTGTTGCCATCCATTCTCGTCCTCGTAAGGATGAATGCCATCAGTCAAGACCCAGAAGAAGAGACAGCCAAGGGAGAAGATGTCGGCGGCGCGCTTCACACCCGAGGTGGAGGGGGTGCCATTGGTAGAGCCGTTGGCGCTGTCATTGGTGTGGTGCGATTGACTGTGGGCGGAACTCTCGCGTGGTTGAGAGATAAGCTCAGGCGCTTTCCAGCCTGACGTTCCGGCGTTGCCGGTCGGATCAATGAGAGTGCTGACATTCTCTGGCAGGTTCTTGCCGAGACCGAAGTCAGAAATCACAAGTCTGGGCCCTTTCTCAATCTGACCTCGCTTTGGGAATGCCACGAGAATGTTCTGAGGCTTAATATCACGGTGGATGATGCGAAGGTTGTGCAAGTGATAGAGACCATCTGCCAGCTGCTTAAGCGCACGCGGAGGGTCTTGCTGAATCGACAACTTCAAACTTCTCAGCTGTGTCTGGCGCTCCTCTGCTCGAGCTTTCTCCGGGTCCCAGACCTCGAACAGACTGGCTTGGCACAGCTCCACGGCGATGTATAAGAAGTGATCATCCTTTTGCTGGCAGAAGTATCGCACCACGTTCTGGTGGTCGTCGCTCTGTTGCAAGAATGATACCTCTTGCGATGCCAGCTCGTAGTACTGCGACAACATGCGCTTGACTGCGACATCGCGACCTTCGAACGAGCCTTCAAAGACGCAAGTGCCGCAACTGCCTTGGCCAATGACCTTGTCTGTGTGGATGATGAGACTGTTGATCTGCAGTGGTCCAGCGACCTGCGCGCTCTCAGATGCGGCGACGGTGATAAGCTCGGCAGGTTGAGGAACATTGCTTGCCTTGCGCTTCGCCTTTGCTTCTGCCGCATTTTGCTCCTTCTCGCGCTGTTTGCGGCCACCGCGCTTACCCCGTTTGTGGCCTTTCTGCTTCGGCGTCTCCACGTTGCCATTCTCTTCAACCTCTTCGACTGCATCAGCAGTCTCAACACGGACCAGATCGTCATCTTCCTTCTCAGCATCTGGACTGCTTTCAACGGCCGAGTCGTGCGGGAAGATCGTCTCCTTTGCAGGCTCGTGCTCGCGAAGCTTCGGAGTCTGCGGCAGTTGCTCATCCTTCAATTCTTCAATATTCCTCTCCGGAACGATGATTGGTCCAGGTGTATGAGCAGGCGTAGGCTCTGCAGAAGTGCTCGCTTTGGCCATTGAGAGCATGCCTTTGTCCTGCGCATACCAAGTGCCGCATGCCGCGCCAATAGCTAGGAACAGCATCAGTACACTCTTGAGAGATACCATTTGGTCACCCCAAGTGCTAGGCTGCGAGATCGACACAACAGCCTGCTCTTGCTCTGTCTCTCGTGGTGGTGGTGCATCGATGCCAGGGTACTGAGGCGCATCGATGGCTCGCTGTCCGGGTTGGCTTGAACGGTGCAGCTCGTGCACGCCTGAGAACGCCTTTTCAAGCAGGCCCGTCTCGAATACATTGATTGCTGGTGCGTAGAAGGTGCTCCGCTCATACCAGTGCGACTTGGGTGCATTCTTTGCAGCAATGGGATAGTTCGTCTCAGACAACGCGTAGCAGCTGCCATTCATGTCACATCTCACGTATACGCTTTCGGGTCGGTCGTCTTCGAGGTCATCAAGTGCATTTGCTGATCGGTCGACAGGCTGTGGTAACACGACCAAGGATGCACTGCTCTCGCCCTCGTCCACAGGTCTGACCACGTCAAAAGCTCTGGCTACAGGTGCTTCGAGCTTCTTATTAACAAGCCCGAAGTCCTTGATGTCACCACCAGCACGACCAAGGTAGATAGAACCATCATGTTTCGTGTACACATACTTCTTGTCCAGCGTCTCGGCATACTGAAGTCGCAAGTCATTGTCGAATGTGTTCGGAGTCCACTCGAAGTAGCGAATGATGCAGAGAGGCTCGGAGTCCACGCTGTTGCCATCCTGAACGCCGATGGTGTACTCGGTCCTGCCTATAGTGATGGTGCGAATGGGCTCGCATTCTTCGTCGTCGAGCGTCTCCAACGGGTTGATGCGCTTGCAGCTGGCTTCTTTAGACAGCGCACCAGACGAGCTGAACTCTCGCAAGACCTTGCCATTGGCAGCGTCAATGGTGTACAGCACCGTCTTCTTCTCTCCGGTGTAGATGTGGCCGCCAAATGCGTACGGGGCCTGCTCGAATAGGCTCTTCACGGTCGCAGGCAGCCGTTTTAGGTCATGTCCAAGTCTTGGGTTATAGATGTATATGGCACCGTCTTGACTCGGCTCTACCACCCATATCTGGTCTCGTCGGCCTGTCTCATCATACTCATAAGCCTCCTCTTCACTTCTGTTTCGCCAGTGGTACTCAATATCCACCATCGGCTTGTCCACCATCACGGTCCACTTTGTGGCCGCGTTCTTCCTATCAACTGCATGCAGCTGTCCGTCGACAGTCGCCAAGAGGACAATGTCCTCTACTTGCCAATCCTCCAAAGACCGCGCCGGCTGATCGCGTCGCGAAAGGAGCCCTGCCGTACTTAACGGCGCCGAGCTGGTGAGAGCAGGAGGGAACGCCCGTACCTCCGAGTCCTGGCTGGAGGAAGCGAACGTGGCAATGGCGCGCTCGTCTGCGCGGTTTGCACGCGAACGTGAGGGTGACCGGGAGCGGTCATCCTTATTGTTGACATGTCTGTCGAAGGGGTCTCGCTGGCCGCTCAGCGGGGTCTGCAGCGAGCCCGAGGCACGGTAGCGCTGCTGGTCCACCGACAGAGCATCTTGGTGATCGGCCTTCGAGGGATAGTGGGCGTCTTGGTGCTGCAGACCAGTGCCCGAAACGAAGGCCGGAAGCAATACGCCCCATATCAATAAGTCCTTTAGGCTGGGGGCTCTCGAGGGCTGCATGCTGCCCGGGTGTCGGTCATGGAGGCCTCCCGCGTATGTCTTCTTGTCGTCCTTTTTGCAGTGTGAGACATCAGTGAAGGGAGGAGTTTTCGAGTCCAAAGTGAGTGCTGTGCTAAGCCCGCTCCTTACTTGGGTCCCTTGGTCTTTTCGTCAGTCCACGCAGCTCGCACCAAGCCACAGGGATCTGTGTGGAGAGGTTCAGATTCCAGGCTTTGCGTCGGTTCGTCCCGCAGTCGTCAGTCTCCGGATCGTGCAAACACGCGAAACGCAGGTCTTCAATGGCAGTGACAGACTAGGTTAGATACAGCGGTATCCTCAGATGTTGCATTGCTGATTTGTTCAAGACTTGCACCGAAGCAGGCACGACTTTCTGACTGTTTCCGGCCGTGTCCGCTCGCAAAACTCTGTTGAGGACGTCCTGCCGCCGCACAGCCCTGCTCCGAACCTTGCTTTTCACATGCGCCTCGACGATTGTTGTAGGCGCTTGGACTCAGTCTTTAAGTGGCCTTTATCAATGCAGCACTGGGGCGTCGCGGCGCATCCACGAGCTCTTTCATTTATATCTCGCGACAGACGCTGATTGCGCCACATGCTTGCACAAGATTGTCATTGGTGTTGCACCACTGACAGAGGGTCAGCCTGAATGACGCGTTGCAGCCTACCAGGAGTCGTCTCCGACATACTGCTTGACAACATGATCCACCTACAGCTACGCCTGCAGGCCGAAGGAGTTTGATCTTCACAATGCGTCCCAACAGCTTCGACGAGTGACCGAGCTGCCACTCCAAGCTCTCGCAAGACTGAGACCAGCGGATGGCTCTCCGAAACCTGGACTGTTGCGGGTCTCGGCAGTGCAAATTCATGCAGTCGCTTCGAGAACTTTGCAACAATCAATGCGACTAGACTCGAGGGAGAAACCATTGGTGAGCTTAGCCTATTCAACCTAAGAGCATTGATGTGCGCCAATATATGCCAAGATGGCGTGCCCGCGCATTGTCTACTCTCTGGCTTCACTGCTCATACCTTCCCTGGAGCTCGAGAAACGACGTTTTCTTGATGTTTGATGATAAGCACGAATTCGAGACAGATTCGTGCTCATGTCTCTGACATCGTGTCCTTGATCCGAGAGAGCAGTATCGGATCCGAGAGCAATGCCAGATTTGTGTTTCTCGGCGCGGTGGTACGGCTTGAAGGACCACCTGCACTACATGGTATTGCCATTATCGTGAAATACTCTTCAGTCCAGCCTCTGGTCTTCCACGGGCGTCGAGCCGACCAAGTACAGTAGCAAGATAACATCAGACTACATGCTGACTGGCATGCAGCAGTTAAGCGGGTGGGGGACGTACATTCTGCTCTGGCAGGGGTCGCAATGATCCTCGCCATACGAGGAGGTCTATGCTAGAAGCGACCAAGAGGTCGCAGCCAAGTTGAGGAGAACATACGTAACGCGACTTTGACCATACGTAACCCGACTTTGAAGACTCGGGTGACTACAATGTGAAATACATCGACTACAGGACTCTTCTCACAGCACATCATGATGCCTGATGCACACGGTCGAGCTGCGACCTATGCGCAACAGACAGTACCCTGGCTGCCTTTCGAATAACACCTAGAATCTCGGTCGGGGTTTTTGCCTAACAGGGCTTTTCAGTATGGGCACGAGCCTTAGAAGCGAGGGCGAAACGCTTACTGTAGGACGAAATGACTCTTGGAACTACCATATCTCCACCGCCTTCGTTACTGCACTGCATCGAATTAGTTCTACGAGCCTTGCGCACGCATCGTTAATGAGAGGTGTAAGGCTTACGCAGTAGGTATGGTAACCTTTGGCCTCGCAGCCGCCGTCACCTGCCGTGCCGTAATCGCACCAGAGCGGTAAAATATCTGAGTTATCGGCTGAGAGAGCAAAGGTAGCGAAGGCGCCGATCAAAAGAAGAGAGGCGCGCATGATTAGCAGATGGTGTAGAATCAAGTTGGGGTGGCTTTGGTTGTGGCGATTGAGAGTCTTGCTGTAGGATCGTGGAGGAACGTGAGATCATTTTGCTCTATTTGTAGGCGGCGTCAAGTCGGAAGCATGTTAGAGCAGGTCCTGTCTCAGTATGTTTAATTGCACTCAGTCTGCCACACTTTCACCCGACTCACTACCAAGGCTCGACAAGAGGCTATCTAGACCCTCCAAGAGTGGGTCAAGGAGAATGTCCAGCCATGACTGCGGTCAGTATCGCTACCATCGATGGGATTGACTGAGCAGTATGTGATTCTGTTCCTCGTGCAATCAGGATTGTGGTTCGCAGCGAGAAGAAGTATAATCAGGCCCAGCACCTCAGCATCCATTTCATCCGTTGGCCGTATCGTATACGAAGTAGGTTACACTCTAGAGAACAAGCTTGTGTCTATTGCTAGACCACGTCGCAAGCAACGTGTGCCGCGGCCGTGGCATCCTTCACCAACCTCGACAGAAATTGAATGCTCATGTCCAGGATTATCATCTGATACCATGCTCACAGCCCGCAGACGACCGAATAGCACCGGTCAGGGCTAGAAACACATGCGGCCTCTTCAAGAACGGCGCTTGCTCCAAAACGGTCCCGCACTGAAGAGGTTCCTCTCGGCATGCCCAAGATCCCCGAATCACGAAGCCAGTATTGCACCTCAAAAGGCATGTACAGTTGATCATTGCCCTCTGCTCCACGGCCCTATGCAGGCGAGGAGCAAACGGCACCCAAGATCCTCTGCGAAAAGTTTCACTCTCCACTAGCACAGACGGTTTTCGTCGTCATGGAGCCTCGCACCATGGCGTGCACGGCGGGCTCTCGAGTCGAAAATGCTTTTACGGCAGTGTTGTTATTTGCGTTGTTCATAATGAAGAAAAGAGACAGGAAGGGCTGTGATGTGCAAATTTCAAGTGCACTGAGCGGGAACGCCCGAGCAAGAGACGCGCTACAGTGAACATCGGGCTTTGATTGGGCGCAGACAGACGCGTTCTGGTGTTCTGCTTTACGCGTGAACCAGCCGGCGCTTTTGAAACTCCTTCGTCCACTCTAGTATCTTCAGCATTCAAAGTCCACACTCAGCGCCAATCGCCAACTTGCGCATTGAGAAGCATTGCAGACCAGAACACAGCGCGGCCAAGGTGACTGGAATACGAGACTAGACAGAGACCAGCACAGGAAGGAGCTCGCAAGTCCGCCATGGCGCTTCTACAGCACAAGGCGCTTGCCAACTACGAGCAGCAGCAAGGTATGTAGAGGCTGATAGTGATCATAGGCGTCGCGCAGTTGACAATCATCTAGAGAAGTTCGAGGATTTCCTGCGCAACTTTAAATCATCAACCTCAGAGACCGAAGATGCGCTGGACGATTTGAACCTAGATGGGGACAGCGATGAGTACGACTTCATGGATGATGTGGAGAACGGCGACGGCGCACGACAAACACGGCGAAGAGCGCCGCGGTCAAAAGCAAAGTATATGAACATATTACATGATGTCTCAGAAAGATCGAAATCGCAGATCCTGATCGAGCTTGACGACCTGGAACAATATGAGCGTACATTGGACGAGGATGAGGCGCTGGAGCTACAACTGGTATCTTCGATCCAGCGCAATTGCTATCACTATATCGAGCTCTTCTCGCGAGCAGTGGACAAGGTGTTGCCTACGCCCAGTGGAGAGCCAAGCTTCAAGGATGATGTGCTGGATATTATCATGAGCCAACGGTCGAGGCGCAACGAAAACGTTCGAGAGCAGATTGAAGCAGGTAGCGAAGGAATCGTTCCGGACTCGATGTTCCCACCAGAACTCACGCGAAGATATACGCTCAATTTCAAGCCTATCACACCCTCGGGGTCAAGCAGTGAGAAGGGCGCCAAGGCGATGGCTGTGCGGCAAGTGCGTGGTGAGCACCTCGGCCACCTGATCACCGTGCGCGGCATTACGACTAGGGTGTCAGACGTCAAGCCATCGGTACAGGTCAATGCCTACTCATGCGATCGCTGTGGGCACGAGATCTTCCAGCCCGTCACATCTAAGCAATTCACGCCGCTCATTGAGTGTAATTCGGAAGATTGCCGGAACAGCAATGCAAAGGGTCAACTATTTTTATCGACCCGTGCCTCAAAGTTCCTACCCTTCCAGGAGGTCAAGATCCAGGAGATGGCAGATCAGGTTCCTGTCGGACACATTCCAAGACAGCTTACTGTGCATTGCCATGGTGCTTTGACGAGGCAGATTAATCCTGGTGATGTTGTCGACATCGCTGGTATCTTCTTGCCAACTCCATACACCGGCTTCCAAGCTATAAAGGCTGGCCTGCTTACCGATACGTACCTCGAAGCGCAATATGTCAACCAGCACAAAAAGGCGTATGACAACATGGTGCTCGCTCCCACGACCATCCGTCGTATGGCGGACCTTGAGCAATCTGGACAACTTTATGAATACCTCAGTCGCTCGATTGCACCTGAAATCTTCGGACATCTGGATGTCAAGAAGGCGCTGCTCCTCCAGCTGATTGGCGGCGTCACGAAAGAGATGGGCGACGGCATGCGAATTCGTGGCGACATAAACGTGTGCTTGATGGGTGATCCAGGTGTCGCCAAGTCTCAACTCCTGAAGTACATCACGAAGGTAGCGCCCCGCGGCGTCTACACCACAGGACGTGGTAGTAGTGGTGTGGGTCTGACCGCGGCAGTGATGCGCGATCCGGTGACTGATGAGATGGTTCTCGAAGGTGGTGCTTTGGTCTTGGCTGATAACGGAACTTGCTGCATCGACGAATTCGACAAGATGGACGACTCTGACCGAACAGCCATCCACGAAGTCATGGAGCAGCAAACCATCTCCATTTCAAAGGCCGGCATCACGACCACTCTCAACGCTCGTACAGCTATTCTTGCGGCTGCTAATCCTCTGTACGGACGCTACAATCCTCGCATTTCCCCGGTCGAGAACATCAACTTGCCGGCTGCCTTGTTGAGCAGATTCGACGTCCTCTTCTTGATTCTTGACACACCCTCTCGTGACGCAGACGAGGAGCTTGCCCGCCACGTTACACACGTGCACATTCACAATGCGCATCCCGAGCCTCAAGGCGGCGGCCTCATCTTCACACCTAACGAGGTCAGAAAATGGGTCGCCCGTGCCCGCTCTTTCCGCCCTGTCGTACCGAAATCTGTTTCGGATTACCTCGTTGGAGCCTACGTGCGGCTACGGCAACAACAGAAGAAAGACGAAGCGGGCAAGAAGACATTTACGCACACGTCGCCGCGTACGCTCTTGGGTGTCCTTCGTCTCTCGCAGGCCCTGGCACGTCTGCGATTCGCAGATGAGGTCATCACGGACGACGTTGATGAGGCCTTGAGGTTGGTGGAGGTGAGCAAGGCTAGTCTTTACGATGACAACCGCGACCGTCGTGGTGATCAATCCCCATCGACCAAGATCTACAATCTGATTGTCGGTATGCGGGACTCTGGTGCTGCTGCTACTGGCGAAGGTCGCGGTGAACTGGACATGCGGCGCGTGCGTGAGCGGGTGTTGGCAAAAGGCTTCACAGTGCAGCAGCTTGAGGCTTGCTTGGATGAGTATGCGACGATTGATGTGAGTCCCTTCTCTATGCGCTTGGCAGTTGGCAAAGTACTGATATTACGTGATTATAGATCTGGCAGACTGCGGCTGAGGGTACGCGGTTGGTCTTCATTGAGGCTGGTGACGACGATGAAGATATGGACTTCTAAGAATGTGCGAATCAAGCATTCTGGCTGGATTGATTTATGTCAGGATCACAGCGCTCCTGCTGCCTTTTGGACCATCGGGGTTTCGGCGCAACGATTGCATAAATACTGGATTGGGATTTGATGGATCCAGGTTGTGGTGTTTGGGCACAATGAGCGGATCAGTGGTGAATTAGCGATGCCTCGTGCAGTTGAATTATCAGTTATTCTGAAGCCAAATGCTATTCTTGCGCTTGGAGGCATGAGTGCAATCATGTTGATTATATAGGTCGATCAGCCGCTTGCCTGAAGCTTGACGTGAACGACTGCTTGGCTCTGTGCTGCGAATGCCAGCTCAAAGTTGTGGTCGACAGCTACTTGATGCGGCGTCACTTTCTTGATGCTGTCTGATGGACGACGGGGGTGTGTGTGAGCAACGCATACCTAGCTTGATGCTGTCGATTGACCAGCCAATCATCTATTGCTTAATTCAGAATGTCCATCAGACTGTCCTCAGAACGTCCATCAGAGCGATCGGACTGGTGACTTGAATCCCCATCGAACCACAGTCAGAGGATGGATGCACTTGAAGGATCGGCAAACAGGTGCGTCAGCTACATCCACTGGACCCTTGGCTTCGTTACGGCGCTCCCGACATTTTGGGCCTCGGCTTCACCGACTGGCAGGACCGGTATCTTGGCCTTACCGACATTCTACTAGCCTACCACAACCCCAGCGACGTGATTTCTATCGTCGATCTACGAGCTTCCACGCTTCCTGACGGCGGTATGGCTACCCTTAGTGTCAACCGTCTATCTGGGGTGGCCTCGCGGGTGATGGACGGGGACGCACGGCATGCTGGAATATGACGATCGCAGCCAGGCTGTGCAAGGTTCGACATACCTAGTATAGGCAAGAGTCCATCACCAGACTGGGAAGCGAAGGTCACCACCTACGTGCGAACGCTCACAGTCGCGCGATGCAGACGGCCGAAAGCGTGCAGTGCTCATTCGTCAAGAAACTCTTACTAGAGCCCATAGTGGAAGTTGGCGAAATAGGGTGGTCTCGCGGACCAAGGCCGCCAGCCGCTTGAACTTGCGATATATGGGGCTATAAGCCCTGTCTTGTCAGACTCATCATGAGCCTCACACTCAGCTTCGTGCATTGCGGCTCATGACCCTCGAGATCTCGAGATCTCGAGATCTATTATGAGCGGATTCACGATCCTCCCGCGACCGCCCTGCTGTCGGCCATTGCGAAGAGAGCAAGGGTCCTGGTCGGCCGTGACCGATCTTTCGTTCGACTTGCTCTCGACGCATACCTGGCTGTCATACTACCTGGTTGCTTTATGTTTCTATTCTTCTCCAGGTGGGTGCCTGGTCTGCTTGGACTACATGCCTTGCGATCAGCCCTGCGTTAGGCTGATAGTCACCTTTAGCCTGTGCGGCATTTGATTCGTTCCAGCGTCGACACAAATATGTTCCGACCTTGCCGGAGACATCGATGAGATGGCGCTACGGATCTTGTGAGAATGAACGAGGCCATGCAGATGTGTCGAGATTAGCGATGTGTCTGGGAGTGTCTTCTAATAGCACAGTCATAGCTGACCGCAGGAGAGAAGAAGCCCCATAATCTTAGCACACCATTGCGGAACCGACTTCTATCAACATCTGCATGTTGCACTAGGCCTCACTATCCTTTCCATTGTTGAGCACATAGGTCTGAGCTGCCGCCGGCATCACATAGACTGCTACCAGTCACTTGTGGCATGCAGCATTCTCTTCTCCCAAAATTCTTCCTTTCACTTGCACACAACCCTTCTACCGACTTCACCCAATACAAGCCGATCTCTCTCGCACGTCCGAAACAAGTCTGGTCAAGCCCAAAGCAGGAGAAAGAGACTCAATCGGGGTATGCGGCGAGCCAGGCGTGCGTCTGGCTCGAACAGACATGTCGCAGCCAAGCTCGGGATCGACCGCAGCATTTACACCACTCGAAGACGACTGGAGTACCATTAGTGATCCAAGTGAGAGACGAAGGGTGCAAAACCGTGTTGCTCAACGCAAATTCCGTAAGTCTGAGAATCTTCATCATCTGTACCAAAATGGCAGCTGACTATGTCCCAGGCGAGAAGGTGCGCTTGCAGAAGGAGGAATCAGAAAGGAGCGCGAAGGATCAACGTCGAGCTAGTGGAGCGTACGCGGCCCCTGCAGCGGAGGACTTCGACACTGGTGACGAGGCAGGATTGCCGTGGGGTAGCATGTCGATGCGCCATATTGTTGCAGCTGGCAGAGCGAAGGAGCAGAATTCCCGAGAGACTTCGTTGTACGCCGCTGCTTCTAGAACAGGTGGGAGCTCCAGGTACGATCGTGGTACGGCTTTCGCCAACAGAAGCGCGCAATCCAATTGAGCTGACAACTGCGCAGGCTAGGTCTCCATCTGTTAGATGAGTACGCGAGAGGTAGCCCTGCGTGGGCTGCGTGGAGGGTCCACAAGGCGCCCTTTTGGCACGATCGTCCAGCGCCACAATAGCAAAGTTATACGGACCGCAAAGCCACAGAAAACACAGACTGAATGGTGTCGACATGACCGCTGGACGGTTACGTGCGACTACGTCGCAACAAGCATCCCCTTGTTCTATCGCGTGGATGAGCATCTGAGCCTGATCAGCTCATATAGCATTGTCGATCGAGCCGAAGGACATCGCAGTACATGTTAGCGTACGGAACGATAGTTACATTGTTGGAAAGAGCAAACAATCAACGCCTTGATCGCACGAACTCGATTAAGGTTCATGGTGCCGTGCCTTGTTGACTGGAGAAGCTCATCCGCGCCGCATTATTGAGCATGGCAATAGGCAGACTCCTACTCCCTCAGACATCGACTTTGCCCCTAGGCAGCCAACTCCACTTCTACATGCGCTCCAGTGGCCTGAGATGACAGGCTGTGGTTGCAAGACCACGAGACCGCCGCATTTTCATCTATGCAGTCAAGATGGCTCTGTATGTTGGTTGTTGGAAGTGATGTCTTCGTCCATTTAAATTTAGCTATCACAGCCACCGGCTGCGCCCGAATTGGGATGTGCACGGACTCGATCTCAATTGCACCTCACACTTTGCGCTTCCGTCTGGCACTGCAGCATACCCTCGATATCGGACGAGATGCAATCATCTTGGCGACGCGACGATCGCATCTTTCCGCGCGCAGAGAGTTCGCCTGATTTGGCAGCTCAATACTGGATCCGCGAACAGACTCCAGACCAGAGGCGCCACAGTACCGCTGGAATGGTACCCCAAAGTCTTTCTTGTGTGAACATCACAGTTTTACTTCCGGCCCAGGGATTGACCTATACTCACATACACGGCCTCCTCGGCTATCGGTCGTAGCCTGCAGGTAGGTGAGGTCACCTGAACGAGTATCTGGAGTCATGGGCGAAGCGATAGGATATGGAGGTCTCTCCAGACGACGTCGACCTTGTTGAGGCTGAATCACCTGCTGTGCGATTGCACACACTATCCATGCGACCCTGTGGCCTCAGGAACAACATTGACCCCCCGTGCCTCGAGACCAACATGTTACTGTCATGGCAGACTGCTTCGCGGATTAGGCATGGAGTCTTGTGAGCCATTCACGATCTCGGCTCTTCCATCGGACTTCCTGGTACGGTTCCTTCGCGGCGCAGACCTTCATATCGAAATTCGCAAAATCGTTGGCTGCGGCTTTGGAAGAGTCTACCTCGAGAATTTCTCGATTGGTGAATATGTATCGCTCTGTGAACCAAAGTGGCCCCGCTGCTGGACCTCCAACAGTCTGTCAAGCCGGGGTATCACTGCGTCTTGAATGATACCTGCCTGGCTGTAGCCTTTGTGCGGCAAAGCAGAGCAGACGCTGGACATAAGACTCAGACAACAGCACCATCTCACCATCAGTCACATCGCCATCAATTGCAGATTCCCTCATAAACATTCACTCATGACCAGAGCCACGACGCCGGCTTCGGAGTTCGGCAGGCTATCTCTAAGGCCCAGCAGCTCCGCAGACGAGATGCCCGTTACTACTAGAGCACAAGAACGTCGCCACCGCAATATGTCTGGTTCACAGGCCGCTTCTGGCAGAGCACAGGCAGGACCGTCTCGAAGGAGTGCACGCTCTTCAAGGGCTCCAGCAGGCAACAATAGTGACGATAGTGACGATGACTTGGATGATGATCAACAAGATCCACGCAGTGCTATTTACCAGATCATGGCCGCGTTCGACCCGGGTCATGCCACACCTGATGAGCTGCTTGCTGGAAGAGGACCACGCTCTCAGACAAGGTACGTCAGTCAGACATCATCGTCAGCTTCGAATGTATACTGACTTGATCAATCTCAAGTGCTATGACAAGGCGATTAGCAGATGTCATGGTCCGTCTCGCATCAGCAAACGAGAATGTTCTCGCGGCGTTCCGACAGAGTGTGCCAGTACCATCCGGCTTTTGGTCTCAGCAAATGGCAGAAAATATGATGCAACGCTTTGCCACTATCCGCAATGCCCTAGAACAGAATCAACGAACGGGTCAAGGTCAGGGTGTGACGGCAACAGTTACAGCACTTCGATCATTGTACGGCGCTATCGATACAATACGAGCTCGCCATGCCGCCCGCATGACATCAGCAGACGAGGCGCAGTTCGTCAACGTGCTCGTCGCCATCCTCGACTTCTTGATCACTAGTGCCGACGACCTGTATGCCCATCGTAGGAGTGATGTGGCCTATGCAGGGGAAGGCTTCCAATCTGAGCGACGGCTCTTTCACAGCTGGATCTCGTCTGCAGGTCAACCAATTGCATTCTTGGAGGTTTTATTACGATTCAGGGCCTCCGCGTTCCGGGTTAGCGGACAGACTTACACGATTCTTGATCGACTGTACAGGGTGACGGATCCTCGTGTGCGAAGTGTGGCCCCCGACGACCCGGATCGGGCACGGCTCAATCTCGTTCTGACACAATTCTACAGACTGGTGTATGGGCGTAAGTTGCCTGGCTAGTGCAGTATCTTGCTCATCGCTAACAGCCTGTGCAGATGCTCGCCAATCACCTTGACTTAGCGCGGCCAACGGATCTATCGTCAAGATCTTCATCTGTCCGATGCATTTACCTGGCGTTGGGATCTTTCACAATTCATGATACCCAGTGCGGGAGTCGCAATCGTTAAACAATCGAAGCTTTGTCGTTTCGAGCAGCAGCAGTATTGGGTGCCGTGGGTGCCGACATTCGGTCGTATTGGTCACCAACTGTCAACATTGAAGGTTCGCAAGCAATCACTGATGATGCAATCGCTCTTATCATGGTTATGCAGCACTTGGCAGATAGACGCGGTTGTGCCTGCTAGGATCAGGGCAGGATGCGGCAACAGGAATAGCAATCCATAAGTCTGTCGTCGCTACCGTCTTCCTCAATCCACGGATATCTTCTTCGTTCTCGGAACCCTAAGACTCGTCCAACGATGCATCCCTCATCTGCTCCGTCAACTCTGGCCAGACACCTCCTCCTCGTCCACCTTGTCCACCTCCTTGACCTCCGCGACCCTCGCGCTAGACAGCTCCATGAAGTCCTCGCCCTCGAACCGCGCCAAAGCGCGCCAAGTAATGTAAGTAATTATGATTTTCAACTCCGTGTCGAAGTCTCGCCGCACACCCGAGAATTGGTACCCATACACGGGCATAGCGAACGTCCCACTTTCCGGGCGCTTGATCGCCTTCGTCACGTACTTCTACACACCATCGCGGAAGTAGACGGCGTTCAGGTAGCCCTTCCTCTGACATCTGCCCTCGTACTTGTTGACCTCGCTCTTCAGAAGCTCGGGCAACCCATCCCAGACGTCACGCAAAATAGCGTCGCGCGGACGATTGACATCGCCCTCCGTGACCGCCGGCATGAGGAAGAGGACAGCGCCGATGATGTGAGGACGAAGAGAGTCGTAGTCAACATCCACCAGGTCCTGGGCATCGAAGCGAATGTTCGAGACATCACCAGGCTAGACGGTGCTGAAAAATTGGAAGATCTCCTGAAGTCCGGTGATGATGTCTCGGATCGAGAAGCCAAGATCGGACTCGTTGCCCGTAAGCTCATACACGGACATCCAATCGCCGTCGCCAAGCTCGTAGAGGACCTTGCGGCAGTGCGGGCAAGTGTTGCGATGGCGGAAAGTGTCGTAGGCGCAGTGCTCGTGCATGAAGTTGTGCTTGTCGTCGCAAGGGAAAGCGACGACTGGGCGATAGACGTCTGGAGTGAGGGTGTTGGCACTGTGCTCGGGGTCGGAGGGCCCTTCGTTGGCAGAATCGCCACTCTCATTGAAGTGAGGGTCTATCGCAGGTGCATCGTCCGTCTCCCATGGCAACTTGCCTTCAATGATGCCGCCATTCATCAGCGCGTCCCATTGTGCCTCCGTCAGGCCGTTGTGGGATGCCATGAATTCCTGCTCTGCTGATGGAGCTTCGGTCGGGGCTTCAGCAGTCGTCTGTCGCCCGTAGGCATTGACAAGTGGTTCATCTTGAGCAACTTCCTCCACCTTCTGTGCTTCCTCAACCAGAACTCGAGTGGGAGTCTCGTCGGCGCTCCTTATAGTCTTCTCAGCAGGCTCCGGAGGCGCGAGCAGGTCGCAGCACAGACACTCCTGATCTGGGCTGACGCGCTCGTAGACTTCAACCTTTGGAACTGGCAAGAGACGGTTGGTATAAAACAAGGTTTGCGTGGGCAGGACTTGTGCCGAAGGAGCGGTGGTGTTTGTGTCCATTGTTCCCGTGCTTCGAAGAGGTTGACGCAGATATGCGGGCGGGACAGGTCTGGCGTCTCCAAGTGAGAGCTTGCAAACTTGTCAATGTCGATGAATGGACTGTCGCTCGGTGACACTGTGCTAGCTTTTAGTGATATAATGGAACCTTCAGATCGATTATGGATTCTCGCAGATCAGCGGGACTGATGTTGAGGTGAAAAACAAGAAACTGAGTAGCAAGAAAGTCTTCGACTTTTATACATTCTTCGAGAGGTGAATGGCATGTGCGCAGCCAACAGCCGAGCCCGACCGTTTAACCAAAAAGCAGAAAGGCAGATAGAACAATGTCAGTGAATAGCAAAAGCAGTCCGTGCGCAGCATGTGATGATGGACTATGGCACGGCAATTGGTGCACACATAATTGCCTGTTTCGCAGGAGGGTTTTATGTCTTGCTGCAAACAGATATGGCAGATGGACCAGCGAACAATGGTCCAATCGCATCTTTCATTCATGGTCAAGCCAGACCAATATCGCGGAAAGAGCACGCAGTGCAAGCTTTCTGCGCCTTCACAGTCTCGCCTGGTAGAACACACATAGCAAACACAGACATGATTGGCTGATCTGTCTCACACCGCGGAGACGAATGTCATACCATGAAGTGCAGACATCTTTCGTACAAGGGTTGATCTTGCTCGAAAAATCTGCCTTTCCACAGGAAGCGTCACTTGAGGGACCGCGGCCGACTACGGTGAAGGCCAGGTCGGCATTTTGAGTCCATGGTAGTTGTCGTTCGTCATATGTTGCCCTGTCAGGCTCGTGTGCAGGCGCCTTCCAGCAGGTCAAGACACGGCGATTGATTCATGGGCGGCGTTGAATGACACCAATAGAATGTAATGGAGGCAGGCTGGCTTGTTCCTTTGTTCATCTGGACACTCTCGCCCACTCGGCCTTGATCATGACTCCAGAACTCGTGTCGAGTATGTCCTTTTCACATGCAAATCGGATTCGACTTCGGATGTACATCGAGCAAGTAGAGATCGCAGGCCGAGGTCAAGCCATTGGATGGTATAGAGAGGCTCGATGCTTCGGTCCTGTCAAGGCGGGCCAGTATGGTCCTGGCGGCATCCAATTTCAAGTCGAGTCATGCGCGTGGCCTTTAGGCTTCGAAGGTTTCCACAATGCTGTCGCGTAAGAGCAAAGCCGCCATTGTTGCAACATCATCATGATCGAGGCAAATATGTCTGTCAACACATGCAAGTGTGGACGATTGTTGGTAGGACACGAGGTGAGCTGCAAGATTGGCCCTCGTCTCGTCATCTCACCACCAGCAGGACGGGACGGGCACCCTTGCCAGCGCACGCGCCTACTCGCAGCGAACCTAGAACGGCGCCGGAGGAGCCATTCTCCAGTCCTGTTTCACCTCCCACATGCTTCCGTAATACTGCACTTCGCCCGGCGTGGTGTCTTACAGATCCGTCTACATCACTATTGTTGTTGTCGTTGTTGTCGCTCTGTAAGTCTGATTCTGCTGCCACTCTACGGGTCGGGTCTGTCAATGTTTGGGTTGAGGGGCGCGTCTTATTGGGCAGCAGAAGGGGCTGCTGCTAAGCTTCGGCACAAGCTTCGTTTGGAGGCTCTGCTATAGGGAAACATTACTAGACGGGGAGGCAACGTGCATCGCATACAGCTGGGACAGGATGGCGTCGGCGGTGTCGAAACGCCAACAGGCACGCAACGAGAAGACGCTCCAGGAGCTGATTCGGACGGTCCCTGGTAACGATCGCTGCGCAGACTGCAGCGCAAAGAACCCTGGCTGGGCATCATGGAACTTGGGCATATTCTTATGCATGCGCTGTGGTGCGCTGCATCGCAAATTGGGTACACACGTGTCAAAAGTGAAAAGCTTGAGCATGGACAGTTGGACCGCGGAGCAGGTGGACGCAATGAAATCGATGGGTAATTTGTTGAGTAACAAAAAGTACAATCCGAAAGGCGTGAGGCCAGACATACCAGTGGACGCCGATGAGGTTGAGGCGGCGTTGGAGAAGTTCATTCGGCAGAAGTACGAGCAGAGAGCGTTCATGCCGGGCGGAGGTGCCGGGGCTGCAGGAGGGAGTCTTGGACCCGCGGCGAGGCAAAACACTGGCAGCACAGGAACAGGCAGTTGGAACGAGGAGCCTCCGCCATTACCTCCCAAACCGGGCAAGAAGTTTGCAGGCATCAGTCTGCGGAGCGCGAGTTCGATCATACCAGGAAGGAGCAAGCACGAGCGAAACTTTACACCTCCAATGTCGCCAACTTTCAGCGAAGACAGGTCAGGGTCAGATTTGACAAGTCCAAGGGACTACAAGGGCAACAATAAGGCGAGCCAGCTTTTTGGCATGAAGATCACGACAGTCAACAACAACTTCGATTCCAAACTGTCGACATTGAGAGATATGGGATTCGAGGACAACAGACGAAATTCGGATGTACTGAAGAGTGCCAATGGCAACTTGGACAGAGCGATCGAGACTCTTGTGAGACTCGGAGAGAGCAGTCAGTCGAACTCGCGGCGCGAGACGCCAGGCCCGAGGACACTCACGCCAGTAAGCATGGCGAGCCAAGGTGTGAATGGGATATCAGTGGAGAAGACAAGGCAAGCTCCAAAGAGTGATCCATGGGAAGTGTCAGAGGCGCCGCAAAGAGCTGCAACCATGCCTGTATCACCAGCGAATGTGCCACCGCGATCACAGTCTGCGGCTCCACCATCATCGAATTGGAACCCGTTCCTCGCCCCACAACAGCCGCAACAGCAAAGCTTGGAAAGCAGCTTCCAAAACTTGCAGGTGTCGCAGGCAGCACCAATGCAGCAGCAACAGTTTGGTCAGCAAATGTTGCCGCAGGCGGATCCGTTCCAATCTGCGCAGAACCCATGGGAGACGCTCAACGTGCCGCAGCAACAGCCTATGGCTCAGGCAGGCTATGGTCAGCAGTACCAGCAGCCGCTGCAGTATCCGCAACAACAAGGCTTTCAACAGACCGCTCAGCCGCAAGTCGCGCAGCAGACGGGAAACCCATTTTTGCGCAAGAGCGCTTCACAGACGTTTACGCCAAGCAATCCTTGGGCGCAGCCTGTGCCTCACCAGCAAGCGCTGCAGAACGCTCAGCAGCAACAAAGCAATCCTTTTGGTACTTCCTGGCAGCAACAGCCTCAACCGAGCTTTTTCCAGCAGCCAACACAATCTCCGGCGCCAATGCTGAACCAGCAGACTGGCTATGTTGGTGGCCAGCAGCAGCAATCTCAACAGGTTCCGCCGCAGGCGACTTGGCAGCAGCAGAGCCAGAACCAGCAGAGCTTCAGCGCAAATTCAGGAGCTAGTCCTTGGCAGCAGCAGCAAGGCCAGCAGCAACAATATGGCTTTGGCCAGCAACAGCAGCAGCCACAGCAATCCCAGCAGATGATGCCTCAGCAGACTGGCTTCGCTCAGCATCAGTTTCAGCAGCAGCAGCAGCAGCCGCCACAGGAACAAGGCTGGACGTACACAGACAAGTCGAACATCCAACCTCAGCAACGCTCACATTTGGACAAGAATTCAATCCTTGGCCTCTACGGTATGCCTCAACTCGCCCCGCAGCAAACACTGCAGGCTGTGCCAGAAGATGGCAGTCAGCACCAGCAGAGGAGTGCCACGATGCCAATACAGCAGAGCGCAAACCCGTTTGGTGCGCCGCAGCCTCAGCAGCAGTTTGTACAGGCGCAACAGCCGTTCGGACAAGTGCAGCAAGGGCCACCGGTGTCGTACCCGTCCGGCCCTAGACATGTCAGTAACGAGAGTGCCGCATTTGTGGGTATGCCAATAGATGGTCGGCAGAGTCCCGATGCGTTCGCCGGATTGAGCTCGGCTTATCGGAGATGAGTGGGTCGGTAGCCACAGTGGTGGTCTTGCACACGCAGCGGACGCAGGAGTAGCTGCATTGGAGCGGCGGTATCTGATGGAAGGCTGGAGCAAGCTGCTGGGCTTCTGATAGCTGACGACAGGATTTACGGTTTCGTCTTCGATTTTTTGGAATCTGCATAGCGCGGCGCTGTACACAGTTGGACGCACGGCACGAGGACTGGGAAAACGCTTGATGTGTCGTAGCACGGAAAGAATCTGCCATTTTGTATTGTCTACTTGTACGAGTAAAAGCGTGCTAGGTGCCTCACTCTCCAACGTGCCATCTTTGCGCTGGGGCCGGCTGATGAGAAGCTAGCACGCGGTGATACTTGTATGTACGTCCATGATATAGTCCTCCCGCACCACGAAGATACAGAATCGCGGAAGGGTGGAGAAGACGAGGGTCCTGCTAAAAACCCACCCGCCCGTGAAGGCTAAGGTAATGCTCTTCCACTGATTATTGATGAAGTAGGCTTGCTGGCTATGGAAAGAGCCGGGAAGCAGGCAAATCGTGGTGTTTTGTGTATGTCTTGGCTACGCTGAAGTATTGGGGACCTACCTTGCTCGCTCACGCGCTGAGCCGCGCTCTGCATATGGGTGCAATGCAACTTTCCCAAGCAGCCTGTGTGCAGTCTTGTGGAATCGCGTAGCTCCTATTCATGTAGTCGAAAGAGATGTAAGGCAAAAACGCAGGTGACTCGCACCGCCACTGTTCGAGCAGCAGAGCCTAAAGACGCCTTTGGTATTCGCTCTGGTACGGCAATATGACCATCAGGTCCATGGAGTAGATTAGGCAATCTGGGATCAGTGGTTGATTATCCGTTCCTAGTGTTTATGAATGTGTGTGAGGAAAGAAGAAAGGAAGTCGACAGCGACGAAGTTTTGGAAGCCGGAGTTCGGAGGCGCCAAGCCGGAGGATCAGTGCGGTCAGGCACGGGCTTTGATTGGCAGGGAGGGGCGATGGCGCTAGTGCAGATATCGCAGCGCGTTTGTAGTCACCGCGATGGAGACTATCAAGTTGGTGGAAGGAAGCATTGAGTTTGTATACATCAACTTGTTTCTGTCTTTCAACAACTTGCATCGACAATGGCGCCAACAGTTCTTCACGTCAGGGCTGAGACCAAGCCGCTTGAGCATCGCACAGCAATTCCTCCTTCGGTAGCGAAAAAGCTCGTCGATGAGGGTTACGTCGTGAATGTTGAGCGTTCACCACTCAGTGCCTTCAAGGACGAAGAATACGAGGGTACTGGTGCCGCTCTTGTTCCAACTGGCAGCTGGACTGATGCACCGAGCGAGCACATTATCATTGGATTGAAGGAGCTACCTGAAGAGGACTTCCCATTGAAGCACACGCATGTCCAGTTCGCTCACTGTGTGTTGATACCTTTACAGACCAGAGACTTTAGACGTACTGATCTTTGACAGGCTACAAGGGCCAAGGCGGTTGGGATACCGTACTTTCTCGCTTTCCACGTGGCAAGGGTACACTTCTGGATCTTGAGTTCCTCGAGGACGAGAACCGTAGAAGAGTAGCCGCGTTTGGCTACCATGCTGGATTTGCTGGCGCAGCCGTTGCGCTGCTGACTTGGGCGTGGCAGCTCGAGCATGGCCTTGAGAAGCCGTTGCCTGGTCTGACGCCGTACGAGAACGAGAACGCGCTTGTCCAGGAGGTCAAGACCGCCGTCGAGAAGGGCAAGGCAAAGGCTGGTCATCTACCAAGAGTACTCGTTATTGGCGCTCTTGGTCGTTGCGGCAAAGGAGCTGTTGACCTCTGCGTCAAGGCTGGATTGGAGGACATCATCGTAAGTCTACGCAAATGTCTGCTTTCTTCGCCTCCGATCAACACTGATGTGTATCGCAGAAATGGGACATACAAGAAACTTCCGCCAAGCCCGGCCCATACCAAGAGATCATCGAGTCCGACGTGTTCGTCAACTGCATCTACCTTTCCGCCAAGATCCCGCCTTTCATCGAGCCGACGTCACTTTCGTCGCCGAACCGCAAGCTCTCAGTGGTCTGCGACGTTTCGTGCGATACTACAAACCCGAACAACCCAATCCCAATCTACGACATCAACACCACTTTCGACAAGCCGACGGTACCGGTCAAGCTGCCGGCTGAGGCAAACGACGTGCCATTGTCCGTCATCAGCATCGATCATCTGCCTTCTTTACTGCCGAGAGAGGCCTCGGAGGCTTTCGCGAACCAGCTATTGCCGAGTCTGTTACAGCTGAACGATTGGAAGAACGCGAGGGTGTGGCAGCAGGCTGAGAAGCTGTTCCAGCAGAAGTGCGCTACACTTCCTGCTGGCAAGATGGCTGTTGATAGCAAGGCCGAGCTCGAGGCGAATCAGTCGTAGACATGGCTGCTACATGCAACTTTGAGTTCGCGGAGACACGCATGTAAGTGATATAAATAGAGGGAGAATCATCACTGATCGTACTATCGCACGCGTGGACGCTGGGGCAACATCCATTACCGCAAACTTTTCACGACATTGACAGTGCTGGGCCATGAGTTCTCGCGCGACTGCCGTCCTTGATGCATCTAGAGCAATTGCGATGGTTGCAAGCCGGAGCGCGCTCGATGCAGACGCTTTATATGTCACCATGAAGGCTGCCAGCTGCTCGAGTCCAATGCGTGAGACACGTGCTCAAGACCAGGTATGCCGAGGCTGGCAGAACCCTAGCAGTCGCTGGCACGAGGCGATCGAGACTTCAGCCAACAGAATTGGTGCCTACATTTTGAGAAGAGAACGTGCCGGGCGAAGAGCTGAGGTCGGGCTTCGGACAAGCCACTTTGCCCTGCATCCCGTCAGTGTGATGCGCCTTCTCGTCCTATGGGGACGACGAACCACTTCCGGCAGACATTTATAAGCAGCGCTGCTGTGCCTTTGCAGCATGCTGGTTAGGCAAATGAGATACTGCTGTGAAACCGAGGATGTCCGTCGAATGCCTGTTCAGTGGCACGTTTGGGGTGTTGCACAGCATGTAGCCATGCTGAGTAAGATACTGCGGAATTCAATATGCACTTCCTCATACGAGCAAGATCGGCACACTGCAGGAGGATTGAAAGACTCGACGGCTCACATTCCGCTCTGTCTCGAGTCATTTATAAGAGTGCTGAATCCCTTGACGGTCTCGAAGAGGTTGTTGTTGCTTTGGTAAACGTTGCTGATACCGCCTCGCCACAACATGTCGAACACAGCCACTCTTCCTGCGGCCGACTTCGTGATCGGCGGTGGTGGTAGGGACGCGCTCTTGCTAATGCATCACATGACACTAACGCATCCACCTCGCAGGAACCGCAGGTCTTGTGCTGGCTGCTAGACTCTCGGAGATACCGTCAATCTCGGTCGCAGTCATCGAAGCGGGTGGCGACCACTCCCACGACATCAACGTGCTTGCGCCTGGCCTGTTGACATCGTTATACGGCGATCCGACATACGATTGGGGCTACGAGAGCATACCTCAGGCGTACATGAATGGCACCGTCGTTGGGTACCCGAGAGGGAAGCAGCTAGGCGGATCATCTGCCATCAACTACGTGAGTTGAATTACGGCTAGTTGGCCAGTGCTGGCGTGGTCCCATTGAAGCTGACGCTAGACGTGCCATTTTGAAGCTGGCATGGACGCATGCTTCACCACGTAACATCGACAACTGGGGCTACCTTGGGAACGAGGTACGCACTACCGAAGCCTGTGTCTATGCGACCTTTTGCTAATATACCTGATCAGAACTGGTCATGGGCTGAGTTGGAGCCATACTACACGAAGTCAGAAAACTTCTCCTTGCCAAACGCAACAGTCATCTCGGCTCTTGATCTACATTGGCTCAACGACTCCATTCATGGTATGCACCGAACAACTTCTCCTTGCAAGACTGGCTACTCTGATAACACTTTCCAGGCACCCAAGGTCCTGTCCACAACGCCTATCCGCACGAATGGACTCCACTCGATCAAGCCTGGCCCCTTACATACGACAATCTTGGGATCGGCATGATTGCCGACGAGCGCAACGGTCTTGCTCTTGGTGGTTACGATATCCAGACGAACATCAACCTAGACAACAACACCAGGTCGTATGCCGCCACAGCTTATTTGAACCCAGTGCTGTATCGCAGCAATCTCCAAGTCTATACCGATGCGCTGGTCAGCAAGATCAACTTTGACCATATCAACGGAAGTCAGCCAGCTGCGTGCAGTGTCAGTTTCGAGAAGAACGGTACCACTTATAGCATTGCTGCGAAACGGGAAGTCATCCTAAGCGCAGGTGCCATAGGATCGCCTCAACTACTGGAGATTTCGGGCGTTGGCAACAAGACGTTGCTCTCCTCTCTCGGGATAGATACTATCGTAGACAACCCAGGGGTCGGCGAGAACTTTCAGGATCATTGGTTGATGAATGTTGGATGGGAGGTCATTCCTGGCATCTTCACCACAGACGATCTTGCCAATGAGACGATTTACAATGCATCGTACGCGGAGTACGTCGCGAATAAGACTGGTCCGCTTTCGTGGGTCGCCCTGGGTGGTGGCTTCCTATCGGCTCAGCAGATAGTGCCGGAAGGAGAGGTTGATCTATTCCTGGAGGACATCAGCAAATCCGTCTGGTCTGCCCAGTCGAATGCTTCAAAGCCGGACTTGCAGTCTATCCTCATCCTCAGGGACATGTACGAAGGGCAGGAGATCACACAACACATGAACATTGTCGGTGGTGTCAATCCTCTGAAGGTCAACGCCGCAGCCCCTGCACAGCACGGGTTTACGATGCAAGTCTGTGCAGAGCACTTGTTCTCCCGTGGCAGCACGCATATTCAATCGAGCAATGCATCAGTGTACCCGCTTATTGACCCCAACATCTTTTCACATCCTGCGGATTTGGAGATTCTTTCCAGAATCGCTTTGCAGGCCCAAAACGTCATTGGGCGGTCGCCACCACTGTCCGACTATCTGCAAGGCAACGGCACAGTTTTGGGTCCTCTTTATACGAATTTGACGGAGGCCAATGCTGGAAGCATTATCAGAAAAGAAGCCGAAAGTGTGAGCCATCCAAGCGGGACCTGCTCGATGCTACCGCGGAACGCCGGCGGTGTTGTGGATGCAAGATTCAGAGTCTATGGAACAGAGAGATTGCGAGTGATTGACGCCAGCACCTTTCCATTGATTCCAAGAGGGAATCTACAGAGTTGTGTGTATGCCGTGGCGGAGCGGGCTGCAGATTTTATCAAACAGGACCATGGGCTGCCTTGCTAATCATGTCGATGGAAGGTTAACATATCAGCAAGGCCAAAAGAGATCAGCGCCGGGAATGTGTGTCGTTAGCTTTGCTATTCTTGTTTGTTGGCCTGATACCTTCACCAACCGATCCTCCTTGCTCTCGGCTGATTTCTTGGCCTTGATCAAACTTGCTTGAGACACACTGGCCTCTGTCGTCTGTCGTAGTCTGAATGCGCATCGCATTGCATCGGATGCTGTGACGACACGAGGCACGATCATGCTCGGCGCTCATGGCTGGGATGACTTGTCAGAGCGTTAGCCGCGCCAATCCGACTGCGCCACAGCGAGGTTTAAGTTAGCTATATTTACGATCTTTCTAGGTCCTTCACTGGAGTAAATGCGGACTATTGACTCAATGCCATCGCTTCGGGATATTATGGCAATAATGCCGTCGAAGAGTGGAGTAGGCCATCGCAAGATCTCGATAGTTTTAACTACGCATGGGGCGATACGAGTCCCACACGCCTCTTGGACCAACGCAGAATCAAGTCATTGTCCACGATCCTGGTATCGACCGGATGGCACCTTGAACAAATTATGCCATTGCACGTGGTGCCCTGTATTGGCGCCAAGTCGGGCGACGTGCGTGACTTCGTGTAGAGCGGTGAGCTTGGCAATGAGGAAACATATATAGCAGGAAGGCAACGCCTCATCCATTGTCGACCATATCCACATCCACAAAGAACCTACAGTCATATATCAACCGAGCGAGCGCCAAGTTGCCATTCTCTCATCCATCTTACCACCACCGCAACAATGCAAATCAAACAAATTCTGTTCGCTCTCAGCACCACCGCTGGCTTCGCATTCGCAGCTCCCCAAGGTGCAGAAGAAGTCAAGAAAACCGGGAACCTACAAGTCTCTCCCAACGCCAATACAGACTCTCACAGGAAAATTCCATATCCAAGCTGGACCTTGACGGGCTACAGCACTACTGACTGTAGTCAGAACAAGTACGAATACCAATCGCCTCCGTCTTTCTCCAACAATCTGGTGCAAGGCTGTGAGGATTTCGATCCGGGCAATTCGCCTGTGACCGCTACCTTCGACGGCAACGGCGTCTGGCAACTGTATCTCTTCACGCAAGGGTGCTCGGTCAGCTCGCCTCAGGCTCAAGGTTCTATCGAACCGAACGATCTGCAATGCTATGATCTAAAAGAGTTCAAGGCATTCTCGGTTGGGGTGGCACCAGCGTACCAGCGTCTTTAGGCAGATTATCGCTGGGCTCAAGCTGTGCGAGCAAACGATGGAAGTGGTCTGCGCATCGATCGCTCAGAAATGGTGGTCTGAATGCTTGTATGTTCGCTCGGTCAACGAAGCAGCTTGTGCGGTGCGCACAATCATGATCTCGTTTTGGAGGCAGGCATAGTCCAACGATTGATTTGATGGGAAATGCGTTGGGCTTCGATCTAGATAATCATCAGTCTATGAATTTCAAAAAGCTGTCGTAGTACACAAATGCTCAGCTCTCTTGCAAGGAAACAAAGAGCTGACAATGACTGAAAGATCACAGACCTGACGTGCATTGTCTTCAGATAATGCTGTCTTTGTTCATTGTTGGGCGTTCTCATCAAGTCTGCTTCTCGACTAAGACTAAACCTCGTTCCGCATATCTAACCATCACATACAGCAGATGCTAATTGACAGTAATCATCGAATATCAAAATGCCACATCAGACACCAAACGCAGGTCGGCTTACGTCGGACGCCTATCTTGCCCGCCGACGAGCAATGGGCTGCATTGAAGAAGATGCTCATATGCATATCTTCGTTGGATCTACCAAGCCCCAAATCACCCTCTCGGTCCCCGTACGCATCACTACGACTTCTCAGCCAGCTGCGAGTAGCTGGAAGGCGAAGCTGCAATCTTCCACAGCATCTCCCGACAACGCCAGATATCGATCTGCGATCGATTTCGCTCTCAAGCTGACCAATAGAACTAACAAGACGCTGGTTCGTCCCGGAATGAGTTTTGATGACTTCGAGAAAGAAATGAAGGTGAGATATTCCAACGCCATCGATGCCTATCTCAGCCGATGCCAGATTCCAGGTAAACTTGTCTGGTCTTTCTTCTTCGTTGGACGTCCTCCCCTTTCTGGACATGAAGGGTTCTGGGCTGTTGACAGGGCGCAAGAGCGTCTGTCCGTGGATGGATCATGCTGGGACATGATCAAGCTGTTGGCGGGTGAATTGGAGGATGTTGCGCTTGAGCTTTGCTTTCGAGTTGAAGATGCTAACAACAGGTTGAGTACGATTGAAGAGCTGCCGCCTTCGTATGAATCATTGCGTATACCATAGATCTAGTAGCGGTCTTTAGTAAGTAATGCCTTTGCGTAAGCGTGACAGCACGGCACCGTGGACTGTGCATAGATTGTACCTTTTATAGGCTTCAGCAAGATGCTCGCCTGCTCAAGTTCTGATATAGGGACTGCTAGACCTGAGTATAACAGTATGTACAGAATCTGCTGTCAGACCGAAGTATGGCAGCGTGTGAAGACCATTATACCTGAAGTGCTATGGCTTGTGAAAAGTGTGCTACCAGATAGAAGTGAGGCAGCGTGTGACTAACGATGTGCAGTACTTCCCTTCTCAGGATGCCGCCTCTGATGATCTGTTGAGGCGGCGACGACCGCCTGTCCCGCCCTCCAAGCCCCGAAGTGAGCCTTGCTTGTTCTTCGCCTTCTCAGCATCCCTCTCCTCCTTCCTCTTCGCCTGCCTCGATCCCTTCTTGGACGTCTTCTTGACCCAAGCCCAAGATTTCATGGCAAGCCAAGACAGAGAAGCGTTCGAGAGCATGCGGAAGAAGTGCGCGACCTTGGAGAGCGACTTGTCGACCCTGCCTCGCGGACCTCCCTCCTTCTCGATCTGCTTCTCCAGCTTGACCCATGGCACCACCAAGAGAATGATTTTCCAGGAGAAGTCGGCAACAAAGTTGTGGATTACGGTACTGGTAGCATTGTAGGCAGTGCAGGCGAACGGGAGGCCCTTCAATATGGCACCGAGCAGACTGACTGAGAATGCAAGCCAGAAGAGAGCCCGCTTGGTTCCCACCGTTGCGTCATAGGCATCCGCAAGGCCAAACCAAAGGAGGAGCACAGAAAGCAGATACTTGGAAAGCCAGGTGTCCACTTCCGTCTGGATTGTCTTGCCGTCATCTGCGCAGAACCAGTGCTTCACCGCCTGCCATTCTGTCTCCTTGTGCTTTCCGCCAGTCGTCATGGCCTTCACTTGCACCTTCGAACCATTCATGGCGATCGTGATGGCGGAGGAGTCCCAGTGCAGATGCCAGCCGAGGAATCCGGTCTCATTGAATGCGCCCTGCTCGACAAGCGAATGCTTGGCCGGATCCACAGTAGTCACATTGCTGTGGGTGATGTTCGTGTAGAAGCCCACCAAAGTACGATTAAATGACGTGACATTGGCGGCAGAGGCGACAAATTGACCAAGGTACTGGACGAAGTCGAACATTTGGTTGGAGTTGGCGAGAACGGAGGGAGCAGGGGAGAAGGTGACGAGAGAGGAGATGCCAGTGATCGAGGCGAGAAAGGAGGTGCCAGAGCCAGAGGTGCTTGGCGTAGTCGTTGGGCCAGAGGAAGGTCTGACTGTGGCAGTCGGCGCAGCAGAGGGGGAGATGAAGCCAGTAGAGACAAACACCGGCACGGGATAATCCAGGTCGGCGGGGATCGGGCGATCGATGATGTCCAGGTTGACGTCGACTTCTTGGCCAAACACCAGAAGAAGGAGCCAGACGAGCAGGAGCAGCGGTGACATGTTGGCGGCGACTGATCTTGCCGTCACACTGTTGACAGTAATGTCACTTAACTTGATGCTATTGCAAAAGGTGACGTGTGAGAGGGTAATGTCGGAGTGATGTGTTGATGGTGATGTGTTGACGGTGATGTGTTGACGGTGATGTGTTGACGGTGATGTGTTGACGGTGATGCTTGAAGGTGACGCTTGAAGTCAAGTGAGTTGCCGACAGCAATACTTACAGTCTTGCGTTGTACTTCGCACGTATCACTCCTGGGAATGAAGGCCTCAGGTTCGATCCTTGTTGTGCTAATGATGACAGTGTCGCCGGTGATGGTCTTCAATGGGCGTAGAATGTTCGCTGTGCGTCGCAGAGATGTTGCTGGCAATGTTATTCTATCAGAGGAAAAGTTTGCAAGGAGCGAAAGCAAGTCTGGCAAATACACAAACAGAACCGCGCTAGTGCGGCGCACGGGGGAGAGCGGTTAGAGAAGGCACGGTGGGCGAGGAAGGCCGCAGGGAGCCGTCCAGCGCATGTGGCGGTGAAGCACTCGACCGTCAAACGCGAATGCAAACTTCAAACTGTCCATTTTGCTGAGGGAGCTGCCAAGATTGTTGCTCGCATCATCTCGATCGGTCGCGTTGTTTGCCCTGCGGTCATCGACATATCAGGTCTCTACTTGCGGCACTCGAGCTTCAGACTCCTGGCATGCCCAGCTAGGGCGCGCTCGTCCGAAAAGAAAACGCAAATGCCGAGATTCTTCTCCTTGTTAGCCTGCATACACCGTCAGCTTCCAATCATGCGCAGCGCAGCGGCTAATAGCAGGATGCGTACCTCCGTCCATGGCGCAAGCTCCTTGCCCTGACAATGAGAGTCTTCCCATATTCTGATTTCGCAATACTCTAAAAGTATATTAGCTTCAAGTCCAATCACTCAATCGCATGAGTGGCATGCCGTTCGGATCCGGGAAGTCTCCAGCAGTGTGCTGAGACATCATGACACGGAAGGTCTCAAATGGCAGGCCTGTGGTTGCGGCTCAGTGATTTGCACGTCTCGCAGCTACACACAGCTGCAACGCACCATCGTCCCAGGATTGACACCCTCCCTTGCTTCTGACTAGTGTCTCTTTGCCCATGGGCACGTCGCAATCGTTATCTTCGAATCGTTGCACATCCACGTCAAAGTGCCAGTACCAATCAGCCGCAGAAGCTGCAGAAGCGTAAATGGCTACGATTGCCGCGGCTGTCTTGAAGAGCATCTTGTCTGAGGAATGGGTCCTCGGTAGAAGTGCTGTAAGATCCACACAAGCGGGCAAGTGACTCCTTATATATGGATCGATGGTGTGCAGGGCCGGGGCGCTAGAGGTCATTATTTCCCATGACAGACGAATCAACGAGCGGCTGATCATACAATCTGTCTCCGAAAGCTTGAATAAGCTCAACGTAGTAATCGTGTAAGCCCTGCCCACTATGGCATACCAAGTGGTCGGATACGTTAGAGCATCGTAGAAAAACCTTCCCCTGTGTGACACGTTGGAACTGCTGCTCTACCAAATTCTGCCAGGCGACACTGAAGGTTTGACGACTCAGAGGATCGGCAAGTCCAGAAGTTCTGCATGGATGAAGTCGCACCGCAGATACAGACACACTCCACGGACACAGAACTGGAATATCATTTGCCATGCCAGTACCCACCAACGCCTCGCTAAGCCCAGCAATGAAAAGTCTTACGCAGAGCATCAGCCCCAGCGACAAATTCCCCTCACGACAACGCTCATACCACGTTAGACCCCATCAATCACCGCTTCTTCATCTTCTTCGCCTTGCCACCGCCCTGCCCACCCTCCGCCTCCCTCGCCTTCGCCCGCTCCGCCTTCTCATCAACCTCAACCAACCAATCCTCATTCCCATCACTCTTCCCCTTGTACCCATACTTCGGCACCCAGTCGCCCTTCGCCTCATCAAACACCAACTTCCCATCCTTCCTCTTCGCCTTGATGCCCTTCTTCTCGGCAAACTTCTCCCACTTCGTCTTCTCCTTCTCCTTCGGAATCGGCTTTTCTCTCGGCAGCTGCGTGGTCGGCTCAGGCAGCTTGATCTGCAGATCTCCGTCTGCGGATTTTGTGATCGGGCAGGCGGTCAGCAGTTGGTTGATGAGGCCTTGAGCGCATTGTTGAGCGGTAGAGGCGAGGACTTCTTCTTTATTGGGGCCGGTGGTGGATGGGAGTGGGTTCGGGTCATTGCAGAGGAGGTGGCCCAGGTCGAATGTGAAGGGCTGCGATTTCTGTGTCTCCATTGCGTCTGTCATATTTGTTGTGCGATGTATCGTGTTTTGACAGACCGAAAGCTGAAAATTGAGGTTCGAGATCGAAATCTAGGCGGAGTTTGCGACGAAGCTAGGCTTATCTCCTAGCGCGAAGCTCAAATAATGCGACTGCTCGCTCTGCACAGTCGCACCTTCTCTTCGCGACCTTAGCCAACCTTGCATGTCATCACCTGGCTCGCTGCGCCTCAGCTCGGCAAAATTGCCCACACCCTGCTCGCGTCCTCAAATGCTCCTATATGGACATATGAGCCAGCCAAAAGGGACATCTTTCAGCCGTTCAGCTCGTCACATGCAATGACGTCCCCTCACATGCAAGCTATACAAGCTTCCAGCTTTCTAGCCATCGTTCCAAAGATCTGGCCCGACACAGCCCAATCTCACGTCTGGTAGAGTATATAGACTAGTTTTCTTTCTTCCCAGTCGCATGATTACTCTCCAACACCACGCCTTCGTCACACAATCTCCAATTGATTACACACACAACCATGGCTCCCCATCTCGCGCCCTTCAACCCACCCCTGGGCCCTCAACCGGCGAATGCCCACCTCTACTCCCCCAACCCTGTCACTCTTGAAATGAAAGAACACGTCTTCTCCCTGTCCGGCGACGACTTCACCGTCAAAACCGTCGACGGTCTGCAAGTCTGCAAATGCCACGGCAAGGTCATCTCCGCTCGCGACAAGAAGAAATTCACCGATATGTCAGACCACGAGCTCTTCACACTCAAGAATAAGATGCTGGCAATCTCAAAGAGCTTCCATGGAGACTCCCCTGATGGACATGATTTTGAGGTGAAGGGGCATTTTAAGTTGATGGGGTCGAGAAGCACCGTGACGTTCAAGAATGCGGCGGATGGCGTGCAGTATGAGTTGGAGGTTCATGGTGATTGGATTGACAAGAGTGCTTCGATTTCGTATGGAGGGAGGCCTGTGGCGCATATCTCGAGGAGTTTCTTCAATGCAAGAGAGATCTTTGGGGATAAACAAACGGTGAGTTCGATGTTTGGCATGACTGGACCAGCTGTGGACTGCAACTCGCGGTCCTTGCTTGAGGTCGTTAGACTGACTTGGAGTGTAGTACTTCGTCACGGTGGCGCCGAACGTCGACCTGAGCTTGATTGCAGCGATTTGCGTTTGCATTGACGAGCGAGAGAATGAGAGCTAAATGCCATACAATGTCAGCGGCTTTGGAGTTTGTAGATACCTAGTATATGATGCCTGTAATTCGCCTCACAATATGACGTTCAGAACGTTTAACAAGCCATAAGCCGTAGTTTTTGGCCGCGAAGCCTCACAACCTGACACTTGGCATTGAGCGTCCAATACATGTCGAAAGCCGCCGCCAGAAGCTTCAGAGCCGCAAGCTGTAATCTGTTCTGGGCGAGCGGTCTGGAAGGGTGCAAGTCATGGAGCAAGAGGTTGCCTGAACTTCTCGTACGGCCTATCGACGACACCTTCTGAAGACATGCGACTTGTGATTTTGCTCAACTGCTTTGATATGGAAAGACCGTCGAATGCGACGATCGAATTACTCGCACGAACCTAATTGCTGTATGAACACATTATCATCTCAGAATGAGTAGACGCCATGACTGCAATTCCTCCGAAAGACAGTTGAGTTCAGGTGCCCGGAGGAATCGTGATGCGAGAGAAATTGCCAACGAACCTGGAGGCATATCTGTCAGCGGATGCAGCACGAGAAGCCTCTGCGAGACTGAACTCCTCACCACTGCCCAGTATTCGTATCATGCGTCAAATTCGTAATCGTGGCCTGGCCCCTCTGCAACACACCCATCTCCACCCACCCACCACCGACAGGCCTAGCGAGCCTATTCTCACCATTGACAACAGAGAAATTAGCCAAGCTGACTTCGTACCCATTCCTCGTCAACAAGTTCGGGCAGCCAAAGTATTGCGCCAGGACTACCACCCAGAACCATAACTGTCAGCCAACACCCTCCTGGGCCTCACACTTATCGCTCAACTCACCATTCTCCTTCGATATATGCAACTCATAGTAGCCACGGTAGTATCCTTCTTGCCACTGCAGCTCCACATTATCTCGCACCAGAAAGCTCGATTGGTTGTTACATTGTGCCTGCGTCCAATTGGCTCCGAAGCCAGCACTGGAGACTGAAGTACCGGCGAACTCGACGCCAACCGAACCAGCGCCTGTTGTGGGAGAGTAGTTAGCGTGGTCAAGCCAGACGAGGTCGGTGGCCCAATTGGCGTGGCTATCGCCTGCGAGCATGATGTTGTTGTTGATGTTGTCTAATGTAAGGAGATCAGTACACGTTTCAGGCACGATGTGTCGATGCCCACTAAGACCTACGATCATACAGCGTTTGGAACGTGCGATTCCTGTTCGCCTGGTAACCGTCCCACTGATCAGTGTTATAAGGCTCCTTGATAGGACCAAACCAATCACTAATGTTGACACGGCTGAAAATGACCTGGCTGCCAATCACTCGCCACGTGGCTCCACGTTGCTTGCTTTTGATGAGTGTCTTGTAGAACCTAGAGGTGGGCGAACCGCATCAGGAATGTAGCCGCAAATGGCCTTAGTCTCATCAGCTCACCAGTTCTCCTGCAAGCTGCCCATCAGTGTGCGACCAGCGTCGTTGATAATCTCCGTGACGTATTCGGTGTTCCAATACATGTCAGTGATCGAGCGGTCGTAGTTGCGTGTGCTGAAGTCGATCAGTAGAAGTCTTGAGGGATGGTCGATGGGCTGATAGCACCCACTCAAGCATGATCAGATCCATCAGAGAGCCGATCTGGAAACTTCTCCAGATCCTCAGATTATTGTCCATGTCGACTTGTCTGAGAGGCATCCACTCGAAGTAGGCACGCACTGCATTCATCTTGCGCTGATCGACGCTGACTCGCCCGTCCTTCATAAAAGAGCCTTCTGTGTTATTGAGACCAGACGACCCGTCTCTATAGCCATTGTCTGATACTTCATGATCGTCCCAGACTGAGATAGGATTAGCACCGTTTGCTGTCAACAGACAAGCGCATCGCGGTCTCACCTGGGATCCAAGGAAACATTTGATGGGACAATGCCAGGTCTTGGTCAGTCCGGTAGGTCGCGATTCGTTTTCTGTAGTCGTACAGCGTAAAGATAGCCCGCTTTGGCTCCACAGGTCGAGCAGTCACACTGTTGTTGGACTCTGGCCAGCGTCAGCGGGCATTCAGTTGGTGCAGGCAGTTTTGTCAGATCCACCGTAGATGTAGTCGCCGAGCTTTGCTTGTCAGCATTATCGCCGCCGGGTATTACCAGCATTCTAGCTTACATGAACGATATAGTCGACGCTGTCCTTTCTGACAGGGTTGCCGTAGGCGTTGAAGAAGCCAAGAGGGAAATTGCTGCAGGAGTAGATGGCGAGTCTGACTTTCGCTACATCGTCGCCGGGGCGCGGTATCGTTTTGGTTCGTCCGACGCGGCTCTTGTTGCTGCTGCCGCAGACCGCAAATTGGTACCAGTACTGTGTGAATGGCTGCAACCCTAAGGCTTCAACCTTGACCGTATAATCGATATCAGAAGAGGTATACGCAACACCCTCAGACACGACCGTTGTGAGATTGCAATCAGAATACACAGAATACGTGACACAGATGGGGTTCGTGCTGGCTTTGACGTATTGCTCAGTGTCATGATTGTAGAGTGGAACGTATCCAGAGACGGTGACGTTGCTCCGGTCATTGTCTAACTGGGGACTGACGCGTGTCCAGAGGATCACAGAGTTGGGGTAAGGATCACCGGAAGCGACGCTGTGGGTGAAGTGCAAAGCACTCGCTTTCATGTATGCAGGGCTACTGTGTCGCTTCATGACCTTAGGCAGGTCGATGCCAAGAAATTCGTGTCGAAGGCTCGGGCTTCCATAGTTGATGTTGCCCCTCCAGTCGGCCAAAGCAAGGGTGGCGAGAACTGCTATTGTTAACAACTGCATCTTGAAGTGTCCTTGAGGGTCGGTACATCAAGAACAGAGAAGAGACTACGAGACAATGCTGTCAAGACTTAGGCTCTTGGACGTTACCTAATGTAGCCAAGATAGGCGATGGTACGAAGCGCTGCAATGCTATACCGCTGCTCGATAGCACGCTTCGAGGTCTACCAACTCTATCAGCCAACTGCTCGCATAGCATTGTTGGGCGTGCTTGATGCCTTGCACCCCCTCAACCTGGGTGCAGCCAGTTCCTCCGCTTCCAAGAAAGCTTCTCAAATTTGGCGCATGCCGCTCTGCATGAATCTCTCGGCTGCGTGCGTTCCTGGCGTAATCGCATTGGGTCTGAGCTGAGTGGACAACCTGCGGTGCACACGTTTCTATTGAACTATACCGTACGTAGCAGGTGATACTCATATGGCACATCTCTATCCTAGTGCTGCGCTTGACATCTCCCGCCAAGAAGTCGTCGAAGGTAGGCGGCCAACGACGGCAAGACTAGCATTAACGTGCCTGGGAGCACCGCCTGGGACTCGTTATTGTTTCATTGAACTCCGCTTATTCGTCAAATCTGTTGAGCCATTGCAGCATTTCAGCTGCGGGAGGCTGGGGTTCGTCGCAATGACGATGCAGTCCTGGAAGCTTTTGAGCCTAGATGGCAGGCAACATTGGAAATCAGAGACAGACGCAATCATCAGCGACCTATTTGTGAGATGAGAGCAGCGTACAAAGAAGGCAGTATACGGATTCAACTAGTATGTAGGCGGAAGGTATCGAGTGTTTTCGCAGGCCTCAGTCTCGGTCTGCTGGTTAGTAAGACATTAGTAATCCAGCCGAAACGACTTATGCTTCTCTCTTGAGAAATCTTGCGGATGAACTCTCTTCCAAGCGTGTCCCATAGTGAGGTGCCACTTTCGCCTGCGATCCACCTCGCCACAATTGTACAAGTACGAGTCGCTGGTCTCTCGGCATTCAATATGTTTGAAGCGTAGCTTCACCGCATTCATACCGCATTCATGATCTGCTTAACTCCGAGAAGCTTCGTACGGGTCTCACTGCTGGCCAAGCACATCGCATAATGTACCCGCTAGATTCTACACTAACCCTTGCGCTACGTAACGACGTCCCAAGGAATCGCGGAGAAATCGTCTAGTGCCGTTGCCGGCGAGCGGAGTGCATTGGGACCTTGCAGTCTTTATTGATGATCCTTGACGACACGCCGATGGACCTGTAGGAAGACACAATGGCATGTACGTGCCCCGGATGAGACAAGACCCTTGAGCCTCAACCGACAAACGGGTGAGGTACTATGTAAATACTTGTGTTCCTTGCGAACAATGCCTCTTGGTTGCAGGAATTCTCGCTCATCGGCATCCTCAATTCGGAAACCATGCGTGCTTCCTCTTCTCTGCTTTTGGGAGGAGCTGCCTCAGCTGCTGCGGCAACAAGCAATAGCACTCTAGCAGAGCTATGCACGACGTCCTATGCTGCTAGTAAGCTGCCTTTCGGTGTGCTGCAGGGCATCACGATCGACAACTCGTCGGTCACAGCTGAGGCGTTCTACAACCAGAGTGTTTCAGACGAGGTAAGAAAGTGCTGATCTGCTGCAAAAGAGAGATCTTTGCTGATACTGAGCTCCTTACTAGGTGATGTACCCAGGTACGCTATTGAATGGATATCACCCTAATGCGGGACGTTGACACATACTAACCTCCTGCTCGTCAATTGTAGACTTCTCTGGTTTCAACGTCTGCAACATCAGTTTCGCCTACTCGCATGATGGCCAGGGCGACCAGATATACGTCTCCTACTGGTTCCCGGAACCCGCCAAATTTGAGAACCGGTACCTCCAGACCGGCGGCGGTGGGCTAGCAATCAACTCTGGGAATACATCCGTCCTCGGTGGCGTCATCTACGGCGCTGCAGCAGGGCTGACGGATGGTGGCTTCGGATCTTTTGATAACGAATGGGACAGCGTGTTTCCTCTCGCAAACGGCTCAGCGAACTGGCCTGCAATCTACAACTTTGGATACCTGTCCCTGCACGAGAACGCGGTCCTAGGAAAGGCTTTCACCAAGAATTTCTACGGAACAAGCAATAGCACCAAAGTGTACTCTTACTACCAAGGTTGTTCAGAGGGTGGTCGCGAAGGATGGAGCCAAGTCCAGCGATTTGCTGATGAGCTCGATGGCGCTGTAATTGGAGCTCCTGCCTTCAGGTACTCGTTCCAGCAGGTGCAGCATTTGTACAGCAATGTGGCCGAGCAGACGATGGATTACTATCCGCCACCATGCGAGCTGATGGCGATCGTCAACAAGACCATCGAGTTCTGTGATCCGCTTGATGGCCTGACAGACGGAGTCGTGAGCCGGACCGATCTTTGCAAATTGCATTTCAACATCAATTCAACTATTGGCACTGCGTATGACTGCCCGGCCTCAGCTGCGGGAAAATCGTCGGCTGGGTACTCACCAGCGTACCCTGCGCAAATCGGGAACGTTACGGCAAAGGGGGCTGCTGTCGCGGCAAAGATCATCGACGGGTTGAAGGACAGCGAGGGCCGGTGAGTATTGCTGGGTGAACTTCAAACTTATTTGATGTTGACCATCGCTTTTGCAGACAAGTCTACTTCTCATACCAGCCCGCGGCTACGTTCGTGGATGCTCAGACGCAGTACGACAACGCAACAGGCTCCTTCACACTGGATCAATCCGGTCTTGGCGGTGAATGGGTCGAGCGTTACCTCCTGCTCCAAAATGCCTCGGTACTACCGACGCTGGATGGAGTCACCTACGACACGCTCAAGGAGTGGATGATCCAGGGTCTACACATGTACTCCGACTCTCTCCAGACCACCTGGCCAGACTTGACGCCATTCCACAAAGCAGGTGAGTACTGATGGGTGGCAAGGAACCTTCCGTTCAAGAAAATCATTGACACCATGACGTAGGCGGTAAAGTGCTCCACTACCACGGTGAATCCGACAACTCCATTCCAACCGCCTCGAGTGTCCGATATCACGAATCTGTCCGGCAGATCATGTACCCTGGCCTCTCGTACAATGCTTCGAACGCAGCTCTCAACGAATGGTACAAGCTGTACTTGGTGCCTGGAGCCGCGCATTGCGACGTCAACGAATACCAGCCTAATGGACCGTGGCCGCAGACCAACCTGCAGGTGATGATCGACTGGGTCGAGAAGGGTGTAGAGCCGACCACTCTGAATGCAACCGTTCTCCAAGGGCAGTACAAGGGAGAGAACAGGCAGATCTGCCAGTGGCCTCTGAGGCCGCAATGGGCTAGCAATGCAAGCGAGACGGCCAACCCGGAGTGCGTTTATGATCAGTCGAGTATTGATACTTGGCACTATGATCTGAACGCAATTCCGATTCCGATCTACTAGTGTGACATAGCAGCAGCGCTATGTACACGATAAGGAGAATATGAAGCTTACTCTAGGATTTTTTTTCTTTTTCCCACACATCCCCATTTCCTTAATTCACACTTCGCTTCATTAGGTCAATAGCCTTGACCTCTTGATAGTGGCTTCAGCAGTTTGTCAACGGCCTCAGAAAATAACTGTTGGCGTAATCGGATTGGTAGTGAAATCATTGTGCTGACAGCGGTCTCAGTACTGGATGATAGCCTCAGTAGGTTTATAATGGCGACATAAAACTCATGGTGGCCTTAGTAAGATGACAGAGGCCTCGCCAGGTCGGAAGTAGCTACAGTAGGTTGATAGAGGCCTTGTCAGGATGATAGTAGCCTCAGTAGGCTGATAGTAACCTCGCTACGTGATGGACAGCGTCATTGTCTTGATAGCTTCTGACCCGAGACATGAGTCATAAGCAATTCGATCTGACAAACAATGAAGCCTGCTTACATTAGCATATGCGGCTACGCCAGTGTTTAATATCTGTTTTGCATGTCTAAGGCTATGCCGTAAGTCTCACGACCTTGGACTGGACCACCGATCACTGACCACGTTCAGAGCAATACTTGTCAACCTCCTTCCTCAACTTCGCCCGGCATTCCTCAACTTCATCCATCATTGCGTTCACCCTCAATCCGACACTTGCCTTCTCCACATCAGTCACACCGTCCCAGACCTCGAACATCATGTCCATAACTGCAAACAGCTGATTCGGCAGCCACAAAATGATCGGGCTCCCGCCTGTGGCGGTCGGATGACTGCTGTACTTGATGATGTACTCACGAGTGAACATCCAGTGTCGCCACCTGAAGCTCCTGACGTGGTTGAGCAGACGGAGATACCGCACGCGTGTATCAAGATCTTTACAAGCGAAGTTTCGCACGCCCAGGTCCTCGGCTTCTTGACGAACGGCTGCGAGGAAGTCTCGGTGAGGCTTCGGACGATAATTGCGGAAATCCTTCAAGATGGTCGTAAGAGGGTTTGGCGGCATCTGTATTTGCAGCAAGCTGTCCAGCAGTGGGATCATGGCGTCGTTGGCGCCGGACTCGCCACGGAAGTTCATGGGTCTGCCTTCGTTCTCGCCTTCGTACACGACGCCATTCGGGAACATGGTTTGGTTCGTGATGCCGAAGATGAAGGTGCGGTAGTTGAGGTATTCTTTTGGCTTCGAATGAGCCCACATCGTTTCCATTGAGGCCTCGATGACGGTCATGCTTTCGAGTAGAACGTCAAGGGCGTCGACAGCAGAGACGTGGTTGGCAGACTCGGTGGCTTTAAGCAGGTCGACCGCGCCCTTGACCAGACTGCCAGAGTGCTTGACCATATCCACATGCGTCAGAATGAAGCCAGCCTCTGACGACTTGGGATCGAGACCGCGCTCAAAGGCGCGAATGAGGCGGAGGTTATCGTAGTCATCGTAGCCCACCGAGTGGTCGGCGAAGCGATAGTTGTATAGGCTGTACGCCGCGGCGTAGGCCATGAAGGGTGGAATGTCGAGCCTTGATTGCGGGTTAGAGAGCATCAAGATGAGCATGAGGGCATAACTCACATCTTTGCGGTCTTGACCAATGGTCCGGCGAGGCAACGTGGTAGAACCTGACGGCCAAGACCATAACCTTTGCCGGTCTTCTCCCACTCCTCCCAGCATGGCTCAAGCAGGTATGCCGAGGCCAAGAAGGAGTAGTCACGGAAGACAGCAGAGACCAAATGCAGATCAGGCTTGCCATCGGCAGTGATGAGGTTGTCGATCTCGGCAGTCAGATCAGGCAGTTCGCCTTGATCGATTCTGGGACCAAGCCGATATGTGGCGAGCAGTCCGGGCGTACCTTCAAGCTTCTGGATGGGCATTTCATCGGCTAGCTTGGCCATGGCGCTAAAAGCTGAGGGTAGGTCCACGATGGGTAGCTTCGAAGGCATAAAACCACTTGAAGTCGTAACAGTAAATGGATCTGTCGATGTCGGAAGGGTGACTGGATCGACATCAAGGTGTGGTGCAGCATTGTAAAGATTAGTGGCCTGCTGTCCTTCCTTCGAGGTAGGGTTGGAGGTAAGGTAAGGACTCATGATGGATCAAGATAGGCTTGGCGTCACGTGAAAGTATGGGCCAAGATGCAGCCAAGCAGGAAAGGGGTGGACAAAGTGGTTTGGGCCCGGTGATGTGAGAAAAAGAAATCAGAAGGAGATTTGAAGTTCGCTCAGCTTTTGTGTGTTGTGGCCGGTTTCCTTCCGGCCACGGTTTGTTTCCGGCCAACAGCTGCGATCAGTTGGGACCAAGTCTCGAGGCCGGAATCAATACCGGCCATGGGGAAGAACGTCAAGGTGACCCGCGATAAGAGTCTTGCGGTGACCCACGGGTAATGTTTGGCCCTGTGAATACGCGAGACGAAACTCGAGGAGCAGCACTGTCCGAATAACGCATGTTTGACAAAGAGATGTGGCGCCAATAATGCAGGTGGTCTGTGTGCCTCATATTGTCTCTGTGTCCTACTTTCTCGCGGACAGTCGAATGCAGCTGTTGAACCGCAAAGAAATCCCTTCGCTCGTTCAGATGGTAGATTATTCCAACCAAGCATGGCGTTTCTGATGCAATGACTGGATATCTTCCAATGGCCTGGTGATTGAATGCAGAGCTTCTCACGTCCATGACGATAGGGGAATCTACTCACCCTTCCAAGGAAACAATGCATGTTTCTGCGGCCGAGTGACATTTCATCGTGACCATGGACTGCAATGACAATAGAAGCGCTCTCATAATCATTTTTCATGTTGCAAGCTCGAGGATGGTTTCAAGGAACGGCTCGACTTTGCTTTCAGGCCAAAATTTGCCTCTCCTTCGTGATTGCTGCAGTCCGCGTGACATTGTTTCTTAGATGCACTAGCGCGTGAATCCTGATGCGAGCGATACATAGCAAGGCGTGAGGTTGATATTGATGATGGAGAAGAAGGTGTGGTGGAGGAATGTCATCGCAACGACATCCTTGAACCTCGGCTCACCACAGATCCTAACCGCCTCACCCACAAAATGAATTGACACCACTGGACTGGATCATTGCCGACCAACACAACAATCCTGATTCTTGGAGCCAAAACGCAAATATGGCGAAACCGCAACCACCCAAAACTACCATCAATGGTAGTTGTCTCTGCAACGGCATCAAATTCGAGGTAAACGGCGTCGACAAGAAGGCAGTACTATGCCATTGTAAAAATTGTAAACGCTTCAGCGGAGGAGCATTCATGCACAACCACCGTTTCCTCGACGCCACCATTTCCTACAAGTCAGGCGAAGACCTGGTGCGAGTGTACGAAGACCAAGCGACCAATACTGGAAATACACTGATGAGGCACTTTTGCTCGAAATGTGTAAGTCAAAGCCATCAAGGTGCATCAAAGTGCCCGGTAAGACTAATTGAATTAGGGCGCATCGCTGTATTTGACCAATCCCAAGCCCTTCCCAGGTCTAGTGATTGTCTGTGGTTCAACGTTTGAAGACAAGAGTCAGCCGGCTTTTGAGCTGTTTGCTGAAGAGAAGCATTCATGGATTGGAGAGACTACGCCGCCGAAGAAGGCTAAGATGTGAGAGTCGATTGACGTCTTGCAATCTTGTGACAGTGCCAAAGCAGTTTGATGCAAGCAGTACTGTTACATGAGATACCTAGTCTAACCACGCCCTGTCATGTTCAGCCATAAGTACAATGCAATGGGCGCTTGTTTCCAAAAGCGAGCCAATTCGGTGCGCCTCAAAGCGCCCTGAATCTCAGAAATCGCAATGGTATCGTGAATCTAGTCGTCAATGCTGGCCAGCTGGAAATCGGCCAACATGTCTTCGTCGTCGTCAAGCGCAGCAGAATTGCCACCAAGGTCGTCATCGTCCACTCTCAAGCTGTCAGGGCCAAAGAGGTCCGCAGCGAAAGCAGGTTGCTTTGCTGAGAGTGCTTTTTGAGGCTCTGCACTCTCCACCTGGAGATCTGAGAGAGGCCTCCGCGCGGCACCAGAAACAGCTCTTCCCTTAGAATAGCCTAACGTGGTGTTTGATGCTACCTTCGCAGCAACATGGCGGCTGTTGCCGGGGGCGGCGGGAGTGGCGGTCGGCTTCTTTGATGTCAACGCAGACGGGAGACGCGCCTTTGCGGCAGCTGTCGGCGCCGCGAACCTTGGTGGCCCAACCTTTGCCTTGGTCGTCGCCTTAGATGCGTTTGATAGTGCAGACGCAGCACTTCTTGAGCTGAGGGTGCTCGGCCCCCTCTCCTTGGATGCCTCCGTCCTTGCAGCGCCCAATGTCTTTTTCTTACTGCGCTCTCTATCTTCCCTTGCCTTGACCTCCTTGAGCTTCTCCTCGAAGTCGCTAAATTCCTCCGGATCTTTGTATGGCGCATACTCGGACCACCAGCACTTGGTCAGGTTCGTACCCTCAAACTGTGGATACTTCCTGTCCAGTGGCCAGTCATCGTCGGGCAGGTCTGGCAGTGGCTCGCCGCGCGGTGGCATGTATTCGATCTCCCGCTCGCCATTCTCGTCTTCAAGTGGATCGACTTCAGCTTGATGTATCTTGACTTTGCCGCGGCGCAGGCGGGGACTTGTTGGTCTGGTAGAGGCTGGCTTCTCCTGAGTCTGAGGTCCAGGTGTTTGTAGTGCTTTGGCATTCGTCGTCTTATTGCCAAGAGGCGCTCTGTTCCTCGGACCAGCTGGTGTTTGGAAGGCCGTCACTGCTGCCTTGCCGCCCTTTCCATTCGTCTTCGCACCTGGCAGTGCCGCATTCTCGTCGTTATGCTTCCCTCTGAATGGTGTCTTTGCTGGGGTCTTGGGTGCGAGACCCTTCACGCCCTGGTTGAGTGGCTTGCCGGCCGCAGCGGTCTGCTGCTCGTATATCGCGTTCTCGTTATTATTCCGTGTCGCAAACATGTTGTCCGAATCCCCGTCCCTGCATTGCTATGTCATCGTATATGTGCCGCGTTTGTGAAGGTTGGACGCTGCAGGTTGAAACACGGATGTGACAATCAACAGTGGCTGTTGATTGCTAACCAGATCGGGGCAGGGTCAAAGCGTTGGACCCTTGCTCCTTCCTTGGGTTTCCTTTGGCGGGCAGTTGTCTTAGTCAAGAGCAAGCTTCCTCCAGAACGGTGAGCATCAAAGGCAGCAACTTACTTCGATAATCCTGAACACGCCAACATCCACCCATATTCGAACCCTGCTCGACTCTCAAAGGCTTCTCGTACGCACAGACTAGTCGACACCGTCAGAATGGACGCCATCAAGAAGGTATGTCCTGCCCCAAACTGCCCCTCAATGCGGGCTTTGTGCAACATGCCTTGCTGGCCGCCTTCGGGTGGCCTCTGGTTTTGGTGAATGAGACTTCAGAACCATGCATACACATCCACACACACACCATGGAGAGCTCGCTGACAGACATTCGCAAGCGTATGAATGCCCTGCGCATCGAGGCCGACGAATCAGCCAGCAAAGTTGAGGAGCTGCAGGCAAAGGTGAAGGCGCTGGAGCAAGAGAACCTGCAGAAGGAGCAGGAGATCACTTCCCTTCAGCACAAGAATCAGGTCTTGGAGAGCGAGGTTGAGAAGCTGGAAGGACTGCACAAGGACGCTAAGGCATCTGCTGAGGAGTCGGCTCAACACGGAACACAGAACGAGACGCTGCAGCGGAGAGTGCAGCTGTTGGAAGAGGAGGCTGAAGAGAACGACAAGCACCTTCGTGAAACCAACGAGAAGTATGTCGATTGTCATCGAGTGGCAAGGTAGAACGTGCTGACATAAAGGGGTAGGCTCCGCCAGACCGACGTCAAGGCAGGCCACTACGAGCGTAAGGTTCAGGCCCTTGAGCAGTCCGCCGATCAATGGGAGAAGAAGTACGAGGAGATGGCCAAGAAATACGCCGACACGAAGAAGGAGTTGGACGACTTTGTCGCAGAGATTGGTAACATCTAATCTACCCATCCTGGCACACCTCCAGTATCTATACTTGCATTGCTTAACCAACCATTCTGGCGTTGAGTTTGCGGTATTCGGTGCTGACGTGAGACGCGTGTTGGTGCAGAGTGCGATCTTTCGCAAACATCGGGGTCGTATGGCAAGAGCAGTGGGACCGCGGCGAGCAAGACCATCAGGGTGGCTCAGACGCGTGCTTTCTGATGTTGGCGATACTTGAAGGAAGGGTCTAGCTCGGTCATGGCGCTGTCAGGCGTCGATATTGAGCAAATGGAGCGGCAGACGGACAGCTTAGGCTCAACTTTTTGAGACATGACAAGCATAATACCCGGCGTCGTGCAATGGAAACGGCATAGATCTTTCAAAACACTTGATTCGAGCAGCAGAGCATCTGAGCGTCATACAGTCATCTACCACCACCACTGCCGCTGCTCTTCGCCTTCTCGCGCCGTGCTCGAGCGGCTTTGCTCTTCTTCCGCTGATCGTTGCGCGTCGCTTGCCGTTCTGCTTTAGATTCGTAGCGGAACTTCTTCTTCTTGACTTTCGGCTTGCCATCTGCAGGTTTAGACTTCGACCATGACTGTTTCTTCGCTGTCTTGACTGCCTCTGCACCACCGTCTCCCTTTGCATCTTGCGCCGAAGCTTCCACTGCACCATCCTCCTCCACTTCATCCTCACCGCCCATCTCCATTGGCTCGACCGTAACCGTCGTATACTTGTCCTCGTCCACAAACTCATCCTCTTCCCTCTCCTTGCCCTCGTCCTCACCACTTCTCTCCCCTTCCCAATCCAGCCCTCCCCACTCCTCATCCTCCTCCCGCTCTTCTTCCTCCCCATCAACTTCCACCCTCTGCTTCTTCAACTCCCTATTGAACTCAGCAACATGCACCTCCAACTCCTTCCTTCGCTGCTCTCTCATCTGCTTCCGTTCTGCCACCTTCTCCTCCTTCTCCCGCTTGATCGCAATCTCTCGCGCATGTTCTTTGCGCGCAAGTTTGCGCTTGTGGAAACCCGTCAAGTAGTCTGCGCGGGACGAAAGGTCGAACGTGATCTCTTCGGGCTGGTTGGGGTTCAAGCGTCGTTTCTTGCTTATCGGAGCCATCTTGTTGTGTTGTGAGGGAAGTGTAGAGCAGTGGTCGATGGCTTGGGAACTTTTCACATGAAAGTCTGGAATGCAGCTGCAAATCGAACTGTAATTGGACGATGAAAGAGGACGCTAGTGGATGGCTGCAGTATCGTCAGGAAATACGCTCTCCACACGATATGCAACTCAGACACGGCTTTTCCAGATGAAATCGTGTCAATAGCATGTCAGGACTTGAAAGCGTGTCGACATTATGTCAAAACCACATCCATGTCAATATTTTTTCGAGATACATCTAATGGTATGTAAGATGGTGTGATGTAGATATTATGATGCCGCCGTTCCTTTTATAAGGTAGGCAGGACCATGAAGCCCATTGTGGTGACCTAAGGTACGATTGATCTGTCCCCAAACTTATGTGACTACGTCTGTGAGAATGTTCTTAATAGATTTTTATAATCGATGCGGGCATAGTGGATCTATGAACGCTGAATCATCATGCACGCTCAGCGGTCCACATTGCAGTTTACTCCACCCGAGCTTTTCTTGATCCTGTGTTTTGCACGGCGTGCTCGTCAAAACGCAGAGGCTGAGCTCCGCTCGTGGCTCACTTGCTGCACTTTCCACTGACATCGATGCTTCCCATAGAAGCTCCGCGAAGTAATCGATCAGGGGAAGAATACCCTTGAGGAGCTCGCCAATCGAGATGGTCCTGCGAGCTTCTCGAAGATGAGCAAGGGGAAGAATCCGTCATGCAGAAACGTATCGTTGCTCTGGAAGACGACGTTTTCAGAGCCATATGCAAAGCACATATACCTGTGACCTGTATCGTACGGCTATGCCTGCTACACTGAACCTCAATCTATCGAGCACTTTCGTCCACCACCTCAAGAGATCTCCCACTTGCCCAGCTCCTCCTTCACATGCTTGTACACCTCCTCCGGAGACTTCGTAGCATCAATCTTCACCACCCGTCCCTCCTTCTCAAACATCTCCACAACCGGCATGCTCGTCTCCACAAACGTCTTGAACCTCTTCTTAATGGACTCCTCGTTATCATCCGCCCTCCCGCTCGTCTTGCCCCGATTCAGCAACCGCTCCCTCATAGTCTCCTCGGGGCAATCAAAGAAGAGCGTAAACTTCGACGGCACGACCTTCTCCTCAAATGCGATAGCCTGGTCCATCTTCCTCGGGAACCCATCAATCAGGAACTTCCTGTTCTGGCTCTCCTTGATCGTAGCATTCATCGCGTTCTCGAGCAACTGGATTGTAACCTCCATCGGCACGATTTGTCCTTCTTTGATGTATGTCTTGATCATGTCGCCGAACTCGCTGCCTGGTCTTTCTTGCTCTTCCCGCAGCAGGTCACCGGCACTGAGGTGCTTAAAGCCATAGTCTCGCACTAAATTCGCGCATTGTGTGCCTTTACCTGCGCCAGGACCACCAAGCACGAACAACACGAGGGCCTGACCATCGCCTGTGCCGGGCGAGAAGAGCGGTTTGCTGCGCTTCGGTGCGGCGAGGGCGGGGTTGGATTCGAGATCCTGCTTGGAAGGTATGACAGGCATCTTGCCTTACTGAATGGCTTATCTTCGTGAAAAGGTCTGGTCTGATTTGGTCTCCCTAGGCCACGCCTCAAAGTGCCGACCTTCAGCTTTCTCAGGGTAGTTGAAGCCCGCGTGCTGACCTTCGCGGCGTTTGACCAGAGCGCTTGAAGGTGTCAGTAAGTCCATGTGCAACGCTTGAATGATACTTGGTCTTACTAGAAAGAAGCACTCCCCAAGCAAAAGATTATGACAAGTGGGATCACGGGGAGCTTGTCTTGATTGCTTCGAGGTGGAGGAGGTCTGTACGACTCGACAGGCTTCTGCTGGGTTCGTGGAGCTTCAAATCGCCTCGCAGATGTTTGAAAGGATCGCACAAGGTTTCTGCATGGAATGTAGATATCTGTGAGCCGACGAGCGGTGTGCAAATGCTTGCGAGACATATTCGAAGCCATTGACATGGTTTTCCAAGTTGCATGACGGAATTTAGCTAGGAGCTCTCGTGGCTAGCAGAGGTGGCCAATCACGGCGAAGCACAGGCCGATAGTGGTATTCTCTACTCTACTGAAATGTTCACGATCTTGATATCATCTATGGGCTTCTCTTTCCAGACCTTGGAGTTCTCGATGGCATGAACCACCTCCATACCCTTGACTACTCTGCCGAAAATGGTGTGCTTGTCGTCTAACCAGGGAGCCTTTTCTGTCGTGATGAAGAACTGGCTAGCATTCGTCTTGGGGCCAGCATTGGCCATCGAGACCATATAGGGTTTATCGTGTCTGTGGAGTTGTCAGCGATTTGAATGTCAGATGCATTGGCAGAAGGAACGTACCTAAGCTCGGGAGTAAATTCGTCCTCAAACTCCTTGCCCCAGATTGACTCGCCCCCAGTGCCATCGCCCATCGGATCACCTGTCTGTATCATGAATTTTCTGATCACACGATGGAATATGATGTTGTTATAGTAGTTGTTTTTAGAGTGTACTGTAAAATTTTCCACAGCCTTTGGAGCGTGTTGTGGAAACATTCGGATTGATATGTCGCCCATGGTCGTGTGAATGGTAGCTTGACTTGCCATCCGTGCGTTACGTTGCTCGGCCTCCTGCTGCTGCTTCGATGCCGACAGATTCTTCGGTTTCTCGTTGTGTACGTCGCGGTCGGACTTGGACGGATTTGTCTCATTCGTGAACATGTAGAAACGGACTTTACCCGAGCCAGTAGCAACCAACATTGCATCTCTCGCCTCAGCTTCTGCAAGCAGAGGATTGTCTGATGCGGCCATCTGCACAGTCACCAAGTCTTTCTTGTCCGGCTGACCCTGGAACAGGGCCAGGTTCAACGCTCTGAAGGGCTCCTCGCGCCCATACAATTGGACGATCCGATTTGTGAGTGTGTTGATCACTTTGACGCCTAACACACTGCCGTACAATATGAAGTGTCCAGACTCGTCGAATGTGACGTTGAGCTTTGATTTGGCCACGTCATGCTGCTCGATCTCTCGTTCCACGGCAATCCTTCTACCAAAGTCAACGGCTTCCAACGGTTCACTGCTCAGAGTTCCGGCTTGCTGCATTTCCGTTATGGTAGCTATAGACTCGTCATATGTTCTATACAGCTTGCCCGTCGCGAAGTCAAAGATGCGCACCTTGCGATCGGGGAACGAATATGTAGCGAATTGGTGTCCTGTGGGCGAGACTGTGATCGACGAAGGCACAGACTTTGCCTTTTTGAAATCGAAGAGGTTGGTTGAAGATTTGATATCGAAGACGTTAGACGGCTTGTCGAAAGGTGGTGAAGGCTGCCAGTACTCTATCATGCCGCTTTCGTCTGCAGATATAACACAGTCGAACTCGGCGTTGTAGGCTATGAGGTGCACCGGCTTCCGATGCAGCTTGACGGTATGTAGTGCTGTCTGGTTTTCGCCTCTCCCGTCATAGATCGAGATGTTCCCGTCCTTCTCGGTCGAGATTGCCAACATAGGATAGCTGGAGCCGTGTCCATGCGTCCAACAGACGGTCTTGACACCTTCAACCTCTACCATCGCCAACAGATCGAACGTCACCACGTCAAAGATCTTGACTGTACCATCTCGACCGGCAGTCGCATAGCTTCTCCCATCTGTGCTGACACTGACAGATTTTATTTCGCCGTCATGCGCCTTATACTCCTTGACGAACTCGATGCTTCCGGAGGTCTTCTTCCAAAACTTGACATAGCCATCAATCGACGATGTGAGTAGGAAGTCGGTGTGTGGTGTAAAGTTGCAGAAGGATAGCTGATCTTTATGCATCAAAGACTTGGCATATCTCGCTCCTGACGGCAATGCAGCCACATAGCTCTTCTCGTATGGTAGCCGGCGCTTCTTCTTCCTAGGCGCAGAGGCTTCATTGGCGGTTGGAGGCAATGCCGGCCCTAAGTCGTCATCCGAGTCGCTGTCGCTGTCTTCGTGTGGCCGCTTGACCCCTTGAGGCTCCTGCGCTTCGTCTGTCGCCATGTCAAGGTCACGGCATGAACTTGCACGCAATGTTGCTTGAAGCACATGTCTGCAACTTTTGGATGCGCCGGACGCTACTACGCAAGGTCCCGTTAGCACGAGTCAGTTAAATCCGTCCTAAAGCCTGCCTCGGATCCTCGAGAGGAGCTCTGGGTCCAGCAATTCTTCCCCACCAACCAACACTTTTGGTGGAAGCTATGGCTCCATTCCCTATATGAGCGAGCCGCAGGTAGGTCTCTAGCTAGTCTGCATATCTGGTTACCGCCATCATGTCCTCCTCAAGCAAGCTCTTCCTGCACGATCACCCAGTGGGGTCCGGATAGCCCTACGTGAAAAAGGCATTGGGTTCGACAAGGCCACACCCAAAAACCTGGGCTCTGGCCAAGCGGTCCCGGACCTCGAGTCGGCCAATCCAAGAATTGAAGTCCCTGCGCTTCAGGATGGCGACTTCAAAATCTTTGATTCCACGGTCATCCTGGCCTATCTTGAGGACAAATACCCAGAGAAACCTCTTTTGCCCATAGACGTCAAGGCAAGGGCCGAGGCGAGGATGATCGAGGAAGTCGTCGATACGCACTACGAGGCAATCAATTGGGGCTACGGCGAGGTTGTCTGGGCGCAGCGAGCCACCGGAGATTTCAAGGACAGACTTGTCAAAGAGATTACTGCACAGACTAAGACCATCCAGCTGTGGCTCGCCGAGAAACTAGGCGACAAGCCGTTCTTCAACGGGAATACTTTTGGGTATGCAGACATTTGCGTTGCGCCTGTGTTGAACCGCGCAGTGCATTACGGAATTGAGCCGGCGACCCAGAGCCTTAAGCAGTGGCTTGAGAGGATCACTGAGAGACAGACCGTGAAGGAAACTTTTGCCGAAAAGGAGGAAGGCGCGAAGACTATGAGTGCAACGATGAAACGAATCTTTGTCGACAGTCCGGGAAAGCGTGAGTTCCGAGACCACCGTCTAGACTGGATGATCAAGTCTGGAGGTCTCAGTGTGGTACAGGAAGTGCTAGAGAGGGGCAACATCCGATTTGGATGGCCACATGCTTCATTGTGATGATAGAAGCTGTCGACTTTGGGTAAGTATGCTGGTGTTTCTACAGTACAATGCCCCCGATATCTAACTTATGCTTTGCCTTGAATGGTCTGTGGATTCCTGTAAACATTATCTGGGTCGTATGCCGCCTTAATCCGCTGCAGTCTCGCCACGTTGTCGCCCCAGTAGGACTTCTGTGGGTCCGTCAACTCGTTGTCAACGTAGCCCGGATAGGCACTGTCGTCAATTCCTGGCACATTCTGCTGAATGATCTTATTCAAGCCATCGGCAAAGTCAATCGACTTCTTGTCCGTTTTACCGAGGAGGTTTACAACGTACGTTTCCAAGAAATACAAAGCATCCCGATTCCAATAGGCCGTAGCATCCTGTGCCAGGTCGCCAATGGCTCCGCCCTCAAGGTCCCAGATGACCAGCCATATCAAGGTGCCCTTGTCCGTTTTGTCGATGTAGTCGAACATATTATCGATGGCCTGCTCAGACATAAGAGTCTTGTTGGTGTACTTCAGGCTCTTGCCATAGAAGTGCACGGGAAGGTCCCCGACCAACTCCAGGGCGGCGGCCTGTATGTCATATACCAGCTTAGTAGCGACCGAGCTGGTCACTTTGGTTCCTAAGTTCGATTCGCCAAATTTTCCTCCGATGTTCAAAGCGCCAAACTCGGCCTCAGAGCCGAAGAAGGTCCCAGAAATGATCATGACATCGTTCGTCAACGTGAGGACAGAGGCAAACTTCCTGGTCAGGTCAGGTTGAGAGATCAGATCCTGCCATTCTTTGAACGTCTTTGACAGTGCCTTGGTGTCGCCCACTGATACGTTGTAGTTGTACTGGATGACATCGCCTGGCGACGGGAACGTTTGCATAGTGAACTCGGTAACGATGGCGAAAGAGAACCCTGCTCCTCGCATCGCCCAGTAGAGGTCAGTATTCGACACGGCAGACGCTTGGACGATGGTTCCATTCGCCAACACGAGCTGCATCGAAACGATCTGGTCGCATCCCAGGCCGTACTGGCGTCCCAAAGGTCCGATGCCTCCAATAGTCATGTGGCCACCTGAACCAATGCTAGGTGTGACGCCGTAAGCCATCGTTCGGTTGATGGCTTTCAGCTTATTCGTCAGGTCACGAAGTTTGTTGCCAGCACCGAAGGTGACAGTCTCATCCGCACTGTGCGTAAAATCGGTGAAGTGCTTCATGTCGACCACAAGCGCACCGTCTGTGCCTCCAAGGCCTGCATGGCATCAGATCAGTAAGTACAACTTCTTTGTCTGCATGCTAGCTGCTCACAGTAATTCAGATATGAGTGCCCTCCCGAACGAGCTTGCACGGCGATGCCTGCATCGTGTGCACACTTTACGACGCCGCCCACCTGGTCCGCCGTCTGTGGGTAGGTAACAGCCGCCGGCGTTACGGGCCAGTCGAGATTGTAAGGCTTCACATCGGTCTGTTTATACAGTATGTCGATTCCACCGGGGAAGGCGTATAGATCGTCGTTACCACCAAGCGCCGTCTCGATGCATTGCTTGAAGCCAGCTGATGCTGCAAGTCCATAGCTGCAGATAGATAGAAGAAGAATCAAAGAACCATCTGTGGTATACATGGTCGCGAATGCTCAACTCAGGTGTTTGAGTGCATAGTGGCAGACTTACGGACCTTATGACAAGACAGGTACGTGCTTGACAAGCAGGGTATACCCCGTTGCTTGAGGCTCAGGTCCGGAGTTCGCGGATATGCAATTCGTTTGCGATCTATAGAATTGTTGCGTTCCCTGCCGACGACGCAAACTCTCGGCAAGCTTAGTTGCCCAACCTCGTTATGTTCCCACAGCATCTTGATTTCTCAGTACGAATCAGGTGTACGCCTTTGTCGCAAGGACAAGCCGCCAAGGTGGAAATATGGGTTGCAGAGTTGTCGCGCATCCGCTGCTTTGTCAAACCGGCGTGATAGCCAAGACAGACCAGACTCAGTCGACAGTATGCATTATTGCGATCCGCTTCACCGAGGCCCATCGTTGAATGCAGTCTCAAATGTTACCGCTGATGAGCAGGATTCAAGCAATGCCAAGTTTCAAGATGGAACGTCTCCGCGTTGCTGTGGTAATTTTAGAGTCAAGGTTTACAACCCCTGCCGAGCCTGTCGTGCCTGTTTGCCCTCGTGCCCACAGGGTGTGAGCCTTGACAACCACCCATTGTAGCAATTTCATGGATAATCATGCATGGCGGAACGTTTTGAAACCAACCCAACTTCGTGAACAAGATCTGGATATGAACTGTCACAGATGGCCCGTAATTCAGGGCAGATACGTCGTTGGTGACGTCCAAGTGTCTGTTGAGCGCCTGGTCGAGCTCACGCTGCTGGAGCGGCGCTCGAATGTTGGTCGCTCATGGGAGAGCAGGCCTTGAAGGATTTCGCTTTCGTGGCTAGCCCGTCCATCGTGGACATGGGCATGCTGAGGCATGTGTGCTGTGGTCGATCCGTCCACATCTGTGAACAACATAATAGGCGCAACGCTGTCGGACCTCCTGTTGCTTGACTGTCGCTGTGACCCGGGTCTGGAGGCTTCCTTGCTCCATCTCAAACCTATTGCGCGGAGCTCGTGAGTTTGGGACAGGACTCCAACTCCTTTCAACAGTTTAGCGCAAACGAGCTTGATGTTGTGAGCAACGTCATCAAGACGGTATAAGGTCTGTCTAAGTGGCCAGGTGACTCGTTGGAATTGACGCACGCGCTGTAGACCACTGGCGGCATGCACCACGTTGGCGGTGCTCAGATGGCTTTGCAGACACCATTCGAGCACGATATAGAGCATGGCACAGCTCATTATCGTGACTGAAATGGTGGTTCCTGAGATGCAGTAAATAAGTGCGCCAAGGTTTGCAGCAAGATACAGTGACTTACCCACTCTCCAGTAACGAAATACGAAAACGGAGTTGGCTGTGTTCCATTGAGTGAAGTCGATATAACCACCGCCTCCTGCCCACAGGCTAGACATGCAGTCGCAGGTGTTGTCAGCACCGAACGTCTAAGCGTTATCGTCAGCTCGATTTGCAAGCCAAAGGTTCTGGCCCACGCAACTTGCCTGCGACATAATTCGATATAGCAGGTAGACGGTGTTGCTAGCTTCCAGAGGCCGAAAGAAGAGATAGTCCCAGCGTTGCTGTGGCGTTAGCTCTCCAAGGCCAAGGACTAGCGTGGCAATAGCAGCTCGAAGGCGCGATGCCCACCGCTTAGGCAATACAGCATGCGCGGTGCACGCGACGATCGATGCGCATTTCGAGGTCACCACGGTGACAACCCGATAAATCTCTAGCCACAATTGCATGAATCTGGCGCGCTTGGGCCCGGGGATGATTGCTCTTCTGTCCGAATCATGCAATTTGGAATTGTTAGCATCGAAGTGCCACCACAGGACCATCTCGACAACCAACATGCCCACAGCGGCTCCGGCGAAAACGGTGTATCCGCCACTTCGACAGCCCAGGCCAACAATCGGCGTGAAGAAGGATAGTATCCACGCTCCGAAGACAGTGCCACATACACAAATACAAGCCCCTGCAACTTGCCAGAGCTCACGGTAGTCGAGCCAGTCAAGCCCACCAGTCCGCTTACCCAGTACCAGAAAGGTACGCGCGAGAGATTCATTACGCAGCCAATGCCGCCCAGCTTTGGCGACATAGGCGTCTTCAATATCGCAGAGTATGGGATGTGCGGCACCGTAATGCCACCGCACGCGTCCTTGACCTGCGAACTGTTGGAAGAACGGGATGTCCTGCATCATCGAGCACTTATCGCCAACTTCTTCAATCCGCCGACGCATGTCAGCTCGCTCGCCAGTGTCTTCGATGGTGTTGATGAACATGCTCTGGACTTCGGAGTCCGTCAATGACTTTCGAACGTGGTCGACGAGGCGATTGAGCTTCTTCCGCACATCGTCTGCGGATACCGGGTTGCGATCGACAATGCTGCACATGACCAGGACAGGCAACCAAGCCAGCATACAGCCAAGAGCTAGGTCGTGAGCAACGGCATTCGAGCCCAGAAGGCCGAACGAACTCTGAATCGATATGGCCATGGCAAAGACAAACCACAGGGTACTGACAAAGACAGGCACTACGCCGCGCTTCCTGGTTTCACGCAACTGCTGCGCAAGCTTCTGTCGGATGTTGTTCAGCTCACCGACTGGTTCCAATCTTTCCTCAATCTCGCTCCGGTTCAGCACCTGCAGCTGTTGACGAAGTTTCGCAACCGGTGTGGATTCCACTGGTTGCCCGTGCCCCAATTCGTTAACGACACGCCTTCTCCTGAGCAGCCGGAGGTCTTTGCTGAATAGCGTCGCCCTCAGAAGTCCTTCGGCTGGCTTGGAGTTCGCCTGCTTTCCATCGAGTTTCAGGACTTTGGAATTGATGCTGTACTGGTTCATGGTGACCAACAGGTACATGCTGTCTCGCATGCTCGCGTAGTCGCTCGTCCGCTCCGAATCTGTGTCGACATGATCGTAAGGGGCAGCCATATCTGCCATCAATGCACATTTTCCAGATACTTTGATGTTCCACTGGCAACAATCACAGGTTAATGGAGCTCTCGAACACCGTGGGTCATCTTAACGAATACTCTCACCAGAATGTACGCCAATGATGCGACTGGGCTTCCACACCAACGAGCAATTGTAAATGTAGTCTCCCAGAATGCATTACTGATGAATGGCGCCTGAAGTAGCACACCAGCAATCGGTAGCACCCAAGTTGTGATCGTAGAGCTTCAAAGCAATCAGAAGAAGTTCAGTGAATGTCTGGCGCACACAGTGCCCTCAAAGCCATCAAGACACACCTAGATTGCGACCAATCATAATAATCAGCTCCAGTGCCACACAATTTGTTACAGCCAGCAGTGCTAATTTGAGTGCTGATGTTGGGCTTGATAGGCCACGTCGACCCGGTCCAACCGTACAAAGACTGCAATGTTTTAGACTCGTTGCCATTCATGTAGAGAATGCCGCATGCTGTGAAGTTTGTGCCGCCCATGTTGAAATAGCGGGGGACAGAAGTCCCGGGTAGCTTGCGAAGAGCAGTATGATCGTCCTCGAGGTCGTCCTCGTACGGACGCATACAGATCGCTACCATTGAAGTCACTTCGGTGTTTTACCTGTGTTGTGGAAACATCGGTAGTACGTATAGAGCCGCACAAGCACCTTGTCTTTAAGGCCGCAAGAATTGCCAATCATGGCGATTACAAGCCAAAGTGGTCTGACAAGCGTCCCAATACAGAATGCAATAAAAGATAGGCGTCTTGTGCATGCGTTTCCGGTGAGGGCATGCATGATGGAGGGTACCGTGTGCTATGTCGTATGCGGCTGCTGTCATGCATGATGGTACACCAGGTACCGGATCCTTCCATGCATTGCGAGAGCAGTCTTCAAGCCTCCAAGAGATCGCGGGCAGCAAATTCCATCGCACAACATCCATTGACGTGCTGAACCTCCAGCGAATGGCTAGACAAAGCATGGGCAGAGAGTCGCTGAACCGGAGCCGTGGTCGGTATTCGACTATACGGAGACGTTGCCTTGTTACGACCCACGGGCGTGGTCAGAAGTCGGCATTGCCGATACCTCCTGGTGCAATGTCATGCATCGTACGCAGATGGGAGCGTGGCCAGCTTCTGTTGTATCCCGAAAACTGTGAGCCAGGTGACAAGTGCCAACGATCCGGCCTAATTGAGGCAGTACCCGGAGACAATAATGAGATCTTTGGAAGACAGTCCACGAAAAGTGTCGAGTCTACCGAGGCTCGGCTCGCCGTGCCGAAGGGTGTCGCTTCTGTCAATGCCAATCATCATGCTTACCATCACCTTCATCATTCATGCGTGGCTGTGCACTAGTCATATGATGTACGGCAACAGCGCGAGGCTGTTCGAGTCGTGAGCTAGTTGGATTTCGAGCCGTCAGGACGTCTTCGATGCGCCATGCCTCGCATGCGGGTGTCCTGTCGTTCTCGCAATAGACATCAATGGCAATCAACCAATGTAGTGCACATTCATATACCAAGATCTGCTGCTAGCTACCTATTGGCGATATACACAGTAGCTTAGGCTGGACTTCGACGATATCACCGAGCCCGAACCGACCATGCTCGCATCCTCACGACGTCGTTAGTTCCGGAGAACCTTTCTGCTAGCCCTGTGCAACTATCTTCATTGATTAAGCAGCACACATTACCACCCACATCCTCAGATCTGAAGCACGAGCTGATCGATGCTCATAGTCTGTCGCACTCGTCGGCCAAGCATGCCAAAGCACGATCGGTAGTGACGGTTTGCTGAAATGCTGTTTCGTGTACGCTCGTGTGCAATATCATGATGCACTCTATCGTCGACGCCTGCTGTAGACGGCGCGGACGACTACCTGGTTGGTTCTGTCGATGTCGATATGGAGATCGATGGCGCTCTTAGCGCTCGCTGCCCGCCACTGATATGGTGGCATCATCGTCCTCTCGCTGTGTTGGCGCGTTGCTGCTGATGAAAAGAGGGTTGTCGAAGGTGTGGCTGGTGGCCGGAAAGGCTGCTTCGAACCCCTGCTGAGGAGCAAGGTCCATACTCAGAAAGTCCCAAGTCTGTGGAGCACTGTGCATCGGCTGAGACTGGAATGCACTCTGATCGTGACCGAATGGGCGTGGCGGGCCGGCCATTTGCTGCTGGAAGGCGGACAGAGCTGAGGGGCCATTCTGGATAGCCATGGGCATGTTGTTCTGGAACACGGAGTGCGCATTGAGCTGGCCGAAGCTTCCGATGCTGGGCTGGCTTGGGAAGCCAGCAGGACCGCTGTGAGATCTCATGCTGCCGTGACCACTATTCGTGAGGTGTGCGAGAGACGGAAGGCGGTTGTGATGGATGCCACCGAATCGTGGCTGGGAGAAGGCGCTCTGCTGATTCGATGGTGGTTGGTCATACGTGGAGCGGAAGCCCGAGGTCAAGTGGCTGAAGGACATGGGCTGCTGCTCTGGGAAGGTGATATCGGGGCCAGTGTTGTCACGGTGGATGCTGAGCCCATGACGCTGCCTCTTGGGCTTCGGCTGGAACGTCAAGGCATCGTCTTCGTCGAGTGAGTCGCCACCGTCAAAGTAGGGCAACCTTGTCGACCTCTTACCGAGCATGCCAGCACGCGAACGAGTAACTCTGCCCGTGTTGACATCTCTCTCTTGCAGAGCAGGACGAGGACGACGAGTCTCACGACTGCGCTTAGTGGAGCGCTCGCGCTTGATTATGGGCTCTGGCTCTGGCGTCACCTCGCCGGAAAGAACCTCATCCTCATCAAGATCAGGATTGCCAGTGATCTCGCGTGCTACTCTGAAGCAGAAGCCATTGTTGAAGTCGAAGATGTTCTCGATTGGCTCGATCTCCTCGCTTGTCGCCATGAGGTGTTGAATGACAGAATAGCTCTTCTTCTGATTGCGCTTGCGCCTCATCTCCGGTGTAGCAGAGTCGAAGAGGGCCATGCCAGGCCACACAATGCCCTTCAGCTTGGTCGGATCGTTGGTCGTCTCGCCGATGTCAATCAGGTCCTCGTCACTGAAGGAGTTGTTGGAGTAGCTTGGGATACCGCGGCCTCTACCACGCCGTGGAGGAGCCATAGGATAGTCGACCCAGTCGTCGTCGGTCTCCGAGCTCAGGCTCTCTTGCTTCATTGGTGTGCCCGCGTATGGCGACGCCGGCCAGCTACCGCCTGGCATGGTCTGCATGCCCATAAAAACCCTGTTCTGCTGCGGGTACATGCTTGGGTCGAAGCCAAACGATGCTACCGGCGTTTGAGACCTTGACTGGTTCTCAAGCTTGAGGCTACCGCGCGAAGACAATTGCGGGTTAAGCACGTTGTCACGCAGGCGATTATTGCGGCGACCAGCATGCATCGCCGCTGGTGTGCTTCGAGGACTGGCTATGTTGTCTGCGTGCCGGGACTTGTCAGCTACTGTGAAATCTCTCAATGTCTTCTTCTGACGCACTATATGACCCTCGACGGGATGCGGCAGCAGCAGCAGCAGCGTTCGATCGGCCGCCAGTCTTCTTCTCTTTCTGCTGGAGACGCTCGGACATGAGCTCATCGAGCCCACTGTCCTCGTACCAGTCGTCGAAGGCATCGATGAGCCTTTTGTCATCGAGACTTGTCGAAGCCTTTACTTTGAGCTTGTAGTAGTTGGAGAGATGTCCCTTGCTGGCAATGTGTGTGAGCAGATGGCTCATGTCACTGAAGTCATCTTTGCGTGGGCAGATGGTGCACTTGAGCTCGATGTTGTTCGGGTTCGCTAGAAGATTGTTCATGATGGGTGTGGCTTCAAAGGAGTGTGGAGTGGTATGGTGAGGCTGGACTTCCTCGCGGTGCCGAGTGGCCTTGCTGAAGGAGTGACTGTCGGAGTCGTGGCGCTCGAATTATTATTAAGGAGGTGGAAGCAGCTGTGCAGCTCACCGCTGTCGAGACAAGAGAAGTCAGTGTGCAGTTTTAACCAAAGGAGTGACCAAGACACGCGAACAAAGTGCAGGTTGGAGCGGTGGAGTGTGAGTTGCAGCAGCTGGCGAGAAGGGAGAGTCAGCGCCGCCAATGGTCAAGGGCAATTTCTGCCATCCAGCTTGTGTTGTGTCGGAAGGAAGCAGTGGTGGTGGCGGTGGTTTCCAGAAGGTAGGTGTGTTCTTGCTGTATCGAGTAGCTCTGGCTGGTGGGAGGAAGGCGTCAGGGTTGAGTTGTGGAAGGAGATTTTATATCAGTAACGGTGAAGTTGGAAAGTGCGGTCAACCTCACGGCCACGGTCTAGCCAGCCGCTAAGCTCGCACGCGAGAGCAACACGGTCACATGCACAAACAATGAACGTCATCTTGATGGAAGCACGAGCGGTATGGCACTCGGCGCATTGGTATACAGGTGCTTGTTGAGAGCAGAGATACAATTACGGCGACACGTGCATGCAATGCACCCTTCGGACGCGTCGAGATCAACATTGTAGAACAGGAATGGGGTGTCTCGAGCGAAGCAACGAGGAAAGCTCGAGTATAGCTTACAAGTCTTGGGTCTTCACCAGGCTCACGTTAATGATTTGAGCATTCTCAGGTCTTGTGTTGAGACAGCAGGTGAAATGGGAATGTATGTAATAGGCCGAATAGTAACCCCAAGGCAGCTGAAAGGTCCAAGGGGTCAATTGTCAGAAGGCCACAATAATCAATGTCCTCTTGCATTGTAGCCCAGTCTCATTGGTAGTGCTCAACTTGGGTTATTAGATTGCAAGAGATGAGGGTGAAGATCGAAGCAGAGCCATTGCGGCCTGAGCTGATGGACGAGTCCTTGACCGCATCAGCGCACTGCCACTCAAATAAGCGTCCCGTTGACCAAAGCATAAGCACGTGTCTTGATAGCATTCTCGCACCCACAGAAGACAAGGCTTACTTGCCGACCATGCACATGGAGGTAGGCTGTACCTGCACATGTGGAGCACGAAGCTGTATACAGCCACACGATGTCGCTCTAAATGATCCGAGCCCAAATGAAGCTGGCGACAGGGCCGCTGGCCTGAATTGCGGTGCGATGCATGACCTGAGTCGGCGGACTCGCGTTGTCCCATCGGCAGTCGGGCAGACATAGGTGGAAGTCCCTGGCTACCATTTACAGGTTGACCAGAATACTTCATCGCTTGAGAGTTTTGTCAAGAACGCCCTTGGGCAGACAGCTGAGACACGTCAAAATGTGTCCAGTCAAACATCTCACGTTTCAGGGGCTATGCAGACTTACTAAACGGGGTCCACCTCACCAACTCCCGAGTGTCCCAGCAGGCTCAATCCGGCGATTCCAAAATGTGTGTGGAACACATCAACCATGTCTTCGGCCCGATCGGCGATGCCACCGTGCTCCGGATCCTGACATTGAAGTATAAAAGTCGCCAATTTCTGCCTATCGATCCAGTGTAGGCGGCCGATCATGGCCAGACTGCTGCCTACCCACCAAGCATAGCAGGTGTCTACCAACTTCTCCGGTCTGCCGTTCAGTCCACCAGATGATAGTTGGCGTTCGCTGAGCCAAGCGCCAAGACGATCTTTACCGGACTCGCCAAGGTAAGAGTCGAGTTCTCCGGCAACGCTGAGGACGCCTAGGCAGGTGTACACCTGGCCCGAATGTGACTCGGCCCCCGGTGCCACACCGAAGGCGCCATCGAAGTTCTGACAGGCTTTGATATATGCTGTAGCTGCTGAAATGTCGACCAGTGGCGGTCGGTCTGGTTGCTGGTGGGGAAGAAGGTTGAGAAGGGAGAGCGTGTAGAGCGCGCTGAACATGAAGCGAGTATCGGTCTCACCCCATTCATCGCCTGCAAATGTCCCGGAGGGCCGTTGGAGCGAGGAAACAAATTTGGCAATCTTCGAGCGACCGTTTGGTATCCGCTTCTCCAGTTCGTCCAGACCATCGATCAAGACGAGGATCTGCACGGAGTAGCCGGTGAAAAGGATATGTGCATCATGACCGGGTGCACCACCGAAGCCGCCCTTTCTATCACTCCAGCATTGAAACACGTAGTCCAACAAACCTTCGCGAGGCAAGGCTTCAGGATAGCCAAGTAGGTGGAGCGCGTTCAAGCCCCAGTAGATGCCGCTGATGCGCAGATGCTCTGTGAGATGATACTCGAGCTCATCTCGCCGCTGATGCTTTCGTCAGTGCCATCGCAATCGAGTGGCGTTCGGCTGGTTGTGGGCATACCGTATCAAGGCTCTGTATGTACGCCACATGCTTGTCAACCACAAGCTCCAGCTCGTCCGGAAGGATATTCTGTGCGGCGCGAGCTTTGCCTGGCCCTGCTGCTAGCGACATGATTGCCTGTAAGTGTTGCGAACACAAATGGACGGATATGCTGCAGATCGTCTTCTCAGACTGGTTGCCTAAGGTATACTTATCCTGAGCTGTGCAAGCGTTCTCCTCGTAATGGGGCGCTCGGCCAGGAACAAAGTTCGAGTCGTCCGCAGCTGAGAAGTCGATAACGAGATGGAGGCAGGACGGAGGTGAAGTAGCATTGATGGGAAGGGTTTTCACTAGTGGCTAGAGCTGGTTGTCTCAGTCGGTATCTGCCGACGTTCCTGACTTGGGCTGTCCGGTCCCAGAATCGCAATCTAAGCGGCTCAGGAGGGAGAGCTGAGGAAGGTCAGCAGGGGACAGACGCCACGTGGAGCGAGAGATGCATATGTGTTGGAGACGATGTATATCGGATCACGGATCTATCGCTTTGCGAATAACCTGTAACCTAGATCGCTCAAGTGTTTCAGAGTTGAAGCGCCACGAATTTTGGAGTCCAGTATTAGGCTATCATCCCTGCCCATGACTTGCATCTCTAGCGCTCTCTCCGTCCCATTATAGGCCCAGGGTGCAGGTGGATACAGCGATTCCTCGCACTACACTGCAATTGTTCGGCTTAGAGTCGTCCTTGAAACGCAGTCTTGACAACGCTGCACTCTTTGTTGTCACTACCACTTGCGGCAGGATCGCCAACAAGCCACGCCAGAGCCGCGGGTCAGTCATCAGGCATACCGTTGACTAGACCGGTGCGCCAGGGACATTCGCCAGCTGACGTTGCCCACCTCATCCCTCTGCCCACACGACTTCCGGACAGTCCCCAAGTACGCTGCCGTCTCGTTCGCTTCGCTCGAATAGCTGCGGATATTCACTGGTCATTCCGAAACGAGGTGGCAGGCCATTGGTGCCCGCCAGTGACCTGACCGTCTGAACTCGATCAGCAGCCAGGCGCAGACCACCTGTGGGCACATCAGAGCGTGAGACACATACGGGCATTGAAATATATACATCGGGCAATTGGCAACGAGAAAAGGAGAGGGAGAGTGGAAGAGCAGCTCCAGCCGGACATCAATCAAGCGAAGCGAACATTGCACCGGGCGCTCTCTTTGTCCTCCGCGCCGACAGCCACATTGGCCGCAATTAGCTACACATTGGCCGCGCTTGGTTCAGAGCGAGACCGCTTCTAACCAAAGGCTGGCTTGACAGCGCCATAATCAGTAACTGCAACGTCCCAGCTCATGCGACAGTGTCACTTGTGTCCTCAGTAACTGGCCAGGCGGGCCTCAAGTCCGCGCGAGGCAGCCGATGCGCGGTCCAGTTTCCGGAACATCCACGATGCAACGAAGCGGCAAGCCCATCGACCTGACGCTGAACCTCAGAAACAGCGACGCTCCCAACCGCCACTCCGGGCCCAACACCAGTCCAATCAACGTCGACCTATCGTCCTTTGGCGGCGAATTTGGGAGCAGTGGCAGCGGCAACGGCAGCGGCAGCAGCGCGCAACAGCAGCAGCAAAACAACATCACGAGCCTCCCACCGCTGCCCTCGTCCCCACCAGTCTCACCCAGGCAAAACGGGGACACGTCGAGGAGCTTTCTCAGCAACTTGAAGCCTCGAAAAGGTTCAGAGCAACGCGATCACATACGGCAGGCCCGGGAAGAGAATGCGGAGCATAGACCGGGGAGCAGCAGCATGTCAAAGATATATCATCTACGTAAGAATGGCAGCACGCCCGAGCTGAGCTTGGTGGGTAGCGCCGACAACGTGGGAAAGACGGCTGTAGATGGTAAGTGAAGTGAGATTTTGTGTATGCGGCAGAGCACAGCGGCTCGTTGCAGTGTAGCCCCGCCGCATGAAGCATGGCTGGCTTCACTCGATGCGCTCACTGCTAGCCGAGTCTGAACACATGACCACCAGTCTGGCCACTTCTTACAGCAACACACCTTGTCACAACATACCCTGTCGATACCATCACCAACATCGATCACGGAGCCATCGACTGCGGAGCTGCGTTACGCTGATGCTGCTAACTTATTGCCTGCTTATGTCGTCGCCTTGCTGACACTTGCGACATAGGCAGCAGCTCGTCACAGTCGGATCGACCGCAGCCATCGCCGCATGCGAGTGAAGATTCGGTCTCCAAACGAAAAGAAAAGCCGTTCCGCAATCCTCTAGCACGAAACAAGTCATTGCGGCGAGACTCACACGCCAAACCACGACCAGAAACGAGGCACGACAATCAATCAACATCCGATTTACAAGCCGGTGCCGCTCCTACAGGTGATCAGTGGAGTGGTAGCAGCAACATGGGGCTTTTGAAGACAGACAAGGGAGAGAAAGAGAAGAGGGGAAAGTCTGCAGAGCGTGCACCAGTGGACAGGGCTGAAGAGAGCGTCGCAGAACTCAGACCAGCTACCAACAAGAAAAAGGAGAAGGGAGAGGGCAGCGGCTTCATGTCAGGCAGCAAGAATGTGATGTCAAAGGCTACAAAGGGAGGCGGAAACTTTTTGACGAGACTTGGCAAGATTGGGCGAAGCACCAGCACAAACGAAAAGGACATACCTGACAGCGAATATGTGCTGAAGGTGATCAATCTGCCATTGGTGGAGCAGACGCGGATCACGCGGATCAGCAAGGATCTGAACAGCTGCCGAGACAAGACCGAGTACTGGATGCCAGCGCTGCCGTGGCGAGCTATCGAGTGAGTTGTAGCGAATCCGCGGCTGATCTTACAACCTTGCTGACATGTAGTAGCTACCTGAATCTGAACTGCGAATCAGAGGGACTCTATCGGGTGCCGGGAGGTCATGCACAAATCAAACATTGGCAGAGGCGATTCGACACCGAGTTCGACATTGATCTCCTGGACGAGAAGGACCTGTATGATCCAAACGAGATTGGCAGCATGTTGAAGAAGTGGCTCACCGATCTACCAACTGAGATGATGCCTGCGACCTTACAGTCCCAGCTAGCAGTCACCCTGGAGAAGGAGAACCCGGACTTCAAACTCGTCGGGCAAGCCGCGCCACAGAAGCTCCGCGATGCGCTTTCAGAGCTCCCTCCATTCAATTATTACCTGCTTTTCGCGGTGACTTGCCATCTCAGCCTGCTGTTGTCCAATAAGGAAAAGAACAAGATGGACCTGCACAACCTGAGTGTGTGTATCGGCCCTTGTCTGAAGCTGGAGCGATGGCTGTTCAATTATCTGGTGGGCGATTGGCGGCACTGCTGGCAAGGCTGCTTCACCGAGAAGCAATACCTGGATGCCGAAAGGGCACACGAACAAGGTCTCGTCTACCAGCCACAACCCAACAGCAACCACAGTGGACCGAATTCAGCGAGCAACAGTGTGCACAATTTGATTGGTGGCGATGAGCGAGCTGTGCACAGTAGCGGAAGCAGCAAGCCTGGCAGTCGTTACGAGGATGCACGGTCAACTCATTCGCAAGATCACGAGCCGCCGCGCAGTAGGAAGGAGAGCAGAAAGCCAGACACTTACAGGCCGGCTGGCTCTCGCGAGAACAGCGGCAATCACTCAAGACGCAGCCCTCATGAGCTGCCCTCAGGGAACAAGCGCCCTTCGACATCCGAGGGTAAAGATGCCGAGAACACCGCTGGCAGCAGTCGGCCTGCGGCTTCAAGACAGTACTCACATGGTCGAAGCAAGAGTGATGCCGCGACCACACCGGTGACAGCGACCTACGGATCCGACCACCCCTTCCCAATGCCGACAAGGCAATAGTCAAAACTCGACGAGAGCACAAGGCGACGCGTTCTGCATAATGGGAGCAATGTGCAAGTTAGCACGAAAATCCATTCATTGCGCACGCAGGAACTGGCGAAGCTTCAGATATGAGACGAGCCTGTATTGGGTACAAGGGTCGAGACATGACGTGGCAGTTGCAGGTGCAGAGGTAGCGACAAGCAACAAGCATAGGCATCCGGGCAGATACCAGCAGTACCACTAGATATTCGGTCATGAGGGCTTTATGGGTCAAATATGGGCTGGATTTGGTTCCGAGAGCATGCTCGCTCCTGGATCATGGTGATTTTTGACACGATGAAGAAGTCGAGCTTGAGCAACTTAGCGAGAAGGGCGGTTAGGTTATTCTCGTCATTGTGACATGTTTTTGAGAGAAGCGAAAGAGACCATGTACTACTAGTAAGCAAGTGATGATATTCGAGAGAGATTCTGATGATTGTTGGCAGTCTGCTGGCTGCGCATCATATCTTCCTTTTGTCTGGCATAGAGGTCTACAATTGCCAGTCGTGTTCATCAGCTTCGGGCGCTCGAATCGGTGCTACTCTGCTTCTTTGATGGCCTGCGCCCGCTGCAGCTGTGCGATCCTGGCACTGTGAGCAGCTTGATGTCTCCAACATGCGGTACATCAAGACTCCGACATCAACAACAGCTCGACCGATCCCGCCAGCAAACAAGCTTGTGGTTATGGAATCGAGAAATATCCGCCGACGCCGCCGTCCACACCGCATCGTAAGCGCCCGCCAAAGGCTAGACCACACGCCTCTGCGTCTTCGAAACAATCCAGCTTTCACCATCACCTTGCTCGCCCGGCTCAAACCAATACTTCATTCCACGATCACGACAGCGCCTCAGATCCCGGGTATCCCCCAACTGCATCATCGACGCCCGCTACGCCGAATGTAACACGACAACATGTCTACGACTTAGAGGCTGTAAGCGGTGTTGCCATGCGAGCAAAGCCGGGTTGCCAGTCTCCACAGATCGTCGAGACACGCGCCGTGGCAAATGCAGTGTGAAGACAGGTTTCTCGGCCCACGCAAGTGGTGTTACTCTTCGATGTTCCGTGCGCAGACTTGAGCAAATTTCCATCGTGGAACAGCTGGCAGAGCTCCATAACGTTCTCGAGTAGTGGGACTTGATCAGTGTTCCGCTAAGGATGCGAGCGACTCCACCGAGGCTGGTTGTTTGGAAAAGTCTTAATATTTGCACACGAGAGGCGACTGCGTGAATTTGGCTTCTCTAGGGACTTCAGATGGGTTATAATTGACTGATCAGTCTTCTGGTGTAGTTGAGGCTTACATTACCAGTCATCAGCTAATTGACTCTCGACTCGGATGGCGGAAAGGTCATGGCTAATCTAGCGACGGCGCGTCAGCCAGGTTTGGCAATCGATGCGATGGCCTTGGTGCACGTATCCAAAATTGCGTACGAATGACCATTGATAGGGCTGCCGTGGGGCTTTGGTCGACCGGGTAGGCCTCGTAATGGAGAGATCGAGGCGGGCTATATTGTGTCTTTGTCTTCGAAGACGAGGTTCCGTGACGCTTGAAGGAGGTTTCTTGAGCCATTGTTTTGGTGTGTTGTGTGGTGAGTTGCAGTGAGGATCAGAATGCAAGGTGATATAGTCTATCATGGTGAGATTCCCATGGTTGATGACCTTCTGACGGCACTGCGGAGGCTCTGTGGGAACATAATGGACAAACGCGGTTGCGGACCATCAGCTGTCGTTGGGTGGTCATGCAAGTTTTCACCCTTGAAGGAGGCGAATGGTCGAGATTCTCTATTATGCAACACTCGTTTTGCTCTATCCTTCCACGACAGCCCAAATCTCACGGCGACCGTGACCTTTTGAGGGACAAAAAGGGAATCATACTCACAAGCACACTGGCTGCATTATGTACATTGCTCCTGCTCTACCATACGCAAAGCTCACAGCAAGAGCAAGCAATGCCAGAGGAGTTGGAAGCTGAAGACAGATACACCTGCTAGCGAAATTACAACACTCACGCCAAAGCCAACGCTCCCAACGCCTGCCCATTTCTGTGCTCATGCCGACAAAGGGTATCATCGTAATCAATATCGCCGAGCGCGCCATCCCTATGCAAAGCCTGTACAAAAACCCAAGCACAGCACCAACTAACCCATCGAAAATTTGCATCATCTGATCAGTCTTCACTCCCCGGCCACCCGGCCACCTCAAACACCACATTCAACACCGTACTCACCACCCAAATCGCCAACAACGCCCATCCAATCTTCCGACTCATCGTCCAGCGATTCATCGGCACGAGTATCAACAGTCCAACCAGCGTAATCAACAACGTAATCCCACTCACAATAAGCGTATTGCTCATATCAATATGGTACACCTTGAACTTCAGCCCATCATGCGGGTGCTTCTTCTGTCTCTTCTCTGCGCCACGGATAAGCACCCAACTCCCGCTTAATCCGATGCCAAGGAGGATGTTGAGCATGGGCCCGCCGAAGCAGGCGGAGAGAGCCATGACGGGGTATCCGAGACGCGCGACTGTCACGTCGGCTACTAGATCGCCGAGGGAGTTTCCGACGGCGAAGATAGTGAGGCCCATGATGGCGTGGGACATGTTGAGGATGATGGCGAGGGCCTTGAGCGCTCCGACGACTTGAGACGCGATGGCGGAGATCCAGGCGATGGAGACGACGAAGCCGGCGCCGGAGAGTAATATCCTGTAAAATTGCGGTCGATAGGTTGGAGTCGTGGTGAGGAGGAAAGGGATGAGGAGGATGGTGGAGGCCAGGAGACAGCTGAGGACGGGTCTGATGAGCCAGGTGGGTGGGAGATCGGTGGGAGCTTGCATGTAGATGGAGAGGACGCAGAAGGGAGGCGCGAGGAAGAGCTGGATGATGGTGAGCCAGCGGTTCCAAAGTTCCGGGGCGTCTTCTTGAGTAGCGGATGCTTCGATGGGGAGGGGTGATGCTAGAGGCGCGGGTGACGCCAGCATGCTGGATTGACTGATCGCGATCGTCGGCTGCGTTGGTTGCTGGTGGTGATGGTGGTGATGATGGTGATGATGAGGATGCTCGTAGTGTTCTTGCTGCTCTGCTGCGACGTCGGCGATTCCCTGACCATACCCAAAGCCGGGCCGCGACTGTGGATGTGAGGTACCGAGGCTGTGGCGATGGACGCCAGGAGTGGCGTGAAATTCTTCGTGTATCTCCTCTCGACTGACACCCTTAAGGCCGTCCGAGCTCTGAACTGGAGCACCGCTTGTACTGTGGGAGCGCTGCGTGTCAAAGCTCAAGTCTTTTGGACCGCTCGACTCGTCATCTTCATGCTTGTCGGACTCCACCACAGGCAGAGTGATGGTGAGCAGGAAGACACTCGGCACAGCAACCAGGCCGAGACATTTCTCCCACCAATTCTTTTCCTCCCAGTGGTACAGTGTAGGAAATAGCGTCGATATGATGTTGCTTGGTGGTGGCAACACACTCTTCGGCCAGTACTTGTCCAGCTTCGTAGGCCTTTTAGGCACCTCAACCTCCGCAGATCGGGACACGGGTATCGATTCTGGCGACGCAATCGCTGCTGCAGCAGGTAGCGTCAGACTAGGAGGCCTTTCACCAACAGGCGACGCATCGTCGCGGTACTTCGGGAATGGCGAAATGTAAGGCGAGGAAGCTCGTGAGCTGTCTCTCGATGATCTGTCGCGGGGGATTACAATCTTCGGGAGAGTACGCGCGGATGGCAGTCGCAGAGGTGCGGTGTGTGGCGAGTCGGCTGGGCTGTCGAGCGTCGCGAGAGTGGCAGATCTGGACCTGGACGCGGACCGATCACCCGTTGGCCGGGAGGCACCCGCAGCAGTTGCGGACGGCGGCGCAAGATGATCGGGAGATTGGGATTGGACAGAAGTGTCAAGAAATAGAGGCGATGTTGGACGCGGCGAAGCCGGTGAGACCTCCAAGCTTGGCGACTGAGGGTCAGAGGTCTGACCAGGAACTTGTAGTGATGGCGCATTTCTCTGCACACTAGCCGGCGTCGGCGTCCTGCTCACCCTTCTCAAATCCGCATCGATATGCAAATCTTGCGCTCCATTTGCAGATATCGCTCTTCCCCTGGCAGCAGGCGCAGTCCTCGGCACATCCAATCCACCAGGTCTCTCCACTGTCGGGCTCCCACTTCCGTCAACTGTGACCTGAAACGGTGGTCTGGCAGCTGGATCGGAGATTGACGACAAATTGTCCTGAAGCTGCGCAGTAGTGAATGACGGGTCGTCTGAGTATCTCCGCGCGCTCATAGGTATGGTCTGAAGATTTCGACTCTTTTGTAGACTCTTGATGACAGCTTGGAACTCGAGGGCGCCGACGAGTGAGGGCCGGACCGTGCTGAGCGTGTTCTTCCTAGAGCGCGCACCGACCTTAGGACGAGTCAGACGCATGTTGGTGGCCAGATCACTCATCCATCGATCGCGAGCTTCCTCCTCAGTATCTTCGTCGCCGTCGTCGTCCGCGCCATCTGTTCCACCTCTTTCCAATGCAGACCAGTCCTCCCGACTTGTACCACGTGAGATGCCCGGTCTTTCGGATCCTATACCCTCGTCCGGATTATCGTGGTACTGCTCGAACTCTGGCTCTTCGCCAGGGTTCAAGAAGTGTCCTCTAGCAGCCGCCTCCTTCTCCCGCCTTGCTCTTCGTCGTCCGATCCACCAATGCCATACTATGACAAACATCACGTAGAACACGTAGAACCCAACCATAGCCAAGCACTCCCAAAGATGCAATCGTCCGTCCCATAGAAACACCATGCTGAACGCTGCAGCAACCACAAAAAAGCCAACATCTCTTACAAAACTCTTCCGACTGACCTTGAACGGCCTGATCAACGCCATTGACCCCGCCACAACCGCCGTAATGAAACCTGCAGCCCCGAACAGCTCCCCCACAGCCAGATTCCCACTGTTCGTACTCATGGCAGCGAAGGTGCTGAATACATCCGGACTGCCATTCCCAAACGCCAAGAACGTCACGCCTGCCATGCTCTCGCTCATGCCCAATATGCCGGCAATGCTGTTGAGATTGATGCAGAAGAAGTCACTCGCCGCTATGCCGATTGTGCTGAACAGCACACCCAGCCACGCAATGAGGATAGTGAAGGCAAGCGGCTTGATATGCACCATCTTGCAGAAGTAGAGGTCCAGATATGCTGCAAAGCCAGCCTCTTCGTCGAGAGGGCAGTGCTTTTGAATAAAGGCGCATTGATCGGGCGCGCGGTGTACGAGGCGACATGTTTCTTCGTTGGCGGCTTGAGAGAGGACACTGTCGTTATCGAGGTCTCGCCGGTGGAGGAATTGAGTTGTTGATTCGCCATTGTGTAGGGATTGGTATATAGCAAGGATGCCAAGACAGGTAAGGATGAAGAAGGTCAGGTAGAATGCTCGAGCGGCTCTGTAAGGCTGTTTCTGTCTCTTTCGTTGTTTCACTGCTGCTGGACTTGAAGCCTGAGCTCGTCGCGACAAGAGCGCGGAGGATGATCTGGTGTTAGCCATTGGCGCTGCATGCTCGCGAAGTGCTTAGCCGAACATGCAGACAGAGGCGGCGAGATATCAAGCATCTGTTCACTAAAGATTAAGCATTTTGTCGTACGTGGCAGCGCATGAAGATGGCAGCGCTGCATACATCACAAGTGGGCGGCGAGAGCGTGAGAGTTGCGATTGCCCCACAGTTCCAAGAAACGAGGACTAATGAGGCTGATATGACATGGTGGCGAGTGAACGCTCGGCTGACCTTCTACATCTGGCGCTTTTGTTTGCGCGCTAGGCGCGTTTGTGTACTCGACGAGATGTAACAACATTGTCGCATTGCTGTGTATCAAGAGGTTTCGTACATGTAGTAGTATACTCGGATCTGGATCGCGACGATGCCTCGAGTCCGTAGCTCCGCCGGCACTGCCTACGCCTCGCCCGTCAAGACCTCCACGATCCCGCTCAACGACGATGCATCAGACAAGCGACAACGATTACACGACCGCAAGATGCTTCAATCGAAACAGCTCGACCAGCTTAAAGCAGCAGCATCGCCCGCGCGGAAGAGACGGTCGCTAGGAGAAGGCCCGCTTACACCGTCGCAGGAGGAGCAGTATGGAGTCAGTGGAAATGCAGTGACACCAATGAAGCGCGTGCCTATTCTCGCCAATTTCGAAGAATGGATGAAGATGGCCACAGACAACAAGATCAATGCGACCAACAGCTGGAACTTCGCGTTGATTGATTACTTTCATGATATGAGCTTGCTGAAGGAGGGCGACGGTGTCAATTTCCAGAAAGCAAGCTGTACGCTGGATGGCTGTGTAAAGATCTATACGAGCAGAGTGGACAGTGTTGCGACAGAGACGGGAAAACTGTTAAGTGGTCTGGCAGACAGTGGGAACAAAAAGCGGAGAGGCGGGGACGAGGAGCAGGAGGGGGAAGATGGTGAGGAGGATGAGGAAGGTGAAGATGGCGTGAAGAAGCCGCGGAAGAAGAGAGCCGCGCGATCGGCTGAAGCCACTCTTGCGGCGACCTTCGAGCAGCTAAGACTGAAGAAGATGGAGCTGGAGTTTTCCGTGGATCCACTGTTCAAGAAGGCGGCGGCAGACTTTGACGAGGGCGGCGCGAAGGGTCTGCTGATGAACCACTTGTCGATCGACGGCACTGGGCGCATTGTATTCGATAGTAGCGACGATGCGCAGGAAGACGCGGGAGACGATACACGACGAGACAGCATGGAGCCTGAGGAGCAGAATGCAGAGAAAGAGCAAGAGGCAGACGAGACAATGCCAGAAGACGGACCAATAGATATGGCGGGTCTCGCTGCACGTTTCTTTCCAGATCTGGGCAAGTTGGATGAGCAAGACATATGTCCCTCACTCAAGACGTTCGAGCTGGGCAATGGTGATGGCTCGCTGGATCTCCCATTCCTCAAGGCGCCAGACAACTGGCGAGACGAGCATCCGGAGCCGACATTAGGCCAGCAAGCGGATGAGGGTGCGGCGATGGACGATGATGCTCCAGTGTTTGGTATGGACGATGGTGACGACGGTGATGCGGGCGCGGGCTTTGACATGCCGCCTGAGACCGGGTTTGGCGAGGGCGGTGAAGCATGGGCACGCGACGCAGCGTTGCAGCCTCAGATGCGCGTGCACGACGTCCTAGTAGGCGCGGAAGGCGGCGACGAAGGTGGTGAAGTGGGCACTTTTGACACCAATAGCAACACCTACGGCGTCACACTCCAGCATCGCGATCACGATCAAGAAAACATCCTCAACTACTTCGACACCGCCCTGCACAAGAACTGGGCAGGACCAGAGCACTGGAAAATCGCCAAGATCAAAGAAGCGAACAAAGCCGGACAAGAACAGAAGCGCGTGCGGAAGGAGAAGGAGCCATTCGAGATTGACTTCATGGCACCCATGACACAGGATCTCGCAAACCTTCTCGGCAACAAAGCGACGAGCAATTCCCAAATCTCACTCCCAAAGAATCAATGGCGCAGCAAAACCCGCAACCTCCTCCCAGACGACAAACACTTCAACTCCAAAGACCTGCTAAAACTCTTCCTCAAACCCAAAGCAAAACTCGGCGCCAGGCGATCTGGCACCACTACCTCACAACCCGTCCCGACCCACGGCGACATCGACGAAGCATACTGGGCCACCGCCGCCAACCCCGCCCAAGCACCAATCCATCCCGCAGATGCAGACGACGGCGCAAATGTGCAGGGAGACTACGATGCCAATTTCTTCCAAGACGACAATCTACCTATGCCCGGCGCAGAAGAGGACGACGATGACGACTTTGCAGACGCGCGCGACCACTTCTCTCCTCAGCCCGACGACGCAGACGCCGCTGCTGGTGCCGCAGGGCCTGCAGGCGCGGGGATAGATTCAGTAGCCGCGAGTGGCGCGGCGGAAGGAGCATTTGGAGCACAGCTGGTAACGCAGAGTCGGCGCCTGCGACCAGAGTACGTGCAATACGCTCGCGTTGCAAAGAAAGTCGATGTCCGTCGCCTGAAAGAAAATCTCTGGGCAGGTATCGGGACTGGTGTCGGGTCCGCAGAGGTAAGCATAAGCACATCCCTGGATCCCCGTTTCCCATCACCTCATGTTTCATCTACTAACACTTCTCAGAAACCTCCCTTGCAAACACCTTCGCGCGCCCCACCAGTTCCCGCGCTGGTACCCGATGAAAGCGGGACGCTGAAGTTCACGAATATAATGAATAATCTGCAGAATGTGTATCCGAAGCAGCAGTTATCGGATATTAGCACGAGTTATGGCTTTATTTGCCTCCTGCATTTGGCGAACGAGAAGGGGCTTGTTGTGGAAAATGTGGAGGGGTGGACGGATTTGATGGTGAGGAGGGATGAGAGTGCGGTGGATCTGGAGCATGGGGATTGATTGATAGATGGGATGATTGTTTAGGAGCGGGTGATTGATGGTTGGTGGCGGGGATGTTTGCAATGTTTTGTTGATGATAGATATCCTTTTCAACGCGGTGCGCAGAGATGAGAGTACGGTGGATCTGGAGCATGGGCTTTGAGTGATATGAGGACTTGGAAATGATTGGGCGAAAGAAGCGGCGTATTGGGCCATGTTCTGTTGATGATGGATATCCATTTCGTAGCGTCCCGCGACCTGAGCTTTTTCTGGTCGGCATGGTTATGGACAGCTCTGCAATCAGTTTCACACACGGCCGCGGCAATTGTAAAGTCTTGGAAGTTGGAGTGGCTCCTGCGCTGCGCACGGCGAAGCCGAAGGCATCCGACGTTCGTCGGCCACCAACATGGAAGTTGAAAATTTTCTGAAAGCCATAATAAGCTGTCGCTCCGAAGGGTCTTTCTTATATTTGCTCGCGTTTCGTTCTCGCGACGCCTCCATCGTGAAGTAAGCTCGAAGACTCGTAACGTAGGAGCCTGCGCCCCACAGACCAAGCAGTTGGCAAGACCTCGTCGGCATCGCGTCAAGACACCAAGTCTTGGCTCTCGGAAACAATGCAAGTATTTATAGTAGTCGCGTGCTCTCCCTCTCGTCTCTAGAGTCACAAGAGTAGCTGCATCGTCATCGAGTACAAAAGACATCATCAAATATCGCAATCATCATCTTAGAAAGCATACTCTCCAACTCCTCTCCTCCGACCAAAAGATGCAGCTCACCACCCTCATCGCAACGGCTCTGTGCGCCTCCTGCTGCGCCTTCGCCGCTCCCGCGGTAGCTTACCCAGAGACAACTGGCCCAGAGACCACTCCCTCTCTGTGTGGCGACGCGCTCGAATCCTGCTGCACTAAGGGGTACAGCACCCCTGACGGACCTGCGATCGGGAGTGATTGCACTGCGTACCAAACTGGTACGGGTTTCTCGTTCGAATATGCGTTTGCTGGGATTACAGAACTGACGTTGATGTGACCAGGCCCAAATCAGCCTATTTTCGCTTGCGCGAGTTTGACACAGTGTTGTCCTAAGTCTCCGTCGGATGTAAGTTGAGAGGAGGAGGTCCTGCGTTTTATTGTGGTGGCCGCTTGCTGATCTTGGAATTCTGAACGATAGGCGACGAAGCCTGATCCGAATAAGCTCTGCACGATTCCCCAGCGTCCGTGAGGAATATCAGTCCGCCGGGCCAGTGGCAGCGTCCCAGTCCTGTAGACTAGTTGTGGCTCTGGGCATTCTCCGGCAGGAAGCGAACCACACCAGGTGCTAGTCCTGCGGTAGTCAATTGAATCGACGACAACAATAACGATTTCGACCACCCTTCTTTCCTTTCTCCCTCTCATTCGCAAAGTGGACTCTCTTCATCCACGTTCAACAGCATCCGTGACATTCTGCAGATTCAGCTGCCCTTTCCGTCCCCAACCTTTCTGTCCTGCCGGCACGCTTGGCCGGAAATCCTCATACATCTTGAACGCCTCTTGACTCAAGTCCTCCTCCTTACCCTTCCAACTTGCAAGCGCCTTCATCATGACCTCCTTCACCCTCTCATAGACATCATGACCGCCGAATTTCTTCTTCAGCAGTTCCTCATTCGCCTTCTTGGGTTTGCCACTTATGAGTGCCTCGCCCTTCTTCAGTTGAAGATGGAAGTGCATCATTTCCACTTCGTCTAGATCCTCAGTCTCAGCTTTCTGCTGCCGATTTTCCCTGCGTTTTGCTGCTTCGTCAGGGTCTGGTTTGGCGATCGTGCCTATGGATCGGCCTTTAGAGATGGCAGTTATGGTTGAGATCGCAGAGCCAGCGGAGAGGCAGGTAGACCAGCTGAGCTTCGGATAGAGGAATTGACTAACGCATGAGGACCAGAGTTCTAGGACTGGGGCACGGTTGATTGTGATGACATCTTTCTCTTCCTCTTCAGCGTTGTCGGCAGCTTCCGGTCTGATTGGAGTATTACTTTGCTTCTGCTGTTTGGCTGGTGGTTTTCGAGCTGGCTGAGCCTGTTGGACGTCCTGATCTTGCGCTTTCCGTTTATGACTTTCGTTGGCTTTCTTGTCTTTGGTAACGGTTCCTTTGACATCCCCGAGCTTAGGCTGCCTGTTGGCACTTCTGGTGGTAGCGGGCATGGTGAAATACACCAGGTGATGTGCGACTTCAAAGCCTGATGCGTTCTAGGCTGGTGATGTCCAATTTTGGTGTCCTGGTCGACGATGAATGTATGTGCATCTGATCTCGCGCTTGGACCGCGTAGTCGCGCGTCAATTTTGACGTCATTGCTGAGCACGGACCAAGAACCTGCAGCCTTTGCGGCTCGGTCGTCCGACTCCTGCACCAAGCAGGCATCAACTCCTGATTCACGGTGCACACGGGTGCTTCAACAACGTCACAGCGGGATTGCATGATCTGAAACCACGCAATGGATATTGGTTCTTGACTTGTGCATCAGAAATATCTTGGAAGACCTAGGTACCGCTTTGATGGGTTCAACCTGAGACACTGAAAATGGACTTCCTCAAAATTGCCGCTAGCGACCATGGCGGCCACAGGGACAGCAGCTCATCTTCTGGTGCCGGTCTAATTGCCGCTTTCATTCCCTCTTTGATTGTAGCATTGGCATACACCGGCATCTTCGTGGCCATAAGGAACCAGTTCAGGAACATATATGCGCCTCGGACCTTCCTGGGAACTGTGCCAGAGAAAGACCGCACGCCGGCTGAGCGAGCGAGTGGAAGTCACTGGTTCCACGCCTACAGGACACTTTCAGACACCTTCGTGCTCCAACACAACTCACTGGACGCATGGCTGTTCTTGCGCTTCTTGAAAACAATCATCGGGATATGCTTCGTTGGGAGTTTGTTGACCTGGCCTGTTTTGTTCCCGATCAATGCCACTGGTGGCAATGGGCAGACTCAACTGGACAAGCTTACATTCAGCAACATAGCCAAGAACAGGCATACCTGGGCACATGTAGTGATCGCCTGGGTGTTCTTCCTCGGCCTGATCATATTCATTGCTTGGGAGCGCCTGCGCTTGATAGGCATTCGGCAGGCATACTACCTTGATGATGAATATGCTTCGCGATTATCTGCCCGGACGGTGCTTTGGACGAATGCTCCTGCAGAGGCATGCCAGCCAGAAAACATCTCGCGCTACTTCGGAGATGATGCGGTCAAGCTTTGGGCTGTAAAGGACACTGGCGATCTGGATGCTCTGGTTGCCAAAAGGAACGACACAGCATTCGCAATGGAAAGGGCAGAGCTGGATCTTATCATCAAAGCCGTCAAGTTGCGAAGGCGTCAAGGCCCAGCCACGGACGGCTTCGCGGATGGTGCTGGCAGTGAGGGCCAACAGCTTGTGCCACAAGCGAAACGGCCAACATCTCGCGAGCCACCTGTAGTCGGTAAGAAGGTCGACATCTTGGACAAGTCGAGGAAGATAATTGGCGAGCTTGCCGAGAAAATCGATGCGCATCGCGCGGCGCCCAGCAGAAGCGTTCCTGCTCAGTCTGCGGTTTTCGTGGCCTTCAAGACCCAAGCAGCGGCTCACCGCGCACACCAAAGAATCAGCTTCCAGCCGCGAATGCCAACAGAAAATCGTTTCCTGGCAGTTCAGCCCAAGGAAGTCTTGTGGAACAACTTGGCAAAGCCTGCATCCGTCCGTGTGTCCAAAGCATCACTTGCGCTCGTATTTGTGATCGCCTTCACCATCTTCTTCTCGATTCCGGTCGGCATCATCGGCACGATCAGCAATGCCAAGTACCTTGCCAATAACTACGAGTGGCTCAATTGGATCAACAGGATCCCACCTGTTATCTTGGATCTGCTGACTGGCCTGTTGCCTCCGTTCTTGACGAGTTGGTTTGTCTCTTATGTGCCCAAGCTGTTTCGTCACATCGCGAAGCTTTCTGGCGAGCCGACAACGCCTCAAGCGGAATTGAAGACACAGGCGTGGTACTTTGCCTTCCAGGTTATTCAGGTCTTCTTGGTGACGACGACTGCATCCGGTGCATCCGCGATAACAAAAAATGTCACGCAAAACCCTGCTTCTGTGCCAGACCTGCTCGCGGAGAGTCTGCCGAAGGCGAGCAACTTCTATCTGACATACTTCGTTCTGCAAGGGCTCGGAGCGGCGTCAAACAATCTGCTGAGGTCATCAGATCTCTTCGAGTACCTCTTCTATGAGTATTTCTGGGACAAGACGCCACGCGAACAGTTCACAACTTACGCCCAAATGAAGGGTACTCCAGTAAGTATACTGATCCCAGAAGCTATTTGTGAGACATAGAAGGGTTCTGACGATCGTTTCTAGTGGGCTTCGTGGTTCCCAAAATTCACCAATCTGCTCGTGATTGCGATAGCCTACTCCACAATCGCCCCACTAATTCTCGGCTTTGCTACCGTAGGCATATTTTTCTACTACCTGGTCTACAGGTACAACATGCTCTACATAATCCAGACAAAGATCGACACCAAAGGCGAAGCATACAAGCGTGCCCTCCAACAGATCCCGACCGGCATCTACCTCGCGGAGCTTTGCCTCATTGGCCTCCTCGGGGCTAGGAAGGCGACCGTGCAGACGACATTGGTGATTGTGCTCCTCGTGCTGACTGCCGTTCTCAATCTGATCATTGACCGCACCCTCCGACCCCTGGAGCTGTACCTTGGCGTCGACATCTGGCAGGAGCAGGAAGTGCCACTGCTCGCAGAGCGCGATGGCGTGGATCCGAGCGATCAGCAGGGTCTGCATGCTGCCTCACACGGCCGCAGGCTGGGGCTTAATAAGCTGCCAGGTCCAGCGCCGCAGATGCTGTCACATTTCTTCGATGCTATTGTCAGTGGCGCAAGGGAGCAGACAAAGGGTTGGATACATAGTCCGTCTGCCGAGCGTGGTGGGCCGGAGGAGCCACCGAGTGAAGAAGATGTCGATAGGGCGTACCTAGCGCCTGCTTTCACATCGAAGACTCCCAAGTTATGGATTCCAAGAGATCACCTGGGTGTGTCGAAGCAGGAGATCGCGATCAACGAGGGTGCCGGTATCCCAACGACTGATGACGCTGCTGAGGTTGACGAGAATGGGAAGTTGCATTGGGATCATAATTTTGATAATGTTCCCATCTTCAAAAAGCCACAAAAAATTTGAAATGGCAGGCTAGGCGACAGATGACATACCAGTTGCAAGGCACTGGCCCTGTATTATAGCACAGAGTGAACAGAATGTAGCAAGACATCGACTTCACAATGACTTCGTTTGAAATTTACTCGATTAGATTCCCTTCAAGTAAGTACTCTACATCTCCTGACCCTTAGGAATCTTCTCATAAGCAGCCTTCACCTCCTTTAACCCACCCACGGTCTCCAACCACTTTGCCACCGTTGGGTACTGCTGCAAGCTCAACTGCGCAAAACTATGCTGATACACCCAGGGATAGAAATGCAGGTCCACTGCACTCAGCGATTTGCCTGGCAAAATGAAGCCACCATTGTGGCTCTTGAGCTGACCTTCGAGAACACCAAAGCAGCGGTAGGCTTGCTCTTCGTACCGCTTCAGCGCATCATCGTTCTTTTGCGAATGGTAGTGACGGAACCAATTGACCTGGCCCATCATGGGGCCAAGGCTGGAGACGAGGAAGAAGATCCATTCTTTGGAATATTAGCGTATGAGTCACAAACCTGGACCAGCGACTTACTGTCGAAATCCACCTTGGCCTGCTCGCCTTCACCTCTTGGTCCAAGCGTGTTTTGCTTGTCGTACACCCTCAAGAGATAATTGATACAGGCGCCACTCTCCCAGGACGTGACGCCAGTATTCGGGTCCTCAAGTGCAGGGACGCGGCCGTTCTCATTGATCGCAAGAAATTGAGGGCCTTTGACGCCATTGGGAGCGTCGCCGAATTGCCAGAGCTTCACTGTGTAGGGCAAGGACAAAATTTCAAGTGCGATGGCAACTTTGTCTGTGGCGCATGATTAAAAGAGTGTTAAAGCACTGATCGTTCGGGGAAGAGGTTACATGGATTGGGACCTGTGCCATGAGCATGCAGCACGAGGGGCTTGATGCCGGACATGTTGGGTCTTTGCTGCTTTCGGGGGAGAAGTTGTATAGTCCTGTGGTGATCACATTGGCTCGATACCTTGAAAGGAATTACTTTATGAGGTGGAAAGCTACATTACATCACAATCCCGACATCGGTATAAGGTTACGGGCACAGGGAAGAGCTAACACAGGTACACCTGCTCCAGAAACGTCGTTGGTATGTTCTGGACTGCTATTTCACTCCTCGAACTACATTTGCGCTGCTTCAATCTCCAAAGCCCAGTCTGTTGGCACTTCTGCGGATTCTTCAGCGAAAGTCCCCGTCAAGGCTGTGTCCTGCTCATTGGGAGCATTATCCAGCGAGGAACCCTCGCCTTGAGCAGGCGCGTTACCGCCGGTGTCGACAAGCACGGTCGTTTGTTCAGCAGACATACCACCCTCCTCGTCTCCACTACTCCCACGTTCCTTCTCCTCGGCGGCAAGCTCAGCAGCCTCCCAATCATCAACCACAGCCACCGGCTTTGGCTTTTTGGCCTTCTCTGGTTTCTTCTTAGCAGCAAAAGTGACCTTGCCACCGCCAGTCAAGGCGGCAAAACTATTGACGCCACTGATGCCACCGGCTTGGGGTGCTGCTCGTGGCGCCGCCTTCTTAGCTGCAACCCGCGACCAGCCATTGTTGCTGACACTGTCGGCCTCACGTCTGAGGACATTGAGTGAGCTAGCTGTGCTGCACAATTCTGCCGTCCCGTAGCCCTTCGATGCGATTGCCGCAACGAGTGGTGATTTCAGCGTCTCGAGCGTACGCTGAAGGTCGATACTTGACAGAGTACTGGAAGCAGCTTTCAAAACAACATCTTCGCTCGGCAGAAATTCGATGTCAAATGTCAGGGCCATCGACGGGTGCACCAGGCCACTGAGCTCGACTCGTAACTCATCGACAGTAAGGCCGAAGCGTGGGTTGCTAATGACAAAGCTGTTGTAGGGCTCGCCAACATCGTTGCTCGCTTTGGTCCTTTTGACAGTGCCTTCGTTACCTGAAACATTGGCACTGACGGTGGTTGACCGCTGTGCAGCTCTGATTCGTAACGCCTCAGCTAGCGTCTTGTTCGGCGCTGAGACGAAGCGCGGTGTCTTCCAGATCATGACATGTCGATTCGGCTCAGGGTCCATGCTTTCGGAATCTAGGCCAAAGTCTTCAGCAAGAGCGTGAATAAATGCGCGTTCCGAAGCTCGCATAGGCTTAAAGCGCATCCTTCTCTCCTCATCTGATGTAGCGAAGACGCGGAATTCACGCTCTTGCGTTTGAGACCACTTCGGTTTCTCGGCGAACAAGCTAAGAGTATCCGAAGAGTACGGAATGTGGTCGCGAGCCTCGACATGCGTGGATTGGTCGATGTTGAGAGCCAGCGCGAGCTTGCGATTTCGCTCCAGGCGCGCGCATTCTTCGTTGCAGGGCAGGCTCTTACCACCATTGCCATCGCTCGACTTGGATGCGCCGCACTTCATCTCTTGTTTCTGCGCTTGACAAGCACAAGTGATGTATATCTTGCTCGGACAGGGCGTGTCCTCCTTGCATGGATATGGTGCGTGGCACTGATTCTCGTCGGCATGACCACAGATTTTCTTTGGCTTGCCACAGGGCTGCAAGCAAGCTTGACCATTGGCATCTTCGCATTCGCCAGGACGGTGACACTCCTTTCGACAGAAATGGGACCCACAGCGCAGGCCTCTGCCACAAATTTTGCCGCAGCGAACGTCTTGAAGCCAGCATGGCTGATTCTTGAGAGTGTGCTTACCACACAGGCAACGTTTTTCAACGAGAAACGGACACTTTGGGCACGCCTCATCCTCGCCATGACAATTATGAGCTGTTTGTGGATGGCCGCAAGGCTTCAGGCGATTGCAAGGAAAGCGACAGAGTGGAGGCTTCGTTCCGCATGGCAATGGCGGCTGAAGTACCGTCTTGCCGCAGTGGCAAGCGATTTCCTCAAAGATGGCTTCCCGGCAAGTGTTGCATTGGCCTTTGTGGCATAGCTCGCTGCAGATGTGTATTCCGCATTTGAGAGTCCTGCCGCATTGCCTGGTACAAATGTGTTCTGCTTCGAATCCTTCTTCCACAGGCCTTGCGGCAGAGTTCAATGGACGGTGCCTACGCTTTGAAGCTTGACGCTCCCGCGCCTTGCTCTCACCAGAACAGCATCGCTCGTCGCAGTTATGCCGACCGCAGCTCAACAATGTCCTGCAGACCCGCGCACATTGAGGTGGCTCTTCCGTGCCTTGGTGACACACCGTTTTTGATGTGACTCTGCCGCATCGACAGCTAATGTCCACAGTCTTCCTGCATGACCCGCACGGTCCAGTATGGCAAATCGATTCGCAGACGTGAGCACAAGGCAGTGAACTACCGCATGGCTTGGAGCAGCTGGGAATCGGGTCCGAACAGCTTGTGCGCGGCGCACCCGAGAATTCGCTCAGTGGTGTCTTGCCGCACGAACAATGCGTGACAACATCAGGAGACTTTGGGCAGTGAGCCGGTTTTGTGTCCTGCGGATGACAAGACTTCTGGCAGGAGTGCACTCCGCAGTCGAGTGGTCTTCCGCAAGTATTCCCGCAATCGAAAATGCCGACCCATGCGAACGAGGTCAAGCCCTCGTCTGGTGGTGTGGATCCTAATCCGCTCCTCTTCGGCTCAGCTCGCTCTGCGCATATTATGTCCTTCTCGATCTGACCACAGTAGCATTGCGCCGGCACCCTTTCCTCGCAAGCTCCACACTCGCCGTCATGGCATGGGCGCGGGCACGTGTGGTAGCCGCATCGCATGGCCTTGCCACAAACCTCGCCACAGCTCCAGCCGCCTTCGTAGTCCGTCTCGGAGCATTTCTTCGTGACCTCATGCTTGCCGCAGAAGCACATCTGCGTCGGCCCCATGTAGGTACAAGGCGGACACGGACCCGCGTGGCAGGTGAGATCGCATTTGTGTGGGCATTTCTTCGCTCGCGTCTTTCCGCAAGTCTGTCCGCACGAGTGCGGCGGAATGCCGGTCGGCGGACGAGGCTCCATCTCCTTCTCGCACCAGCAGTTGTAGTGCTTCGGAAACTCATCTTTCGGAAGATTACATCCAGGACAACGCCACTGCCGCGGCGGAGGCATATCGCTTTGCTCCTGCTGACGCGCTGCCGCTGAACCTTCATTTGTCGACCATTTCTTGATGCAACTCAGGTGAAAGACAGTCCAGCACGTATGACAAGCCCACACTTTTGACTTGCGCTGCACTTCGCTGATGCAAATCAAGCATTCGTAATGACCGTTGTCGATATCCTCATGCGTACGAGTGGCTATGTCCGGTGCTTGCGATTTCGAAAGTCGTCGTTGTCGCGGTTGCGGGACTCTGACTGGCTGCTTTTGACGTGGCTTGGATGCTTGCGTCTGGCCTGGTACAAATGCAGGGGCATCGCCTTGTAGCTGACCAGAGTTCGTTGGCGGTGTTGATTGTGGCGAATCATTTTGTGTCAACGAGCCGCCAAATTGACGTCCATTGACGATTCTGTCTTGCGGCGGCCGCCCTCCGCGTCCTCTTCCTCTACGTCCATTGCCCTGTCGTGGTTCCGCTGCTGTGGCGTTTGCTTGAGCCGCTGGAGTTGCTTCGGGTCCTGGTGCAACTGATGCCGGTCTAAACGCTAGAGCAGTACCTCTGTTGCCACCTCGCCCACGCCGTGAGCCTCGGTGGCCCGCTTGGTTCCTTCCACCATGCGACGACAAAGATTGGTCTGATGCTGTTGCAGCAAAGCCGGTTTCCATCGTTTCTGATGCAAAGGGAATTGTGTCTGTGCTGTCGACACGCAAACGTGCACGCGCCCAACTGATCTCCAGCAAATGCCTACACTCCCATCAATTATGGCAGACGTTCCGGATGCTCGCTGTTTGTTCGATATGAAATGCAGGCCTTCACAATTTCGGCCAGCTGAACGTTGTAAACAGTTGCTAGACACTGGTGAATGACTCTGAATGAGTGACTGGGACTTGCAGGTGTATGGCGAGAAGGCAGTGCTCAAACAAAAATATCGTTGTGGAAGAACCTGCCGGCTGTGGTTGTGGCGATGGCGTAGATTACTCATGATGAAAGGAAGCTTCGATTGCGGCTTGCGGGTAGATGCGTTAGCGGCCAATTTGACAAACGCCTGGCACGTGCAACCTGAACTCAGGTACCAGGCTGCTTCATGGGACGCAATAGACAACATGTTATCTTCTTGCCTCGACGCTCTGCAGTCAAAAGAAAGGCCAAGAGTTATATCAGAGTGGCAGAGCACTCGTGCTGTGTTGACAGGGATTTCCTAAGGCATACCGTGATGGCACGCTAGTGAATGAAGAGGGCTCCTCTCTCGATACGGAAAGATAGGCCTCCAGAACCCTTATGAGTGCCAACCTCAGGCGCTAGAATGCCCTTTTGAGACAGCTTAAAATCAGCTTCAGATGTTGTTGTAGGCTTGAACCATAGCAAGAAGCTTCGATGCACATATTGCGGCTCTACGGGAGGAGCATGTACGCAGGTTGGGACCTCAAGCTGACGCCACTCTAACGGATGCAAAGCGAGCAAAATGTAATATGTGGCTTGGCAACTCTGCGCAAAGCAGCAGCCTCCTTAAAGAACAAGAGGGGATCTTGCGCCGAGACCAATTATCAGCTGGACCAAACGCATTGAGAGGACTCATCATACCATGAAATCATTCCTCCTGTACTGTATCAACCAGACAAAGACATCGACATTCATCAAACACACTCATATGCACAAATAGATCAATCTCTTCCTCCAACGCGCTTACTCCAGTCCTCGCTCACGCGACTCGCGTCCACAATCTCTACATCCTTTCCGAGCCCCACAAACGAACTCCTCTCATACCACTTCTCCTTCCTCCTTCCATCTCCCTCCATCTCCTCCTCCGTCTCGGTATCCGCCAATCCACCAGTGCCGTCGTCTCCGACGACTAGGATGGTATGACCTACCCAGCCCTTCAGCTGCGCAAGTGTCTCGCCCTCACGCCCAGCCAAGAGATCCGAGACGTACGTCAAGGAGGGAGCGAGATGCCGTAGAATATGCACGTAGCCCTCGACACTCGTGAAACAGAGGATCTGGCTCGGGTGGTTGACAAGTGAAAGTGCTTGTTGGTACAACGCATCGAATTGGCGGCCAGGACTTGGAAAGTCTTCTTCGCGATTCTGAGGCAGTGTTGGGTCGATCTTGGGTGAGATGGACTGAAGTTCAGAGCCGGGAGTGTTGATGGCGGAGTAGGAAGAGCCGAGGTTGGAGGCGAGCTCGGCGTCGACTTGTGGGCGGTAGGAGAGAGGTGGAAGCCTTTTCAGGCCAGGAGCGTAGATGAGGACAAAGAGGTCAGTGCGCGCTGGGTCGTGATACTCTGGGAGATGGCTAAGGAGGGACTAGTGAGGAAGGTCAGCTGTGGTCGGTTGCAAGTCTGGACGTCGGTCTTACGGCATGCTCAGAGTAGACCACGTCGTCCTCGTCCATTCTGCCATCCATATTCGTGTCTGCAGATACTACAACAGCAACTGTGCGCTTCGACCTGCCTTTACCCTTGTCTTCTCTTGAACTTCGAGCAGCCTCTGCCCGTCTCTCACTCTCATTCTCGACGAGTCCGACTCGTCTGACCTTCTCTTTCTCTTCTGCCTCCTCGCTCCACCTCTCGTGGTCACTGAAGCCTTCTCGTGCTTCTGTCTCATAATCATACCCATAGCCCTCCTGCGATCTATTTTCTGGATCCTCGACAATCTTTCCCAGAGCGCTACCAGCAGCCGCGATGCCGGCACTCACGTGTTTGGAAGCATTGTCGAAGAATTGTTGCGGTGAAGGTGTGCGACGTAATGCGCCTCGCACTTGACCGTAGAACGTTGACTGTTCGTCGTGCTCCTCATGTCGTTCTGTGCTCCGAGCACCAGAGTAGTAACTCGCTGCTTCCCCGCCGATGGGTCCGGGTGGAGGCTGTCCTTGGGGTCCACTGCTCTGACTGGGCAGTGGTCCCTCATACGGCGGAGGCACTGATCCTCCTCCGTATCCTCCCGGGCCTGGCGGTTGACCAGGATATGGTTGCGGCGGCTTCTGATCAGGCCTGGGGTAGTCGTCTTCGTCATGTTCACTTCTCTCTGACCAGATCCACGCAGCCAGACCACCGATTGCGAGAGTCCCAGTCACGACTAAAGGTACCCAATATCCAAGCACAGAATGTCCATGGTTGCGCGATGGTGGGGGAGCATAAAGAGGCCGACGATTGCGATCGCGAGACATTTTGATAGGAGACTGTGGAATGTCACATTGGTGGAGGTCTGAAACCAGTCCACAGTCGTTACACAGAGAGGATGGTGGAGCTATGTGCGACAAGCCTGTCAGCCAAGTTGATTGTTGACGGGGCTGGATGTGTTGGCGACGGTCGCGTGGCTGGTGAAGCTTAAGCTCACGCGGCGGCGGATATATCCGCCTGGGGAAGTGGCTCGTCTCGAGTCGGCATCAATATATGAGTCGTGGTGCAAGGAACATTTCAGCAGCATCATATCGCGATAGCATCGAAATAGACAAGCACTATTGTTGACGGCAAGGATACAAGCAGATCTTGAATTGCTTAGCGTCGACCCCGACTTGGGTCCGAACACTGATTCCCTCACATCCCAAAGGCATTCCCTCCACTCGGGCAAAGATAAAAGTTCGACAGTCTGGCAGGGTTGTAGAGCTCTGTGACCTCGAGAAGGCAGATTCGGCTTTGGAGGCGGCACTCCACTGCAGTGACAATGCCTCACGCCACGGTGCCCTCCGCGGGTCTGCAGGCTCTTATCCTCTGCGGTCCTGGAGTATCCCTCAACACCTTCACATCAAATCCAAAGGACTTACCGAAAGCTCTGATACCAATCGCAAATCGACCGATGGTATGGTATCCTCTAGACTGGTGTCACCGGATGGGTATCAGCAACATCACACTGGTCACTCCGTATGAGTCTGCGCCCGCCTTAGAACATACATTAGCCACTCACCCTGCCCTGACAAGCCTACCAAAACCGCAGCCTGAGGTTGTAGCACCAGAGGAATTGGAACAAACAACAGGTACAGGAGAGCTGTTGAGGTTGAAGGAAGTGCAGAAGGCGATCAGTGGAGACTTCGTGGTTCTGCCCTGTGATTTGGTCTCCGAAATGGATGGGTCGAGAATCATGCAGCAGTGGATGACGCTGAATCCCTCATCGACCTCTGGCAAGAAGAACAGGAAAGGCGGTCTCAGTGTCTTCTATCCAACGCAAGGACTCGAAGGAATCTCTTCAAAGAAAGACGAAACGGACTTTCTCGCCACTGTAGAACTGCAGAAACCTGCCGTCCCAGCACCACAAGGATCGCTACGCTCAGGCATCGAGCAGGTGGTCATGTCAATGCCATCCGACACTCTCAACGACAAATTGGAAGAGGACAAAGGGTACCTTCGCCTCCGCCAAAGCCTCCTCAGCAAACACGGAAAGTCCAAGATGCGAATGAAGCACAGGGATGCTCACATCTACATCTTCCCTCACTGGGTCAAAGACTTCGCAGCCCGGAACGAGAAATTTGACAGCATCAGCGAAGACGTTCTGGGCTGGTGGGCAAAAGCCGGATGGCAGTCTGGCCTTTCCGAAAAGCTTGGCCTGGACACCATCCTCGAAGACAAGAAGTCGTCCGACCTGGAAATGAGCGGCCACCTTGAAGACAGGGAAGCAGAAGTCGATCCAGCATCGCTCTCAAGTACGAAGAGCACACATCACCCTGTCCAGCCCCTCGCCACCTTCGCCACTCGCGTTGGCAACGCCGCCATCCTGCCCAAGGAAGTCGCAGTGCCTCCGCTGCTTGCTTACGTGCAATCCACGCCCTCACCAACATCTCCTCAGCCCCTAATCCGGAGAGTTGACACATCCGCCCAACTGGCTGCGATTTCTCTGTACCTAGCCAAGCAAACGCCAGAGCATGCTCTAGCGCACGAGCACAAAGTGCATCCCACTGCAAGTATAGGTATGCAAAGCCGTATCTCGCAAGAAGATAGCCTAGTCGCCGAGAATGTGAAAATAGGCATCCGCTGCAATATCAAAGAGAGCGTCATTGGTGCCAACTGCGAGATCGGCAATAACGTGCGTCTGACTAAATGCGTGCTTATGGACGGAGTTGTCGTCGGCGATGGCGTGCAAATGATGAGCTGTATTGTTGGGCGGCGGGCGAAGATCGAGGGAATGAAGCCACAGGCGCCAGCTGCGGCAGCTGCAGAGGCAGGAGGGGCTGAGGGAGAAAAGCCGAAGAAGAAGAAGCAGCAGGATGAGGAGGAGGAGAGGACGAGGTTGACGGAGTGTGAGGTTGCGCCTGGGTTTGTGGTGGAGGCGGGCCTGGAGGCGAAGGGAGAGAAGATGATGGCGTTTAATACCGAGGGTGGTTTAGATGAATTCGATGATGAAGGCGATGAAGAGGTGGACGAGGACGATGATGAGGAGGAGGACGACGAGTAGATATTGGTTCTACGACGCCTCGTGGTCGTCAGCGGGGCACGTCAATCGCAATCAGCTCAGATTCTCTGGACCTGACTGCATGTACCTTGCGACACGTACTGCATGAGCAGACGCGCGGAGTACTTCAATCAAAGTTTCATAACGCCCCTCGTACATGTATCTGCGCCTCGACTTATCGTACAATCTGCTTTCATGACACCATAATCCCAGCAGTGCATCCCACCTCATGTATATGTCAGGACAGCCAAATCCCAGCGCTACGCCGCCGTCCGAGAAATAGACCTCCCAGTATGTACTACCGTGAGCATTGCTTCATACAGCCACAGAAACAGCCGCCTATAGATATCCCTCCCATCCTCGAATAACTGGGTCTTGGCGTACAGCCTCCCGACACGCAAGGCGCGTGCTTTATTCCCCTTCGGCCGCTCCCGCCTTCATAGTCTCGTCCGGGTACCGACTCACGTCCGCATCATCATACAACACCTCGTCGCCCTTCCCACCCATCTCGACAAACTCGTCTGGGTTTCTCAGCTCATCTGGCTTGACCTGCTTCGTAACCTCTGCTCTCCCTTTCTTCCCATCGCCAGCGGCTTTAGCCTGCAGAATTGACCCACCTTCAACGTGGAAGTGCGGGCCTCGGTTCTTATCAAACACCTTGACGGGTGGCTTGTCCGGCTGCGTTTCCACGACGCGTTCAATTTTGACATCGTTGATGGCAGAGAGCAGCGTGCGCTCGCGCTGAGGCTTGCGTTTGCTGAAATCGAGGCCGGCGAAGGCAGAACCGAGACCGCCGATGCTATCGGCTGGGTTGATGGCGCCGCCTCCATTCTGGCCTGTATTGCTGTTCTGACTCACGTCAGGGACCTGGCCGGTGGTCCATGGATGCTCGAGGCATTGGTCGATAGTCATGCGCTTTTCCACGTCCACTGTTAGCATGCCGTCGATGAGTTCCAATGCTGGGTCGCCGACGCTGTCCCAGTATGGCGATGGGTAGTCGAAGCGACCCATCTTGATCTGTTGGCTGAGCGTGTATGGATTTTCGGGCGAGTAGAGCTCGTCTGAGAACGGAGGAAAGCCGCACAAGCAGATGTAGAGCACCACGCCGAGGGACCAGACGTCTACGGCCTTGGTGTACCGTCGTCGGTTCGACTGCTCTAGAATTTCTGGCGCAACATAGGAAGGTGTGCCACAGAGTGTGCTAGTGAATGACTCTTCGCCGATGATTTTCGCAAGACCAAAGTCCGCGATCTTGATGGTCAGATCCTTATCCATGAGCAAGACGTTCTCGGGTTTGATATCACGGTGGACAATGTTTCGCTCGTGCTACGTCATGTAAGATTGAATCGAGCTCGTAAAGGCGCGGGCAGACTTACCAAGTACTTGATACCCTGGAACAGTTGGATGAACAGCTTTCGCGTCTCAGCCTCGGTCAGCTTCTGCTTCATCACGATCCAGTTGAACAGCTCGCCTTCTGGCGCCAAGTCCAGAAGCAGGTACACGCCGTCCGGTTCGTCAAATGTGTCCTTGAGACAGAGGACGTTAGGATGGCTGACTCCCATCAACACAGCAATCTCTTGCTGAAGACCCTCCATTTTACTCCTCTCGCCTGGTCCGCTGCGCTTCTCGAACTTCTTGACCGCGAAGTGCACACCGCTGCTCTTCTCTGCAGCCAGATACACCGTAGCAAAGTGACCCTTGCCCAATTGACCTTTGACGGTGTATTGCTGGTGGAAGGCGCTACTCTCGCGATTGCCGCGTGGGTATCGAAAGATGAAACGTGCTTGATCAATGATCGATATCTCATCGCCATCTTGCAACTCGCGTCGTCCATTTCGGCCGAGGTATGCGTCGTTTACATAAGTACCATTTCCGCTCAAATCCTCGACCACAGCAAAGGCCTCGCCATTCCGCTTTTCTGGGAAGATCAAAGCATGCCGATTGCTCACGGTCGGGTTGTTGAGTATGTAATCGCACTCTGGGTGTCTTCCGATCAAGTACCCGCCGGCCGGTACGCCCCTGGTCGCCTTGTCTTCCTCGTACTTCTGCTCCTGCTCGCGCCAATGCCGCTTCTTGACCTTCTGCTTGCCTGAGCTGCCGCCTGTCTCAGAGGCCGGAACAGGACAGGCTGAGCGCTGCTTCAATGCCATCGGCTTCAATCGCCCCGTGACCGGTACGAGATATCCCCATACTCCCTCCGCCTTCTCATCTTCGACCTCGTACGATATCGACACTGGCGCCAGAAATTGCGAATAGGGCTGCGTATCGTTGGGCGGCGACGAAAGACCTGTCACTTGTCGCGCTGGACTCGATTCGGGTGTCACGCCTTGCCTGTTCTCTCTGTTCGCTGGCGGTGTTGTTGTGCCAAGTCTGGTCTCGGAGCCGTCCGCCGACTCCTGGTGGGTGACTGGCGATGGCAGGGCACCTCGTTGCGCATGGGCGTTTGCTTGACCTGGATGATCATTGTTGGAAACGGACAGACGCGCAGAGCGACGAGGCTTCTTCGAGTCGTTCTCATCGGCCGTCGAGTTTCTTGCTCGTTTCAATGAGCTCTTCTCCTGCTCCGGCGGCATGTTTCGGAATTCGGGCGCCACGAAACGTTCTCGATCGACGGCAATGTCGACGAGAGAAATAGGATGGATCGTTTGTGCAACGCACAGGATAATCTATTAATACAAGTACAATAATCAAGTCGCGTGTGGGGAAGCGACAGTGATGGAGATGGCGATCCGGTGGGCATTCAGGTCCAGGAGCCAGGATCTCGCTGAACCAAGCACATCTAGACTCGTCCGCCAAGATGTAGAACATTACGGGGTTAAGCGGACTTGACCCTGCTTGGATAAGGTACCTAATAAGCCTGCTCGGATTCATCCCATTTGTCCCTGATTCTCTTCATGTTTCCAAACTCACTCGTAGCCATAAGTCAGCAGATCGCGAACGATCTTGATCGCATGCTGACCTGATGCTTATTATTATCATCGTTTGCAAGGCATCAGGTCCGCTTCTTCAAATTGCGACTGGCAGAGCAGGATCTCGATGCTCGATTCGAAATTGTGCATGTCGGCAGTGCACTAGCAGCACCGATCTGATGTCCACGCCGCGTTGGCCGCCTGCGAAACCAAATCGCACCCTAAAAGCTGGGACGGCAGGGTCAAAATACCACTTTGCTTACTAGTCCATCTGTGCAAGTAGGGCTAAGTCCACTGCTGACTACCTGGCATTCATGCAGCATATAATAGTACAGTTTGTCGGCTGTGCTTCTGCGCAATGAACAGAAGCACGGAAAAGCAGCTTGAGCAACCGGAAGGGTAATCGCGGTCAACACGACGCCTGGCAAGTGTATCGAGCTCTTGTACTTGTGCTCAGCCGTACAAGTGATGGAACCTGCATATTGTCCAAGCTGTTGCAGCCAAGGAAGCCTTGAGCTCTTTCCATTTGTTCCAAGCAATCAATCAATCAACCGGATGACTGGCGATCAAAGACATCATTTCAACTGCACCATCAAGCAGCAGTCAACGTTGTCAACAATCAAACCGTCGATCGACTGTTGAAATCACTACGTACCTTACGGATGCAGAGTTCGGCGGAGATCAATTGCTTTCGATACGCCAATGGCACAGACTCAGATATTGGAAAGTCGACGGTAGGTTCTCCCTCTCCAGCCTCGTCGTGAAAGCATCTTAATGGTATTGACTTGCGAGTCCCAGCGGCATGTTACACAGCGCCGGGAAGTGGGCCGCCAAGACCTTGCAGCAGGGGTAGCGAGGCGAGTGGCGACACTGCCTAGCACATAATGACCCACGTGAACATCAATCGAACTTCAACATCCATCAAGCGTACCATAATCCGAATCGATCATGAAGAACATGTACGCCTGTTTCGCAAAGGTAACTGCTTGATCCCCTCTGGGCCGACTATATGGCACACGCGTCTGGCCCAGCATCTGGTTTATCAAGCATTTACTGTTCCTCGTCAAAGATGTCGCTTCTCACGAAAACCCTCGCGGCCTCCTGTCGACAGGCATTGCGACGGGACCAGCTCTTTGTGCATTCTTTGATCCCATGGAAGGCTTGGCGATTGACCTGCAATGCGCAGAGGGCATGACGAAGCACAATCGAAGAGCTACAAGACCCTCTTACATATCGCAAACCGAAATCTCCGGCTCTTACTGGACACATTGATAGCAAAGGGAGGATCGTATACATGGACGATTTCAGGAAGCTTGCAGCTAACAACGAAGTGGACCCAAGTAGTTTGGTATCAAATCTGGAGCGGTCTAAACGAGCACTGGAACGTCTATCACCACGAGATCAATGCGAAAGGGCCATCGAGCTTGGAGCCTCGGACGTGTTGTCCTGGCTTACCAAATTATCATTCGAAGAACGCAACGACGAGGTTGTCAAAGGTCTTTGGGGGCCATTGACCTGGTTATTACATGCTGAAGGCAAAGACGAACTAATGTGGGACTGGCTGATTCGCGAGGCGAAAGCGTTCAAGGAAGCCCGGAGTAACTACGACAATGTTCCCTGGGGTGAAAGAATGCGCTGGAGTTTATAGTAGTTGGGGGGGGAATGATTGACGCCTATCTCGCAAGAGCGCCCGATGGGCTCAATGTTGCTTTCCGACAGGTTTTCAGAGGCTTCGAGGTCTTTGAGCCTGGACAACCACTCAGGGAGTCTGTGCCGCTAATCGGAGCTACTCTGGCCATCTCTCGCGCCTTGCGGAATGACTTTTGCGCTCCCTGTGATCCTGCTCTCTATGATCACTTCCAGAACAGACTGCCACTCTGGCACCGTCCGAAATTCGAACGCATAAGGCAGTTTGCGATATCAAAGCTCTACCACCCCGCACACCCAGACCCACAACCATTCTATCGATTCATGGTAGATGACTATCGTAGACTCTACGAGCTTGATTTGCCACGGATGAAGTCGCGCAATAAAAATTGGCAAGGTACGATCATGCTCAGCACCGCGTATATGTTGCGGCTGCAGGGTGAGCATGAAAAGGCAGATTGGCTGGAGTCGCTAGTCGAGAGGTACCATGTGAGCGTGTGGAGGAAGTATGATAGAGTGCTTCGGGACCTGGCATCAGATCCAAAGTTGCACGCTTTACGCCACGAGGCGCGGGAAGCTGGACGAACGCTGCCACAGCCAAGCGGAGCCAGTAGTCGCAGCACAGATCAGGTTGTGTGAAGTCCCGCGCACAAGGATGCCTTTCCTCCGGGCACCGTGAAGATGGACGAACGACTAGCCTCATAGAAGGCCAACGTTCTCACGTCCTCGACTTACGCATGTGAAACCTGGAGCTGGACTCCTCAAGGGTAGATGCGGGCTCGTCCACAGGCGCCTTCGCGGCGTCCATTTCCGTTGGCAAAGTACAGACTTATGCCGTTTGCTCAGCATATTCGGGAGCTAGCTCGTGTTTCTTTGCGTGCCTTGCTTACGCGTGGAGGAAGTGAGGCTGTGCTGTACCTTGGGCTCGGAAGGGCGTGGGCGAGAAGTACTGAGCTGAACTCCATGTCATTGACGGCCGTGGCTTTGGTGGATAGTGCTTCGGAATGTTTTCAGAGGGTGGACTGCACCAGTAGGTCTTTACATTGACCGTAGAACCGACTAGAGCATCAAACCCATCACAAATCCATGTCGTAATGCGCTTTGACCTTCTTGTTCGCCCGATCCGGCGCCCTCGTCTCAAATTGACTCCCATGCAACTCAAACACCAGCGGCCTCCTCCCCTCTCTACCACCCTCCCCTGCCACATCCTCCAACGGCACCTCAAACCTAAACACCGTGAACTCCTTGGGCACCACCTTCAGCTCATTCCTCTCCGTCACCACCTCAAACGTGAACTTCGTATCCTTCACCACAATCCCCTTCAGCCCCACTCGACTCACACACCGACTCCGCACTACTTCCACCCGCGCCCCATGATAATCCGCACTCACCAGCATCGGACCAGCACCATTCGCATCAATCCACGATCTAGAGCCGTCTTTCAGGCCGAGAATTTCGCGGATGTAAGAGCACCACATTTTGTGCAAGGGCACGTAGATGGAATATTTCTGCTGCGGTTTTGGGATTTCGTAGACGCACAGTGCACGCTTCTGCTTTGCGGACAATGGTCTAGGCTTTTTGCTTTTGCGCTGCGCTTTCGCTTTCTGATGGCGCTCATATTGGCGTTTTGAGCGGGCATCCCTCTTTGGATCTGGTGATGTTGGCCTTAGGATTAGCGGACGCTGCTTGACTTTTTCGCGGAAAATTGTCGCAGCTGTGTCAGGTGAATGGGCGCGCTTGAGCAGAGACTCTGCTAGATGTTCTTGGCCTTCGGCAGACATCGTGGGTGGTGATGTGGTCACATTGTTAGATTTCGTGATTGGGAGAGAAGTGGCGAGATGGTGAAGTTCTCGAGGTAGGTGCGGTGCGACGGGAGTTGCCGAGAGTGAGAGTCATGCACGAGGTCACCACTATATATCCTGCCATTGCAGTCTCTACACATCACATAGCGACATTGCAACATCTCCGACTGACGCAGTGTCTCTCAATCGATGCTGAAAGTCTTGCGTATTCCAACTCAGGTTCGTCTCACGCCCTGGTCAGTCGCCCGCACCATGGCCACCTCATCACGACACATTCTCAATCCATCCGGGACAAACGGTTCCGCACAAGCCCAACAGTATACCAAAGGCTCCTTGACAATTGATCAGCTGGATCAAGATCCAACAAAGCAATTCAACATCTGGTTCGACCATGCTCAGAAAGAGAACGTACACCAGCCCGAAACCGTAACATTGTCAACAGCCGAACTCCCCTCTGGCCGCGTCTCAGCCCGCATGGTTTACCTGAAAGAAGTTGACGACAAGGGCTTCGTCATATACTCGAACTTCCTCACCTCCCGCAAAGCCTCAGACATAAAGTCCAACCCGCAAGCCGCGCTCACATTCTGGTGGCACGAACTGGAACGGCAGGTCCGTGTCGAAGGTCCCTGCGAGCGACTTACGTCCGAGGAGTCGCAGGTTTACTACGACACTAGGATTCGAGGCTCGAGGATTGGGGCTTGGGCCAGTCAGCAGAGTTCTGTGCTGAGTGGTCGGGAGGAATTAGAGGGCCAAGTGGCGGAGGTGGAGAAGCGATTCGACGGTAGGGACGAGATTCCTGTGCCAGAGTTTTGGGGTGGATTGAGGGTGAAGCCGGAGATGGTAGAGTTTTGGCAGGGCAGGGAGAGTAGGTTGCATGATCGTTTTAGGTATCAAAGGGAAGGCGAGGGCAAGTGGAAGGTGGAGAGGTTGAGTCCGTGAGCTGAAAGTCACCGCTTAGTCTCATGACTCGAAGTGTCTCGTGGCTCAAAGTGATTCACAGACACCTGTCACTTTGCACACAGGCACATCTACCCACTTCCTACCGCATTCAGTATCTACCACTCCTCATCTTCTCCAAATCCGTCCTCTTCCTCTCCTCACGCTCCTGCTCCAGTCTTTCCTGCTGCCTCCGATGATCCCAGATCCGATCCCAAGATTCCCTCGCCCTTGCCTCCTTGACCCTTTTCTCCTTGGCCCATGCAGCGATCCTCGCTTCCTCTGCCTGAGCGACCCACAGCCACCACTCTTCCTCTTTAGTGAATCCCATATCATGGTAACCACCACGAGGAACCAGTGAGAGGTGCTGGTACACAGCCGCCTTGACGGCAGCAGTCCGCTGGTGCTGAGATTGATGCGGGCGACAGTAGTAGATCCTGAGGTATTTGAGGAACTCTTCGAATTTATTGCGGTCGCCTGGCTCGGGCTCGTAGACAGGGACTTGTGCATCCGACACTTTAGATTCAGGTTCCGCGTCCTTGATTCTGGGCTTTTCTGTCTCGTGCGGAACGGTAGCTGTGGTGTGGTGCGTCGCAGTAGGTACAGCGCTCTGCTTTTCACAGACCACTCCAGGAGCCTTAGGGTCATGCATCGCTACCATCATTGGCCTGCCAACCATTCCCTCCGCTCCATTTCCTCCCTCGTTCGGTGTCAGCGGAATCGCACGATTCGCTCCGCTCTCAGCATATTCTGCAGGAGCACTCAAGGACAGCCGCAGGTGCATATCAGTCCGCAACTGGTTCACCTCGGCAGCACCCTCTAGTCCTTCAAGCGGTGCTTCTTTGATAGCAATCGTGGCAATCGGCAGGCCGCTAGCTGACCAAAGGTCTGGGGATCGCCCCGTAACAGCGCCAAAAGGTGAGTTAGCCAAGCTTGGGCGAAGGAATGGGCTATTGGTCGTTGCATGTAGGGTGTTTGACAGACCGCCGTCGATGTCCGGGCTCGCTGCGCCACGTCGCGATCGAGTACCATGCCTACGGCTTTGGAAGAGGAAGTCGGTGTGAGACCGCGGCGGAGGAGCCACGGAGATATAGGCAAAGTCTCGAACAATGACGGAGTCGTCGTGTTGATGACGGTCCGACATGCCGTCAGACGAAGGTCGCTGGATTGTTTGCTGTCTGTGAGTGTATGAGTAAGATCGATGAGTCTTGGGTGCCGCTTGTGCTGGACTTTGAAGCATGACATGTAAATTGACAGATGCAGTAAAACAAGTCTTGCGATTTTGCTCCAAAGATGCAGTGAAGGGCGCTAGTCTAACGCAAACCTGCCTAAAGCGGACATTCACATGCTGCCAAGAACCGTCATCGCCTGGCAAACACTGGTCCTTTGCGACGTCAATGTGAAGCCAAGGTTAATCAGATATTGCCGGGGGCCAAGTGATTGCTTTGCAATGCCGCCGTTGATCATTTCGACGCCTCGGATGCGATTACAACTACTTCTGTGAGGTCAGTGCCAGGAACGCTCAAGCTTGCTGAAAGACACTACAAGGATATCTCTACTGAGCTGATGAGAGACAGTCGGATGGGACTCTGCGAATGATGACAAATGGGCGTGCTAGCCACTCACCCGGAATGCGTCGAAGCAAGATACCTGTTTCACAGTCTTGTTTAAGATCTAATAAGTATAAATGAGATTAGTGCTCAGCAACCTTATCACAGATGCGGTCCTCTTACACGCAATTTCGATACGGGTAACATTGTGCGGAACAGACATTTCGCTTTTTGGCTGGTCAAGCGCTCATCTACTCCAGACCGTGCTTCGTGGAATGTACCTTGGGCTCAGCCTTGACAAACATCGTCCAATATGCCGAATCGGTCTTGGCGGAGCTGGTCCTCCTGGCAAGCCGCCGTTTACCACGGACCTGCTAACTGCATCAGCCAACTCGAAGGCATCCTGTAGCAACTACAACTGAGCTGTGATAGAATGCAATGTGGGCAGCATGCTTCTCAGGGAAGCGTCTGTGAGCCATCCTGAGCTGCTGCGCAACACTCACATATGCGGCAATGTCAAGACGAGTGCTCGAGATGATTTGATCTGAGCAGATGCCTATCACAATCAACGACGTCTGGGGCTCCCACCTTTACCTCGCCGGCCATGTCCATCGTCGTTCGGCTTGAATCTTGTTGAAAGCGCAGGATCCCTCTGTACTTTTCTCAACAGATCGAAAAGCCATGGAATTTCGACGAATGGGTCTTTCTGGTGTCTGAGCATTTCCATCGTTCTGACTATGAATCGATCCAACAAACGCCTTCTTGCCACATCTTTGCGGTATTGTGGGCTTGTGGATGCTCAAAGAAATGAATGTATCAAGGACTCTGCTTGTCCTGCAGCAGACGTGCTTCTTTGCTACGGGTAGCATTTCCACGGACCGGGTACCAATGCTTCAAGAGCTCTCGGGTGGTGTTCGGATCCAGAGCAGATCTCGCGAGAGCTCAGGCCACATCCCAGTAGTCTCGATGTATCTCAGTGCCGCGTCGCTGGCTTTGGAAAAAGTCGTATGGCATTGAATGGTGCCGGCGATAACAAGCCATCGTCAAAGATGATGCTATGTCACGCGAGCGATGAGAGAAGATCATGGAGCGAGTCAAGACAAGGTCGAAATACGGAGCCCTCCACTAGCGCACCGGACAGACCCGTCCAATCGACGGCAATTCCTGACTACTGACAACCGTCTTCGCGCCTCGATTCGAGTCTCAAGGTGGACCTTTTGATGGATAGAAAGAGTGCGTCCCTTTCCGAGTTACCAAAATCACGCTTCATCTCAAGAGAGGCCTTCAGAGCAGCTATCGAGGGGCTGCACCAGCAATGGGCCACAGACGAGCGTCACGATGACCGAACAGGATGGGAGGATGTGAGGGTTATCACGAGTGTATGTAAGCTATCGTCGAGGCAAGTGGTCTGCGAATGCTGACTACAGCTATGTTTATAGCCGGCGAATGAGCCATATGTCCGCATAAGCAGAACAACTACCACTGCTGCCGCAGTAGGTCATGTCTTGGCAACTCATGACGAAGTAGAGCCCCCGGACGATGACCATGATACAGAGGCCTTGCACCATATTTCGCCTTCACAGGGACGGACCAGAGTAGACTACGACGTAATCTGGTCACCGACGTACCAGGTTCCAGTCCTGTACCTGAGCGTGAAACCCACCCAAATGTCTCTTGCTTGGATGTACGACCTGCTAGTGCCAGGCCAGCATAGAAGTCATATCGAGGCCGTGGGCATTATGGGTGCGCTAAGCATGACCGATCATCCAATTTCTGGCCTTCCGGTGTACTTCGTGCATCCGTGCCGGACTGCTCAGGCGATGGCTCAGGTACTTGGTGCAAGAGAGTATGAGTTGGGCGCCGAGGAATACTTGATGTTGTGGTTGGGGCTTGTGGGGCCGAGTGTCGGTCTTAATGTTCCCGTAGAGCTCGCGAAGGCTATGAAGGAGCATCTGCGGCCGCAATAGGGCATTAGAAGCCACGCGGCAACGTAGATTGACTCAGTAGAATGTTCAATACCCACCGAACCGAAGATCCGTCCCATTGCAGTCTACGGATCTCCGGGATTGATTACTCCCAAATGCTGCATTTGCGCCTGACGCCTCGCTAAATGCAATCACCCGTCCCAAACACAGTAATAGTGCTTGCGCCTTGTGTTTTAATCCTCATCATCACTCATCTCCATAGCGCCTTCACTATCCTCATCCATCGGCGCCTCATCATCACTCTCCTCCCTCGCTCTCTTCTGTCCCGCCGGACTTGGCGCACCCTCGCCAGCCTGTTCCTGCACCTTCGCAGGCAGTCCGGGCGGAGGAGGCAAGGAGCTGGTACCCCTGGGCGCTTCTTGTCCCGGCACAGGCACAAAGCTACCACCACTCTGCTGTGCTTCCGCCTTTTTCTCTCCCTCACCCTTCTCTGCCACGTCGAAGCCGCCAAGGATCCTCACTAATGTCTGACTCCGGTTCTTCGAATAGCTTATTCTTATCTCTCGCCCAAAGAATTCAAAGCCTTGGCATGCTCTCATGGCCTGTGTCGCGCAATTGACGTCTTTGAACAGGATATGCGCTTGTCCACGCATTGCCTTGGTCTTAAGAGCGGTGATGTCGAGGATGGGGCCATATGTCGAGAAGAGCATGTACAGTTCTCGGCGCAAGTCTGGTTTCTGCAGCTTTTCCGGGAGGTTTTGCAGGTAGAGTGATTGGCTCGGCGGGACGGATGCCGCTGCGACGGCCATTTTGATCGCTTGATTGGGAGAGGATTTGAGGGGCGGCAAGTTCAACGCGACTGTGTATTGTCGAGAGGCCAACACTTTTCGCGAAGGAATATACACCTGACTCGCGTCCTGATCGACTTCCCCGATCGCTGACTCGCGAGAGCTTACGTCAAGAGCCGACGTACATCCATCCCACCTTCGACTTCACTTCCCACTACTAGCAAGTGAACTCTGACGACCATACTATAGCAGCAGTAGAGACTCCACCCCTCCTGCTGTACACCATGGCCGCACCAGAAGTCCACCACCTCTTTCACGCTCCGATCGCGGATCATTCCTTCTCGTCAGACCGCGGCACCCTGGCTGTGACACGCGACAACAATGTTGAGCTCTACGGCCGCTCCGGAAACTCATTTCGCCTTCAGGACGAGCTCCGCGGCCATGACAAGACCATCACAGGTGTTGACATCGCCCCTCGAAGCGGCAGGATTGTGACCTGCAGTCAAGACCGAAATGCCTATGTCTGGGAACCTAGCAAAAGTGGCGAGTGGAAGCCTACGTTGGTGCTTTTGCGTATCAATCGAGCGGCAACTTGTGTCCGTTGGAGCCCCAGTGAGACGAAGTTCGCGGTGGGCAGCGGTGCAAGAATCATTGCTATCTGCTATTTCGAAGAAGAGAACGACTGGTGGGTCTCAAAGCACTTGAAGAAGCCTCTCCGTTCTACGGTCACCTCGGTAGCCTGGCACCCAAATTCCGTATTGCTGGCTGCTGGATCGACAGACGGCCATGCCAGAGTCTTCTCGTCCTTCATCAAGGGCACGGACGAGCGACCTGAGCCTTCTGCATGGGGCGAGCGCCTCCCTTTCAACACTGTGTGCGGCGAGTACCTCAATCCAACGGCTGGCTGGGTCCACGATGTTGCCTTCTCTCCATCGGGCAACGCGTTGGCCTTCGTTGCACACGACTCCTCCTTGACCGTCGTGTACCCGAGTGCTCCCGAGCAGCCGCCACAAGCCGTCATCTCCATCAGCACTCAGCTGCTGCCGTTCAACTCCCTGCTCTGGTCGTCCGAGACCGAGCTCCTGGCCGCTGGCTACGACTGTGGCGTCTACCGCTTCACAGGCGACGCCAGTGGTTGGCAGCTTACTGGCTCTCTGGAAAAGCTGGACGCCGGACGTCCTGGTCTTGGTGAGCAGCGAGAGGAATCTGCACTCAACATGTTCAGGTCTATGGATCTCAAGGGCCGTGCGGGCGGTACGCAAGACGACACAAAGCTCAAGACGGTGCATCAGAACAGTATCAACACCATGAGGAGCTTTCAGGAGAGCGGCGGGCAGGTCAGCCAAGTTAGCACTGGTGGTGTTGACGGGAGGGTCGTTGTGTGGAAGGTGTAGCTATGATATATGGATGTTTGTGCAGGAGGCAAGTAAGTAGAATCTCTTCAATGAGTCGTGCCACTGACGAGCGGCTTCTCTATCTGTTTGCTGGGGCCAAGAACCATGGTCTATTATCGAATACTTCTCCAGGCCTGACCTCGAGCATATATCCAATCTCCACGAAAGCCAAATGCAGAAAATTGTGCTGAATTGTGGAGCAGTAGCAGGGACAGCTTGCTTGCATAAGTTTTGATGCAATTGACCAAGACTGCTGCATCGACACTGCTGGTCTTACTAGCCGTCACTGCAATAACTTCAGGATCCGGGCTTGCTCGCAAGCGTCATGACGGCCAGCAAAACTGTACCTCTCTGGTTACCGCTACTTTGGTCCCCGGTTTTCTCTTTGTCTTCCCCTCAGCCCGCCTCGCTGGTTCCTGTATTGCTCCCATCTGTACTGCTCCCATACTCGCTGCATTCTCTCCCACTCCTGTCTCTCCCACTCCCTTCTTTGCCACTCTCTCCATTGCTTCTCCCTTTCTTGACGCTCTCTTCGCTCTCGCTCTATCATCTCGGTCTCTCTTCTCTCCCGCTCTCTTTGTTCCCACTCCCTCCACTGCTCGAAATTTTCGATATGTATGTACCTAAATAGAACCGCACTGTGAGTTCCCATCTTGCAGACGATATCCCTGACCGCCTGCGCCTTCCTGCATTTACGTAGCTCGAGACTCGGGACGTATTGAGCGCCATCAGCGTCAAATGGATCTGAGGCAGATGGAAACGAATTGGTAGTCGGATCGATGTAGTAGAAGACTCGGCTGTCTGCGGTCGATTTTGGAGCTGATGCCGCGGCGACATCAGTGCTTGTGGCAGGGAGTGAAGCGATTTGGGTGGTGATATGCTCTTTGCTGTTGGGAGAAGATGGTGCTGTAAAGAACTCGGAAGTTGAGGCTGTCGAGGTTGGAGTTGCGAGTGATGTCGTGGTCGAGGTTGGAGACCGATACGATTCTTCTTCACTGGTGGTTCGACTCGCCTCTGGGATGAAAGAAGTTTGGTGTCCGGTGACACTTGCTCGGAGCTTGTCTGCGGCAATAGACGCGGCCATCGTGACGGCCGTCGAAGCGAGATCTGATTGCAATGGCTCGATTGCTCCATTGCAGAAAGAGATGACGCTTGCGTCGGAGCCTCTTCAGGTCGAAGTTCTGGTTTCCAATGGTCGAGCCGAATGAGGGACGTGAAGGAATCTGCAGAGAGCGCCACGAACGCTCAATTATGAGGCATGTGAGAGCAGAGACTTGCAACAATAGACTCGAGACATGCAGGTGCTGGGATGATGCGGCCAGACGACGATGATCTTCTGAAGCGCTTATGAGATCGACCAATTGTCGCTCAGTCACATGCAAGAAATGATTGTAGAGCCATTGCAGAGTGGTCTGTGCGCTGTCACAAGCACGAGAGTAGCTGCGTGGGGACCTTGAAATCTGCTTGTGCGAGGCTCAATGGCAGATGAAAGGCAGATTCACACCCTAGGCAGGCTGGCTATTCTGTGCCACGACCTGCTGTGAATGTGCTTTATGACAGGTTTGGGCAGATCTTTGTGAAGTGGTATTGTCAACTGTTCTGGCTGGTTTCACATCACTTGCAAGCCGGGAGGACTATTTAAGCCGCTGACATTTTGCACTTTCAGACTTTCTCTTGGACATCAGCATCGACAGGGAAGAAGTCGCGACACGAAATCCTCATTAGCAGCTTCGACAACTCTGCGACATCATTTCGGCCCCTTTCAATCAATACCAACAGGTATATACCTCGGCATTCTCTCATCACTCTTGCTTAGGCTCACAATCGTTCCAGACCCGTGAATAAGAGCACAGATCATCCTCATGGCACAACAAGGCTCGCCAGGTTTTCTAAGGCCCAATGAGAGCTATTCCTCCAGCCGCACACCTCGACAGAGTGAATGGCAGTACCCGAAGCCGACTTGGGAGGACAGGCTATTCCCGCCCGATACCTCGATGCGGTCACCGCCTGAGATGAATAACCTCTTCGCACAAGCGAACGCTGGCAGCACCACTGAGCCTAGCATCTCCAACCTCTGGTCCAACTCCCGCAGTGAGGTGTCAAATGCGGTAACGTTCGCAATGCCACAATTCTACCCGCGAGGTAGCGAGCTGGCATTCAACCAGTTTGGAAGAGGTCCTTGGAATCCTGTTGCCTTTGACTCGTTTAGTGAAGCCGAGTCTCAGCTCCAGCACAGCCACGGCAAGTCTGCGTCGACGATGCCGCTCAACAAGTTCTTGGCCGCCATCTTGCCCCTCGTGAAGCCAATCTTGGACTCAAGTCGCCCAGAGGAGCGCAAGGAGCTAGACTGCGTCGTTGAGGTTCGCAGATGGGCGAGGGAGAACCCGAGCGAAGTGCCAAGGGGTGATGCTGAGGTCGCGCGGGCTGCTCTGGAGAAGGAGCAGTATGACTGGCTGAAGGCAGCACAGAAGGAGGCCAAGATCACAGCAAGCCGTTTTTCCAGCTCGGACTCCAGTGGCAAGAATACGACGCCAACCAGCATCAGGCACAACTCAGGCCACGCTCACCACAAGCTTCCCAGTCAGGCCTCTCCATCTACCAGCAGAGGCACTAACGCCACACGACGCCATGGTGCTGGCCATTACCGGCAGCTCGCATCGTCTGCAGTCGTGGACGAAGCTCAGCACCAAGCTCACACTCACCACGAGCATCAGCAGCACAACTCTTTTTTGCCGAGCAATCCTGCAATGCCTTATGAGCAGCAGTACACGTTTCAGCAGCAACAAGGCTTTGAGCAACTGTTCTCACCATTCGCGGCCATCGACATGAGCTATTACAGTAACCCATACCAGGCTGTGGGAAGCTCGTCACAGCACGCAGGGCCGATCTACCATCCAGCGACCCAGTACCTCCAGGCTCCGCCACCGGTACTGCAGTATCGAACTCCACCTCAGTATCAGCAAGCTCCATCGTTTGACATCCCGCGTCCACGAAACTTGCCCACGGCCGTCTGGAGCTTTCTCAACACTGTCAATCCAATGGTGGCGTCCATCAGGAACCCGAGGGATCGCGAAGAGATGGTGACTCAATGGGCGTACAGTCACATGGCGCAAGTCCCGCTTATCTCATCGCAGACGCTGGACCTGAGTGATGATGAGCAGAGACTGCTCTGGGCAGCGCAGAGAGTGTTGCCCTCAGAGAGTAGGATGCATTTGTTCATTGGGCAGTAGGTGTGGAGGCGAAAAGTTATTGGCAAGCCAGCGCTGTTTCTTCTTCAGTCTGCTTTGAGCAATTGAGAGTTTGATTCGACAGCGTTCTTGTCTTGATCGCAGGTACTTTTGGTATTCCAGGGTCGGAGGACTGGTTTTGCTCGATTAGTATCGTGAGCAGGATACCATCAGTGCTTGATCAGCCTGCACGACCCGTTTGTCAACCCTTTGACTGGCTTGTGGGAACGTGCATAGCACGCCCTTCATAAGCGCACTCCGTCCATTCCGATCTTGTATCATTTGCCAGTTCGTGCTGGTCCTATGGGGCCGAACGTGTAGTAGATATGCTGCCCCGAAAAGGTCCAAAATTCCTCCAGCCACCCCTGTTCATCACCAGCGTGACAGGTCCGACATAGTGTCTTCGTCCCCCAAGATAATAATACGCCATTGCTGCCACCATTATTCCGGCAAAGATGATAGGTCCCCTAGAAGTGTTAGCAATCGAGAAGACGACAATGGATGTGGGTAACGTGCCAATTCAGGCGCGATACGCTCGTGTGAGGAGCTGGCGGTAGCACCATGAAACTAATTGCGAAAAGCCCGTAAACAAAAGAGAAGATGTTGACCGCTAAGCCGGCCCTCCCTAACGACCACCTTCGCGCAGGCAGAGGTGGGCCGTAGAGTCTTCGCAGGATCAACGTCCCAATCGCAACTTCATAAGTGGCGAAAAGTGCGACCATCTGCACTGTCATCAGTACTTTGTAGTGGTCAATCTTGTCTATAGCGACCGAAACGATGGCAAAGGCACAAACAAGGACCACAGCCAGTATAGGCACGTGGAACTTCTCTGATACCTTCGCGATGGCCCCACTGAACGGCAGACCGCCATCTCTTGCAAAAGCGTATGTCTGCCGGGATGCCGAAGCCATATAGTTGGTTCCAGAAAAGAAGGTCAATATGATAATGATAGCAGTCAAAGCCAGCGTTCCAGACTCGGAACCCGTAGTCCTCGCATATATATCCATGAAAGGATGCGTGGTCCAAGTATAAAGGTCCTCAACATCGTAGCAGAAGCAGAAAGTTATAAGCGTCACCAGTCCGGTTGTCGCACTGATGAGATAGCTACCTAAAACACCACGAGGAACATTCAGAGAGGCGTCTTGTGTATCTTCTGCCATGTGGGCCGCTCCATCGCAACCCGCGTTAAGCCACAGTGCTGTAGGCTGGGCTGTCAAGATACTCAGTCCTAAGCTGGACCATCCAGCATGGTTGGTAAAAGACCCAAAGACTCCTTTTGCCGGATTCAGGGGCGCCATAATCCAGAGGAATATCAGGTTCGAGGCGAATCCTAGTACAAAAAACGCAGCAACAGCCACCTCCAGCAGCGCCAATTGTTTGGCGCAGACCGAGTTCAATGCGAGCGCAAGTAGGCTCATTACAACCACAGATATGTAACCTTTGTAGCGGTATTCTGTCCAATTCCATTTTGCCTTGACGGAAGGAGGATGCGCAATCAAAATAGATGAGTAGACCATGGAGCCACAGAGAAGCATTCTTAAGGCCGTGCCACATAGCCACGCGATTGTAAGGAGCCAGCCAGCGATATACGAGACGAGCCTTTGGACTCGAGGATGACCAAACTCAGACGCCCAGTGATACTGGCCACCAGCGGTTGGTGCTATGGAGGCCATCTCGGCCACGGAGAGGACGGTCGGCAGGTACGCTATAGAGCAACCAATGTAGATCGCTATGTAGCCTCCGGTACCAGCGGCAAAGACGCCTGGGTATGAGCCGCTGAAAGGGTGGTCAGGCTTGATCTCCACGGCCCGCAAATGGCTGCACCTTAGACTTACTTCATGACGGACACCCAGGTACTCATTTCCACGCACATGAAGCTGAGAATGCTGAGCAATTGAAAGTTGCGCTTCAGTTCCTGCGTCTTGCCGAGCCTAGCCATGTCGACCTGATCCATCATGTCGTTGTATTGAGTGTCAAGAGCGGTAACATTCTTCACCCCTGCCTCGCTGAATTGCGTACCAGTACTTCCAGACACCACGATCTCCATCTTGACAGGTATGCGGCTCAGGCAAAGAGCCCGGTATGCTACAGCTCGACTGTATGGTGTTCTGGAATGGGAAAAGGCTGGGGAGAGCCGGAAAAGCGGCTCCTAATCAGTACCTATGCTACGATTCAGGTAGCCACGGAACTACATTGAACCTGTAGTGAATGCCGCTAACAGAATGCGGGTGCCTGCTTCGGGTTACATGCGACAAGGCGTTCCTTGACCAACACTTCAACCTAAGTTTTGCCCCAGCAAAGCAACAGCAGGCTGCGCCGCGAGAACTCTTGTGCCGAAGCATAGCCCAGATGGTCAGAACTTTATCGTGGCCATGCATATTCGCATAGATTTCACGGCCGTGCCCTCTATCCGCATGGCCCACGATCAAGATGGTCGATTTATAGCAACGCCGTGCAAGTGCCAATGCGACGGGTTCTGACGGCGGCGGTCTGCGGCATCCCTGCTTCAATCTCCTTTCCCACCAAATCTTGCGGGCCCATGACCCTTCGCATCCTGCCAAGCGATATCTCTTCGCCAGAAATTCGCCATAGATCTCAATCCCTCTTAGCTCGATGTATCGACGGTACCACGGTCTTCCGTCGGTCGCCACCAGTGAATCCTACGGGAATAGGTCGCTTGCCATGAGAAAGTCAGAAGCAGCCCAGTCGCGAATACAATTACGACCGTCGTCACTATGGGCGCAGATCCTCCCAAACCTCCAAACCCTGGAGGAACAGACCACTACAGGATGGATTTCTCCGGCAAGCCCTCGAGCGACCGCCAAGCCGAATGGATCTTGGTGACAGTGGCTTTCGAGCTCACGGTCGTTGCATTGTGTCTCATAACACGACTATCTATGCGGTGGCCGTGGCATAAAAAGCTGGCTCGATATGATTACATCGCCATTATAGCGAAAGTAAGCATTGTTCACGACATGCCTACAAGCGACGCAACAAGCTCACCAAAAGCTGTGCGTTCCAGGTATTTGCGGTCTGCAACGCAGTCGCCATGATTATCTCGGTAAAGCATGGCCTCGGCAGAGATGTCTCGAAGCTCTCAACTCAGCGACAGTCAGCGATACGGACATCGCTCATCGTTGCAAAGCTGGCGTACTACCTGACCGCAATATTTGCAAGCCTTTCCGTTATCCATTTCCTGATTCGGCTCAAGGGTAATCAGCGCGTGCTCCTGCTGGACATCCTCAGTATTTGCACCGTTGTTTGGGGCACGGCGGGTGTTGTTGTGATAGGGACCTTCCTGTCGCGAAGGTTTCCAGGCGGATATCAGGTGAGCCTGTGAAGTAAGCTGCAGACGGCTCAAAGCTGACCCGACAGTTTCCTGCGTTCATTGTGCTTGGAGTCATCGGCTGCATCATTCAGCTTGCGACGTTCTTGGCGGCAGTCATCGTCACAGCACCATTGAAGAGCAAGAAGCGCGAAAAGATTCAGGTGCTATTCATTTTCTCGCCTGCTTTTCTGTAAGACAACCGAACGGCACACAAGCCCATAGCTAATACCACAGCCTAGGATTGTCGCCGCAGAAATAGTCGCTCTTTGCCTTCTTTCGCCAGATCCTGTGACCGGCAAATCCGACATGACCATCGCCGACGTCGAGTTCGTGATCGCTTCGAAAGTCGTACTACTATGCATGATGATATATTGCACGGCGGCTCCACTAGCCCAAGTTGGGAGGCAGTTTAGGACGGGCTATACCGTTCCCATCATAGACGAGAGCCGCGCAGCGTCGAGTGCACGAAGGGCATCGAAGTCCACGCAAGAGGGGTCCAAGTCAACGAGGCGCGGATCAATAGCGGCCAGGACCATGTTCAGAGGCACAAGCGGCTTGCCACACGCTGAAGTTGAGACTCGGGCGAAGGAAGAGATGATTTCTACGACCCCTGTTCATCGTGAATGGCCAGTATGGCAACAGCACTTGCTTGAAGCCGCAGAACCTTGCTGCGATCAAAGGGCAAGCATGCAGAGGAGCGGTGGAGATGATGTCATTACCAGCTTGACGGGTGATGGAAAACAACAGATCGAAGTGCAGAAGACACCGAGGTAGCAAAATGCTTTACCATAGCATCTGGCACTTCATGCGACACATCACGTTCACTTCGACACATCTTCCTACTCGCCGTCAGCGCCTAGCATGACCCCATCCACGGCCCATGCTTGTGCAGTCTTCGCCTCGTCCTCTTCACTCCACGCCCTCGGCAAGATTGCAAAAACCAGGTAACTCGTATGCGTCTTCACCTCTGGCTCGGTCCTATGCACCAAGTTGCCCTCCCTATACGTCTTTCTCTCCTCCGCCTCCTTCCTAATCCTCTCCAACCTCTCCGCCTTGCTCTGAGACTTCCGCGGTTTCTTGCCATCAAAGATTGCATCACCACTCTTGCCGCTCGCAACGCTGTTCTTAGCGGCGTGGAACTCCTCCAGCTTCTGATCGACTTCTTTAAGTCTTTGGATAGACTCTTCTACGGTGGCGGCGGAAGCATTGACGCCTCGCAAGCCTTCATTGTGAAGGCCTACTTGTTCGCGCCGGACGTCAATGCGGTGGTTGCGGATCTCGACCATCTGAATCTCCGTCCAGCCGGCTTTGCGAAGGTGGGAGACTGTGGACATGACTTGCTCGATACACGGGCTGAAAGTGCAGACATGAATCTCTGTCTTTGGATCTAATGCTGAAGGCTCGGAGCGCGTGAGGTGACGGAGAGCTTGCCATGGTGCTGGTAAGTCCAGAAAAATGGCATTGGTCTTGGGAGACGTGCCGTCTGGGAGCAGAAATCCATCGTTGCAGACATCACGGTGGGTGAGCTGGACAACATCTTCCAGGCCATGATCGGAGATTTCCTGACGAAGCGTCTCGACTCGTGGGGCATGAAATTCGTAGCTACAGACTTTGCCTGACTTGGTCTGCTTCTTGCCTGAATAGATAGCTCGCGCAGCAGCATGGGTAAAGCTGCCGCTGCCTGCTCCAGCCTCGATGATAGTACTCCCAGGTTTGACCCGTAGTCGCTGAAGCACGTAGCTGTAGTCAGGTGTGTAGACTACTTGTGTCCGATGATCTAGTGACGAGGTCCATGATTCGGGTGTCGGTTGCAAAATGTGTATGAAGCCCGATCCGGCGTCCACAGGCACCCTGGCGGGCTCTGATTCCTGAGTGTCTGGAGATTCCACAGCCGCAGGTCCGGTCTTGTGGTGCTGCTTAAGCTTCTTGGCCGGTATATCGAATTCCTGCTCGTGGGCGTCTTTCCGCTTTCTGGTTCCTTCGCCGTTCTCTGGTGCTATTGCTCCTTCTTGCACGACGTCTTGCTGCTGTTTTGTCTTCTTCCCTTTTCGGCCCCTCGTGCCCGTGTCGACTTTACTTGCCCGCACTTGACTGCCCCATTCCAGCCCAATGAGCGTGCTATGTGGAAAACTTCCAAATCTTGTGTTTGTTACCGCACCTTCTGCGTACCCATCTTCGGCCGTCTCCTGAAGCTTTATCGGTAAAGATGCGTCTCTTTTCAAATGCAAGATGGCCAGTGTGTCGGCAATGGCCCTGGATGGTGTATTGAAGAAAGCGCTGGGTTGAGGGACAGCAGCGTCGCCATTTGCAGGCGCGCAGTCACTGCTCATGGAGACATCGAGCGTGGCCATATGGATTGCCGCTACAACACGAGCGCATCGACTGAATTGAAGCGTCGTTTAGGAGTAGTTTGATGGGTGGTGACGCTGTGTCGCAAAGCAGAAGTGGACTTTCACATGCAATCGATAAGTGCACGGACCACATATAAGGATTAGTACGCCACCATGAGCTCGAAAGACCTGGGCCTGAGGTCATGATGTACATGTAATCGTTGAGGAATCTCACAATCGACTTCGGAAGTATAGCATTGCACTAGCTGGAGAGATTCTTATAGACTCATGGCAATAGTCACTCTAGACCTGACGTGGTTCAACTCAATCGTCCTTTCGCATCCAGCCTCTCCTTTCAAACTCGGCCCTCAGCTTCTCGAAGTGCGCGCCATGTATTTGACACTTCGCCCCCATCTCAGGATCAATCCTACGCACACTCTCAGCCATAGCAGCAACAATGCAGTCTGCATAACACATCCTGCTGCCAAGGATAAACGGTCCGTCGTCCTTCTTGTGCTCCGTTAACAGCTTTTCTAAAAGCTTGAAGCCGGGTTCGGCGGCTTTCCATGCCTGCTCGCCACCCTTCGACTCCTTGAACTTCTCGAGGCTCATGCCAAACTTGGCTTCGCGATCCTTGAGGAAATGATCTTTCGACTCCTCGACGATGATGTGGTGGCCGATGCGATACATGTACTCTGGGAGAAGTGGACCCGCGATGGCTCCGATCGCTCGCTGTGCTTCAGCTCCTAAAGTGTCGTCGAATTCGAGTTCCGGCTGAGGATAGAGCTCGTCTAGCTTTCGGACAATGTCTGCCGACTCACGCATGGCATCACCGTTTGCGAAGACTACAGTAGGCACGGTGTATGCTGAGCCACTTTGGGGCGATTCATTGGGCGCAACATCGCTGGTATCAAGATTAGCACGACTGCAGGTATGGAAATGCTGAACTTGATCCCTCACGTGGCCTTGACTCTTTCAGAGATGTTGGCATGGGTTACCCATTCGGTGCGATAAGGGATATTTTTGTAGTTCAAAACCAGGCGGACCTTCCAAACATTGAATGACCAACACGAGCACTTCCCATCGCTGCCTGGCCGGCGAGCAAGATCGTACAGAACCAAGTTTTCTCCGGTCGCTGCCATCGCCTCCGAGGCGATAGAGTCGTGAGTGAGGCGCTGAGGTCTTGGTAATGACGAATGCTCCTGACTGATCTGGCTCCAGATACAAAGCAAACGGTGAGTCTTACAGATCAACCAAAGCTGAGTTATCTATGTCTGTTTATGGTCGATCGACATACGCAGTGTTAGGCAGAATACAAAGCCGCCTAGGCATATGCCACGCGCAATTGCAAGCTTTGCGGGGCTGAGCTAGATAGATCATGAAACGGAGTGAGATCTCGACGCCGCTTCCGTATACTCCACTCTCGTTGGAAGCAGGTTCGGCCAAGACTTTGACGTGTCAAGCAGCTATGCCAGATATTCGGTCCCACAAGCACGAGTCCGATAGCACATTCCGGGTCACAAGTCACGGTGTCTCGATGGTAGCATTGCCAGTCCTTCGGTACGAAAGTTGTGCTTTTCGACGCGGTAGTTCCATATCAGGGACCAGGCCGAGAGAAGGCACTTGCCCAAAGATATCGTGCCTTCCGCTTTCGTCGCGGGCATTGCTTACGTGAAATTGACCAATCATTGAGTCGTCGCGAGTCAAAACACTTTGGGAAAAGAATTTGGAGCACTTGGTTGAGGCCGCGGACATGCCGAAGCGGATACTTGACGTATGCGGCTCTGCAAAAACACCACGCGGAGACCTCCATGGGGCGCTAGTCAGTCCCGGTAGCGTGGCTGCGTGAGCCGCGTGCATGATGCAGACCCAGCAAGCTCTCAACCAAGAAGGTGATGTCGAGGCGATTTGCGGTTCCTGCAGCAAACTGCGGCCCGGCGCCTTCTCAGAATTGATTGTATAGAGCTTCACCTTCTTCGCAATTGAATTGGTAAGAGCATAGCAGCAGGTAAATAGAGAGATCTTGACCAGATCTGCGTTTCCTGCTTGCTCTCTTCTTCTCAACACATCTCGCATCTACCTCTCGCATCCACACATCGCTCATCACATCGCTTCCGGCAGCATTGACAGCTTCACGAGGCAGAGATTATTTCTTTGACCATTGTATCCGGCTTCGTCGTACAGACCTCATCCGCTTTATTCCAGCGACCTTACCGCCGACGGCATTGCTGTATACGAAAATCCCACCATTGCGCGGCAACCTGAGCACCCCCGCCAGCTCACGCCGGCAGACCTACAAACCGACGCTCTCCACATCCAACAAGCCCACTCGTGGCCTCCTCGTCCTGCTCCCTCGAAGCCGAGCCTGCAGCATCTTGCCCTTGGCAACGCAGACGTGGTAACCTCGCTGCCAGTGCCTGCCCAGTCAGTCATGGCGCCTGGTCAAGTCAACAACCACACCGTCTACCAGCTGCCGTTGAAAGATGATGGATCACCAGATCTACCGGGCGATCAGCCATACGTCTATCTGTCACCGCCGACCACTCCAGCCTACAGCATTCGCTTTGAGATTAATGGCACAAGCTCGATATGTCGGCAGGGCAGCTTGTGGGTGAATATTCCAGGCAAGGGCGAGCAGTTTGACAGGAAGAGCTTCAAGGAGTACGAGTCAGTATATCGAAGCAAGGTCTGGCGAAGCTGTCCGTGCTGATTGCGACAACAGGCTCAAGCCATCCTTCAATGATGTGCTCAAGATCGACATCCCGATCTACTCTGCGGGTGCCTTTACCTTCTACACCACGTACACGCCTCTACCTCCATTTAGTACCGGCAAGGTAGATACGCCAAAGCCCACCCGCACGAAGGACTTCTACATTGATGTATCACCGGCACTGCATCTCCAGAAGCAGCGAGTCCCTCTGGACGCCTTAAGCATGATCTCATGTCAGTCAAAATTCATGGGCAAGTACCCGGACGACTGGGATCGCCACCTTCACGGCATCAGCGAGCGAGGCTACAACATGATCCACTTCACTCCTCTTGCCATCCGTGGTGACAGCAACAGTCCATACTCGATCTATGATCAGAACAGCTTTGACAAGCAGATCTTTCCCAATGGCGAGAAGGACATTCAGAATCTCGTTAGCCGGATGGAGCACGACTACAGCTTGCTGGGACTGACGGATGTCGTATGGAATCACACGGCCAACAACAGCAAGTGGCTAGAGGAGCACCCGGAGGCGGGCTATAATATGAATACAGCGCCGCACCTCCAGCCTGCCTACGAGCTGGACACTGCGTTCTTGAAGTACTCAGCGAACTTGTCAAGCCTTGGCCTGCCTACGCATCTGGGCAGCGTCGATGATCTGCTCCGCATCATGGAAGGCGCCAAGATGCATGTTATTAGTGCCATCAAGCTCTGGGAGTTCTACATTTGCAACGTCGAGCAAGACACCCAGAAGATTGTATCTGCCTGGGCTGGTCATGACATCGACATGGACGCTCCTGGCCTGTGGGATGCTGATGTCTCGAGTTGGTCACTCAAGCTCAAGGCCGACTGGCTTCGCGAGAATGCCTGTCCCGGCAAGGACCGCATGGGCGAACGCTTCAGGCGCCACATTACTCCAGCACGTGGCGCGGCGCTGCTACAGAAGTTGTTTGGCAAGTACAGCGACAGCGCGAACTCTGCTGGCGACCAGCGCACTGCCTACGGCACTATCAAAGCATTCCTGAACGAGGTCAATCTCGACTGGTACCGCGAGTACGACGCCGATGTATCTGCAATCATGGAACAGGTCTTCAACCGCACAAAGTACATGCGACTTGACGACCACGGCCCCAAGGTTGGCGACATCACCCTCCAGAACCCGCTCATCGAGTCGTACTTTACGCGCCTGCCATACAACGATACCACCGCCAAGCATGATCCAAACTCGTTGGCACTGGCAAACAATGGCTGGGTCTGGGCTGCCGATGTCATGCGCGACAACGCCGGTCCAAAGTCAAAAGTCTACCTTCGTCGCGAGCTGATCGTCTGGGGCGACTGTGTCAAGCTTCGCTATGGCTCTGGACCGCAAGACTCACCATTCTTGTGGCAGTGGATGACAGATTACACCAAGCTAATGGCCAAATTCTTCCACGGCTTCCGTATTGACAACTGCCACTCTACCCCTCTGCATGTTGCCGAGCACATGCTGGACGCTGCTCGACGTGTCCAACCTAATCTGGTCGTCATGGCTGAGCTGTTCTCTGGCGATGAAAAGATGGACTTCATCTACTGCCAGCGTCTTGGCATCAGCGCTCTGATCCGTGAGATGATGCAGTGCTGGAGCACCGCCGAGGTTAGTCGCCTCGTGCACATCAACTGCGGACGACCTATTGGATCGTTCGAAGTGGATGACATTTACGGTGCCGACGCGAAGCCACAGTCCAATGGAGAGGCCAACGGCACGCCTCAGGGTCGTGAGATCGTCCACAAAATCATCCCATCCAAGATCCATGCTCTGCTCATGGACTGCACGCACGATAACGAGACGCCTGTCCAGCGCCGCGACGGTCGCGACACTCTTCCCAACTCTGCGCTCACTGCCATGTGCGCTTCTGCAGCGGGCTCCGTCTTTGGTATGGATGAGCTGTATCCTGAGCTGATTGAGCTGGTCCATGAGACGAGGCCATACACCTCGGCATACAGCAACTTGAAGCCGGGTGAGAGCATAAGGATCGGCCCGACTGAGGGTACTGGCGGTGTCAAGCGTCTCATGAACCAGCTACACAGCATCATGGCTATGGACGGCTATGACGAGAGCTTCGTGCACCAGGAGGGTGAGTATATCACGGTCCACCGCCTGCATCCCAAGTCTCGCCGCGGCTACTACTTGATCGCCCACTGCGCATTCCCAGGGTTTGGCAACGGCAATGCCGGCTTCCCACCTCAGCACCTGCAAGGTACCAAGGCCAAGCTGTTGGGCGCTTGGAATCTGGAGTGCGATCAGTCGTATGAGGCAAAGCAGGCTGCTACTCATGACAAGGTCTTGCGTGGTATTCCCAGCAAGACCAAGGACCTCCGAGGTGTGCAGGTCGACAGCCGCGGTGAGGATACTATCATCACTGTTCCGGACAAATTTCCACCTGGCTCGGTCGCTGTCTTCGAGACCTGGATCCCAGCTGCTGAGCACAGTGAGGGTCTCGAGAAGTTTGTGACATCGGGTGCACAGGATGCATTCAAGAACACGAATCTGGTCGACCTCAACGCCATCTTGTACCGTGCCGACTCTGAAGAGCGTGCTAGCAGCAACGGTGCTGATGGCGTCTACTCCATTCCTGGCTACGGCTCGCTTGTCTACTGCGGTATTCAAGGCTGGTGGTCTGCTCTGCGTGATGTCGTGGCCAGCAATGATCTGGGCCACCCAGTCGCTGATCATCTGCGTCAAGGTCAGTGGGCACTGGACTTTATTGTGAACCGTCTGGACAAGCTCTCTCAGCGGCCAGAGTATACCAACCTTGCAGGTCCGGCTGAGTGGTTCCGCAGTCGCTTTGACGCCATTCGCAAGCTGCCATCCTTCCTGCTACCTCGCTACTTTGCTCTGGTCGTCAAGACTGGCTACCGTGCCGCCTTTGACCGAGGCATCGAGCAGATGAGCGACAATGTCCGCAACGGTCAGCATTTCTTGAAGAAGTTGGCGATGGTGTCGGTCCAGATGCACGGCTACATGGAGGACGCCTCGCTCTGGCCACAGAAGGTTGTTCCGTCATTGGCTGCCGGCCTGCCTCACTTTGCTCATTCCTGGATGCGTTCTTGGGGCCGTGACACCATGATCGCCATGCGTGGTCTGCTCATCGCCACTGGCCGCACGCAGGATGCCAAGGAGCACCTGTTGGCGTTCGCCTCGCTGGTGAAGCACGGCATGATTCCCAACCTTATGGCGAGTGGGAAGAACCCGCGCTACAACAGTCGTGACTCGGTCTGGTTCTTCCTGCAGAATATTCAAGACTATGTCACACTGGTCCCTGGCGGCGAGGCAGTGCTGCAGGAGAAGTGCAAACGCCGCTTCCTGCCTTACGACGATACCTACTTCGAGTGGGACGACCCCCGCGCCTACTCCAAGGAGTCAAGTCTTGAGGAGGTCATTCAGGAATGTCTACAGCGCCATGCTGCCGGTATGCACTTCCGCGAGGCCAACGCCGGTCCAAGCATCGACAGCCAGATGAAAGATGACGGCTTCAACATCGACATTGAGGTCGACTGGAAGAGTGGCATCATCTATGGCGGCAACTCACACAACTGTGGTACCTGGATGGACAAGATGGGCGAGTCCACCAAGGCTGGCAATAAGGGTGAGCCAGGCACATCCCGCGACGGCGCTCCAGTAGAGATAACGGGTCTGCTGTACAGCACGCTGAAGTGGGTTGCCCAGCTCAAGGACGCCGGCAAATTCAAGTACGACGGCGTCACTGCTTCTGACGGCAAGTTGGTCACGTATGCTGCTTGGGCTCAGCTCATCCAGCAGGGCTTCGAGCACGCCTACTACGTCCCCAAGGATCCGGCTGAGTGGAGCAAGTACGATATCAACGCCGCCATCGTCAACAGGCGTGGTATCTACAAGGACATTCACCGCTGTCAGAAGGAGTACCGAGACTACCAGCTACGACCCAACTTCCCTATCGCCATGGCCGTCGCGCCAGACCTCTTCGATCCTGCCCACGCTCTTGGTGCTTTGGAGATTGCAGACAAGTATATTCGCGGCCCGATCGGCATGGCTACCCTCGATCCCAGCGACCTGGAGTACCATCCCGACTACATCAACTCGGACGACAGCGACAATTTCCAGACGGCCAAGGGGCGCAACTATCACTCTGGGCCGGAGTGGTGCTGGCCGCTGTCGTTCTTCCTCAGGGCGCTGCTCAAGTTTGACCTGCAGCGTCGGGATACGAAGGAGGGGAGGGTGGAGGCGTTCCAGCAGATTACGCAGAGACTGCACCCGTGTATGCAGCATATGCATGACAACCCGTGGGCTGGTCTGACGGAGTTGACGAACCGGAATGGGTCGTTCTGTGCTGATTCGGTGAGTGGTGATGTGTGTGAGCGGTGGGATGGAGCTAATGTTTGTTACAGTGTCCGACTCAGGCATGGTCTGCAGGGTGCATAATAGACCTGTACGACGATGCCAGCAAGTTTTCTGCTGAGCTGCTGGGGTGATTGCCTGTCGGGATCAGTGATGATGGAGGAATGAGGGGCAAAAGCATGGTGGTTTGACTTCGTCTTAGCGATGCATGGATTGGGGGTTCGACAGGACCTGTGCGGATGGGAGTCTAATACCTGGGAGACGAAGCATGGTGCCTAAGGACCTAAGTACTGTGGATATCAATGATGATGCGGGGTTTCTCAATCCCGTCGGCTTGTGAGCCGTCATACTCACCCACCCCTACCCTCGACGTCACCACCCAACATCATCATGCTGGCTGGCGTGCCTCTACCGTCATCAGCGCCCACCGCACCCGCCACCACCGCTCACCATCATTACCGCTCACCCCTCATCGTCATTCCCGCTCACGTTCATCACCGCGCACCAACGTCGCCACCGCGCACCAACGTCGCCACCGCGCACCAACGTCGCCACCGCGCACCGTCATCACCGCTCACGCCCATCGCCGCTTGCGCCCGTCGCCGCTCACTGTCATCACCGCGCAACCTCATGGTCACGTACCCTCATGGCCACGCACCCTCATCACCGCTGACCGCGCACCACTATCCATCCGCTCACCCCTCACCGCCGTGCACCGACACCTCCGCTCACCGCCAAGACTGGTCCTTGCTACCACTGCTCACTGCCGTCACCGCCATCACTGCTCACCCTCAGCACCGTGTCCCGTCACCACCGCTCGTCTCCAATACTGCTCATTGCCAACACTGTTCACCGCCATCACCGCTCGCCGTCGTCGCTGCCCGCCCTCATTCACTCTCACCCTCATCGCCGCGCACCGTCGCCTCCACTCACCGCCGCACACCGCCAGCTTCAACACTTCTCATTGACTCACTGCCCGCCTTCAACACTGCTCACCGCCATCACCGCCATCACCGCCGTCACCGCTCATCGTCATCAACCTCATCACCGCCCCCGCATCTTTCCTTCGTTTGCTTCCGCCATTGTCCGCTGCCCAACCACACACCTCCCCTCGGCCCCTCGGCCCTTGAACGCCCCGCACTGTCCCTCCGCCCTCATACCCCGAGTGCAACAATCGATTCCTGTCATCATTGTCACAACCATTGCAACAATCCGGTCGAATTGTAGCAACCATTGCAGCAATTCAGCCGAATTGTAGCAACCGTTGCAGCAATCATACCATTGCAGCAATCCGACCCAATTGCAGCGATCCGACCCAGTTGCTACAATTATTGCTACAATCATTGCAGCAATCCGGCCGAATTGTAGCAATGATTGTAGCAATTCGACTCAATTTTCATGATTGTAGCAATCCGGCCCAATTGTAGCAATCCGGCCAAGTTGCAGCAATGATTGTAGCAATGGTTGCAGCAATGGTTGGATTGTAGCAATGGTTGTAGCAATGATTGTAGCAATGGTTGCAGCAATCGGGTCGAATTGTAGCAAACAGGTCGGACCGTGACAATAGTTGTAGCAATGATTGTAGCAGTCGGGCCGAATTGTAGCAATGATTGTAGCAATCGGGTCGAATTGTAGCAATGATTGTAGCAATCTGGATGAATTAAAACAATGATTGCAGCAATTGGGTCGAATTGCAGCAATCGGGCCGAATTGTAGCAATCGGGTCGAATTGTAGCAATTGGATCGAGTTGTACCAATGGTTGTAGCAATGATTGTAGTAATGATTGTAGCAATTGGGTCGGATTGTAGCATTCGGGTCGAATTGTAGCAATGGTTGTAGCAATCTGGATGAATTGTAGCAATGGGTGCAGCAACGGCAGGATTGTAGCAATCCGGTCGGATCACAACGTCCAGGTGTACATAGGCCAGGTTTGACAGAAAATACAAACCAGAGGCAGTCGTTGGAAAAGTAAAAGTTGATTTTCTTCAACAATCAAGATAGCTATTGAGGATCTGAGCACACTACAAGAATCAGCACGTCTTGCTACAACACAGGGCATGGTCAAAAAGGCCATTGCGCTTGATTCCAAAAATGGTCTGTGTTGCGGCAGCGCAGGGAAGCTTGCATCATGGATCATGCTTGACAAACAGTAACAGGCGGGACACTAGCTTTTCCATCAAGCCGCGTCGTCCACCTACACAGCTCATCTTTAACTAGTTTGCGCAAACGAATCACAAGAATTGGCCCATGATTACGCAAACTTTGACGGCAGGGCCTGGCAGCTGGAGTATGTAGTCGATTGAGGATGACAGTGAGAAAGATGGCTGCCCTTGATGGCAGCTGGCAAACTTGATGTTTTGCAGAGCCACGGTGGCGAGGGTCTTGGGCCAGGCAGTGCAGCAAAGGCTTGCCCAATCTCAACGAATGTATGAAACAAAAAATGCGGCAGGACGTGAGCAATCCAACGGTGTATTAGGTGTGCAGATCGGACAAGGAATGGGCGAGATATGACCATTTTTAGTTTTCCAACGGCTACCCCCCTGTTGCCAAAAATACGTCAGATTGAAGGAGAACATAGAGGAAGATGCCAGGAGACGTATGCGGTCTTCAGTGTCAAGGTCGGACGTGGTTGGAGCGAGATATGGCCGTCCTTCGAAGTCCGACAGCCATCTCCGAGTGTCCGCATGGTGGAAGGCAGTCCAGCGAGCGCTGGCTGAATTCGGCCTGGTCGGGGCCTCGCAGGGTAGCATAACGAGGAGGGACCGCTGACGACAGGCAGAACCTGGCTTGGCCAGCTTCAGCTCAGGGAATGTGCATAGATGCGTGTTCGGTCGAAGAGCTTAGCGGTACTGTCCTCGGCGACTTGTAGATCTGATGTGTCGCGTGCCGGCGAGCCAGCATCACGTGAGGCCATAGGAGCGTGGCAGCAAAGGACGTTTGAGGTAAAGATGTAGCTGGTGGGACGCAGAAAGCGATACGAAAGGCGAGGTCGGGTGTATGGTGCATGTCTGACCAGGTGCGACAGTGACATGACATGGACGTTCCTGGCATGCGCGTGCGAGTATCGACATTGACGCGTAATAGTCGCGCGAGATGTTCACGTTGGTTCAGCTTTCCTAGATCACTCCGAACCATGGGTGGAAGCGATGGCAAGAATGCGACACTGTCGCTCCATCTTACCGAGTCTCCTCTCGCAGCCGTTGCATCCATACATCGTCAAGCAGGAGCCATGCTTGGTGCAACCAGCCCGCTGACGCGATTCGTCTTCGCGTGTTGAGGTGGTTCAGGCTGGTGTGCGATTGTGGAAGCTGGGTTGACTGAGCAAAGTGGGTTGATCGAGTGCAAGGACGTTGAGTACCAGGAGCAGTGACATGGCGCTTGACTTGTCTGAGGTGCAGCAATATGAGCGAAGGCAAGCACGTCAGATCTAAAAGCATGAGCTGATCTTGGATCTCAAGGGCATGCCAGCACTGGTCAGATCCCTGGCAGTCACGGGAAGCGGGCCAGCATCATCGTTGTCTGCTTGCAGGCACGACCCGAGTCTGTGGGGCTGGTAGAGATGCTTGAGTTCGTGCTGAGCAGACGCCGGGCGAGGTATACAGTATATGCCTTGAGAGCGATGTCATCTGAATCGACCTGCCTTCGATAGTGTTTTTGATAGCATTTGGCGTCCGATTTCAGCTGCATCGCTCGATTGTAAGGTGATGAGGCAGTGTGAAGTGTAGGAGAGGCATGAGCCTGAGATTGGATATCTGTTGCGAGAGACATTCCATTGCGATCGCTGACACGGTGAAGAGGTTTGAAGACGTCCAAAAGCCGACGCGGGTCTCTTCTCAATGCTACAAACGGCTGTTGGAGCGCGTTTGGTTGAACCGTGTGCGGTTGGCGCCTTACGCTTCTGAGGTGTGTGAATCGTGGTGTATCTTGTACGCGTTGGCACGAGTAAGTGGCAGGGAGCAGGGTGGTGGCAGATCGAACAGACACGTATTGACGCGTGATAACGCGTGAATTGTCATGTCGACGCGAATTCAAGCGTGCGGTTGTAAAGCTGAGAGGGAAGAAGGAAAATTAGCGACAACGCAATGCAATCGCTTTGCTCTGCCGACCGCTGCAAGCAGCCCTTTGGCCTACACAACATCAATCAGAAGCGCAGGTTGTGATGCTGAGTTGCCGTTGAAGTCTGTCAGCTACTCGGGGCGCGTCGGGCATTTCTTGTGACGCGTGACTCATTCTGCTATGTGTCGATTCTTGTGACGCGTGACTCATTCAGCTATGTGTCGATGCAGGCTGCGTCGAGCAAGCTGGGTGTAGTGATGCAGCCGGCAGGCACGCAGAGCGGCGGTTGGTTCTTGAAAGAGGCGCGTGGGTTGACCATGGAAGCATGAGCATGAGCGTGGACATTCCGCGTGCGATATTTTTAGTACCCACTGGCCTGTCGCCGTCACAAGACATGTGCCGGACCTGCTATTATGTCGATGATACGCGGTGTGTGTACGCATGGTATTGAACGCGGGAAAGAATTCTTTCAGAAGCTTGGTTGTCGTTGGCAAATCAAGTTATGGGAAGCCTCCGACGGCCGAAAGTCGACATTCAACTTCTGACCACGCTGCGAGTTTGGAGCCAGAATATCAATTTGAAGGTCCTCCTCCACATGTCAAGTGCGGGTTCGCAAGAACTGTAGGATCCCGGTCTACACCGCAAGCGAGAACATTGCAACGGAAAGAGAAACCAATGCTGCCTCGAAGAAGGCTTCACCGCGAGGTTGGCGAAGTCAAGTCAGCAGACCGAAGTCTCGCCTGGGCTCAGACTGGTCAGACGGCAAGGGCAGGGAAGCGTGGTTGAAGGCGCTTTGGGTGGTATCCATCGCCAATGGGAAAAACGGTACGCCGGCGGGGAGGAGCTCGAAACCAGCAACACGAAGGCCGACATCTACTGGCAAAAGTATGTGGTTTTCATATGAGGCTAGCGATTAAGGAGGCTGATAGGAAGAACACGCGGATTAGAAGAAGTCTGTATTGTTACTGTGGTGTTGCTTTGCTGATTCGAAGCAGCAGAGATCATAGAACTGTTGCGTTTGCTACATTGTATGTTATCTGGTCTAGTATGGCTCCTGCCCTTCAACTTGTCATCCGTACCTCTGCATGACAAGTCACGACATCACCCTGCGCCGTGGAGATCACCTCCTCCAGTCCAAGACGCCTTCAATGTTGGCGTTCGTTTTCTGGCGAGGTGAAATCACGACGGCGATGCTGAAGCACCTAACCAGACTGCGAAAAGACTACAAGGCCGTGTGTTCCTGTAGTCATGTGGGACTCGCTACACCACCCATACAAAGCACGGAGCGCGCTCCTCAGCCGCCGGCCGCTGCGTCTCATTCGCCTGATCGGAATCTTCGGACCGCGTAGGACAATCAAGCAGCGTAACGAGGGACGGCGTTCGGGATTGACATGACAGCAGCGAGTACAAGCGCCAACCTGGAGCGCTAAGCTGGACAGCCCAAAGGAACACAGAGTCACTGAACGTCGAAATTGTACTACATCACCTACCACAATCAAGGATGCAGGCACATTGCGGAGCGAGTCTGCCCTGCACGACGCCCTGACACATCAGCCACGCCCTAGATATGGAAGAAGACGGGAAGAGCACAGAGCCTTGAGAGAGGCTGCGCTACAATGTTGTATCGTCCTCGACATACACGAGTCTATTGACTGAGACGAGTCTGTTGACTGAGACGAGCCTAAGGGAAAAGACCCACAGCCAGCTACTAACTCCTGCTTCCCTCATTAGGATCGGGGACGACAAAGGTGAAGGGTTGCACTTGGCATCATGAACTGTCCCAACAAACCTTGCGACTCGTTCAACACAGCAGTCATACATCTTTTCTGGAGGACAAGTCTAATTACGGATGACAAGTTCATCGAACACTTACCAACAGCATGCGATTGCGCCTTGTAACGCTTGACGTCGCGATGTCCCTAGACAGAGCACGTTCCCGTCGCCTTATCTCTACGAAAGGCAGTGGTTACAGGACAGAGCCGCAAGCTCCCACGCGGTAGGCAAGGTTGAGTTCTGCCTGCGTTTGATAGAGTCCAGCGAAATGATTACTAGCCAGTCGCGTCACAAGTTCGCGCAGTGCAGGATGATGCGCCTATACACTCTCTTCTTCAGGACATGGCACATTGGACCAGGAACTTATTATGGTAAGGGTGCTGGGCTTCTCTGACTGTAACTCGATCACCGAGCAATACTAAGAAAGGGCGAGTGAGCAGGACAAGGAGCGAAAAAGATCATCGTGAGATCCTCTGATACAGGCAAGAAGAGCGTCAGTCGAGCACACTGTCTTTTTGAGTTCAAGTGCCGACTCGTCTCTGAATCTGGGCCAGACAATGTGACTGAGCCAAGCACAAAGCCAGACTCCGGTCAGGTATCATATGAGTGCCATAGTGAACGATGGGAACAGTCCATGACATGATAACCGAATGGGAAAAGCGAGATGGCTAAGTTGGCATCCGTGCCACATAATGACAAGTCCTCGAATATGAACCATGTTGGACTTGGATTCCGACAAATGATCGAACAGGGTGGGAGGTAAGGGAACATAGAGGACGGGTCGCTCCCATCGAACGCAAGTGTCAAAGAACACTGGAGCTCCAAGCAGGGTGAACATGGGAAAGCGAGGAGCACCATAGGAACCTCCATAAATGGAGCGAGAATGAAACCATCGCGCGGACAAGACACGAGAAGCAACAGAATTAGACCGATATGATCGACGATTATTCATAGTCACAAACACGAATAATTGTCATCCGTTGCCGGCGTTGACAAGACACAGCGGAAATTCGCTACTCGCTCTGCGGAGCGAGGAATGGACCATTCCTTGGGCAAATCAGCGAAAACCGTTTGTTGCGTACAGGTCCAACATTTTCGCAAGAGGAGAGCATGCAATGACAAGTCTGGCTACGGATGACAAGTTGCAGCGAGCGCGACTATGCGCCAAGGGCATCACTGCGGTATTGATTCAGACTTAGGCTGTGGGGAACCATCCGGGTCTACTAGGCGGCATTACAAGCACAGGGACGGCTCTGGTCCGAACTTTTGATTCGTTGCGCCTAGTGACAAGTCTACATCGAGAATTCCTCCCACTTCTCAAGACCGGGTCATGGATCTCAATTGCAAAGGTTCAATCAGTCAGCTGCGCCTATAATGGTACATTTAGCGCAGTAACATGTCGTTGCATTTACGAATGACAAGTCTCAGATGGCGCAGAGGCTTGTCATGTGCAGGATGTTTGCTTGCATGTGATGGCGCTGACTTCGGCTTGGTTTCACTGTTGACGTGCGCACTGACATGCTATCAACGACAACAACCTTCTGAGTCTGGTAACGACCGCGATTTTGACCAACATATGCACGACTGCTGTGTTCTTTGGAATACAATCAATTATCCAGGCCGCGATCGACAGGACAAGTCGCTCACAAGTCCCAAAATCAAAGCACCAAATGAGCGCCAATCGTCTCGACATGATGGCAGGCACTGAGGACACAGGGCCAGTAGACAGCCAACACTTGCCCAGCCGCCCGGTTCATCAGGCTCAGACCCATCGCACGTCACAGCAGTGGCGAAGGGACCGGCCATCGGAAGGATTTGGAGGATGTTCCAAGAAGACGATTCGGAGGCATCTGGTAGACCATCTTCCCCGCTTGAGGAGTCGGTATCGCATGGGGAGGAAGATGCGATGGCCAAACGGATCGACAAAGGCAAGGGCAAGACGGTGGAGGCAGCGGGAGATGGGGCTGAGGTTCCGGCTAGGTTGTTAGCAGCAGTTGATGAGGATCTGGTGAAGCAGGGACTTGACCTACGTCTTACGGTTGATAAATCGTCGTCTGAGCTAGTGGGCTTCCCTAGCGTCGATAAGGCGAAGTACAGCGAGCCAAGACTTGGCCCAGCCATCTGGAACAATATGGCTAGTACTGGGCTACCTACTAAGGACATAAGGAAGACCGCCCATACCCTGCAACTACTTGCTACGACGTACGACGCCAGGCTAAAACTTGCGGAACATCCGGAGGTGGAACGCATAAGGGAGAACTTAAGCCTTAAGATTGACGAGGCCAGGGCTATAGCTCAGAACCCATATGTCGGTGGCGGCGCCCGGAAGTTAATATAGGCGTATGCGGATACGGTTTTTGATTGTCTAGCCGCACTGGATCATCCTTAACACCTGTTATTGATACAGCACAAAGCCAAACAGGAGGCTCACGAGAAAGCAGAGGAGGAGAAGGACGAAGCCGAAGCAAAGGAGCAGGAGCGGCAAGAGCAGCTTGAGAGAGAGGCCAGCAGGCTTCAACGGAGGAAGGATCGATTGGCGGAAGATGAGGATCAGGATGAGGATTACAACGTGGAGCCTGGCGAGTCCGACGAAGATGCTGCGGGTAGGTCGCCTTCGCTAGTAAATAATGAAGAGACAAAACCTACCGCGAAAGGCGCGGATCGCCTTAAGCTCAAAAAGCTCAATCGGCCTAAGGTACTAAAGCCAAAAAACCGTCCCGGCTCGAGCGCCTAGTCCCGCGGCTTCTGATGCGGATGACGAGTCTGATAGGTCCTTGGAAGGCTTCCTACAGACATTGGGCCGATTACTGAGAACGCGATGGACGGCAGGGAGAGGAGTGAGAATTCTGGCGACGGGATGGTGGACGCTATGGACATGAGCGGTAGCGATAGAGCTGCAAGGCGTAACAGCAGCAACGACCATCCGCCTTAGGGTTCTGAGGCCGACGAAGACATCCCAGCGTTGCGGCCATATTACGATGAGTATAGCGATCAGTGCGACTTCTTAGTCTGGTAGCATCTCCTCATACATGAAGGTTGGTAGACTGTGTTGAACTGGAAGATGCCATTTGAGGGCTATTTGAGCCTGCTTGGAGTACATCGCCACGTATAAGGGGAGAAGATTCCATGCTGCCTCGAAGAAGGCTCAACTACGAGGACGGCAGAGTCAAGTCAGCAGACCAAAGTCTTATCTAAGCTCGGGATATTTAAGCGGCAAAGGCAGGGAAAGCGTGGTCTGAAAGCAAGCACACCGCCTCGCCTGCGAATGCCGCACCTGAAGTGGAGAACACTGCCTACTCGCTACGTGCTATCAGCCAAGGTACCAAAGTCATCACTCGTTCCTCTCTTCAGACGGCTTCTTGTCCCTCTCCTCCTGCAGCGCTGCATCGTCAGGTCTTTCAAGCCCTATCTGTGGGATCAGAAACCATGCCAGCACAGCTGCAAGAGCGCTAAGAGCGGCATTGAGATAGAATACCCTCCGAAAGCCTCTAGAGTAAGCAGACAGGATCAGCTGGCGCGCTGCATTACGACTAGCTTCGGGAAGGGAATTGAGGTAGGTGTCTGGGTTATCACTCATTTCGGTCACCGATTGCCCAACAGCAGAAAGCGATGACCGTAGCGTGGAGTTGATCATGGTAGCGGCCACGGCGAGGCCTAGCGTGGATCCAAGATTCCGCACAAAGTTGCGTGTGCAGGTCACCACCGCCATATTCTTCCTTTCCACACCGGCCTGGATTGCAATCAGTGATGGCTGGAGGGTTTGTCCAACGCCAAAGCCAGTAAGGAGACCATAGCCGATGGCCTTCCCAAGGTCGAACTTCTGGGTGTCTAGGGTCGAGTACAGCCCGAGACCGACAGTCCACGCGATCCATCCGGTGATGATGCTTTCTCGATACCTGCCTAGCCAGTGCACGATCAGGCCAGAGAAGGTGCTGGAGACTGTCTGAGTCAAGGTGATTGGGAGCAGGAGGGCGCCAGATTTGACGGCTGAGAGTCCATATGCTGCGCGTGGATGATCAGCGAGTTTTCAGGTTCGATATCACCAAAGAGGCTCACCAGCTGGAAGAATGACGGTATGTAGTAGATCTGCGTCACAAAGAGCCATCCGTTGATGAACATGGTTGTGCATGCTCCCACGACGATGCGGCTGCGGAAGATGTATACTTCACGTATGTCAGTCGGGAAGGGATGGTCTGATTGGTATGCATTGCTTACAGGGTATCAAGCGAAATCGCGGCACCACACCCTCCCAGACAACAAACGCCCCCAAGAGGGCGACGCCGATAATGAGCGGAGCGAGCACAGCGGCCGACGACCACGAATAGTCCGCTCCAGTCCAGGTAAGCGATAGCTGCTGTAATCAGCATGCGAATCCTGTCAGAGGACTCTATGCCACTCACCACAACGCTGGTCGACGCAGCAAGGGTCAAGAACGCTCCACCAAAATCGATAGCCTTCAGTTTGAAGAGCCATGACCCTTCAACCGCTTTCAACGGCATCATGTACACCATGGCTATTGTGGATATGACCGAAAGGGGGAGGTTGAGTCTGAAAATCCATCTCCTAGATCATGGCATCAGCACATATTGCACAATCAACTCGTCGATCGGCATACCAGGAGTTCTCCGAGATCGTGCTCAAGGAGGCACCAACGATGGGCCCGATACCATTTGCGAGTGCGACGACTGCTCCCTGACAAGCCATCAGTATCCCACTCGACAATCTGGCAGGTTTGACAATACAAGAATCCCCTGATACTTTCCCCGATCTCGAAGAGACACAACATCTGAGACGATTGTCTGCGCCAGAGTCATCAGCCCACCGCCACCCACACCAGTGACGGCTCGAGCAGCGATCAGCTGGGTTGAAGTTCTAGCCAGAGAGGCAGCGAGTGAACCGATGAAGAAGATGAAGATGCAGCTAAGCAGTACCGGCTTCCGTGCGAAGATGTCGGAAAGGCGGCCGTATAGAAGCTGGAAGCTTGTGGATGTCCTGCACTACTCAGTGTCGATTCCGTGGCTTGTCTTCCCTCAGGCGGACTCACAAGAAATAAGCACCTGAGATCCAAGCACTGCTGCCGCCTGATCCCAGAGCACGAGAAATGATCGTCAAACTTGCTGCCAACGTCGTTTGGTCCATCAGAGCCACCAGGTCCACGCTCGCACAGGTGAGGAAAATCTTGCCATCATCAGTCGACGGATCAATCGCACGTTCGACCCCCTTACCATTATGATCTTGCTTTGCTTGACATATCGAGTCTGGTCACTGAGCTCTTGCGAATGGATCTCGGTTGCAATCGCATGAGTATCACCCGGGCTGGCTGAGCTCTCTATCGCCACATCCTTCTCGTCATGCTGGATTGACGACGACATGGGAGCAAATGAGCACTCTTCAGCCTCAATCGAAGCAGCACTCGAGCCAAAAGTGGGAAGCTATAGCCTGGCCACGATGCTGGATTTGAGCTCTGACGATGTCACGACGCGAACGACTATAGTGCTTACGAGTACGGAGGCCACAACGCAATCTAGACGTAACATCTTGAACAGGTCGTGCCACTCAACATGCGTTGGCAAACCTTTGTTTCAGCCTGGGCAGCGCCGGTCAACCGAAAATTCATCTTAGCGACCTTGTTGCGGTATGGTGATCTACGACGCTGGACCTACAAGTCACGCGCATGGCACCACGACGGGGTGAGTCGACCACTATGGTTGTTACAGGTTTGGCTCGGCGATGAACACATGAGGCGACTGGCTTCCATATAGCAGGGTTTTTGAGCACGTTAGCGGCGTTTACGCGCGCTAACGCCTTAGGACTCGGTTTTCTTCTTCGAAGGATGCAACCAATATAACATCTAGGTAGCAGTATGACTTCCAGTGGATATGGGCAGTCAGTACATTCTGGGATACCCAACGTGGCTGCGCAACTTACTGGTGTGGTCCCGCACTCAACGTATCGATACATCTGAAACAACACGAGGCATCTGATACGTCTGGACATGATGGTGGTCGTCTTTTCAGCTTAGATGGCGCGGAATGCATGCCGTGGCTACTTCGTGAGGCATCTTGAGGCCTGTCACAGTGCCATGCCCTGTCGCGGGCGGGAGACGGCAGGCTGGCGGCGGCGAATTGCTAGTTGTGTTGGTGCGAGCAAATATGCCTTCCCGTAGTAGACGCATAAGATCAGGGCACCGGTATCAACAACATGCCCAGCCGTGACTACTCATTCACTCCTGTACGACCAATTCACTTCCTAGATACCGAGCAACGATGGCATTTCACCCGACCGATAACGTATTCAGCGGAATTGAAGCCCTCAAGGACTATTACGACCCGGAAAAAGCACCTCCGCTCCCTCTTGTCGAGATACCCCAGGAATTCAACCCTTTCGCAGAAGATGGGGTACGGATCTTCGCCAAGATGATGACATTCTTGCCTGCCCACAACGTCAAGGCATTACCAGCCTTGAATTTGCTTTCTTCATCACAAATCTCATCCAAGACCAAGGCAATCGTCGAGTACTCGTCTGGATCCACAGTCATCTCGATGGGCATTGCTGCTCGGATACTACACGGTATCACCGACTCCCGAGCGTATCTGAGTAACAAGACAAGTGAGAGCAAGCTCAGGCTTCTGCAATTCTTTGGATTGAAGTTGCGGCTGTTTGCTGGACCAAGTCAGCCGGAGCCGTGCGATCCTCGAGGAGGCATCCAGCGAGCTCGTGAGGACGCCGAGGCTGATGATACTTTGGAGAACGCAAATCAGTACGAGAACGATCTAAATTGGAAATCGCATACGCGATGGACAGGACCACAGCTTTTGCGTCAACTCCCGACGATCTCTGTACTGTGTGCCGGAATGGGCACATCCGGGACCTTGACTGGCACTGCTACCTATCTGAAGCAGGAAAAGCCATCTGTGACTACGATCGGTGTCTGCACAAGACCAGGTGAGTGAAGGATCATCGAAACACTGCTACAACCCACAAGCCTGACAGCTACCTACAGGTGACAGAGTCCCCGGTCCTCGAAGCTATGCCTTGATGGCGCCAGTACAATTTCCGTGGAAAGCCTGTGTTGACACCGTGGTCGAGTCTGGGAACAAAGAGGCTTATACATTGTCCCTACAATTGACTCGTCATGGTTTGGTCTGCGGGCCATCGTCAGGATTCAATCTGCACGGCCTTACACAGTACCTGCAACAACGGAAAGAGCAGGGCACACTCGATCAGCTTCGTGGTGAGAACGGTCTGATCGACTGCGTGTTCATCTGCTGCGACTTGCCATACCAATATGTAAGCAATGCTTCGAGTCTCTTGGATGGTATCAACACTGACCCGGACACTAGATCGACGATTACCCGAAGTATGTTGCAGCCAGTGAATTTCATCCAATTCAGGACGAAGATCTTGTCGATGTAGATATCTACCGCTACGAAGACGCATGGGAGCTGGACCCGCTCAGCAAGAAGCTTGCCATGCAGTCTCAAAGGGAGAATGCCGTGCTGCTCGACCTACGTGGCGTTGATGACGGTGAGCTCAGGCAAACCCAATAAGATCCCCTCAATCAGTATGCTGACTGACTTTGCAGGCAACCAATTCTTCCGTCCGAGCCAGATGAAGACAATCAATGTTCCTCTCACGACCCTCAAGCTAGACCAACCGAGTCCCTACTTCGACAGCGCGGTGCTTAAGCAACAATGGGCGGAGCTCGTTCAGCACTTCGACCGCAAAAGTAACCAATCTGCGGAATCCCTTCAACAACTAGAAGGCAAAGTCGTCATTGCTGTCTGCCACGAAGGAGACACCGCAAGAATGGTAAGCATACCAACACGAAGATCTGTCGATTGACCACGACTGACACTCCCTCAGACTTCAGCAATTCTTCGTGCCAACGGGATAGAGGCATGGTCTGTCAGGGGTGGCGCAAAAGCCTGGGCTTGCCGGCCGGTTGACAGTCCGACAGAGGAACAATTTCTTCAGCTGCTACCATAGCTTGGAGGTGTCTTGCCGCCTTGATAGCCTTGAAAAGCTCAGACAGGAAATCATTCCCTCATACAAGCCCCTCAGCATCTGCGAACTTCCGGCATAGCCGCAAGCATGAATATGCCTGCCAGAAGAGCATTACCTCATCCCATGTCTAGCTCGCCATATAGTCGAAACCCATCCAGCGGAGGCAGGCCAGTGATCATTGTCCTTAGAAGCGCACTCGTAGCCACAGCGCTGCCAGCAAAAGGGAAAGTCTCGATGGTGGACTGCTGAGCAGGTATCACGGGCCAAATCATGCCGAACCCGAACGGCAATTGTCTCACAAAGGCCGGGCTCCACTGAAGCTTGAAATGCGTCCTGCAGCCGTACCAGAGTGATCTCATGTCGTGGCCGAGACGCCAGCTAGAGTGCTCCACCTCGAGATGCGTTGCTCAGCCTCGATCTCTTTTCCACCTGGCCTGTTTTCAGCTTGCGCTTTCATACGCTTTGCGATGCAAACACTGGTTGCAGCTAGTCTTGATCCAAATAGGCTGTCCAACCCCAATGCAAGATACTCCAATCCAGACTGTGATTGCAGAGAGGTCGTAGTGTTTCGGGAAGGCGATATCAACCGTAGTGATTAGCATGAACCTGATGCCTGAGGTCGGAGCTGCGTCAATGGCCATGGCGGTGACGACAGGCGATCGGAAAAGCATCCATATAGGACGGAGCATGGCTTTCACTGCAGACCCACGGAGCTCGCGCCAGCTCGTTCCCTCCACGACATGTAAGTCAAACCTCCTGCATCCCATGCATCATACCGCGAACAGCAGCGGCAACTTCAAACCACCACCACCACCACCACCACACCGCCTACCCACCACCCTCGTCGCCTCCTCAACCCGCCTCGCATACTCCGGACTCACAGCCAGCACACCTACAATCACCAAAGTCAAAAATCCCAATCAGTAACCATCCCATCATGCCAAAGCAGAGCAGAGCAAAAGCAAAAAAAACTTGCACCTCATCCCTACCCACTTCACCTCGCTCCCCTCCATCGCCTGTTCCCGTAAGAAACACAAATGACTCTACACTCCGGCCTCACCCTCCTCTGCAGCCACCAAGCAGGATTCTCCACACATCGCATCTTCCTCCTCGTGCTTGATGGGTTCCGCGAGAAGCTGATTGAACATTGCTGTGCCATGCTACCTAATGATGAAACGTCTCTGCGTGCGAGGGTGTATCAAATAAGTGGCGATCGGGCATTAGGTTCATGGCGAAGATTATGTAAGTAAATTAAGAATCGTGGAAGGCGAGATGGACCATGGAGTCCCGGGATATATGGACTGTCTAAGAAGACCGTCCTATCCTAAAATCTCTGAAGAGGGTCAAGGTCTGTCTCGCTGACACGATAGACTTCACCGGTTTCCTGCAACGCCAGAGGATGATAGAGCCAGTGGGCGAAATCGTCACTAGGTCGCGTGATGGGCGCCTGCGGACCATATGTGACAGTCGTATCCTTCTGTGATACAAGTGACTCCACCACGAATGCTCCCTCGACTTGATGCACCAGCTCGCAGGCTGGCTCGCCAAAGTCGCAAGCGATACCGTAGCTCCTGCACTTATTACACTCAGGCTGAGTCTCGTCGCACTATGTCAATCGATCAGTAATCTCAACCACGCAACACCGTACTCTACTGTCAGGACCCAATAGTTCGACAGCTCACATCAACCCGCCTGATCCTACAATTCCCACAACCCTTCCGCGATTCGGCATGCGGCTTACGCTTTGTCGCAACCTGCATCAGGCATTGCTTTGACGCTACCAATACCGGAGTGGTATCAACATTGCAACCGATGCGGCCGATACGCGGCTAAGGTAGTGCATGCTGTGTAATTCTAAAGGAAGGAACGATAAAGTGGGTCCAAACCGCATGATTGGCTGCGCGATACGAGAGCAAGACTCGCCTTTGTCTAGCCTCTTGATGCGGCGCATAATATGTATACTAAGTACCCAGAAGCAACGCTGATTACTTCACACAACAGCATAAAGAACGAGCATCCTCATCCGCAGGTCTTAATCTTCAATACTACCATCTATGAAACCCTGCCGTCCAAAAGCCAGCAGCAGACAGTGTAGCGCCTAGAGACCACTCCTGCACCTCCTCGCCTCAAAACCCTCTAAGGAAAAACTTTTCAGGATATAGGGATATCGTTCAATCATAACGCGCATCACCCTTTCGACTTCGACCCTCATAGCCGATAGGCTAGGTAGGTAATCAGTTCTCAACACCAATATGCACACCCTTCTCCCCCTCCGGCAACACCTTCTCCTCCTTCTTCCCCTTCAGCGTCGGCAGCTCCTTGATCGCCGCCTCAATAATACCCAGCGCGGTCTTGATTTCCTCTTCGGTAATAACCAGCGGAGGCGCCAGACGAATGATGTTCTGGTGCGTCGGCTTAGCCTATTCACACCAAATATGGTCAGCAATCACGATACACTCTCCCGATAAGTTTTAAGGAAACTCACCAACAACCCCTTCTCCTTCATCAACATACACAAATCCCACGCCGAATGCCGCCCGTCCTCCCCTCATCAATCACAACCGCATTCAACAACCCTTTCCCCCTCACCACCGTAATCACCCCACCGGCATCCCTGCCCTGAATCTCCCTCAACCCCTTCCTCAACACCTCCCCCAACCGCGCCGCCCGCTCCGTCAACCCTTCCTCCTCCACAATCTCCAACGCCTTAATCGCGACCGCACTCCCCAACGGGTTACCCCCATATGTGCTCCCATGCGTGCCCGGCTCAATCGTCAACATCACTTCCTTGCTCCCCAACACACAACTCACGGGGTACATACCCCCACTGATCGCCTTCCCCAACAGCACCAAATCCGGCTTGATCCCGCTCCACTCGTGCGCCAGCAGCTTCCCCGTTCGCGCAATCCCCGTCTGAATCTCATCGCAAATCATCAATACATTATGCTTCGAGCACAGCTCCCTCACTCTCCTCAAATACCCCTCATCCGGCACCACAATCCCGGCCTCCCCCTGAATCGGCTCCACCAAAAACGCCGCCGTCTCCTTCCCATGCGCCTCGAGCGCCTCCTCCAACGCCTCCGCATCCCCAAACGGGATCCCCTTCCCCGTCGACGGACACACGGACCCAATCCCCGGTAAGTACGGGCCGTAATTCTCCCTGCTCTCCGGATCCGTACTCATCGTAATCGCCGCAAAAGTCCTGCCATGAAAATTCTCCTGCACGGAAAACACCAGCGCCTCCCCCTGCGGGATCCCCTTGACTTTATACCCCCACTTCCTCGCCACCTTCACTGCGGTCTCCACGGCCTCCGCGCCCGTGTTCATAGGCAACACCATATCGAAGCCGAATGTCTTGGTGACTTTTTCCGCGAACACGGGAAAAACGTCATTGTAGAAGGCGCGGCTGCTGAGGGTCAGACGGGAGGCTTGCTCCACGAGCGCTTGGATGAGTTTCGGGTGGCAGTGGCCTTGGTTTACGGCGGAGTAGGCGGAGAGGAAGTCGAGGTATTGCTTGCCTTCTGGGTCCCAGACGGAGCAGCCGGAGGCGCGCGCGAAGACGATGGGGAGCGGGTGATAGTTGTGGGCGGCGTGGTGGGCTTCGGAGGTGATGGCGGCGGTGGAGGAGGAGGCGTGGTAGGTGGAGGTTTGGGAGATGGGGGTGAAGGAGGAGGCTTTGGCGTTGAGGGTGCCGTTTGCTGCGTGCCCGTTGGTGGGTTGCGCCGTCTCGTCAATTGCTGAGGGAGCCATGGTTTGTGTGTCTGGATTTGTGTGCTGCTGTCGAGTAGGTGCTGTAGTCTCAGTGATGTGCACAGTCACTCTTCTCTAGGAGGCTCTGGTGTAGGTATAGGTAGGTAGCAAGGAGAGTATATGTATATATGTAGGAAAGACCCGTCTTAAACAAAAGAGAAACACGGCAGGAAACAACAGGAAATTTCACTCTGCTCACACGGCCAACTGTTTGGAATGGGGATGCCTGAGCCTGTACCCGTCCTCGGCGCACCAAATATCCTCTGTGCTCCACCGCGGTATGTGTGTATTTCCCCTAAGCACAGGTCGTACCTGAAGATGTCCCCTAAGCACAGGTTTTGGCGACGCCGGGCAAACTATGAGCCTCTCTATCGGGCCACGCGCAAAGCTGTCATGTGAATCGCTTACCGACGGGTCTACAAACGGCTTCTGATTGGTGGAGCGACACCGGGCGATGCAGTATGCATGACACATGCCAACATTAACGATGCGCAGAAGATAGCAAGTGACCTTTCATATGACATTGGCCAAGAGTGTAGACGATTTGATGGTACTTGTATGTGGTCACTTACAGCATCATCACCACGCAGCGTCGGGATGTACAGCTGCTCAGCATCTATCAACGCCGCCGAAACCCGGCTCATACCCATGCCAATCCTATGTCCTGCCCTCGCTATGCGTATCAGGCTTCGCGTCACCGCCCTTATGAGCTATCATTCATCATCACATCACCATCCGGCAGAATCTACTCCTCATCATCCTCCCTCGCACTCTCCACCATCACCGTCCCATTCTTCAGCCCCGCCTCACCAATTGGCGTCTCAAGCATCTCGATGACATTCTTCCCCGGCACAACCAAATCAAACTGCGCGCCAATACCTTCCAATGGCGCTGCCTTCAGCCACTCGTAAATGCGGCGCACCGGATCTGACAGAGCGAAACGACGCACCACACGCCCGCCAGAGTATCGGAATTGAATCCTAGTAGTGTCTGGACCGGTCGAGGTAGGCTCCTCATGCGGGTTGCTCGAGCTGATGCGTGAGAATGGGGTATCTGCTGGTGGAGCGGCATTGCCATTCGAGTTGTTTGGACCCATATCGGCGGTGTCCATCGCCTCGGTAAGATCCGCCGGTGCCTTACCCTTGCCCATGGGTCTCGTCAGTGCATCAGGGTCCTCGTCTTTGGGCGCCTTCTCAGCACCATTGGCCAAGCTGTTCTGCATCGCCATCTCCAGCATTTCCTCTTCGCTCATCTGTGCCACGTCCTTCTTCGACTCTTTCCTCTTCGCCTGCACAGGATTCTTCTTCTCGAAGCTCAAGCTGTATCTGTCTAAGAATTCGTGCAGGTCCATCAAAAAGTCGGCAGCTTTAGGTCCAGGCGAGCCAGACCATGTCTTGACTTGCTCACCAGTCCGCGGGTCGACGATCGCGATGTGTGGGTAAGCGTCCTCGTTGTCTCTGTTGTTGGCGAAATAGTACTGCACGTACTCCCTGCCGCGTGGGTCGTCCTTGTTATATTGGAGAAAGATGAAGTGCTCTTTGATGGTCTCCTGGATGCTCTTGTTCTTCCAGATGTCACGATTGAGCACTTGACAGTCGAATATGGAAGGATCCTGCACATTGACAATGATCCACTTCTCATTCTCCTTGCCCTCATCTCTCGCATCACCAAACGAGAATGGGCTGATTAGCTCAAACGGTGGCTTGAATAGCTCGGCTAGCAGATTTGACTTGGCTGTTGCCTCTGAAGCGCCGCCCGTAGCTCGTGCCAACGCCTGGCGGTGTGCCACAGGATCGTTCGGATCGTCGCGCGACCATATTGACTGGTCACCCCTCTGATTGAAGATGCCTGGGCCTGCTCTCCTCGCTCGCTCCCTCTGTGCCAGCTGCTCAAACACTGCCTGATTCATTTGTCCTGGATCATCCCTCCAGTCACCACTCCCCGGGCCCACCAGCGTCTCTGTCGTCCTCGCCATCGGTCTCCTCACGCCAGTCTCTGGATCAATATCGTCGCCTGCTGCACCTGAGCCGCCTGCTGTGCCGTACATCTCTTCTTGTAATCGTCGCGCCATGGCCTCATCACTCTCCATCGTATCCTGCCCACCCGATCGAGTACCAGTCATCTCCACATCGTCGTCATCTATGTCGTCGTCGTCAGGGATGGTGATGGGGTCGTGGACGGGCTGTGATGGCGCAGGTGCAGCACCAGCCAGACTTGGATCGTTGAAGAACAGTTGAACGGCATTCTCGACATTGCCATCGCTGAGAGCAAGATACTGCTGTGCTTGTGCCGGTGTCGCTGAGGTGAAAGCGCAGAACGTGGAGATACTCTCGTCCTCCATGGTGGTGCGAGTGGCGTGTGCAAGGTCCGGGGAATTGTGCGTATCTGTGAAGGGAGACTTTGTAGACTTGTTGGCTTGTATAGTACCCAGAAGCTTCCTCGCCGCTCACACGTTAGTCGAGATGCAAGCGAATTCGCAGATGCAAAGTGCGGAGGTCGAGAGATTGTGCTTGTTGCGTTTGAAGGCTTGCTGGGGTGTTTTGGTATTGCAAGCAGGACAATTTGTATTTCAGATTATGTAGAATGTTTGTATCAAGGCCGCCACGACGCCTGCATCGACAAGTGAAGCTGCGGGTCGAGGCCAAAAGCTCTCTACGTCAGACTCCGAATTTCTTCCGCCGAGTGACTAAGCATTTTCACATGATTGATCCTTCTCCCTGCACATTGTCATTAGGCTAAAATTGAATCAGGATGCAGGAGTGAGCATTAGAACAGCTGGCTAAGAGCCTTACGAACAAAGGAACGAATTCGTCGTTTCTATGTACACTCAGCCTCATCAGCCTTGAGATGTCAAACGCTTGCAATTGGGTATGTCCTGTCCTGTCACAACTCCTGCAATGTGTAGTCCTGCACGCTACGCTTGGCCAGTCGCTCCAAATGCATCTTACTCCTCATCAACCAACTCCTCACATAACCATATCGTCGTCCGCCACCGGGTCAATCGGTCCATGCATCCCCATGAATTTCTCTCGCGCCAACCTCTCATTCATCGCCTCCCAGTCTGCATGGTTTCGAATCTGCTGATGCATGCCATACTGATCCTCCATTGCACTGCTTTGAGTTTGTGCGTAGCTTGGTGCCTGCCACAATCCGGCAGCATACACCGGGTCCATACTCATGCTCTGAACGCGCTGCTCCGCCTGGTAGCCACTAACGATGTATGGCTCTGCGTCCATGCTTCCTCTGTTGAGCGTACCAGCGGCAATGGAGGCAGCCCGCATCCTGGCAGCTGGTGGCCATGCCGGCTCGCCAGCTTCTCTGATCGGTGAGATGGGCTCCACAATATGGGTGTCCAACATATGCTCCTCCGTCCTCTGCTGCCTAGCCCGCATCATCTGCTCATATCTCGCCTGAGCGTCTGCTTCCTCCTTGGCCACACTTGTCGGTGCCCATTTTCCCACTCCACCAATATTCTCCTCCATTGCGTACGAAGGAGGTGCGATCCGCCACAGCTCGAGCAGTCTGAGACGCTGTTCATAGTCAGCATTCTGGAAGAGATGCACTTGGTTGGGTAGGAGAGCGTAGGGATCGATGGAGTGCTGGCGGAGCGTCTCAGCCATGGCCTCGGGCATGATCGCTTCGTGGTACGGTGGTGGAGGGCTTCGGGAGGGCTCAGATGTTGTATCTGGGCGGATGTGGGCCGTGGGGGTGTAGTGGCTTGAGATGAAATGCATCCTCTCCTCCGCTTTCTCGCTCTGTCGAGGCACACTCTCAACTATCTGCGGCTGCTGCTGCTGCTGTTGGAATTGTGTTTGTTGGTGCTGGGCAGCATGGGAAAGCTGCATGCTCTGAGCAAAGAGCTGTGCCAGCTCATCATGCTGGGATTGGTTCATGCTTCCTGCACTCGCTCCGGCAATGTCTGCTCCAACTGATTGCGTGCCGCACTGAACCATAAAGTCAGTCTGTGCACAAATGTGGAAGGTGCGGCCTGCTTGATCGAGGCCTAGCTTACGTGTGAGCAAGTATGCTCTGTCTTCCAGACGTCCGCGGCGTAGGAAACAGGGGTGTTGTAAGTGCAGGACTCGCAATAGTGGACCAGCAGAGGCCAGCCGTGCATCTATTCCGGATGGGATCCCTCCAGTCACTTTAGATAGCACTCCTTGAGCTCGGCCTCGGCTCCTCCTATGGCAGACAAGATCAAAGAAAGACACTCGGCGTCCTCAATCTAGGCCGCCTCTGCTCGTTCGCTTGTTCGTGCTGGCACAATTTCTCCAGCACAAAGAACACTCGGCGGAGCGGAGTCGGTCTGGAAGGAAGTCGCAGGCGTGTAATGTAGGTAGGTTCGCGTGAGCGGGATCGTTGTTTTTGCAGCAAACAAAGCCAATAGCTCTCATTCAACAGAGTATCTGTAGACTATCGACAGCTATCTAGGTGTGGGTGAGTCAAAAGCAGGAGAAGCTAAGGGGTGGAAGGCAAAGGAGATTTTGTAGCGGTATGAGTGATAGTGGGCAGATGACGGCGAGATACTAGACTGAAACGTAGCTAGTGGCAGCTGCGCATGAACTAATGCTATTGGCGGACAGAGCTCCTCGGGCAGCGAGATGCCATTTGATCTGTCGATATACGCGGTCGATGCGCCGGACGTTGTCGAATCGATGATGCAGCAATCGCAACCAAGGTCTGATAGACCAGCATACCGTGGACACATCATAGCACGAACAGGTTTGCATGTCGATTTGGAGCCTGTCGTTTGGCCTGGCGATGCAACATCTGAAGCATATCGGAGGTCATGTTTCTCCGGCTGCACGCCAGTAGCTTGACCTTACGCGCATCGAGAGCTGCCTTGATGCTCGCTGTTTGCAAGTAATCATCCATCTTCTTCACGATCGTAAACCTTCTGCGCAAGTCATCCCGCTCTCTTGATCAATTCATCAACCAACACGAATCGATTACGAACGTCGCTCGCCACTGATACACATACACATCCACAAGAGCAGCAGCCATGGTCAGTCGAAGCTCCCACAGCCCTACCTGCCGCTTCAATAGATTAACAGCTCTATACAGACCTCAATAGGTACAGGCTACGATCTTTCCAACTCCGTCTTCTCCCCCGATGGCCGCAACTTCCAAGTCGAGTATGCCGTAAAGGCGGTGGAGAATGGCGGGACGGCGATTGGCATCAGATGCAAGGATGGCGTGGTGTTGGCATTAGAGAAGCTGGTCACTAGCAAACTACTCAAGAAAGATGCGAATAAGCGGATAGCAACGGTAGACAGGAATATCGGTGTGGTAAGACATACCCACTGGGCAACAGGCGGTCACGGCGACATGCTAATAATTACATATTAGGTACACTCCGGCCTGCTACCCGACGGCCGCCACTTCGTTTCCCGCGCCCGCGACGAAGCATCAAGCTGGCGCAGCACCTACAAAGCCCCCATCCCCGTCTCCTCCCTCGCCAACCGCATGGGCGCCTACGTCCAAGCCTACACCCTCTACTCCTCCGTGCGCCCCTTCGGCATCACCGCCATCGTCGGAGGCTGGGACGCCGAAACCGAAGTCGACGTCGACGGCGCCGTCGGCTCCGGCCCGAAATCCGGCAGCGGCGGCAAAACCCAGGGCGTAAAGGAAGGCGGACCATACCTGTACATGATTGAGCCCTCAGGGCTGTACTGGGGTTACTACGGCGCGGCGACGGGAAAGGGCAGACAGGCGGCGAAAGCGGAGCTGGAGAAGCTGAAGCTGGATCCGAAGGATGGGGAGTCGATTAGTTTGGAGGAGGGCGTGAAGGAGGCGGCGCGGATTATTTATGTGGCGCATGAGGATAGTAAGGATAAGGATTTTGAGCTGGAGTTGACGTGGATTAGTTCCGTCAGTGGGCCGACGAAGGGCCGGCATGAGGAGGTGCCGAGGGAGTTGAAGGAGGAGGCGGAGCGGTTGGCGAAGAAGTCGTTGGAGGGTGATGATGAGGAGGAGGAGGGGAAGATGGAGGAGTAGGCGGGATGAGGGGTGAAGTTTGAGGGGTGAGGTGGTGGTTATGTGCATGTGTAAGATATGCGTGGGGTGGCGTATACATTCAACGGCTTCGAGCGGCGACAACAGCATAGCAGGGCGTTGGCCGAGCTGGTACGAATTGATCATAGTATGAAGATGTCTCCAGTTTTTGAAGGTCACAGCTTACTCCTGCTGGCAGTAGTCTGAGGTATTGTTGCGTGACTAAATGATGATAGAGGAGTCAGGATCGTCTGAGTAGATTGGCATGGACTCTTTCGTCACTAGTCAAATTTGATCCGTTCATCGACACGCCAGTCAATGCAGCAGCATCTGGCTGACGGGTCTGACTCTGACACTTACTTTTGACATGATCAATCTCCTAGTCAGTCGGTCAAAAATTATCAATCACCCTCTCACTGCTAAGATCTCCTATCCTCAACACCTCCCACACACACCCTTCCCAACCTCGGCGCAAACCTCCACATCGCAAACTCACGATCAACCCTCCCCATCTCACACCCACCCCCTTCATCCCAGACACCCAAGCGCAAACAAATGTCCGCAAACACTCCTATCCACACCCACCCACCGCGCCTCAAACCTCCGTCTCAATCCCCGGCTCCCTCGCATGATGCCTCCCCAAATCCACCACCCGATCCCCGGCCCTCTGCACCTTATGCAACGCGAACTGCGCCGTTCTCGGGACCTACATAAAGCACATCAGCTTCCATTAACCACATTTCACCCCGTTTGATATATCTAAAATGAATGGGTAGACTTACCTTCCACTGCATAACCCCCCTATTCTTCCTATGCTCACTCTTCATATGCCGCTTATACTCCTTCAAACTATCCACAATCGTGCGCTTGCTTTTCGTACTACCCTTATCACCATCACCATCATCATCATCGCCAGCGTCTTCAGTGTGTCCACGGGGAGATCCGTCGTGATCGGAAGAGTAAGGATTGTCCTCCCGGACATCGCCATCTGGTCGCTTCTTCGACTGTGACTTCTCGTCGTGCGAGCTATCATCGTCGTCGTCGTCGCTACTATCGGAGCCAGCGTCGGAGTCCGAGACCGTGCCGTGTTCTAGTACGCCGCGTTTCCGAGCGGTCTCGTCGCCTTCCTCGTCGTCTCGGGCGCATTGGAGGACTTCCACGACGTTGGCGACGTTCGGGTCCTTTTTGGCCCAGTGGGTATGTGCGCCTCCTAAGCCACTCCAGAATGTGACTTTGATTTTGATTGAACCGATTCTGTCACCCATCTCGTCCAGACAACAGGCCGTAGCTCGTTTGTAGTTGCCCTTCCACACATGCAGCGTGACTTCCTCCTCCTCTTCATCCTTGATGTTCCTCAGCCACAGCACAGCGAATGCAGCCGTCTTATCGCCTGTCACGCCATGTCGACGAAATTCAAGCGCCACAGCACTGGCATACCGTTTCCTGACTGGGAGTCGCAGGCTGCTCTGCTTCCGCGAGTGCCACACTGCGCCTTCTTTACTCGGGTACATCTTACCATACCCAAGATCCGTGTGAAACCTGACCTTCATATTCTGAAATTCGCTCGGCAGATCATTGGCCGTTGCACCAGACTGCACTTCGAGCGTGCCGTACTCCCAACCAAGGTCCTGAGGTCGAGGCTGCAACTGAACGCTGCGCCAAACCATCGACACGCGTATACGACCGAAACCTACACCTGCCATGATTGGGTACCATTCGTTGACCTGTGACCGCTTCTTGAAGACCTCGCCGAGCGGGAGGTGCACGATACCCAGAAGCGGGTCGTCCTCCTTCACACGTGCATCTCTGACCGACACGAAGACCTCTGCAGTCCGCCAGTCTGGGATGAATCGCTCAACTCCTGCGTTGAAGAAGGGTTTTGCGTTCTTCGGCTTGGTTCGTGTTTTGAATATCTTGTGGTGGTTGATGATCACGGTGCAGTACGGTGATGGCAGGCCCTCAGCTTGCTCATCTTCGTCGTATTGCTGGTCCTGCTTTTCATTCTTGTGCATATTCGCCAGCTCCAGACCGGTGATCTGATGGACTTGGATACTGAAGATACCACTCGGGTACCCATCTGGAGGTGGCGCAGAGATGATCATTGCGTCCTCCTTCGCCTTCTTGTCCTGTAGCTTCTGCTGTTCAAACTCGCTTTGATCTTTGCCTTTGTCCGGGCCTTCCCCAGACTTGACGTTGGCCTCTCTGAGCTTGCGTGTGACATCCTCGTCTACAAGCTCATCTAACATCTCCATCGACCGGATGTCCTTGTTGAATGTCTGCTCCTCTAATTGGCATTTTTGCAAGCGAGTTTTACTGAAGTAACCCACACTCCATTCAAGCTTACCCGGTACCTTCTCGTCACCTTCGAGTGCAATGAAGCCGTCTCTTCGGTCCTGCATGCGTCCATTTGTGCTTTCGCCTCTCATCAAGCCTTTCAGATCAAGCTCGATGCGGCCAAGATCGTCATCAGCATTGAATTTATCACTGTCCCAGAGCTGAATCCGCAACCGTTCGTCTACATTGAGCTCCTCAGGCGTGACCAACAGGTAGCATGTTTCTTCCCAGCATGGCTCCATTTCGTTCTGGAGAATTCTGGTGCTCCACATTGCCTTTCCAAACTTCGCCCAGCCAACCGATACATAAGGATCTGAGCTCCCCTCCTTGATGAGCGGAATGCCAGGATCGCCCATCTTGAAGTCGTAGCCGCGTTTGATGTGGGCGACGATGACACCCTTGGCATTCGTGTCTTTCTTGAAATCGTCGCCGGCTAGCATGTCCTTCAGATCGAGTGTCAAGCTCTTTGGCGCCACGTACTCAGCCATAGCGGCGTCTACAGATGACTGCACGAAGTTGCTGATCAATGGCAGGTCCATGAGATTCAGACCGTGTTTCACAAGCGGCACACAGCTGATGTCAACCTTGGGCTGTCCGAGAAAAGTGAGCGTGCAGAGCGCGAAGAAGGGAGGATCTGGCGCCAATTGCAGTCGTAATCGCATAGTACCGACAATACCTCTCACATCGACCCACACCGGGATCTTCAGATTGCCTGGGAGGTAGAAGGCAATATAGAGGTGCATATCTTTTGCTCGGTCTTTCAGCTTCTTGCTCCGAGCCCTGTATGCGAACGCCACCTCAAGATTGATGAAATCGCCTTCCTCGGCCTCCATACCTTCCGCCACCTGCTTCTCTGTCCCGTCGTCTTGCTTCTGTTCATCTTTCTTGCCCCCGTCCTCGTCGCCATCATGCTCATCATCAGAGTCATCGACTTCACCTTCTCCCGGCACTGCTCGGTCATTCTTATGTTTACTCTTCTCAGCAGACTTCAGTTTGCCGTCTGAAGATACCGATCGTGCTGCAGCGCCAGTGGGCAACCAGCGGATCCCGAGTATGCGGACGGCCTCCGAGCCTTGGCCAACATCGTCGACCGCGACCATCTGAACGAGTCGTGGCAGAGACGCTTGCATTACATCCTCTAACGTGTCAGCCAAGCTAGCGAAAAGATCCGGATTGACCAATGGCCAGACCGCATGGAGTAGCGAATTCAGCCACGTCACAGATTCTGTCCCATGAGCTTTGGCACTACGCTTAGCACTTTGACGGCTGGCTTCCCACATCTCGTCTTCCCAGGCGTCGTTGATACGTTTTGCCATCCAGTCTCTAACGCCCGCAACGAGTAGCCAGATGCCAGCAGCAGAGGCGAACAGAATGACGAGCTTGATCACGACCGCAATCAGCAGATGGTTTCTGCTCTGGCCCTGGCTTGCATTCGTTGGCTTTTTGAAGCTCAACAATCTCTCCAGAGCCAATGCGATCAGTACAATGGTGGCGATGCCAACGAGCCCAACAGAGATACCAAGCTTGTTGACAGCCACAACTTCTTGACGAATGCCTTCGTAGCTTGGCGGTGGATATAGCGCTTGCATGGATTCTCTGCCCTGCTCCATCTCGTGATGTTCCTTCTGGAGCTCTTGATTCGACTTGGTCTTGTTGCTGAGACCAGTGGCCGATCGTGAGGTGGATCCGTATGGAGCATCATTCTCGGGTAATTCGTCTAATGCTTGAGATGTAAAGTCATGAATCGTGACGGGAAGGTGCGTGACGGGATCAGTCACCTGTCGCTCGGCGCGCTCATCCTTTCGCTTCTTCATTCCCTTTCGCCGTTGCTCCGGGTTTCCACCAAGCGCCCCGACTTCTGACGTCTCTTCGATGTTGGGCTCTTCATCGGTATACTGTGCTGCTTCTTCATCCTCGCGCTCGCCATCTTGTTTCTCCTGATCGCTTTTCTGCTGTGGCTGCTCATTTTCCTTGTTACTGGACCAGTAGTCTCGAATGCGTTGCCGAGTCCCTGTCTGTGCGAGGTCTTCACCATCTTCAGGCCCTCTGGCCTCGGCTTGGCGGTTCGCCTTTTCCTGTTGGTATTTCTGTATCGTCGGGATCTGGTGATGTGGAGTGTAGGGCGCCTTGTAGTTTCGCTTGGCCTCGTCGGCATCGTCCCTTCCCGACATTACGGACTCGGAAGGAACGTGAATGTGCCAAGAGGATGTGCTCTTCTACTATGGCGACTGCCTTATTCGGCTAGTGTACGAAGTATTTGCTTTGGGTGCTCCTTCCTATTGCTCTTCACCGGTCGGCCTGCCTGCCCGTGTGCATGTGATCGAGCTGCACGAGTAGGTATATACCGGTGAGCGTTGATCAATGTGCGCGACCCAAAGTCGTGCTCTAGCACCCTCGATGTTGAATCGTGCGTGTCGTGAGGCCTGGCAGAAGCTCTGGGAAACCTACAAGCTACGGGGTACGTCATGCTATAAACAGTCTCACCACCAGCTCGACGCGAGCGTTTGAGCGATTGTTTCCTGGCCCTGGAAGTCATGCGTAACTTGACTGTCTATGTGGGGTTCGTGCAGCAGGTGGTCCGGGAGAGAAAAGGTTCGTTCACACGTCATACCGCTGTCAGCTTCCGGGTCCACTGCTCTCATGAGTCGCGATCGCAACGGGCAGAACATTGCCTGACTCGATTGATCTGCGAGGCTGAAGAAAGACCCTTCCCGTCTCGTCAATAACACTCACGTCTCGCCTCGCGGGCGTCGCAGGCTAATGCAGTTCGCAGTACATATATCATGAAGGATCGTGCGGCATCACGGGGCTCACGGACTCACCGGAATGGTGCTGCATGGCAGCCTCAGGCAGAGAAGGATTCTATGCACGTCCGGAACGCGAGATCAGATGGGGGAATGCAGGTGAGACGACGTGAAGGGCCATGCTCTTTTCCGAGCCTTGTGTAAAATCAACGACGACCGGTAATGACTCTACCAGTGGTAAGAGAGGCATCAGGAGAAGACTGCATTGTACCTAGCACAAGATCGAAATGGTGCGCGGGGTTTCATGCAGCCCTGCAGCGTGCTCAGCCTCATTCGAAACTGACCAGACTTCACCTCATCTCGCCAGTGTGCGCCGCTTGACCAGCCCTTTTTTTAAACCGTTTACGAGGCTTGCCTGTGCTCCTCCATCAATCCGTGTAGAGTGGCACAAACTTGTTTCCGGCGCACAGACTGGTTTTGAGCGACCGTGTTGGCATTTCAGCTCACCGGTCTGCTAGTGCTCGGATCAGCTCCACCCTTACTCGACTTCGGCGACTTCTATCTTCAACCTTTGACTAAGAAGTCAGAAGCCTTCCCGATGGGTAGGATTACGCCCCAATAGCGATTGCGGCGCGTATTCTTCACGCTTATCTCGCTCCATCGACCGGTGACATCCTGCTGAGGCTGGGCCCCACGGGCACGTCGTCGCTATGGCTACCACCATCAGTCTTGCGGTGCCAGGGCCCTTTGCTTCAAGCTCTGACTTCCCCGAAAATCTTGAAAATGACCCTTTAAACCTCCAGCCCTTCGAAGAGATGACGCAGCAGGAGCTGGACGAGATTCTCAATGACTGGAACATAGAATCGCCAACCAGCAACCATTGCTCGAACGGACATGGACCGCCTGATCTCGAGGACTCGCCAGGCCGGAAAAGCCTCCCCCAGAGCTTTGCGGGAGCGAGCTCGCGTTCACCCGACACCTCCTCAGTGATCCTCACGCCAAGCTCTGCTTCCCTCCTCGAATACCATGGAGACGCCGCGCCCCTTATCGAAGATCCGGAAGCATCGGACAGCATGTCTACCACTCCAGAAACGACGTGGACCACTTCAGAAGATTATGTGCACGTTGGCCAGCCCAGTGAGAGACAAGGTCTGACCGCGGGCGTTACGCCGCAGTCCTTTGGCTCGAGCGCGCATCTGTCGCCCGCGTACTATTCGCAGCAAGCTTCCGGTGCTGCTCTCATGCCAGCCTTTCACTCCACCCACACGTCGTTCAATACGTCGACATCCGCTGATACTTGGATCGACCAGCCGCAGTCTCAGCATCAGGCCGGCACGGCTCATTTCGGCAGCTTACAGCTTCCTGTTTCTGGACCATTAAGTGACAATCAGATCGTAGCGCACACTAATCCTTTCGATGTGGCCTTCCATGACCTGGACTCGTTTGACACCGCTGGTATCCCGAATGTCGACACGTGGGGCTCCTACCAGGCTGATGCAGCGAACAGTGGACAATATGATACACAAATGGGCTTCGAAACGTCGGGCACTCCACTCACCAATGCAGACTTCTCAAACCCATCTCGGCCCTTTCGAAACACGGCGATTTCACAAACACAGCAACCTCAATCGATAGCCAGGCCTGAATGGGCATCAAATCAACTACAGCACGACCACTCAAGTCGCCAAGGTCAGGGTTCCGCTGCGACTGTGATCAGGAGTCGGGAAACAAGCTCGTCAACCGCGCAATCCGGGACACCAGCTAGGCGGCGTTCCGAGGGTCTGCAGCGACCAACAGTGCCGCCTCATGGTTCCACGGCACAGCAAGCTCGAGCGCTCCAGCCAGCTATACCAGGACTCCCGCGAACGAGCCCTCCAGCATCAAGTGAGCGCAGAGCAAAGGGCGGGAGGGTGAAGAACACGCGACTTCAACCAGCTGCTCGCGATAAGAGTCAGAAGATGCGCAAGACGGGCGCATGTTGGGCGTGCGTCTTTCAACGCGATACATGCCCGGATGACGGTTCACCGTGTGGACGCTGCCTCGACAAAGCCAAAAAGGGACGCATCCTATACTTCCCATGCGACAGGTCGAAGCTCACCGAATGGAAGCACGACTTTCTGCCGACGAGCTTCATCTCCACACACCAAAAACAGGCCATTCTCGACACAGTGGACAAAGCGGTAGCGCGGTGGGACGAGCACAATGGCATTGATGTCTACCTGACCAGTGCATACGGACCAGCGCTGCGATGGAAGGTCTATGAGTTTCTACCGAGCGACAGAAAATATCTCATACAGTATCAGTATCTTCAGGACGTGACCACGGGAGTCGTACATCGCTACGAGAAGTACTCGCCACCATTTGCGCTCATGAAGCTGGAGACCAGCGACGAGCATCACTTCGAGACATATCTAGATCGCTTGATGCACCCCAGCTTCCTCTGGGATTTTGGTTGGGTCTTTTACGAAGAGGAGAACCAATTTGACGACTTCCTCCCGCGGCTAGTCGCGATGATGTGCACCTTGTACCAGCAAACCTTAGACACGGAAGTAAGTCTCCATCTCCTACCACATCCGCACAAAACCGTCGCTGACAGCCTCCCCTCAGCTCCAGCAAATCCTCCACAAACTCATCCGCCTCATGATGATAACCTACATAATGGGCCACACCCTCACCATCTGCGAACCCACGCTCTTCGGCGTCTTCGACTCAATCAAACACTCCCAAAAACCCCGCGACGTCCCGCGCCAAACCTCCCCCCGCCTCGCAACCCAACAACTCAAATTCTTCTTCGGCATCATGCGCGACCAAATCTTCGCCAACATCCTCAACTGGGCGCAACAAACTCTGCATTCCTCCAAAGAAAAAACAGAAACTTGGCTTCCTGCTTTCTGCGTCATGTTGGGTCTGGCGATGGTGTTGGAGGAAGTCCAGCGGACTATGCATTTGCAGGCTGAGACGTCGGTGAGTCTGGGGGAGAAAGGGTTTGAGGATGCGGATAAGGAGGCGGTGAATGCGTGTGTGAGGATCGATGAGAGGTGGGCGTTGCTGGTGGGGTTGTGGCAGTGTAAGTATCGTGATCGGAAGTGGATTGGGGAGGGGAGTTTTGGGCCGTCGACGCCGAGGTTGAGGGAGGGTGTTCAGGATAACTTTGGGGCGCAGTTGCATATGGTTTTGAGGGAGAAGAGTGAGTCCTATATTCAAAATCACAATCATCTTGAGTGGCGTGTGTGCTGACTTGTGGCGGTAGGGGAGTATTTGGAGAGTAGGCGGGATGTGGTGTTGGGGCAGGAGAATCAGGCGAAGTATACGGCGAGGTTGGTGGCGAGGTTTTTGTTGCCGTTTTTGGGATTGCCGTGATGGGGGGGTATTAATGGGGGAATCGGGTTGATGGGGATATTTTATGAGGATATGATTATATGGTATTATGATTGAATGATCTAAGGAAGTACGACAGTGGTTGGGGTATTGAGAGATCTTCGGTTGCTTGGATAGTGGACTTCAGTAGCTGTATGTATGTAGCAGCACGAGATGATGCTGTGTTGAGTCTTGGTCGTAGGTATACGTGCAGTTCAGGTGATTGATAGTCATGTATGCAGATCATTCATGGTAGTATGGCTTTATGTGGTTGACAGGCGTTCCGTTTCAGAGACCACATACATCTGAATGTCGTTCCCTGTAGAAACCAAGTCGGGATTGCGATTTCTCCGCCACCGTACCAATCACGTCCGCAAAGAAGCTTTCTCTTCTCCTCATTCCATATATCTGAACCCAGGTGAGACACTTCCATATACCGACCAACCTAAAGTCGTCATTGCCGGGGCGTTATCAGTCAAAAAGTAAAGCCGTTCTGGGGCCGAAGGTTGGCCCTCGAGGCTTAACTGAACTTGGCGCGAGATCGTACTATGGCCGTGCGTCATGGCTGGGAAACCTAAACGAGCTTCGGCGAGTTTCCATGTTTTGTCGCGCGCCTCGAGCACGTCAGCGAGGCATTTACTTCCTATTGCCTGGATCTGAATCGTCTTCCCTTTGGAAATGAGCTAAGAGGTGTGGGCACAAAGAGCTTTATTTACTCGTCGAAGGGAAATTTGGAGGAAGTTGCGACGGTCGAGCAACCCCGCATAGTTAGTTCCAGGCGCTGACAGTGAAGCTGAAGCTGAAGGCTGAACCCTTGAGCGTTCATTCACATGAACGCCAAGACAACATAAACGTGCTTCGGGTGACGGATCTTTTCTGTCGCGGCACGAGATGGCCGACGCGAACAATGCGCAGTCGCAGGCAGCAGTGCACGCGTCTGACTTGAGTGAGAAGGTGCCGGAGACGAATGGGCAGATCGACGGACAGCCGAAGGAAGCCGAGAAGCAGCAGCAGCAGCTTCAGCCGGAGAAGATTGAACAGGATGGCCAGCAGAAGAAGCAGGACGAGACGAAAGATGGAGAGCAGCAAGAGAAGAAGAGCGATCAGCCGGCGGGAGGGTTTGATGCAGTACCAATTCCTAAGCGACCGAGTGGCTACACGATTAAAGTCACTATCCACAGCGCGAGCAATTTGCCCATGGCTGATTTGAACACCATGTCGTCTGATCCGTATGTGTTGGCGCAACTTGACTGCGATACACCGACGCGACATAAGGAGGACCCGCCACTGCGCTTTCGCACGCCGACTATACGGCAGAATACTGACCCGGAGTGGAATGAAGAGTGGATCATTGCGAACGTGCCTGCCTCGGGTTTCAAGCTGAAGTTTCGTGTGTACGATGAGGATCCGAATGACAAGGACGACAGACTGGGTAATGTGCATATTAATGTTGATTCATTACGCGAAAATTGGCAGGGCATTAGTAAGAAGCCGTATGAGATCAAGGTCAAGACTGGTTCGAAGCGAGCTTATGGGATTCGTGCGCTGGCTGTGTGTTTTAGGTCCACCAAGCATATGCGCGGCGATCTTGTCATCAGTGTCGAGCTCTTGGGCCGCACGAAGGAAGATGGTCAGAGTGGGAGGGTGTACACGGTTGGTCCGGTGCGCTGGGTGCGACATTATGATCCGATGCTAGGCAGGATCGCGCATACTAAAGACGACGATTCGGATGACGAGGAGGCGGACAGGCAGCAGTCGCAGCAGCATCCGCAGAAGCAGCAGCAGCAGCAGTCTGCGGGAGGCGAGAACCCGACGAATGGCAATCAGAATAAGAAGGATCAGAAGGTGCAGAGGTACAACTTCCAGGCCAACCAGATTCAGCTGGAGGGGCCAGTGCCTGCAGAGCTGTATCATCGATATGTGGAGTTTAAGCCTTGGGTCAAGCGCATGTTTACGTCGTCAGGTCTGCAGGGCATGGTGCTCGGCAAAGCGCTGCATCATCAGCATTCGAGGGTGTACAATTTCGACAAGCAGACGGTGTGGGGTCACTTTCCGGAGGGTCCAAGTGAAGCACTTACCAAGCAGTTCTTGGATCTCGTGCATTGGGATAAGGGTGGTCGGATCTTCACATATGTCCTCACACTCGACGCACTATGGCGCTTCACCGAAACCGGCAAGGAGTTCGGCATCGACATGTTGTCCAAACACACCATGCACAGCGACGTCTCCATCTACATCGCCTTCTCCGGCGAATTCTTCATCCGACGTCTCAAGCACGGTCACCGCCCACCACCACCCGACCCCATCGAGGACGCAAGCCAGAGCCACCCACCACCCCACCAAGACAACGAAGAACACCCCCCAAAACCCGTCGACGGCGGCCCGCCCGACGAAGAACCCCCCCGCGACCCCGCGCACTACGAACTCGTCATCGACAACGACTCGGGCACCTACCGCCCCAACGCCAAAATGCTACCCCTCCTCAAGAGATTCCTCGCCCGCTCCCTCCCCGGCCTGCACATCCTGACGCTCGACTGCACGGCCGACGAAGAGCGCATGTCGAAAATGAAAGAAGAACAACGCGAGCGGAAGAAGGCGGAGGGAGACCATATTTTGTACCGCCAGGGCTCGAGGGGTTCTTCGATTTCTTCTTCGGATGAGGAGGAGTTTGAGCGGATGGAGGCGGGGATGGGTGCGAGCGGCGGGATGGCGAATGAACCTATTAGTAAGCAGAGGGCTCGAGAGGTGTTGTTGGCGGGGAAGAGGGATCAGGCGCAGAAGGGGAAGGCGCGGGTGCAGAAGTTGAAGGATGATTATGGGGGGTTTGTGGGGGGTGGGGGCATAGAGGGGATGCGAGTAGTGGTGGTGGGGGAGTGAGTAGTGAGCAGGCTTTGGCGTCGTCGTCGTAGGGGGAGAGGGCGGGTGGTGGTGGGGTTTAGGGGTATTTGGGTTTTGAGGGCGGGGTGTTGGAGGGTGGATCTTTTCGACTCAGGTTGGCATGGTGGTCAGCGAAGGCGTTGTTTTGATTGGGTTGTATCTTGGAGGATTTTGTTTGGCTCTTGGGCACGCGATGGATTTGGATTTGGATTTGGATTGGATTTGATCGGACTGGGCTGTGATACCACTATTTGAATTCTTTCTGATTGATTAATTTTTGTGTTGTTGCGATTTAGTGTATAGTGTCTTGCTGTACTTGACTGCTTCGAACCTGCATGTTGTGACGACTTCTTGTATTGTCTTACTGCTGTTGCTGCTATTACCTCGTACAGTACTATGCCACTTGTTCATGATTCATGCACCCAAAATTAGACCTCGGCTCAAAGCTCCAATGCTAGCCGATCCAGAAGTTCACATGCGACTATTCGCGGCTGTTGGTCGCGTGTGGCATGTTTCTGTGCCTTCACTATCAAGTATAGTACTTTTTCTCTCTTACCTCGCGCACATCCATGCATACTGCGCCAACGCGACAATAACTCCCAATGTCTACCCTTCGCCGCTCCTCAGCCCCCAACAGCAGCGGCGGCGTCCAAGCCGAAATCGCACTCCTCCCGACTCTGAAGAACTGCCTCCTCAACCTCCCTTCGTCGCTTGTTCAGCTCCTGCTGAATTCCAACACCGTCGCGCAGAATGTAGTTGTGGAACTGAGTTGGCGACAGGCTCCGCCGGCTCCTCCGAATCAGGATGGGAAGCAGAAAGCTGCGGGGCAGCAGCGGAGTGTGTTTTTGGGATGGACGGGGATGCAGAGTCAGAGCCGGTTGGCGCCGATAGTGGGGAGTGATAGAAGAGGTGGAGGAGGAGGTGGTGGTGGTGGTGAGGGTAGAGAGGTGCCGACCGTGGAGGTGGATGCGACGTTTGGACGGTTGATTGGGTTGGGGGATGGGATGAAGGTGCGTGGCATTATATATTCTATGTATGGAATGGGTTTTGTTAAGCTGATTTTTTCTTGTGCTGGTGTGTAGGTCTCAGTATCATTACATCTGGACCCGCCGCAAGCGCATACCGTCAATATCGAGCCCTTGACTGCTACGGACTGGGAGATTATCGAGCTGCATGCGCATTTTCTGGAGATGAACTTCCTGAGTCAAGTTCGTGCGCTGCCGAATCCTGCTGCTGCTGCTGTAGGTGGAGGTGGGAATAACAACCATCCCTTAACATTACATTTGACTCCTACATCCACCGCGAATATCCTCGTAACATCCTTGACGCCGCCGCAGAGCGCAGGTCAAGCATTCGTGAAGATCGCGCCGGATGCGGAGGTGATTGTGGCGCCAAAGACGAGGCAGAGTCAGCAGAGAGCTGCTGGTGGTGCTGGCGCTGGGTCGGGAAGTGTGAGGGATAGTAGGAGCGTTACTTCTCGGCGGAGTGAGGGGGGAAAGAGCGCGAGGTCTTCGGCGAGGCAGCGGGCGCATGAGGAGGAGAGGGCGCGGCCGCCGGTGTTTTTGAGGGCGGTGGGGAGGGGAGTGCCGAGTGAGTGGTTTGAGGATGGGGAGGGGGAGGAGATGCGGGATCAGGGGTTGAGGGTGTGGGTTGATAGGGAGTGGTTGTTTTCGAAGACGTTGAGGGGTGTGAGCTGGGTGTGTGTGGGTGTGTTGAAGCCGGCGGGGTTGCAGGAGCCCGTGGATCCGCAGCAGGGGGGTCATCAGCAGCTTGAGGCGGGTCCTGTGGGAAGGGTTGTGGCGAGGTTGGGGGTGTGGGAAGGATGCGCCCGGATGGGAGGCATGCGGCGTTGTCTAGTGATTTGTGCGGTGTGCTGGGGTGTGGGGAGGATTGTAGGCGGGATCGTGAGGATCGATCCGGCTCCGGCGCCGTTGCCGAAGACTGCGAGTGCATTGAAGGAGCCAAGTCAGGGGGCAAGTAAGGAGGCGATTGTGAAGAAATTGCGCGTCACGCCTTATATTCCTACGTCGAATACGCCTTCAGCGGCGAAGGATGCGCAAGGTTTCAAGTTTGGCGGCGAGAGCAAGAATGAGCAGCAGGAGGCTGTGCAGAGGCTTAAGAGCCTGTTCGGCAAATCGCTCCTGGAGGGTCCAGTGACCGATGGGATGTTCCTGCCCCCGCAGGGTGCGTGGCCAGGCGGCGTGCTGGATTTCGAGCCGTCGCCGCTTGGTGATCCGGTTGGAAAAAAGGTGCACTGGCTCATAGGTGGGGAGAGGAAGCTGGAGATTTCTATGCAGCCGGGTACGGCTCCGCCGAAGCTGTCGCAAGCTCCTGGACAGGCATTGCCGGAGGAGAGACCGAGGATGGTGGGGATCGAGGAGTTGGTGGAGCAGACGAGGAGGAGTCTGTTGAATACTTCGTCTGTGTTGTTGACGGGGGGTTTGGGTGCGGGGAAGTCGAGTTTGGCGCAGTTGCTGGCGCATCGGTTGAGGGGTGAGTATTTGTTTCATACGATTTATTTCCCTTGTCGTACGCTGGTGACGGATGAGACGAGGGTAAAGACGATTAAGGAAATGCTATATCGGGTCTTTGCTTCTGCTCAATGGGGTGCGCGACTGGGTGGGCGCGCGCTGGTGATCCTGGATGATTTGGATCGGTTGTGCCCTGTTGAGACGGAGTTGCAGGTCGATGCGAATGGGAGGAGTCGGCAGGTTAGTGAGCTGCTAATTGGGATTGTGAGGCAGTTTTGTGGGAGGGATTCCGGGGTCGTGTTGTTGGCTACGGCGCAGGGGAAGGAGGCGGTGAATAATGTCGTTATTGGTGGGCATGTTGTGAGGGATATTTTGGCGCTGAAGGCGCCGAGTAAGGAGGGGAGGAGGAAGGTTATTGAGATGTTGGTTCGTGAGGGTAGGAGTGATGGGACTGGCAAGGATGAGAAGAATGCAGGCATGGCTGATGGCAATCCGTGGATGGAGGGATCGGATGGAAGTCGACCGGCTTCGGCTGATGGACCAGCTGCTCACGAAGGCGTGGGCGTGGATCCAGACCTCGATCTGCTGGATATTGCTGGACAGACTGATGGGTATATGCCTGGGGATCTTGCTCTCCTCGTCTCTCGCGCCAGGAGTGAAGCGTTGATCCGAGCTGTCAGCGATACTTCAAACATGTCTGACGAAATCGTGCTGACAGCCGACGACTTCGCTGCTGCTCTTAAAGGCTTTACGCCAGCTTCATTACGAGGTGTCACACTCCAGTCGTCAACCACCACGTTTGCGAATATTGGTGGTCTGACGGAAACCAGACGGACGCTGCTAGAGACACTGCAATACCCGACCACCTACGCGCCTCTCTTTGCCAAGTGTCCGTTGCGCTTGCGCTCCGGGCTCCTCCTGTACGGCTACCCGGGCTGCGGCAAGACACTGCTTGCGTCTGCTGTAGCAGGCGAATGCGGACTTAACTTCATCTCAGTCAAAGGTCCCGAAATCCTGAACAAGTACATCGGTGCCTCCGAGAAGAGCGTCCGTGACCTCTTTGAGCGCGCTGAAGCGGCGAAACCTTGTGTACTTTTCTTCGATGAGTTTGACTCTATCGCGCCGAAACGAGGGCATGATAGTACGGGTGTTACGGATCGAGTGGTCAATATGCTGCTTACCATGATGGACGGCGCGGAAGGCTTGAGCGGTGTGTACGTGCTAGCAGCGACGTCAAGACCCGATCTTATTGACCCTGCGCTCCTAAGACCAGGGCGCTTGGACAAGAGTTTGATTTGCGATATGCCGGATCTAGAGGAAAGACTCGATATCCTGCGAGCTGTGAGCAGGAAACTGCACGTTGAGGCCAGGATCCTGGAGACCTCTGGGCCGCAGACGCTATGGGAAGTCGCGCAGAGGACGGAAGGATACAGCGGTGCGGATCTGCAGGGAGTAATGTATAATGCGCATCTGGAGGCTATTCATGATGTGCTGGGCGATTCTACGGATGTAGCGGAGAAGGACTTTGGGAAGAAGAAGAGTGGGAGTTCTGGGAAAAGTGGGAGAGGCGCGCAGGATTTCACCTATTTCCGCTATGGCGATAAGGACGCCTCGACCACTCCTCTCACGCCTGCGCAACAAGCCGCCGAGCGCGCGAATATCGCTGCGAAGCTCTCCGCGCTGCATCTAGCGCGGAAGAAGGCGAAGGCAGAACGGCATGCGAGCCATCAGGGGCGACTGGGTTCTGGTGCTCGGGTTAACGGTACTGCTAAGCATTATCGTGACCAGGAGGCAGAGGCAGAGGAGGAGGAGAAATCGAGCGAGGTTGTGGTTATCAGGTGGGGAAATTTAGAGAAGAGTTTGGAGGAGACCAGGGCGTCGATAAGTGTGCAGGAGCGGAGGAGGCTGGAGGGGGTTTATAGGGAGTTTACCGAGGGGAGGAATGGGGAGATGAGTGATGGGCAGGGGGGGACGGAGGTGGGGGGAAGGACGAGTTTGATGTGAGTGGTTGGCTGGGGGGGAAGGTGGAGGTGGACGGAGGGCGGGGAGGGAGGGTTGGGTGGTTTGGGAGGGTTGGCTGTGTGTGATCAGGGAGTGTCCTAGTTGGACTGTCGGTTTGCAGAAGAAGGCAAGTACGTCGGACATTAGTACTCAGTGCTGTCGCGGTTCTCGTTACGAAGTCTCGAACATTTGTACAGGGAAGCACCTTATACAAAATGCAACGCAACTGTAGCACGTGAACATTGAACCTTTGGCTGCGACAATACCCTAACCAACCATTTGCCACAGCGAAAGACACACATGTGTTCCGCTCGAACCCGCCAAGCGATCGCGAGTAAGGCAGATCAACAAGTCTCAAAAGTTCGGCCTTGGCACCTCGTGAATCGGTAATGCCATGCCTTTTGGAAACCTCCAGTGGCGCAAAGCTATCGGTCTCCGTCCCAGAACTGCACAGATATGTAGCAAGAGATCGCAAACGAGAAAATATACATATTAAATCGATCCTCTCGCTTCGAAAATTCATACGTTCCTTCCCACATCTCGCATAACATACACAAGTTCAACGGCATTTCCAAAACTCCTATACGAAAGGAAAAAGGGCCAATAACAACACCGCAATCATGCAGCCTGCTATCCGTTCTCTCGTCATCGTGGCGGTCGCAGCTTTCGCGGCTCTGGCTTCCGCCTGCACTGATACTTGCAAGTCTGGGGGCGCCTCCCAGTATGGATCGTGTTGGACGGACTGCTCGGTAAGCAAGACTGGAAAAATCAGACCTGCTGCGGTACTACGCCTTGCTCACTATTCACTAAGGGTTCACGAGCTGCCGGATCTTGCCTGACGGAAACATCGGGTGTCGGTCTCTTCTGTCAGACGACTGGTTAAGTGAAGCGGTTTGGAAGGGACGAAGGTCTGGCGTCGTGATGAGTGGAGGATGGGCGGCTTGGTCAGGTATGGGTTTGAGGGCAGGGCTGGCATCGAGGTCTGTGACTTGTTCGTTATGCTGCATTCAAAGATGGATTCCTTCCATTAAGGGTATCTCCGAACGCCAACTCTATAACACATCCCAGAGCCTGTCATGAAAAAGACCAAAGAATATAACGCTTCCATCGAGCATAGGCTCTCTACACCCCTCTGATCCATTCCATGCCGCTCTTCAAGTCACCGAACCACGCCGCCATAATGTCATGGTAGTAGAACGACCTCGGACGCCAAGCACCCGTCGCACCAGCCTTGGGCAGCACATTCTTCGCCTTGGTGATGTACGTGCTCGTCAGCCTCAACAGTGGCGCCTCTTCCATGTGCTCCTTCTCGTACTGCGATCGCCTTGGCACGACCTCAACGACACCCTCCTTCCTCATCTGCTTCATCAGGCGGATGATCATCTGGGCTGTGGCATCGGCACCGAGAGTCCATGAGGCGTCCACGTAGCCGAAGACGTATGCGGCGTTGGGCAGGTCCTCGATCATCACACCCTTCCAGATGAACTTCTCACCGACATTGTATGGCTTCTCGTCGATGGAGAAGTTCACACCGCCGGCGAAGCGGAGCTTAAGACCAGTTGCGGTGACGATGATGTCCGGGTGGAGCTCTTGGCCGTCCTTGAGCTTGATGGTATCGCTGGTAACGGTGTCGATGTGGCCAGTCGCTACGTTGGCCTTGCCGCTGCGAAGCGCTTGGTAGAAGTCACCGTCAGGGCAGAAGCACAGGCGTTGCTCGAAGGGGTTGTAGGTCGGGTTGAAGTGAGGGTCGGGGCTGATGTCTGGGCCAAGCTCCTTGTTCATGGCTTTGCTGACGACCTTTCGTGCCGCTTTGGGGAAGTACAGGCAGAAGCGGGTGAAGAGGAAGGGCACGAAGAGCCACTTCCAGCGGATAAGCTTGTGCTCGAGAGGCTTGCTCCACCAGGTCAGTTTCCGGATGAGGATCTCAAGCTTGTCTTGCTTGGGCATCGACATAACGTAACTGGGCGATCGCTGAAGTATGGTGGTCTGCTTGGCCTTCTCGGCCACGTTGGGGAGGAGAGTGATGGCGGTGGCTCCGGAGCCGATGATCACAACATTCTTGTTGGTGTAATCCAGGTCCTCAGGCCAGAACTGAGGGTGGATGACCTGACCCTGGAAGTCGTCAATGCCGGGAATAGAAGCCCGAAGCGGCTCCTTGTAGTCGTAGTACCCAGTGCACATCAACATCCACCTAGTACGGATTGTCTTCTGCTCGCTGCCATTTGCAGTGACATCCATGGTCCAGGTCTTGGAAGCGGAGGAGAAGTTTGCTGCGTTGACGGCGTGTTTGAATTTGATCTTCTTATCGATGCCGTACATCGCAGCGGACTCCTTCATGTAGCTGAGGATTTTAGGACCCTCTGCGATGGGGCTCTGCGATTCCCAAGGTCGCCATGGGAAGCCAAAGGTGTAAAGATCCTGCTGAGGTCAGCTAGGTTGTCAAGGCTTATACCAGCTGCTTGGCACATACCGAGTCGGAGCGGATGCCCGGGTACTTGAAGAGTGACCAGGTACCACCTATCTCTTCTCTGCCTTCCAAAATGCAGTAGCTGAGGTTTGGAACGCGCTCTTGCAGCCTGTACGCGAAGTTGATGCCGCTGATACCGGCACCAACGATGACAACATCGTAGTCCAACTTTTCGCCTGCCATGATCGCGGTGGTGCTCTGTAGGGAAGGGGAGCTGTAAAACAAGAAAGAGAATCAAAGACTGGCTCAACGATGCTGCTCGGAGGGGATGGCTTTCATATTGAGCTACTCAAGCCACCATCATGTCCGACATGCCGAGGCGTTTGAGCGACGTTGAACAGAGCCACCGAATCGTTCGGCACGCTGCCATCGCCACCCGAAGTTTCAAAAGTCTGGAGTCTTGCATTTCGGAGCTCCCAAACGCACATTGGACCTCACCAAATATGCTCCTCGGTCACCTTCGCCCGCAACGATAGCCGCGGTAAGCCATGCGAATGCCATGCTCAAAATCGTTATCTCGCGATGAATGATGGCAGCCTGGTGACAGGAAGCCCCTCTACGGGTACCACGCCGGGGCGTGGAGGATCGGCACAAAGCCGACTAAGAAGGAAAGTGCCTCGGTCGGTCGAATGGGGTAGAGATGGCGTCGATCATCTGGAGGTCTTCATGGAGAGAGCGAGCCACCGAATCAGGGTGACAGCCTACAACTCACGCCACTGCTTGAAGATGTCTTGAGTATATTGTCGATGGAAATCATGCAGCGGTAAAGTGTAGAAAGAGATGGAGACGGATTTGCCTGTCTAATTCCTTTCCCCTATCACTAACCCTAGCATCATTGATTTTCGGTCCATCGCCAGCCCTTGTCAATACAGCAAAGGATCCATTCAGGACGAATCTGACATTCTGTGACACGCCTTGGCATGCTATGGAGACTGCCAGACCGATGAGGAACTTTGAGCCCGGAATGAGTTGATGGATCATTACATCTATCTACACCAGCGCCCTCATGTCGCCAGCGACCCAACAATAGCATCCATGGCACTACTATGGGTGGACGCGTTCGCAGGCATCGTATTTCCTCCGCTCCAGATCAACCCCAACTGGTTCATTCTATCCCTCGCATTCGCCCAGATACTGTCGGCGTTATTGTCTAAGAATGTCTGATACCTCGTCTCTGGAGAGTACTGCTGCAGAATTTGGAGATTCCTGGCAAAGACACCCTTGAATTGCGATCCATCAGCTCCGCAGTCCGGTTCGCAAGGGTCATGCAGAATGCCATCGGTGGTAAGGGCCGCAATGGCGGCGTCGGCGATCTGCTTTGCGGTGGTAATGTAGGAGTTCTCTTTCGTGGCTCTCGCGAGCTCGGTCAGGCCGCCGAGGATGACACCTTGGTTGTACGACCAGACGGTTTGGCCTGTGGTAGTCAGCGCTCGCCCTTCGTTTCGGTTGTGAATCAAATGTACCATTGTTCTGGCAGGTTGATTGATCTAACCCATCGTTGATAGTATGTTGGGCGTTAATCAAGCCGCTCGCATCGAACCATTTCCATTGTTGCTCAGCAATACCCAGGTAATAGGACTTCTTGACCGCATTCCGATTCGCAAGATGTGCCGCGACATCCAAGAACAGCTCGTTTGCGATGGCGTTGACATATGTGTGGGCCTTGTCCCACCATACTCCTCCACCACCACCATAGCTATTGCAGGGCGTGTTGTTATAAACCTTCTTGATGTCCTCGAAGATTTCCTCGGCCGTCGTGAGGTACTGCGCGTCCGCAGTGACGTCGTAAGCAGCGATCCAGGCCAACGCCCACCAGCCCTCATCGTCGTAGTAGTTGTTGAGGAATCCATTTGTGGTAATGGGTGCGGGAAGTTGAAAGCCAAAGGGCAATGTCCAGGGCATGAATGAATAGTAAGACAACTAGACGTGGGAAAGATTAGTCGATGTCTCATAGCAGCTCTCGAGTTGTCTTCTTACTGACCGGAAGATAGAGGTGATTCGTATCGATGACCTTCTGCATCTGAAGGTTGTATCTTTGCGCTTCCACGTACGTGTTGGCATAGACAGACAATGCCTTCGTTCTAATCCTCGAATCGATCAACGCAAGGTCAGAGATGACCGTAAGCGCGTTGGCTGAGTTCCACCATCCAGTCGACGGGATCCACAACCCAATGGATTGATTGTACCATGTCTGCAGCACAGTATAAGCAGTTTCGGCATTGGCAGGAGTAACCGCCTGCGTCAAGGCAGCCTTACTCACAAGCGCGAGAAGTGTGAAGGCGCAACCACGCATATTGATATGTCCTACAATCCGAAGTTGTGATGAAGACTCCTTCACTTACCTGTGCTGCGGGCAGGCGCTCTGCCATACACATATAGACATGCCGGACCACGGCACCAAGTAGCCTCGTAACCCAACCTACCACACAGACCTCCAGCAGCGTTTCATCGCATAGTCTTCAGCGCGGGCATCCGAGTTGCAGCACAACATGATCCATCTCTTGCCCAAAGAGGACCATCTTCCTACTTGTAGATGCAGATCGCGCCTGCAAAGATCTACACCCACCAGCACTATTTTTTGGCGCCCGCGGGTAAGTGAAGCTCAGCTCTCCAGCTCTCAAGAACCATACTATTAGGTGCCAAAGATACCAAGCCAAGTTCCAAAATAGGAAACTTGTAAGTGCACCTTCAAACTTCATTGGATCCATGCGTACTGGTGCTTAATCAGGGCCGCAGAGCGGGGTTCATGGTGGCGTGCGGTGGAGGAATTTGTACTTCGTATGGCGTGCATGGCGCATGTTCAGGCTTCTTCGTTGCATATGCCAAGTTCCGGATGACCATATGAACCAGATTTGCGGGTGTCCTTGTTGAAGATCTATCATGGTGGTAAGCCGAGTCGAAGGAGCTTGCCGCCAGACCAGAGTCCCTGAATGTAGATCAGCCGCCCTCAGGCGAGCTGATTCGGCAACCTCGACGATTAATTGTCCAGCGATCAATTAGTCGATCTGGCAACGACCGCCGCCTGCACGATGCTATGGACGGGCTCCGCGGATGCTCGGGGTTCATGCCTGAGTACATGTATCTGCGTTGCAACACCACCTCTAACGCAGGACAACATTGCCACTGGGTCCGTTCAGGACGCAGACGGATCACACCCTAAGAAAGATTTGACGTACATGCAAAACCTACAGGATCGCCAGCGCCTGATACGCATCCTTGCTAACGTGACTCCAAGGCATGCAAGCCTATATTCCCTCGTGCACCACATCTCGCTCACAGTATGCAACACAGTACCAGCTGCAGCAGCAGTCGCGCACGCCACTCGTAGACCCCAAAGCATCATCGTATCATCCTTGTACACCAAGGTAAATCTTCCTAGCTCTTACTGCCGTCTACAATTCTACTCTATTCGACCGTGACAGACTTCGCCAAATTTCTCGGAAAGTCGACGTTCAGACCTTCGCCAACGGCCAGCCAGTATGCCATCAGCTGAAGTGGCACCACGTTCAGCAGCCCCTGCAGCACATCCACTGTTTGCGGTACTTCAATCTTATCCGTCTTGTCGCCTGGGAACTCTGTGTCGCCCTGGTTGCAGATGACGATCGGCCGTCCCTTGCGGGCAATGACTTGCTGGTATGCGTTGAGGGATTTGGCGAACAGGCCGTCGCGCGTGAGGATCATGACAATGGGGAGGTTCTCGTCGACGAGCGCGAGGACGCCGTGTTTGAGCTCGCCGGACATGACGGCTTCGCAGTGGAGGTAGGAGATTTCTTTGATTTTGAGGGCGCCTGCAGAACAAGTCAGCTGTGAACATATCGTAGAGGGATTGTGGTCTCTTACCTTCCAGAGCAGTCGCGTGCTGAGCACCACGACCCAACAGAAGAAGCGACTTCTGGTCCTTGAATTTGGTGCAGAGCTCCTTGATGCTCTTGTCCATCTTCAAAATCTCCTTGAACTGCTCCGAAACCTTACCCAGGCCCTCCATAATCTCCAAACGCCTCTGTTGCTTGCTAGACCTGTCCTCGCTCAGACTAAGTGCGAACATGATCATGCAGACGAATTGCGAAGTGTATGCCTTGGTGGAAGCGACACCAATCTCAGGGCCAGCGTTGATATGGACACCACAGTGCGTCATCAACGAGATGCTGGAACCGACGACGTTGACGATACCGACGGTAAGAGCACCGCGCTCCAGACAGTAGCGAAGGGCCATGAGCGAGTCGGCAGTCTCACCAGATTGCGAGACGAAGACGCAGGTGTCGTCACGGAAGACTGGTGCTTGACGATCCAGGAAGTCAGACGCCAGCTCGACAGCAATTGGGATGTCGGTCAGCTCCTCGAAAGCACCACGGACGGCCATACAGCTGTGGTAGGAAGTACCGCAAGCAATGAAGATCAAACGGCGGCAACGCCTGATGGTGCTGATGTACTGCCTCAGCCCACCGAGCGTCACTGTCTTTTCCTCAACGTTCAGACGACCACGCATGGCGTTCACAACCGACTCTGGCTGCTCGAAAATCTCCTTCTGCATAAAGTGGTCGAAATCTCCCTTCATGATCTCCTGCAGCTCGATCTCAATCGTCTGGATTGCTCGCACATTGCTCGTGCCATCGGTCTTGCTGAGACGGTGGATGTTTAGCTGGCCTTCGTGGATGTGCGCAATGTCGTCGTCTTCGAGGTAGAGGACCTTCTTGGTGTGCTCGATGATGGCAGCTGGATCGCTGGACAGGAAGAACTCGGCAGGCTGTGGCATGCCATCGTCTGACAAGAATGCGCGAGACTGGCTGCGGTGGAGGAGGGATTTGTCTGGCGGCGCAAGGAGGTTGGCGCCAAGTCCGCCAGCCTTCTTCCTGAGCGCAGTGTTCTGGTTTGCGAGCTCGGCTGAGAGCATGTTCTCGTTCTCAGCAATTTCAACGTCGACAAAGTCCACCTTCATCTTCTTCTGCGTCCTCACACCGACGACCAGCGGCGAACCCTTGCGGGCAGCCACCACCTCGCCTGGGAAGTGCACGCTCTTCATGAGCAGCCCGAATGCACCTGATAGCTCCTTGATGACTGCCTTTGCGAGTGTAGTGAAGTCAATTGTTGGGTGCTCATCATAGATGAACTTGGCAAGCTTAGCGATAGCCTCAGTATCCGTTTCCGTCTCAAACTTGAAGCCCTTCGTCTCCAACAGCGCCTTCAGCTCTTTGTAGTTGGTGATGATGCCATTGTGCACCACCGCAAACTCCCACTTGGGGTCGGAGCGGTGTGGGTGGCAGTTGACGCGCGATGGTGGGCCGTGGGTCGCCCATCGTGTGTGTGCGATGCCGGCGTGGTTGTCGAAGGTCTTGGTCAGGTCTGGCTTCTCTGCGGCAATCAACTCCTTCAGCTTGGCGACCTTGCCAACCTCCTTGAAGGCGAGCACCTCATTCCGCTTGTCGCCATCGATCGCAAGACCCGCTGAGTCGTAGCCGCGGTATTCTAGGCGGGACAGACCTGCGCGCACAACAATCAGCACTGACTTCGACCCACATGGCAGCCACTCTTTGTGCTACAATAAGCCCAAAAGCGGATGACTGGCAGTTCAGCCTTACCGTTGACGAGCGTGTCGAGTATGTACTTCCTGTCTTTCTCCACCAGGTAGTTGATGTATCCGAAGATACCACACATCTTTGCTGTCGTAAGTGATTGTCTGGGGAGGTGTCTGTAACGAGTGGTCTGGACTCGTCTGCCTGCAATGCAAACTTGTCCTTGCTGGCTTCTGAATTGGCAACGGCGAAGATATGGCTAGCAAGTGCAGTGCTCGAAGAATGGAAAGAAGAATTTGACTATTGATATGTGAAATGGTAAGCGTGGTGTGTGGAAGATGGTCAGAACAGTATTGTGGTTGTAGCGGTATGGACTATTATTTACAGCTTCGACCCAGAACCAAGCTTGGACGCAGCGTCAGGGTCTGGTTTCACATGGCCGCCGCAAGCAGCCTATGACAACCTGCATCCCTTCTTTGCCTTTGTGCCTGCACCGCAGCCGCACAGAACGTCAACCGTCTATTCCTGGACACTGACATGTAGCTGTGCATGTCTCTTTGCCACCAAGGTCCATAGCTGGACCATTTTCAGCCTTGAACATGTCTGCGACCTAAATCCGGCCTGCTTGGCGTGGAAGCATTTCTATCTTTAGTGGTTCCACGGGTGGATCAGGTGATGCCGTTTTTCGTACCTGCATTTAAGCTCGCGCGTGCCGTCTTACCGTGTTGACTAGCGAACGCCCGCCCACGTTTCTCTTCGCCAGGCAACGTCATATTCGTGTTCAACTTCAATCGATATCGTCGTTGTGCTCTTTGTCGTTTGTGCGCCAAGGAAGTGGTGCTGTCTTATTAAGTATGCCGCTGAAAGAGACAAATGCACTCATGCGGGCAGCCTCCAGCACGGAGGTCTCACACCCCACCTTCGATTTATCCAAGCATAGCGCTGGAGGCCAGAGGACCAAGGTCTCACTCAATCCTAGCCAGTAGGAGAGAGCAACAATGGCGAAGGAAGCCGTGAAGTGAATCAAAACCGCATCCTGATTCGTATGATGCGAAGAATGCCAAATGCTGTCGAAGAACGCCGAACATTGGTTTGTGGGCTGGTCGTGCCTTAACGAAGAGTGCCACGTGGGAATCTTACCAAGAGCCAATCGCTAGCTTCGGAGGATGTATAATGTCGGCGGCCACGTGGGAGCAGGATCGAGACGGACTGCGGATTTAGTATGCGCTGACGGGGAACATCATGGGACGACACATCTCGTAGTACTGCCAATGATTACACTTGATCTCCGAGAGGGTGGTCAAACCAACTTCAGGACTACGCCATTGTTGAAGCGCGGCAAATCAATCGTGGCTAGCTGGAGCAGATTCCCGTTCGTGTGCATAAGAGATCAATCTCGTGGTGCCAGCTTGGTTTGATGTGGGAGGTGAATAGGTATGACTGGCTCTATATGTCAACATTCCATAATACGACGAGCGCTCAACGCGAGAAGTGGGATCGGTCAACTCAACAATCATTCAAGCTCGTAGTAAACGACTGAATCAGGCAGGAGAGATCATAAGAGTAACAAGTCAACGCCTGACATCACCGTCAGTCATGTCAGTCAGAGGGGTTGAGGCAGCTGGCATATGAAAGACAGCACACTCGGATCACGGGTGACAAGTGAGGGAAGCCAGTGATTGGACGTGATATCACTGCATGATGCTGACGGCTGCGCAAACCCAGTCGGAGGTTGGGGCCCAGCGGAAGCTCGAATGTTGGCTGTGAGCCTTCCTCGGTTTGGGAATGGTATGATATCAGCAGACGGAGGACGTCTTGCAAAGCCTGCGAGACTCGAGCTAGTGTCTGAAATGGCTTCGCAGCGCATCTCTCACTCACCGTCACGGTGTGTCTGTGACTTCTCAATCAGAAATATTCCGGCTCGACGGAGGAGGTTGCGATGCTAGATGTATACAGCCCACACTCGGCGAGCGGGCGACTGCATTTAAGGCTGACACCCGCATGATCAGGCATATACTCTGCTCGGAATATGGAAGACACATTATTGAATGCTTGCCCAAAAGGTCTTGAGGCGTAATGCGGCTAGACCTGCGTGTCGGAATGAAAGAGCGACCTGCCGACACAGGAGGAAGGAGCGCGTTTGCTGGGACCCGCTTTCCCTGACTGCTGCTGCCTCAGACAGACAAACGCGTCTTCACCACCACATTGCAAATTTCGGCATCAGCACTTGCAATCTTTGACACATTTCACTGCATCGAACCGCAATCACGGCAGCATCAGAACCCGTTTTTCGCCACTTACCGCGGCCGTCCGCACATCCGGCAACATGCCTCAGCGCTACACGGTCACAGTAGGGCTTTCCGAGCGCAATTACGCACGCCAATGCTGACATACATTTAGGTGGTCGCTGCGGGCGAGGGCCAGCGTCCGACGCTGCTCGTACCATTCGAGCCAAGTGCGCTGGTGTCCGCATTCATTGACGAAATCTTCAAGCGCCTTGGGAGGCGAGGTGGTCTCGAAGGCATCGATCCTGGCACGCACATCGCAGTCTTGCATGTCGACAGTGAGACCGGTGCCGTGGTGGACTTTGAAGATGTCCTTGGCGATGTAGTCGATCCTACCGAAAAGCTCTTCGCAGTGCTGCAGGCAAAGACGGTCACCGCAGGTGGCAACCTACAACGCCCACCAGTCCCAACCACCTCGACTGCGGGTGCTGGAGAGATCCTCATTCGCGTCATTACTCCAGCAATGGTGCAATCGACTACTCAGATGACACCGCCGACCTTTTCCATCTCCTGCAAGAGCACAATCTTCGAGCTCCACCAGCGTGCCGCGCAAGTACTCGGTGTCCCGGCCAATTTTGGAGACAAGGATATCACACACGAATGCAATTGCCACCTGGCTCAAGATCTGGTCACAGCACCGAGTTTCCTGTCGGACAAGGGCACCTTTGTAATCTACGGCAAGAGCGAAATACGCAAGGTCGAGCTCGGATCACCGACAGAAGACGGCCTCGAAACCGCAGTTCGCCAAACCCTTGGACAGCATGTCGAATCGACGAAGAAACTGAATTTTTTCGGGGCGCAGTTCAGTCAAGCCAACAGAACCATCTACACGAAAGCACCAGTCGTAGCCATCTGGCCCAAGCTTCGTCATATCCCTCAGCATGCTCGTTCAGTTGAAGCTGAGGAGGGCCAAACGGCAGACCATCTCCTCGACCTTCACACCTCCGAGATGCCGATCAACTTCGCTTGCATGGACGTTACGATTGAGCAGTCTGGCCTGGTTGCATTGGCAGTCGAGGGCGTAGTCGACATCTTTGCCGTGCTCAGATCGACTTCTGGTTCAACATCGATCTTCCGCACAAGCAGGGACAACATATACCGCGCAGGTTTGCATTGGCAGCCGCCCACAGCACAATCTGATCGCGGAATTGCTATGTTCTTGTCTTCCTTGAGAGTATTCTCGCATCTGGTTGAAAGCATGCGATTGGACGAGAGGGCTCAAGATGCTGTGCTCCATACTTTCGACCTGCTCACTCGCTTCCCGCCCTCGATCCGCGCTCTACATGTGCTCATCAACGGCAGGACGCCAAACTTCTCTGAATGTGCAGCACTCAGTCACGCTATCTACGAGGTTCTGGACCGTTTCGTTCCTCAGGAGCTTGTCGGGACAGACCACAAGCGTGTCTTCGAAGGCGCACGCCTCCTCTTCGGCTTCATTCTTGAGAAAGCGAGGTCGTTGAAACTGCCAGAAGGCACCAGCACGCTTCCTTATATATCGTCGCTGAAGATTGTCGACCTTCGCGACTGTAGGACCACTGAGCCAGTGATACAGGCTGTCGTCGAGTCCTCCGAAGGCCTGATGGAGAGAGCATTGTTCGAGACGCTCAACAGTGGCGTACTGACAGGGAGCCGTCTTTCATTGCCTCCTGGATCAACTAGCTCAGTCGCAGAGCCTTCTATCAGTCGTGCTGCACTGCTCAGTGCTGGTTCTTATCCAGAACTCCTGACGTTTTCGGCTTCGACATTGGCATCCTGCTACTCTTACCCAGACAACGGCGATGTAGCTCTTGCGTGGGCTGCTCACGAATTGAAAGAGGTGCATCATTTGTCTGAATTCTGCGGTCGCAACAAGCTCGACGTGAGCAGACCACGTCAGCTGGTTGCTACGACAGCGCCTACATTGACATTCGACAGAAAGGCTCACGTTTCAGTCTATACGGGAGAGGAAGGGTGCGGCGCCCCCGGAAAGTCCTTTTGGTCTTCAGACCGATGCATGGGACAGAGACAGTGGACACCGCAGTCATCGAACAAGTTATGGCCCCGATTCTGAAGCGGTACGAAGCCGATAGGACCGCTGTCTTTGACGCTCTTGGTGGCAGTGCAGCTCGGAGGCTCCAAGCCCCAGAAGAAGTCCTGATGTTCGTTGTCGATACCAGTGCAAGCATGAGATCCAAGACGGACTTCGTTGAGGTCAATGAGGATGATCTGAGCGAGAGCGAGGCTGAAAGCGACAACGCCATCTCCGTTACCGATCCTGCCCACTTCACCCAGGCATCCTTCGACGACGTCAAAGACATGCTGCGGAGGTATCCGGACTTGAGAGAGATGCTTGCGATTGTCGCTCAAGCCCCAGGCTGGCGGCAGCGTCATGCTGCAAAGCAGGTAATCGAGCTCTTGCGCATCATGCTAGGTCAAGAGATCGTGCAGAAGCAAAAGGCGCTGGAGAGCACAAGACAGCTGTCCAGGACGCAATACTGGCTTCGTCATGACCTCACGGAGATTGAAACTCAGCTTAACCAGATCAAGACGTTCTGGGCTTCGTTATAGACCCATGAGGAATCCTCGGTCGACTTCCTGATCTACCGCGCTGCTTCAGACCAAGATTTGCTGCGGAAGTGGCATTGGAATTTGGGTGATGAAGTGCCTGCCAATTCGCAGCTCAACCATATACCGACTCTCCCTGCGGACGTCACCACGATTCCTGACCACATTAGGTGTCCAATTTCACAGTCATTGATGCTGGACGCGGTCTCTGCTGCCGATGATTTTACTTACAGTCGTACAGCGATTGGCCAGTGGCTTACGATCCGTCTTTCGTCGCCTATGCATGGCTTGGCTCTGCCGCACGGTCAGTTGAGTGTCAATCGGGATGTATGTGATGCGGCCAGCGCATTCGTGTCTGGTTCGGATCTGATCCCGCCGATGACGGCCACGACATTGAAGATCTCTTTCGTCTCGCCTGTGGGTACGTTCGAGCGCAAAATCCCAGCCGATTTCAGCGTCAAAGACGTCTACAAGCTGGCCTTCAGAGGGCTTGGCGGTCGCTACAACATTTTCCAGCTTGCCAAGGACTCACTCCCGCTTCACCCAAACTCCAGACTCACAGTCGGAGCATGTGGACTGCGCAACCTGGACAGTATCACCGTCCGGATTGCCGATGAGGACGATCTACAGCCTGCCGCGAGCTCTGCTCCGCCAAGTGACATGTGTCTCATCAAGGTGTACTGGACCACGCACACCCCCTTGTTCTCGTACTGGGAGAAGCGCAACACGCCTCTCAAGATCAACTCGATTATCTGGAAGTACTGGCGTCACGAGCTTGTCAGGGGCACGCGCAGTCCTCGCGAGATGCAGGTGTGGTTGGACATGAGGCACGATGGGTGAGTGAAGCCATGGGCAAAATCTTATACTGTTACATTGACTGATCTTAGCACGCCACTTCAGGGACGGGCTCTTCACGGGATGGCCGCAGAAAGGCACAGAGAGCCTATCAGGATATTTGAATCGCAATCATTGCCATGGTCGCCTCGCCCAGGAGCCAAGCTACAGCGAAAGCCACAGCGAAGACCAGCCAGGCCTTTCACCATCTCAGCTGCTCGTCTTGAAAGTGGAGATCATGGTCCCACAAAAGACCAGCAAGCAGGTGACCGTCCTAAGCCGTCTTGACGTCCTGAAGCAAATGTTCGAGGTATGTCTCAACGCTTCTCCATTGCCGAATATAGTCGCTGACGTATTCAGGCTTTCATGAACCGTACGCTGGCATACAACTCGAAGGTGCATATTGGCCTAGTCACCATTTCCAGCAAGCCCACGATGGTCCAAGAGATCTCGCACGTCATCGAGGACTTTAGAAGATCGACAGTCAATATGCGTTCATGAGGCGATACCGCGCTAGGGGACGGAATTAGTTTGGGGATTGATCAAGTTTGCTCTTATGCTGAGAAGTATCCCGATGCCAAGCGGAGGATCATAGTCATTTCAGGTACGTTTGTGATGGGTAGCAGGGCACTTGAGACATTGACTGACCCCTTACCCATCACTTTGCAAGATGGCGCAGACACGAAATCCACCAGCAAAGAGGCTCACGACGTGTATTGGTTGCTCAAGCAGCACGGGGTTGCTCTCGACAGTGTTTCTCTAGGAGATGAGGATAACCCCGATCTACTTACGATCTCATACCTGCTTGGAGGCTACAGCTTTCATCCACAAACCCTGGCCGAGGCAATGTTTCTGTGTGAGCTCGAACCCTTCCTGATGCTTTCTGAGAGGCCTGACCTCAAGCCGCCAACGGGAGCCCCAACGGGTTTGCGCAACTTGCTCGCTCGATTCAGGAGTGCCCGCTATGCTGCAAGGTCGACTATTGTCAACAACGAGACCGTGCCTCCGAGGCGAAGGCATCCGAATCTTGATGATGAGTTCATTGCCCTAGAAAATGCCACATCGATGCAACGTAGCACCAGCACTCTGGACCGCAGCAGCCGTGGGAACCTTCGCGTGCTGCGCCTGATGAGCGAAATCAAGCAATTGGCTGCCGGCACACACCCAAAGTACGACGTCTACGTCTCGGAGACCGATCTATCGTTCTGGAAAATCGTGATGTCGGGCCCGGATGACTCGCCGTACGCTGCCGGCACATGGGTGATCTCCATCCACGCAGACACAGACTGTGAGCAGAGCCATGATAGAATCATATCGTGAGATGTTGACGCATGCTGACCTCTTACCTATGATGTTTAGATCCTACTTTTGCTCCTAATGCAAGGTTCGTGACACCACCGATCAAGCACCCGAACATCAACGCGCATGGCCGCATCTGCCATTCACTCTTCGACGGCAGGGACTGGACTAGCGATACCTCTATGTCTACGGTCTTGAACACCATGTGAGTTGCCCACTACTCGTGGTACTGAGAGGTATCCTTAGCTGACTTGCTACTAGTTTCGGGTTGCTGCTTCAAGCCGAGACAAGCAATCCTGTGAATACGACCATGGCGCTGGGCTATTTCCATGACCAGGTAGAGCACGCTGATGAGGTGCGCGAGCACGTTCGCAAGTATGCGAGCAAGACGCGGGCTCAGTGGAGAGCACAAATCTTATCTGGCGAAGAGGATCCGAGCATAGGAGACCCAAGCGATGAGGACCCAAGCGAAGAGGACCCAAGCGATGAGGACCCAAGCGATGAGGACCCAAGCGATGAGGATCTGAGCGAGGAGGAAGATGAGTAGACCTACCCTCGTGGCCTGGTTCTTGCGCCAAGAAGAAATTTTATGATTGCTACACTGCTGATCGGCGCTTTTGTGCTGCATTGCTTCGCAGCTTCACGCAATCTGGCGACAAGGACATGAGCGTTGCTGTCGACACGCCCGAGCAAGGGATGTAGATAGCGACAACAAACAATGACTTTCAGAGCGCATTGTTACCTCAGTGCTCTCTCGGGAGGCGGGTTCTGTACCTGCATTGATATGCAGGCAATCTGCAAGGTACATGCTGAGGGCCACGCGATGCTGCCGAAAAGTGGACAAAATGTGCTCGCATGCTACGAAGTCATTTGATTATGCGGCTTGACGTTTCCGTGGCACTGACAGTGGTTGACGCGGCGATCGATGAGGTTGATGGGGTTGAGTGACTGGCTCGACTGGTGGGCATAGCCATTGACACTTCGACTTGATGGTCAGTGAGCTTGATGACTCACGTTGGTGGTCACTGCTTCCTTTCTACGAATTTCCCACCTTCGCAAACGGTCGGAACACACGCCCGGCGAACGGTGGAAGATGCGAACGGCGAATTGCGCTTGCCAATGCTCGCTCGTCAAGTATCTGCCAACTTCCTTGATTTCCTGCCCAACCATCCACGCTTAATTGCCCGCGCTCATGAGAACAACTCATGAATTCCGCGAATTCCATCGCCCAGCATTATGCAATGCAGACTCCCGGCCATTTGCTCGTTCGGTCCACCGTTCCAGCGCGTTAGAGAGTAGAACACAGCTGACTCGTGACAAGCTTTCTTTTTGCCGTTGAAGCCAGCTTGATCCGAAAGCTTCTTCGGCCCACAGGCGTCTACCCATGCGCCCTCGTGTTGTTATTGGTGTGACGGGTCTAAGTGCTCTGCCACAGTCGCCGTCTTATGTGGGAGGCTAAGATGGAAGTGCTGGAGGGTTCCATCAAGTGCCGATGCGTCCTCGGTGCTTGACACATGTCCCGGAAAGAGAGTCTCGTGAGGGTGTTGAGTTCGGCATTAGGCCCTTCCATGACGCCCAGTGAAGGATGGTCGGTGCTCGGCAGGCACATTTTACAGTTAGCAAAGCCTTAGACATGCAGGTTCGTGGCATATTATTCGCCCAGAAATTGTATTCTGCGAACCGATCAAGCGGGAAGGTGGTAGTTGATCTGCCACGGCCGGAGACAGCTCATCATCGCTCCGCGCCTCATTTTAATGCCAACCACGTACTGGCTCGCTTCTTTCAAAACACTAATAACATGGTATTGTTATTATGTGTTGGCGCAAGGACGCGCGCAGACGCAGGCGAGCCCAGCTGACGGGGCTCAGCAGCGTGAACCAGGCTTCTGGGGGTTGGACAGCGTCTTCTTCGACGTTCCGTCCAAGGGTGCCCTGTCGAGGCGAGAGGAGCCTGGCAAGCGGGAACCTTCGGGCCAGACGGGGACTGTCAGGTACTACTAACTAGGCTAAGGGCACGGGGAGCGGAGGCAGTAGCGCACTAGGATTGCAGACCTGTTTTCGCATGATATATGACGAGTTCCATAGAACTGCCACGGCGTGCAGCTGTGTACAGTAATGCGAGGCTGCACGGCGTGTTTGAGCAGACGCATGCGATGGTTTCAGGCAGATCCAGTTTGGCCGGCCTTACCTACAGCATCTGTGCGTGCAGATACGCTACTACGCTTGCAGAACAAGGTTTCCTTGGGGTCTGTGCGTGCTTTTGGTGTGCAACGAACGCCGCTGCCGCAGCAAGTCACCTCTGGATGGAGATCCGATCAACATATCGAAGATAGACTTCACGTTATCCTACTCAACTACACACCGAGCAACGACGAGCTGCAGCAGCCTCGACATATACGAATACAGCGCCGCACATTCATACACGCCTAGGACCACGGAAAAGCTTGGCTGTAACCTTTGCGTCACCAGCGAGCACACACACACCACGCGCGCCCTGCTACCACGCCCGAAATAAACACGACGCACAGCCGCACCGACGACGAACACTCGACAGCTGCCGAATGAGGAATGGTAATGCGATGACCAGTATTGCTGCTTCTGCCGCGCATATCGGCCAGCAGCCATGGAACGCACCCAGTCACCGCCGGTAGTCTTGGGCGCGAATCTCGATGGGCCGCCGCTCGAGCCCCATGCCCATGAGTTCTTCAATTGTGCACCATCGTCGCCGCCAGACGATGTTCCCACCTCGCTGTCGGGTATACAATTCAATGGAGCGAGAAGTGGAAGTCTTGGCATGGCGGCAGGGGCGAAGCCGTCTTCCTCGCCGCCGCCGGTGCAGCAGCAAATGAGGTCGGCAAGCAATCCGGCTTCAGCGTCGCGCACGACCCCAGTGCTACTGCCGTCACGTGCGCCGGGAAATGTGAAGGACTTGGCAAAGAGGATAGATCAAGGTGCAGGGACTGGAGGACTGGTCCTTCACACGCAGGAAAGAGCACGACGGCCTATGGGGAGGAACGACGCTCAAGGAGGTACAAGGCTTCAGAAAAAACGTCTCGCCCAGCCAAGGTCGCCTGAAAAGCCGTTTGGCACGCCACAGGACACGGCCAATTCATTTTCCTCCAATGCCACAATCACCAGCGCCAAGAGTCAGCCACACCTGGCTGCCGCCGCTCGGAATGTCAGGACACCAGCAAAGCAAACGTACGCCAGCTCAAAGCCTCTGTTCGGGGAGCTGACAGCAGACGGCTGGCATGGTAACTTCAACCTGGCAAGTTATGGACCACTTCCTACATTTCAGCCGGCCCCGCCCAGACTTAGCAACCGTGGCGTACCTTTGGGTCACGGCAGAAGCCGATCACACCAAGATATCACAAGACCGACTTTATCACCACCTAAGCAGCTCAATCACAAGCGAAGTCGCAGTGAGGTAGATGCTTTCACTCGAGAAAATCCTTCTGGTTTGCCGAGCCTTCACACGCAGCACATACCACACCTCTATCCGACTCCTCCCAGCTCTGGCTCGAGAAACGCATCGCGGAAAGACTCACCTACCTCGCGAATACCAATCAGCTCCCGAAGACAATCAGATGCTTCGACTACAGTCTCGCCTCCATACTCACGGTCCGCCTCTGCAATGTCGAATCGCGGCGCCAGATCACGCCTTTCGCGGTCACCTGTTCGCCAAGTTGCAAACGGCAAGGAAAACGCCCCAACCTCGATACCACGGAGTAGATACCAACCGCCTCCACTATCACTGTCGAACAATAAGACGCTGTCGGCTAAGATTGTGGCACCAGTGCCCAAGACCTCGCCGCCCTTGAGATCCTCGCGGCCTCGACAGCCTGTGAGCTCTGCAACTACATCGGCTAGCCGTGCGCGAGCAGCTGAGCGTTTCCAGCCAGTAGCAAAGGATGCCAAACGGCCGAGCGAACAATGGTTGGGCAAGCCTTATGATCCACAGAAAGAGAGGAACCGGCGTCGGATACCAGAATTGCAGAAGGTTGATTTTGCAGAGCGCCGAGCACGGATACAAAGGGCGATATCGCAGAACATTGAGGAGACCAAGGCGTTGGAAGAATCAAGGGAGAGGTCCAAGTCTCGGCTGAGGCAGACTCAGGAGGCGGAGTCCGAGCAGATTGCGCCAAGCGCTGGAACGTCCGAGGACAACAGTGTCGACCGAAATCAAGCCGATGAGATGAACCGAGAAACAGATCGGATGGAGCTGTTCCAGACCGCTGGGCAGATCGCACGTGGCCGAGGACTAAGCTTGGATACCGCACACATTAATGATCACGTAAAGCAGGAGCCGGAGCCGATGACAGCAGCCACTGAATTCGAGGTTGAAGAGAGTCCAGTACTTGGATATGCGGCACATGACACTGACAAGGAGAACGTATCGGCGCCCTCCTCTGCACCAGAGTCTGAGCCACAACCACAGGTAATGCAAGAACAGTCACCTGTACTGCTTTCTTCTGCAACGTACCAACCTGGCCCTGCGCGACCCGCAACGCCACCACCTGTTGAGGTCACAGCTCCGGAAAAAGAAGCCGAACTGCAGAGCCCTAGTCTGCTCGACAATGTCATGCGCATGCGCGAGCGAAGTGAGTCTTCCGCGAGCAGGGACGGGACCGAGTTCGCCGAAGACAGCCCGGCTGCGGAAGACAGTCCAAGCGACATTGAGGAAAGATGGGGTCTTAATCAAGGCCTTGGCGATCAAGGCTCGATCAAGATTATGCTAGACGATGACCCCACGGGGTCTAATCAACATGAACTTTGGTCAAAGTCGGTGGAGCAGGAGTTCCGTCGTGTGTCCAACCATAGCGCCCTCGATCCTGTTGCGTTTCACAGTGCTCAGGAGTACAACCAGCATGCCTTTGCGTCGAATGGGTACAGTGAATCGCCTGTCGAAGAGCACTTTGAAGATCAATCGCTACAAGAGACTCCCAGGAAGGGGCAGGCCAGAGAAGATACACTGAAACCGTCGACTGTGGAGGCGGGATCAGAGCATGACTCAGCCAGCGCAGATGAATCGATGCAGAGCAACTCCCTCCTTGCCCAGGCAATCGACAAGTACCAGAACACCGGTGTGATTGCTCCCGAAATGCTGGAGTACTTGCATCAGCATCACAGCGTCGACCTACAACGGCTTTCCGCCAATGGTGGTTCTGATGCCATGATGGTTCAGAGCCTGTTGGATAGCATGCTCAACCCGCAGCCCGCACAAGATCAAAATGCCGCAAAAGACGCCGAAGTCCTGCCCCCGTCGCAATTCGAGCTACCTGCGGTAACGCCTGACACTCCTTCGGATGATGAAATGGTGGTCGGCACAGCTGTAGTGTATAATAGTGATGCGACTTACGACGAGGCGCCCGAAGAGGAAGAAGACTTCGCCGCCAAGATTCGAAAGGCTGACGAAGATTGGGAGAGGCAGCAGCATGGCGAGAGCGCTACTTTTGGTGCCGAGCAGGATGCTGAGGACGATCGGCCAACGCCTCCTCCTAAGGACGACGGCTACACCCCACGGTCGAGTACTGGGCCTCCCAGCGCAACCTTCCCACCGAGCATGATGAACGGTCTTCGCATCTCCACTGCCAATACTGCACATGATAGTGCACGTGATCTCTTTGAAAGCACACCGAAGGAGGCCTCAAGCTCGCCAACGCATGTGCCACCTCCACCTGGTCGAGGGCCCCCTCCAGTGCCTTCGCCAGTCATGGACGGACGATTACTGCCCGGACTATCAGATGTGTCTTGCTCGGAGCGAGACTCGAGTGAGCTGTCACCACGCGTACCGAAAAATCTATGGGGACCGTCTGGCTCATCACGACCTTCGGTTGACAGCCAGCGAACACCTGCATCGTCATCATTGCCTGGTGGTCAGTCCATGTCATCCTTTGCTGGTTCCACGCGGCATAGCTCAGTGGACAACAGCAATGATGGGCAGGCAAGGCTCGCGAAGGCGATCTCTCCGAGTCCAGATCAAAAGCGTCTGATGAAGCGCAGGCACATCATCAAGGAGCTCGTGGACACAGAGAACTCGTATCACCAAGATCTGAAGATCATCGAGGACATCTATAGGGCGACTGCTGCCGATCTGCTCTCTGCAGAGGACAGGAAAACGCTCTTTGGTAATTGTGATGAGATCGAGCGATTCTCATTGCACTTCTACGACGAGCTGCGGAAAGCAGTGGCTACTGTGTACGTTCCTTCGAAGCAGATACGTTGGAACAACAAGCGTGGTAGTTATTCGACCACCCAAAGCGATGGGACTGGACAGACCCAGATGGGAATCGACATTGTCGACGAGGAGAAAGACAGAGCTACCATGGTAGGATCGTGCTTCTTGGCCAACCTCCAACGCATGGACCAAGTGTACGGCGCTTACCTCAAGAACCACGATGCTGCTAATCAAAGACTGTCGGCGCTCAAGAGCACTACGACAGTCAAGTGCTGGTTGGACGAATGCCATAACAATGCCAGCGATATCACATCGGCTTGGGATTTGGACTCCCTGCTTGTAAAGCCCACTCAACGTGTCTCCAAATACCCAATGCTTCTACAACAGCTGTTCGAGACAACGCCAACATCTCATCCGGATCATGAAGCGCTGAAGACTGCTGCCAAGGACTCGATAGGCATGCTTACCCGGATCAATGAGGCCAAGAAAAGGGCAGAGATCGTTGATCAGATCATCAATCGTAAAGGCAAAGAAGAGTTCCGCACTGGTCTTGCCAAGGCTTTCGGTCGCAGAACAGAGAAGCTCAAGGAGCGAGTCGGCATCGCAGAGGCATTCCAGGACGTGGAATTCGACGAACTGTCTCACAAATTCGGTGGCCACTTTATCCGACTGCAAATCTGCATGCGCGACGTCCAGGATTATCTCCATCGCATTGACAGGACTATGGATCAGATCGTCAATTGCGCTAGTGCCTTTGAGCAGTTCACGGATGTGATGACGGGTTCGCTGCCCGAGGTCGAAAAAAAGTGGCGGAATTATTCCCAATGCATTGTGGAGGTTGCCAATATCGCATACCCAGAGCACAAGGCGGCTGTGCAGAAGCGCGTCATCCATCCCATGGTAACCTGCATCAAGCTACACGAAGGTCCGCAAAACGCCATCAACAAGCGCAAGAAGCGGATTGTGGATTATGCCAAGTGCAAGTCTATCGAGAAGCGAGGCGAGAAACCGGACAAGAAGACTCTGGAGGCATCAGAAATGTACGAGGCGCTCAATGAACAGCTCAAGATCGAGCTGCCTCGACTATACACGCTCACAGCACACTTGGTACAAGCTTGCCTCAACTGCTTCTTGGACATACAACAAAAGTGGTACAACATGTGGGAGCGAAAGCTGCGACCGATCCTTGAAGACTGCCTCATACCCACAAGCATCCAGCAAATTGAGCCGGCGTTCCAATCAGACTTTAGTGCTGTCAAGAATAAGCTCGTGGAGCTGTCGATCTGCAACGGAGCGCTGCTGGCTGATAGCGCCAATTTCCTGTCGCCCACGACTACCTTGGTCGACAATTCGGAAAGCTCTTCGGTGAAGCGACCTTCCACTCATGACAAACGAACCATGTCCGTTGGCAGTGATAATCAACCATATGTGCATAATCATTACAGACGTCCGAGTAGCGGCTACGGCTACGATGGCACGCCCACCTCTTCTACACCGTACGAGGGACGACTTCGATCGAATTCGGCCCTATCTGCCAGAGGCACGCCCATGATGCAGTCCAGGGAGTCAAGCTACAGGCAATATTCAAGCTCCGCAACGCCGACGTCTTCAATCTCGGCAAGCCGACCTGCCACTGCCAATGCGCCATCAACGCAAGCCACGTCATTCTCAGGTGTCAGGGCGAGCGCGGACACAACTAGGAGCCCTCGTCCTTCATCGCAGCAGACCTACTTCACCGCGCAACCAGACCACCCTGGCCGTATGTCTGGCCGCGGCTCGAGCATCTTCAACTCAGCCATGCCCCCAGACTCATCGCCTTCACTTAGGCCGACATCGCCGAGTGCGATGGCAGAAGATCCGCAGACCATGTTCGTATGCGCAAGTCTGTTCGAGTTCAGCATCGACAAGACACGGAAAGAGGCCGGCTACCCTTATCTCACTTATGTGCAGGGAGAGGTGTTTGACGTTGTTGCGCAGAAGGGCGAGCTGTGGTTGGCCAAGAATCAGGACGATGCTAGTAATACTCTTGGGTGGATCTGGGAGCAACATTTTGTCATCCTCAGTCAGAATTGATTGGCACTTCCAGTACCCGACCGGACCACCATCTAACGACCACACCGACACTATTGATACATTCACATGACACAACACGACTTCGACTTATTCCGTATGTATTGCTACGATTGAACAAGTTTATGTCTATTCCATCACACTTTTGCACAGCGACTGAGCGAGGAAGCAAGCGAAAGGGTGTGCAGGGTAATGGAGTTGAGGATCAATCCTTTTAATTTTGGCGCGGAGGGGAGGTCGCTTATCAGGAGATAGATGGAAGCGCGACGAATGCAAGAAGAGCTGGATAGACTTATTGACGGGCGTAACGCACAGTGTAATGTCCGGATTTGGGCTGGGCTGTCAGACATCGGTCGATCCTTGCGACACACAGTACAGGAGTGAATGGACATCGGCTCAGGGGCGGGTTGAAACCTGGGAGCTTTGGAGGTTGAGGTGGGTAGTGTATATTAGGATTCGAGGCAAAGAGGAAGCACGAGGGTCTCAGAAGAGACCTGAGTCATTATGTCTTCCTTCGTGTTCCATTCTGTCCGCCATGCCCTGTTTGCTACGTGAGAATGCATGTGACGGGAGACCCCACTAGAATAATCTAACGACTGGGTTTCTTCACCTCATGTTGTTGATCTGACATCATAATTTTCGACGCCAAAGATATACTCCCTTTGACGCGACTTCTAAATGCTGACGATGGATGTGACCAATCTACTCGTGAACTCGCTATATCGCGGCCATGTCGCTCACACCCAGGACGGCATTGGCTAAGTCGCGCGTCGCACGTCACCAACCCGCAGTCAGCGCAATTCTCGGACAGCAGAAAAGGCATATTACGATACAAGAGCTTGATGAAGCTCGCGGTGGACGAGAAAGAGTGGTAGTACTGGGCTCAGGATGGGCGGGCTACACACTCGCACGCGATCTCGACTCCCGCAAGTTCCAACCGGTCATTGTCAGTCCGAGATCCTACTTCGTCTTCACGCCGCTGCTCGCCTCGACATCTGTGGGCACCCTCGAGTTTCGCACGGCGCTGGAGCCAGTCAGGAGAAGAAATGCGACAGCCACCTTCTTTCAGGGCTGGGCCGACTCGGTAGACTTCGAGAAGAAGGTACTAGAGATCGAGGAGGCTGTCGAGGACCCACTGCAAGGACGGGCGCTGGTGGAGGATAGACATGAAGGTCGTCCGAAGAGCGAGTACGAAATGCGGAAGAAGAAGGGCAAGGTGTTCGGCATGTCTTACGATAAGTTGATCATTTCGGTCGGTGCTTATGCGCAGACGTTTGGCACGCCTGGAGTCAAGGAGCATGCGTACTTTCTGAAAGATGTTGGGGATGCGAGGAGGATACGGAATAAGATGCTGTCATGCTTTGAGACTGCGGCGTTGCCTACCACGACGGAGGAGATGAAGAAGCAGCTGCTTAACTTTGCTGTGGTGGGTGGTGGGCCTACGGGGATTGAATGGAGTGCTGAGATGCACGATATCGTGAAAGAAGACGTATATTGACTCCTCTAGTCCTCTATGAGATGCACATGAGATCTAACAATTCTTTTTCAGATGACGAGGTTCTACCCCGAGCTGATCAAGCACTTCAAGATCACGGTGTACGACGTAGCGCCGAAAGTGCTGAGTATGTTCGATGAGAAGCTCGCAGATTATGCCATGCGCACGTTCAGGCGAGAGGGGATTTCGATCAAGACCTCGCATCACGTCAAGAGCTTGCGCCCAGGCGCACCTGGGGACGTCGCCAAGCAAGACGATGTGAAGGACACCAATACCATCTATACGCTTGACACGGAAGAGGAAGGTGAGGTCGGCTGCGGGATGGTGGTGTGGTCTACGGGTCTGATGGCCAATCCTTTCGTTGAGAAAGCCTTGGATGGAAAAGTTAAGAAGCATGAGAAGAGTGGATCCTTGCTCACAGACGCGAAGTTGAGTGTCAAAAGACCTAACACAGAGGGAGCCGTCGTAAAGGATGTGTACGCGTTAGGCGATTGCGCGATTCTGGAGGGCACGATGTATCCGGCCACAGCTCAGGTCGCAAATCAGAAGGCTATTTGGTTAGCTAAGAGACTGAACAAGGGAGACCTAGAGGGCAGTACGGGGTTTTCGTACAAGGATCTGGGTGTCATGGTGAGCAAAGCAACCAATATGAAAAGCTTTGGTACATTTCGGCTAACCAGTCTCCTAGGCTTACGTGGGCAATTGGAATGCTATCCTGCAGTCTTCTGGCGCCGGCGATGTGTCTGGTCGAGTCGCGTGGTTCATTTGGAGAGGCGCCTACCTCGCAAAATCTGTGAGCTGGCGTAATAGGATCCTGATACCCATATATTGGTTTGTGAACTGGGTGTTCGGGAGAGATATATCGAGGTTCTGAGGCACGACAAGGCAGTCAGCTGAGTATTGGTACACATGAACAGGTGGTCATGATGCGGCCCCAAGGACTATTCTAGCCAAGCAGGTCTGCGCCAAAAGGGGGAGCTGCGAGTCGCAATGGAAGGCAGAGACTTTAGTACATCTGTTACGATGGGGCGCATCTGAGCTGGTTCGCCTAAGATGAGATCTAATCTAGTGAGTCCTGTGTTCCACGGTCGTCTGATTTACAAGATCTCAAGCTTGACGTGAATGCTCTTCATGAGTACGCGATAACCTTCTCTGCCATTTCAACAAGCGAATCAGCAATGACCTCCATGCCTCCTTTGTAGAGCTCAGTGTTTGGCTCCTTCTCATACACAGTACAGTATGCGCCCTTGAATCTGCATATAAAGTCAGCGTCTGCTCACGATTTCCATCAGTACAGCTCGAGGCTTACCCAACTCTCCTAGCAGCAGAAACATCCCACATATGCGCCGCGCCAAACCATTTCTCATCATCCTTCGGGAACGACTCAAACACTGGACGATACGCTGCCAACGCCGGCTTGCTGATTGCCCCCGTATCACAGCTGATCACCCGGTCTTCCGGCATCTCAAAGGAAGCAGCATCAAAGTACCCTTTGACTCTCTTCTTGTCGCCAGAAGTGAAACACCAGACCTCGACGCCAGCCTCTCTCAACTTCTCGATCGCTTCCCTCGCTCCTGGTCGAAGCTGCAGCTGACTGTACGCGGCCAGCATCTCGTCGCGCTCCTGCTCTGTAGCCAGCGATCGAGGCTCTGAGATTCCAGCTTGGAATGCTGTGCGATAGAATTGCAGCTTCATGACGTCCAGGTACCGCACGTAGGCTTCCGCCATGGATAGGAAGGTGAATTCGAGTTCCGCATCTTGCATCCAGGAGTGCGCGAAGATTTGGGCTGTAATGCCATGTTTTTGGAGGCGGGACCCAATAACCTCGTTCACTTTATCGAAGAAAGCTTGGTAAGAGACCAAGGTGCCAACAACGTCGAAGGCAATGTGCTTTTTGGGTGCCATGGTGTACCAGTGAAGGAGTGTGGGTGTCTTGATCCGAAGAGTGAGCCTGCCTCTAGCTGGGTGGATGCGCATCAAGCCAGTGTATCTATCCTTTATAGGGCATTTGATGTGCCGAAGTATAGGCGAAACGGCCAAATCGCAATCAGGAAGGAACAGTCTTACGTACATTGATAGACAAATGAGGACGGTTGAGAGATCTGTTGTTAGCGTATTGTTGTGCCAAAAGTCTCATCTATTCTATACACTGCATCAGCCTTGACGGCTCTGTTACTGTCGATATGCACATTGCGACTCCAAGTGATGATTTCAAGCCACTTTTCAAGACCACAAGATATTGAATCTGCGCCACCCAACAACCGGCGCAGGCTCAGGCTCAGGGTTGCGCTCGTAGATCTCAATATATTTCTTGATAGGCGCACTTTCAAGTGGCACTATCTTACTACGCATGATGAATTTCCAACCGAAGTAGAGTGCGAGAATGATCGGGATGTTGACATAGGAGGAAACAAAAGTTTCACTATCCCAGCTGCAGCGGGAAAAGAGCTGTCAGTATGCGCCATCGATCCAATGGTTCGTGGATTGTAACTTACTTCCCGTTGGTGAACGTCGACCAGCCACCAGTGAGCAAAAGAAGTACAAAGGCACTTATTCCGATCCATGCTGCGTACGGCTGGAAAGGCGCTTTCCATGGCAATCGATCGCGAGAGATACCCTGTCTCTTCATAGCGTAGTAAAAGCGTAGATATACGAAGCAGATGATGATCCATTGCACGAGCGCAGAGACGGAAACCAGGTCCTGTAGCCAGCCAAAGACGGTATCGGCACCGTTCGAGAGCGACATGTAGCCGAGAGCAACGAATAACGCCAGGAAAATAACCGACACGTACGGGATTCCTTGATTAAGAGGTCAGTCCGTGTCTCTAGTGCCTTGCTACCCATCAAGAACGTACCAAAACGGCTGACACGGCCAAACATGGCTGGTGCACGACCTTCTTTGGCCAATCCATATAGTGTCCTCGAGCCGTTAAGGAGTCCAGAGTTACCAGCTGACCAGGCAGAGGTCAAGACCACGGCATTGATGATGCTGGGCACGACCTTGACACCTGCGCTCCTGTGATGGTGATGGGTAGGAGGTCAGCCAACGTCTCACATGCCATGTTACTCATCAAACGTACCTTGCAGCGATGACGAAAGGGGATGCGGCAGCAGTCCCACTGCCACTGCCGTTCAGCAAGTCAGGGTTGTTGCTAGGCACCAGCAAGCCCACGAAGAAGATCGAGATGACGTAGAAGAGCGCTACTCTCACGAAGATGCGCTTTGCAGCGATCGGGATGTTTCGGCGCGGGCTCTTCGTCTCAGCGGCTGCCATGGAGATGTTCTCGACTCCTGAGTACGAATAGACAGCGTTGTTGAAGGTAGTCCAGAAGCCCAAGAATCGACCGAGGCTTCCTTTGATTCCCAAATACTGTACTAGAGGCCCTGGGTTGCGCCAGTACCTGAAACCGTACGCATCGTGGTTGGGCCCGCCACCACAGACGAGCACAAGCGCCATCAAGTTCATGCCGACGACTAGCAAGATCTTGAGCATTGAGAAGCTGAATTCGAGCTCACCGTATATCCTGACGAGGAATGCGTTCGAGGCGACGAGCAGAAGCCCAAAGATTGTAATCCACACAGCGTTGCTGATCGAATCATTCCAGAAGTCCACGATGACGGCCTGGAGGTATCAGTCTGTGGTTATGAGATCAGAATGCTGTAGTGGGCACTTACAGCTGCTACAATCTCTGCAGGTAGCGAGACCATGTAACTGTACACTGTGTTCCAGCCGCTGGCAAAGCTCAGGGCTGGGTCAAAGAAGTACTCTGCATGTCTCACGACACCACCGCTGAGTGGCACCAACGCGCTCATCTCGGCAATGCTGAAGACCGGCGCCACAACCAGACAACCGATGAAAGTATAGCCCAGGAGCGCTCCCAGCGGACCGCCGTCGACCTGCAAAGCAAAGCGCGAGTGGTCAGTCGCCGGCTCGGTTCGAGGTGTCTTCTTACTCATCAGAAACGTACAATGGCTGAGCCTGAGCCCAAGAAGAGACCAGTACCGATAGTGCCGGCGAGCGCTATCATCTGAATGTGTCGCTGGTGCAATCCTCGTCTGTCAGGGTGGTTGTCGGGTCAGTATATGACATGACACTGTCACGAAAGTGACACACCTCAGCTCTTTCTTCTCATCGAATTCGACCGTCTCGCCTTCCTGGTCGTAGACGGGTACGACCTCGAGGTCGTAGTCCTGCTTCGCATTCCCATGCTTCTCGTTGTAGGCTTTCTCATCACTGTAAGCCGGCGAGACGTCGACCATCTTGCTCGATTAGAGATATATAATGCGCGTGGAGCGACGGGGTTGAAGAAAGAATGTTTGAAGGAAACGCCTTCTGTGATCATCACCCTACCTTCCTGTCCTTTATGTGGTAGGGTGGCAGCCCTGCATGTCGTATGCATGATCCGGCTGATAACAGTGTGGATGATCATGTCGTTATCCCGCCCTAGAACCTTTCCAGAACGCCAGGATGAGCTTTTGCGGCGAAGCCATTGGACGTGAGCCACGAGTGCTTTCTTGGCGGCGTGGACCATGCTGTTTGTCGCGCGAAGTATCAAAGGTCTGCAATCGTCACTGCGCATTTTCACGAATCTATGCTCGTCATATCCTCTTCCAGCACTTTAGCGGCCGTGCCATTATGGAGGCCCATGCGAGATCCTCGTGGACAGAGCGGCTTCAGCACAGCACGATCCAGTGAAGCGCGCTCTGCTGTGCGGCGTGGATCCCAATGCGGCTGAAATGGCGCAAGGAAGTCCAGAGCGTCGCGTAAAGATAACGAATATGGTGCCGGCCCTCAGCCAAAGATAAAGACGCATGCGAGTTCAGGGGTGTCTGCTGCCACCATGATTACAGCCGCTTCCTATCGAGAGCGCAAGCGACAGCACCATCTCATCTCTGCGGACCGAGCACCTCTGTCGTTGAACGTAGGGCACGAACGGACTTTCGCGTCTCTGTGGCCGAAGGTCTGCGCGTCGAAAGCCCAGACGTCGTTATCCGCTCTGCTTTATCGCAAAGATGGCGATAGGCGACGCCTCGGGCGAGGACCCGCTATGCACGCCTCTCGAGCGCATCTGGAGGTCGAGAACCAGACGTTTGCCGCATACATAATGCCGATTTCGACGCAAGAGAAACCCATTTGAGCCGTGGCAAAAGTTGAGGAAGAGGGCGTTGCCTGGAATGTGGGAGATTGGCATAAGACATCATTTGCTCGAGTGGCCTGTGCATCCCGTGGTGTACGAGCACAAGGCACGCCCTTCAGCCCTACTCGACTGTGGATTCTACTGTAATCGCGGCCAAGCTCCGATCACGGACACACCGATATGGACAATCATCTGATGGCCTGATTGTTCACCAGGACTGTCGCATGGCGCGTGTTCGCGGAGATGTCTGCTTGGCTGCAGGATAGATATTCAAACCCGGTGTCTCCCTGCTGAGGCACCTGCATATACCCATCGTGATCGTGCATCTGTTATATGACCAGACCAATCTCAGCATGGCCAGCGTGAATGGGACCAACAGCACTCATGGCACGAATAGCGTGAATGGTACCGCCGCCAGCATCAGGCTTCCAGTGCCCAACTCTACGAAGCCCTTCTGGCATACCGAGCTACATGTTCTAGCGGACCACCGAACAACTTCAGAGCTTCCTCTGGAAGCCGACGTGGTGATCATCGGCGCGGGATACGCTGGCGCAGGGGTAGCCTACAACCTCGCGAAATCAACACAGGGACCTAATTCCGTCCTCGTCTTAGAAGCTCGAGAAGCATGCAGTGGCGCGACGGGACGAAATGGTGGCCATCTGAGACCGGACCTGTATGGGCATATACCAACGTACATTGATCGATATGGCGTCGAAGCCGGCAAGCAGTGGGCTGAGTACGAGATCGCGCACGTTCAAGCCATCAAGAAGTTGATCGAGGAGGAGGATATCGATTGTGACTTCACATTGACGAGAAGTACCGATTGTTGGGCAAACGAGCAAGGTACGTCAATTGTCTGAGACACGTCAACATGTTCATCAAGTCTGACATGCACTCCTAGCTGCTGAAAAGATTAAAGCGACATGGGACCTAATGAAAAGCTACAACTTCCCTTACCTTGATGACGTACACTTTGTTTACGGCCCACGTGCCGCAGCAGTTTCTGGAGTCAAAGATGCTAGAGCATGCGCGAGCTACACAGCAGGCCATTTGTGGCCTTACAAATTCATCTGCGGTCTGCTTCAGCGGGCCATTGCAACCGGCAGAGTCAACCTGCAAACTCACACTCCGGCGACTGGCATAAAGCAGAACGAAGACGGCAGCTGGACAATCGAGACCCCTCGAGGCTCGATCAAGACCCCGAAAGTTGTGCACGCTTCCAATGCTTACGTTTCTAGCCTGCTACCGGTGTACTCCAAATCCATCGTTCCCTGCAAAGGCATTTGCTGTCACATAGCGGTCCCGGAAGGTAAGACCGCACCATACCTGACCAACTCGTATGTCGTTCGCGATCCAGATACCAGCCTCAGCTATCTCATTCCTCGAGAGGACGGCGGGATCATCGTTGGAGGTGATCAGTACCATTTCAAACCTGACCGCGAATCCTGGTACGACAACACGGACGATTCCACGTTGATCGAAGCTTCGAAGAACTTCTACGATGGTTATATGCAACGGACCTTCCGAGGCTGGGAAGATTCTGAAGCATCGGTGAAGCAGATCTGGACTGGCGTCATGGGCTACTCATACGATTCCCTCCCACACGTTGGGGCGGTCCCGTTGAAGAAAGGGCAGTTCGTTTTGGCTGGCTTTAACGGCCACGGCATGCCTGTTGCCTTACTCGCGAGCAAGGCAATCGCGGAGATGGTAGCAGGCGCTAAGACATTCGAAGAGACAGGCTTGCCATGGATCGCAAAGACAACGGAGGAGAGGCTGAAGAAGGCTCAAAAAGGGCCTGAAGGCGGTGACATACTAGCATAATCAAGGCCGAGATTTGATGCAGTAGCTCCACCAGTAGTTTGCCAAGCTCGACGACATGTGCAAAGGAGGCTCTCTTGATGCTATGCTGAGATGACGACCGCTCACTGGTGAACGCCGCTTGGGACTTCTGCGGTACCGACGCATGGGAGCCGTTCGTTGAGTCTGATCAGGGAGAAAATGACCTGGCGAAGTTGACCATGCGCCAACACGGAGGGAAGCCACAACGACAAGCTTGTTGTTTCCAGGAACCAGGTCTCAATTATTGCGTACGAGGTCTTTGCAAGGTGGAAGTAAGCGATTGGGAGCGTTTCTATCAGCAGATTTACATCGCTTCATCGATACTAAGCACTCCGCCGATACTTCTCGGATAGCAATCATCAATGCTGTCGTGGCCGAACCAGAGCCTCATGCGGTGACTCTCGCAGCGACCACTGATATCTTGACAGATGACGTCTTATGTCCATTTTCATGAGCCTACACCCAAGCCACCACGTGCACGACCAACCACCAGAATCTATGTGTAGTCACTGGCGCTCCTCGGCCAGCACGACTTGTGCATCATGATCATCAGTACATCAGACCAAAACGGTCCGCTTGATGGTGCCAATGCTCCAGCATTTTCGTCTGTATTGTATTTGCAGTTTCACAATCTGATTAACAGCTCGGGGTTTGCCCCATGATGCCCGATGTCTGCGGAGCGTCCGTTCAGATGTATCGATAGGCAACATTGAGGCTCCAAACTTGTGTGGAATGATCGTGGCCTATGAACAATGATCACTGGCTCAATCGTTTAGAAACACGATCACGTGCCAGGAATGGAATTCATAGCAGTCTATCCCTCCAGTGCTTCCGAAGATTTGTGACATGGCTTGTTCTCCATTGATCATGAGCGGAAAAGATCAAATCAAGCTACCACACTCCAAAAGTATCCCGATCGAACGTACGGAGGACTCAACAGTTGTGTACGAGGATGAGTCCGAATGACAGAGTTTGGGAACTATTTAGGTTGAGCGGGTCAGTCAGACCGAAAAGCCGCGAGGACGATCTTGCATACCCTTGTATGCCTGTCGCGCTTCAACGTGACAGGGGTCGGCCGCCACACCCGGCTTAGCCCAACGTCACGATGAAGTCTATTTACCATGCATGCTGATGTACTCGCATGCGGTGCTCACGCCCGTCGCCGCGAAGACGATGTATCAGAGCCCGCTAGCTTAGCACGTCGGCTCTTGCAATCCTTCTACGTGGTACCGCTGTACCTTTATTTTGGCAGGTAGCAACGTGAGCTTTCAGTGCTTTGCTGCTTGTATCAATCTCCTCTGCACTGATGATGCGCACAAGCAGATTCGCGGCGGCCTAACCTGAACTCAAACGCAGCCTGCGATTTGTCATTCCATTCGAAGATGCAGCCAGACGAGGCAGATCTGGCCTTCTGATTGCTCTTGTTATGATTTGTCCAAGCTTTCGGGGCGGTTCCAGACTGTGAAGAAGCACGATGCATCGACTCAGGCTATTAACCTGAGTTCAGGCTACTGGTCAACTTGAGAGTTGCGCTCGCCATATGACCCGTCGCGCCATTTCACGGAGCAAATGCAATCATCAACAAGAGGCCTTGCAATTGTGCCATGCCAAGAGCAAAACCTTCAGCAATTCTTCTCATCCGTACACTCAATTGCTCTCGCGGGACGGACAGAAGAACAGTGAAGCAAAACGTCGGGGTCGTCCAATGCCTCCGTCGCGGAGAGCATGCCGTCTCGCCGATGCGCCAAATTCCCCACTTCGGCATATATCACAGCAGGTTAGTACTCACAATGGTTCAATTTCTAAGGTATCCTCATCCAAGAAAGCCCTCAAGCCTATTCATGCCCCCTGCTTCGATGCCGTCTTTGCATTGATTTGGCATCTCGATGATGCTCCACTGTGTTGGCCGCGAGCAGCGAGCGGCAGTCGTGATGGAGAAGCCTCAGTAGTCGATCGGCACGTCTTTGGTGGCTGCAAGCGTGGATTGGTGGGTGCGTCCATGAGAGTTGCAGTGCCAGTGCCAAGCTTATCGTCGCCGAGCTGCCCGCCATCTCGATATGCAGTAACAAGGTCCCAGCCGCTTCCTGACCCTGGAGAGTGAAGGCTCCTGCAACGTAGACGCCTCCCGGCAGAGCTTCCGCAATAATAGAAAGCGTCTCAATCCGTTGCACTGGCGCAATCCCATTTGCCGAGGACTATCTCATTGGACCAGATCGCCCAACGCTCAGGCCGTAAATTAGTGACACGGTTCTCGACAGATGTTCGGCAGCAGGGAAGGTGGTTCAAGAACAGACTAAGCGTTCATAGATCGATGTCGATGATGTCGAATAGCATCAGCACATGGATTCTTGCTCCGTCAACTGCGTCGTGCCAGACCAGGGTCATTCTATGTAGTTCAAGCCTCAAAGATCTCAAGTTCCTGAGATGATTTTATGCTATGGGTCACCCCAAATCTTGATAACAGGCCTGCACGGTAGCTCGCGTTAGCGACTGCCTCTCGGGTCCATAGTCCCCAGATCTAGGGAACCATTTCAAGGGCCGGGTTTCCCACGACGTTATTCTCGTTCGCTCCAATTTCAGTCAGTGGCCTCCCTAAAGCCAGCTCTTTTGACCACAACATGGGTGACCTCGACACGGCCGCGAGCCAGAGCGAACAGATGGAACAGGGCGGCTTCAAGACGCAACACACTCCTTCTGATCTGAGAGGTGCTCAAGCGTAAGTCTATACAGCAAAGTTGCTTGTCATGAGCGCCCACTGACCACTCGCAGCCCTTTCCAAGCTCAACTGGATCATTTGATGCAGCCACAACAACCTGTGGGATCATCCGAAGCTGGATCATATGCAGGAAGAGCCTTCGACATGGCTGCCGTGGCCCAGTCGCTGCCAGCGCCGCTGCAGACCAGAGGATTAGATCGGCCTTTGTACGACAATGACGGCCATGTTCTCTCGCCTGTATCAGTCTATCAGATGCATAGTGCTGCGCGATACAGCAGACCTCACATGCCTCAAGCCGATGCTTTAGATCTTCGGCTGCAGTCACAGCAGTTCTACGGAGGCCAATACCCTGCGCAGATCCAGCATATGGTAGGGCCTCGAGCCCAGCATCTGCCCAGGCAGCCATCGTCTCCATATGCACATGTCCACAATTATGGGTACAACACCCCTCAGTTCCCACCAGTCGACCCAAGATTCGCACCTCAGCCAATGTTTGGAACTCCGCCGATTCACGATATGGGTTAGTCAACAACAACTTTAGGAAATTATGAGAACTGACAATCAACAGGTGCATTCCCACGACGCGAGTCAGAGTCCGCGCCTGTGCCGTCATACCCTCGTGGTCCGCCTAGGGTACGTAGCGGAACAAAACCAATCTCATACTGGTAGCATAGCTTGCATTTACCTTGAGCCACAGCAGCGACCCTTAGCAAGTATCGAAATTGACCTACTGACCTTGTTTAGAAACCGCGACGCTCATCCCATGCCTTATGGGTCGGTAATCTACCACCAGCAGCAACTGTTACAGCCCTTAAAGATCACTTCTCGCGGGACGCTACGAAAGACATTGAGAGCCTCTTTCTGATCTCGAAAAGCAACTGTGCCTTTGTCAACTACCGCTCCGAGGCTGCTTGCATTGCAGCGATGAATCGATTCCACGATTCCCGTTTCCATGGTGTGAGGCTGGTATGTCGTCTTCGGCGTGGATCAACAAGTAGCCTGAATTCGCCCTCCACCACAGATCCAGCTCAGCAGATACCACCTGCGTCAGCCTTACCCAATGGCTTCTGCCAGAGTGTTGCGGCGCAGACTACGTCTGACCCGGTGATCGTTGGACTTACCCGATCGGAGCAAAACGTCGAATCAGAAGTCAGCGCTAAACTGCCTGATGGAGACACGGTCGAGGTGAAACCAAAAGTGCCAGAGAAATATTTCGTGGTCAAAAGCTTGACGGTCCAGGACCTCGAAGCCAGTGTCAAGAATGGGATTTGGGCGACGCAATCACACAACGAAGAGACGCTCAACCGGGCGTACGACGAAGCGGACAAAGTCTATCTCATATTTTCTGCCAACAAATCGGGAGAGTATTTTGGGTACGCGCGAATGGCGTCCGCGATTTCAGGAGAGCCAGTGCACCTTGGTCCGTCAGCGGAGACAGAGGAAGCGAAATCAAGTGGCATCCCGCAATCAATACCGACTGCAGCTACAGAAACTGCTCCAAAAGGCAGGATCATCGACGACTCAGCACGTGGCACCATCTTTTGGGAGGCTGAGATGCCCGATGATGACCCCGATGTTCTGGAGAAGGAAAGACCAGACTCGGCGGATGGTCAAAATTGGGGTCAGTGGCGTTGTACGAAAGCCAGTCTTCAGCGTGACTAATAAGTAGTAGGTCGCCAGTTCCGAATCGAGTGGATCTCGACCTCCCGGCTGCCTTTCCACAGGACACGAGGTCTGCGCAATCCGTGGAATGCGAATCGTGAAGTGAAGATCGCAAGAGACGGAACAGAATTGGAGCCGAGTATTGGAAGACGCCTTGTACAAAGTAAGTCGAGCCGAAAGCATTTGCAAAGAGCTTTTGACTGACCATGCCTGACTTCATTGTCAGTGTTTCATCGTCCGCCGCCTCCGATGCAGCAAGGTGGGCCAATAATGTCGCCAGCCGGTATGCAATTCCATTGAGGAAGCACTCGAGGACGAGAGCTGCGCTGAGAGCATGTCTGCGTGCTTACTCTCTTCTCAGGGTTGAGATACCATTTGCCACAGGACCATGCAAATGCTTTCTGGACCAGGAGCATCTATGAATGCGTTCCAGGAACACTACCGCAGCAAATGGCTGTATGAGTACCAGGCTGAGAACTGCATGTACCTCGCATGGGCAAAGGCAACATGCCCGGACTTGCACTAGCGCATGTCGCACCTCCAAAGATCGACAGTCGAGCTCCAGTAACGCTCAGAATTGACGGCCGCGCCTAGCTCGCATGACAGCATTCCTGTATAGTCTTTGGTATCTTTTCGAGAGCACCGGCTTAGCACGGACTCGAACAATTGAAGTCGATTTTGTCTGCTCAAAGCTCATCTATAGAGTCCTTGGCGTTCCTCAACGATCAACGGAATGCTCGACACACAAGTCGCAGCCCTTGAACTTCACCAGCAGCCAGTGTGACTGAACCATTCAGCGTCACCGGTCCAGTCGTCAACGAACTAGCTCGACCCTAGATGACTTTGGAGGATTGCTGCCTGATCGTGCATTTCGAGCGGCACCCGTTCTTACCCTTCCTCGGCTGCTTCGCCACGACGGCGCTCGATCGCATTGAAGAGCTTTTGCGCAGCAGACAGGTAAGCTTTCTCAACCTGGCCTTCACACTCTTCTGCCTCGTTTTCCAATGCCATGCGCTTGCTCATTAGCTGGATCAGACACTGAAGCTTCGGCTTGGCAATGGCGTCTCTGCGTACGGTCGCGTCAGTCAAGGCACGTGCTTGTCAAAACACGCCTTGGAAACCATCCTGCTCACACGGTTTTCTCGTAGGCCTTGCCAGCAAGATCTCGCTCATCGCCTAGGGCCTCGATGCGAGCTTCGTGCTTGGCAGTAAGATTCTCAAGGGCTTCACGCCGTCGTTGCTTTGTCTAGTCGACATTCCATCATCAGTAAGGCTCATCTCATTGAGCAGCAACGGTACATGAGCTGGCCGGATTCATGGCGAAATGGCAGAGATGGCGAAGAGTGTAAGACCGAGCATGACTTGAGGCCCGATGTGACCAGAGGATGAGCTTTACCTTTTGCTGATGTTGGGATAAAAGCGTCTGTATGCGTTGATGGTCTGCATTTTGTGAGGAATCAATGGCCGAAACGTCGTTGAAGCTTTCGTCGCGCTGTGCACTGGTCCTGGTCGCCATGTTGAACTGGCTGTCAAGGACTCGAGACTTCCCGGGGACGTCAAATGCTGCACTTATTAATTGCGCGTGATGTGTCACTGATCAAATGACAAACAGGACGTGCGTGATGGTCGGGGGGATTGATACTGGACATTAATGTCGCACGTGCATACACAGAATATGACACGCCAGTTCAAAGCAGAAACACGCTAGTTCCTAGGCTTAGTCAGCAGAAACGTTGGCCACACCTGCACGGCACTGCCTGCTGCATCTCTTTCCTCCTTGCTGTTTGACTGACGATTGATATTTTTCTTGCGCCGCACTGCCCGCTGTGAGCTGTTTTGCTGCGTTTGATTGCGCATTGCGTGAATCAGCAACTCATGTGGAAAACCAAAGCAGCAGCATCCGATTGATGCGGGAAGATTGGATAGTTCCCACGCTCAGCATAGCTGGAATAGACAGTATCATGCTGCAAAATGGGCAGGCAGATCTACCTCACCCGCCTGGCTCTTGGTCGATCGCCATACCAGAGTGTTGCCACGCAGCATGGCTTACAAGAAGTCTCTGACGAGACGGCGTCGGCAGAGCCGAGCAGCGCATTGAACAATGGCCAGCAGTATGACATGAAAGGACGCCCGGTCAACCGAGCAACCGAAGACCGCAATACGAGAATGCGGCGAGCCCAAAACTCTATCTTGAAGCTTGTGGGCGTAGTTGAGGACAAAGAGCATTCTGATCGCGAGAACGAGCTTCTCATCCGTCTCAGACGCGAGGCTCGCCAAAGGACCCTTCAGTCCGAGGACGATCGAGGGGAGATGGTTGAGCTTTTGACCGTCATCTCGCGACCTATGTTCACGTGGTGGCTCGAATGCTTTGTGCAGCGGATCCAGGTTGGCCTGTATGATCCCCAATTAAGCCTTGAATCGATTCTAAGGTACGAATGGCAGCTGATGGCGCATACGGGGCTCCGGGGTGCGATCTTAGCAATGTATCCAGGCGCTATCGCATTCGGTACGTACACTGTGGGACGGATGGTCGCCGCATCAGCAATGGACGGGATCACGCAAGTCGTTGCAGGTTTTGTATGGACACGCAGCAGACCACTTTCCCGATCACGTCAGGAATCTATCGACGACCTTGTGCGACATGCTTTGGATGCAGTGAGATTCGTCTTGGACGTAGCGCTTCTCCCTCTGATGTTCTATTCTACTGCGCAGCAAACGGGTGTTGCTCCTTCATTGCCTCTACTGCCGCCGATGCGCTCCTTACTTCCTGGAACTACAGGTCTCTGCGGCGCTGCATGGAAGCCGTGTTGGGATTGGCCCGTGGTGGGATCACTTTGCACTCCGGCAGCTCTGCTTCTGGCGCACGCCTATCTTCAAGGAGAGGGTGACGAGGGCACGCCAATTGCAAGGGAGTTAACGGACTTCTCCTACCCTGCCATCGACGACCATGACCATAATGTGACAGCACCAATCTTTCGCCGCGACCCTCTGGGGCGAATTCTGTACGAAGGGTATCGTATCAGGCTCCGCATCATGAGATGGTGTGGCTGGAGCGTGATGCGTGGTTCTTCTTGCGCCCAATTCGAAGCTAATCTGGTGTCAGACAGCGGACTTCCAAGGCGAACACATCATCGCTCGACCCGTTTAGCGCAAATGCCCGCGAAATATCTGTCGTGGCGACTTGACGACCTCTTCGTAAAGAATGTCACCATACCATTCGAGTCCATGATGCTGAACGTTGTGGTGAATGCATATATCAGCTCATCGCTGCCTTTGACAGAGCTTGGTCTCGGCGCAGCACGGCGACTTTCATTGCCCTTCTTCGACCAGGCTCGCGGATCGTTCGGCTGGGCTGCTAAACACGACGGCTACTTTGGAACATATTTATTCAGACTTGGTTTGACACTTGGTCTCCGCGTCGCCGCCGAGACCATAATGTTCGGCGGCGTCTATAGGCTCGTGCGTGCTCAAGGCGTCAATAATTTTGGCTGGGCTTCAATAGGCATTGATGGTTCATAGCGAAATTCTTACATCTTGTTGAGCCATATTGACGACAATCAGGACTTTGGCTGCCATGACTACCGCCCTGGTTGGTCGCTACCTGACGATAGCAGCTAGCCCAAGGGCTACGTGCAGTCGGACTGCAAATACATGGCCGTGAACGAAGAGGCAACCACGTGGCGTTTAGCTATCGCGCGACGAAGCCTTCAACAGATCCGACTGCGGTATGTCTGCTCGCTGACTGTGATGGAGTTGGGCCGTGGAGCGATAAGCAGTGGGTCTAAGGATCAGATAAGCAGCAGTCGTGCTTCATGGACTTAGCAATAACGTTCACTGTGCGCGGCGCCGCAAGTCCGCCGCACTAGCTTCAGATAGGCCTCGGCCGTGATATCGCTGGTCGACTTGGCCGTAACCACAAGCAACTTCGGCCTGTCAGATCAACAAGCACATCCCAATGACTGTGCGACATGAAGCCTCGATGGTGCTTCCCGACGGGTCATACAATGTGATTCAAGGGACATTTGCATGTACTGTTTTATTCGACTACTGCACATACCGTCGAAGGTACAGCAGCTCGACTATGCGGTTCACAGAGTTAGGACTGACAGCTGTGGCTCTCAGCGGCCCAGCTCTTGCCGACTTCAACAACACTACATCGACCTCGGACTTCCTTGCTCAAGGTGGGCATCAATCCGCAGGCCATCATGATGTTTGCTGATGTCAATCTCAGTTCCGTTGTGCAATGGCATTTCCATTGAGGACGCCACCATCTCGACGCTTCAGCGCCTCCTAACTCTCGGCTCGCTCACCAGTCAGGCACTCACAGCCTGCTATCTGGAGCGCGTTGCTGCAACAAACGGACATCTGCATTCCGTATCTGAAATTAACCCAGATGCACTTACAATTGCGGCGGCTTCGGACGCCTTACGTGCCAACGGCACAACCATCGGTCCACTGATGGGTATTCCATTTCTGGTCAAAGACAACTATTTCACCGACGACAAGCACAACACGTCTGAGGGCGGTCTCGTGCTTCTGGGAGGGCGCTATCCACGTGAGGCCACTGTCGTACAACGACTGCGTGCAGCTGGTGCGGTCCTGCTGGGTCATGCATCTCTCTCAGAAGCGGCTGACCACCGCGCGACAACCAATTTTTCTGAAGGATACAGTACGCGAGCGGGTCAGATCCGCAACCCATTCAATTTGACGCAGCCAACGCGGGGAAGCAGCGGCGGGAGTGTGGTGGCTGTAAGAAGCAACCAGATAGCCTTTGCCCTTGGTACGGAGACACACGGCAGCCTAACCCATCCCGCCGGCGATCTTGGTTTGTACACCCTTAAAAGCACACCTGGTCTTCTGTCGCGGCACGGCATCGTCCCGGGAAGTTTCTATCATGACACTCCCGGGCCACTGGCGCGCAGCATGTCGGACGTCGCGGCAGTGCTTGACGCTATGGCAGGGCCTGACTCGCGCGACAATCTCACCTGGCAGGCGATCGAGGCTGTGCCGCCAGGAGGATACAGCTCGCAGCTGGCCACCAAAGATGCGCTCAAAGGTATGAAGCTCGGCATTCCTTGGAATCCATACTGGTCTACAATTTCGCACATTAATTCCCCTGGCGTGCGGGCGATCTACGATCATCGGATCAGCGAGTTGCGTGCTGCAGGTGCAGAGGTCTACAATGTCAGCATGCCAGCAATTGAGACCATTGCAAATCCGTATGGGTCTGCCAATCCAGCGAACATCGATCCTGCTTTCGCCCAGGCACCTGTGTACGATGCGCTCCTTGCGGTAGCCTACGCTGAATGGCTCGAAGAGTGGACATTTCCAAAGAACGATACACGTCACGGTATGAGCTCTTTGGAGGAGATGGTGGCATGGAACCTAGCCCACAACGACACTACAGGCGCGGCCGGCAGCGGGTACTGGTGGTACAATACTGAGAGCGGTCAAGACTTCTATGACCTAGCTGTCGCGACTAATGGAACTCTTGGCAACGCGTTTTGGACGGCGTTTGGCTGGGGTAGAAGCACCGCGCAGACGGCGGTCGAAGGCGGGCTTGTGTATGTGAAGGATGGTGGCGAAGTGGTGCGCTTGGATGGCCTGCTGGTGCCCAATGGGGATGCTGGTGGGCGAGGTAGCGCTTGCGCATCTATTCCATCGTATGGCGGCTTGCCCATAGCCACAGTGCCTTTTGGTCAAACTGGCTACAGCGTCCCATGCGGACTTTGTATCTATGGGCGCAAGTGGGGTGAGGCCGAGTTGGTCCGGGTGGCTAGCGCAATGGAGCACCTCTTGCGCTGGAATGCACGACCAATGTGGGCGAATTGGCAGACCGCCCACGGACGATGGGATGCGCCCTGGCCAGGCTACACTTGCAGCGAGGGCAGCCTCGACCGACATACATGTACCGAGCAGTAATTCTGTAATCGATAGGCATGACACTTACCATTGTTGATGCCGAGTTCAGATAAACTCCCTTAATCTCTACATTTGGACAGTGCGCGATCGGTCAAGCCAACTGATATCACATTGCAGCGTCGAGGCAAAGACATGACAGACTTATGGACGTTCACTGCATCCAGATGTCTTTGATGGAGAGCTTTTGTGAGGTATTAAGGATGCCTCCTACCAAAGCAGAGTCCTGCTCATGAGCCCGCCCTGGCGTCTATGCGAAATCAAATGCGGACCACTGAGGCGGGAATATTGGGGCTGCTGTCAGCGAGCAACTTTGCAGACTGACACAAGCGAGGCTAAATGTGCATGGACGCCTTCGGAAACGCGCGCAGATGATTGGCCACTGGCACTATCGCGATTGCAGCTTCACAATATCACGCGCCCTAGGGCGGTTCGCGAGGTACATTGGGTAGGCAGCTAGCATCATGGATAGAAATGGAGAGCACCGCACTCACGCAACAACCAAAACAAAACTCCTAGCTTGCCTCAAAATGCCTTTTCGCGAAGCAAGATACGCAGACCTTGCACCATCTTCGCAGATTTTAAGCAAGGCCTTCAGAAATGATTCGTTCCAAGGCCGCTATATGCGTCCGCAGCTTGAACAATACCCAGACAGTCTCGAGCGGCATTGGCTGCGGAGACTACGCTCGTTTTGGGCTCGTTCAGATTCTGAGCACAAGCTCTTCGTGGCGTATCAACCATCGCCACATGCGATGAGCGAAGAATGTCTCACAGGCGTCGTGAGCTGGTCACGCAGGCATGCCCAACCTGCGCCGCTTACCTGGAGTACCACAGCGTGGGTGAAGCTCACTGACGCCTACAACTACGTGGAAAGCTACTTCCTGCCCGATCGAGCTCTCGATCCAGTGCGCGCTACCATCCTGACCCGCTCAAGGCCTTACACAAAACACCACTGGACAGGTTCTCGTGCCGAGGTGTGGTATCTGGATGTTCTTGCCGTAGATCCAGCTTTCGAAGGCCGTGGGATCGGACGTGAGCTCGTGGCATGGGGCTTTGAACGGGCGAAGCAGGATGGTGTGGGTACCAGCTGTATAGCTGCGTCAAATCGGGATAGGTTTTATCAGGCGTGTGGCTTCGATGTGCAGTGCGGTATTGCTGGCGATGAAGGCCCGGACCTTGAATTGAGAGCTGAGCTTAGATCGATTGGAGGAGGCACGTTGCATTTTTGGGACGGCGGAAAGGCACCTGTCGGAGTAAAAAAGTATGGCGAGGAGTGAAGACCCCCGGGTGGTCTTCTGTCGTTGACATTTAATCGAGGCGGTGGGGCACCAGCGATCGTATCTGCTAGCGTATGCAGCAGCGTAGCCCAGATCGTGTAGTGCAAAGAGCTGGTGATTGAAGAGCGGTCATTATTGTCCAGGCCCTTCTCATGTTTCGTCCTTCAGGAATCTGGCAGAAAGAGATGCAACTGTGGCGTTTTCCACGGCCTGTGGATTCTAGTTACCTGTGCTCCAAGGCGACAGCTTCTATCATATGAGGTGCCATCGTTGATTCAGTGACGCAGAATATGCTCAGTCATGGATGCCGTACGCCAGCGGTCGGTATGCAGTTGATTGTTGTTTGGTTGAGCTGGAAACACCGAGTCATGAAGATATCCGTGCACGTTTGGTAGTCGCTGCGTACCAAGATCCCGCTACAGATGCTCGTTGCGCCTATGCAATCGTCATATAGCCATTACAACTCTCGTACAGCCTCCAGTCTCGAAGGCTGGAGTCTGACGTCGTTGTCATGGTTGAATTCTTGTTTGTTGCCCCAAACACCAAGAATCCCAAACCGATCGGCATTGTGTGGCTGAGACGCCTAGCCACGCGTCTTCGAAGATCTACCGGGTGCCCGCCACCAACGGCTATCACCATGTCTCGCATTCATCTGCTTTTAGAAACCAGCCTGCGGTATTGCCTCGGTGACGAGCATTCGTGATGTTTCGATAGGGGTCTCCTGAACTTGGCCACACGCCAGTTGCTGACTGCAGACGCTGGCTCCAGTTATTGCGTGGCCCGCCAACCTCGTCCACCAGCACAGCTCAGTATGTTGACCTCGCGACAGGGCGGGTCTTCTGACGCTGCGGCAACGATGCGACTCAAGCGCAGACGGCGTGTCATGGCAATATAATAAGTGTCTTGTGTTCTAATGATCTCCCCTTCCTGTTGAATCCTCCATCCAACACAGATAACTCCTCGCCCATTCGCAACTGCATACTCTACCAGCAACCACTACCACCACATCAAGACCATTCCACTCAACATACTCTCTACCACCAGCAACATGCAGTTCACCGCCATTGCCACCTCCCTCTTGGCCACCGTTGCCTTTGCTTCCGCCTCGTCGTGAGTAAGCCAACTGTAAAAGCATTCCTGCGCAAGACTGACAACTGCCACAGAAACGCCACCGGTTACGCCTCGCCAACCGGCACTGGCAGCCCAATTTCCTACGGTAACAGCACAAGCAACAGCTCCTCCTCCTCACCTACCTCGACCGTTGCTGCCAGCAACGGCGCTGCCGCTCTCTTCGGCTCTTCCGCCCTTGGCCTTGCTGTCGCCGGCGCTGCTGCCTTCGTGAGTCTTCCTGATCTCGTCAAAGCTGAGCAATTGCTGATATTTCCCTCTCAGGTGTTGTAAATTCTCCATCAGCTGTGATGGCATCGATTTAGCGTGGCATAGCGGATTTAAAGAGAAGGAAACAGGCGCAAAATACAGGCTGCTTTGAACGACAACGGCACACATGGCGTTGGAGGCTGGATGGCTCTTCTCGAGATACCCGTGCATATAATTAGATGGAGAGTCGAGCAGGCACGGCCGACAATAAGTATAGATAGCGATCCAACGCGAATGCACGAGCATTGTCGTTACCGTGTTCGTGTCTTCTTACTGGCATCGCGTAAATATCAACGCCATCCAGTACAATGTCCCTCAAGGTACCCGTGATGCCAGACTTGACGAATGAATCACGAAAGAAAGTGCCAGACCCCTCGAGACATTCGACGGGTACGCCCGCTGCAGTCAAAACCCTCGAAGGTACCACTTCTAGTGGCGACCACAGCGGCCCATCCATCAAAGAGTGCAACGCAACATCAAATGTCGAGCTCAGAAGCCGGCGGCGAGGCTGGGAAGGAATCAGAATGGCAGAAGGGCGGTAGTCGTCTTCAAAGGTACGCAGACTCGTAAGCCATCAAACCTGAGCGTGGCTAATGATCGACAAGTAAACGGCATAGCGAGTACTTCGACCCGTGCCAGGAAGCGGCAGACCGGAGTCTGAAATGCTTGCGGCGCAATGGGGGCGATCGGTCCATGTGTCAGGACTTCTTTCAGAATTATAAGGATTGCAAGCAGAAATGGGTAGGTTATCTGCCTTCCTCGCCGAATGACGCTGACATGTGCTTGGAACAGATGGACGAGATGAAAGAACAAAAGCGCAGAGAAGGCAAAGGCTGGTTCAACTGGTAGCGCTTGTTATTCGATTACAGACTCGACGCCATCTCAACTATCAATGATCTGATGTCCTGCATCATCACAAGAAGACCGCTAGACCGGACTCACCGGCTTTCCTCTCTGTCTCGCATCATCTTAGCATGCGTGGTATACCACGCCTTCCGCTTACAAGTCTGTCCTTCATATGTCCACGGACATTCATTATGGCCCGACCCGGCAAAGGTCAGTAAGCAGGGCCGACACAGGGAATGACCGCAGTAAAGTTGGAGCAGATCGTTCTTAAAGTCGAAGGGTCTATTACAGATAGGGCAGTTGTCGAGCGGGAGAGTCTTGGGCGCTTCGAGCTTGAGAATGATGTCCTCGGCTGAGCCTTCTAAGAAGGGGCCCTCTTCTGCGAATAGCTTGTCAGCGGCGGCGACGGTGGCAGAGCCTTGTGGAGGCTGGTCCTTCTTCCTTCTTGATAGTAGTCTCCTAAGACCCATCTTTAGGAGTTTGAAAATAGGTATGTTACTTCAAGTATGTTTTGAGTCGTGCTGTGTTGGATATGCATGGATGCATACCGTAAGATGTTGGTCGTATGTATAGTCGCGGCTTATGGTTCCTTGCGTCAGCTCTGCTAAACAAAGCATTATAGTCGGTCTATGGTAAAGTAAGATTACAGCACTCCACGAGAACAAAGCGCAGTCCAAGTAGAGCCAGGTGGCTGTAGTCGAGCTGGGACTTCGGCTTTGTGCCGATGTGAAAGGGTTGCGACCATGGCCTGGGCGTGATAAGCATTGAAAGGGCAGTACAACGAGAACAGGTATATATGTAGAACTGGATACGCGAGTTTGTAGCCCTGCGCTCGACTGGTCGGAGACACGTGTGTTAGACAAAGACCCGATTTGGCCTAATCGAGACACTAAGTCTTACCATAGAGTCATCGACGTAATTCACATTCATGCGTGTGCGTGGGTATCCTAAACCAGACTCTCTCACAGTCATAACGGTCGTGTCCTGTCTCCTTTCCATAACCCAAGAAGCTCTCCCGTCTCGCCTGCCCACTCTCTGACTCCATTCACAGCAGCCTTCGCCATACCGGTCTGTGTTCCGCTTCTCTTGTGTCGCGTCCTCCCCGTCACACCACCGTTCATGCCTCCTGGGATACCGCTAGCCGGCTCCTGTCCCGGGCTGATATAACTGCTCCCCTGTCCCGTCGCGTACTCCGATCCCATGCTTGGTAGCACATTCTCGCCTGCCGACAAGCTCACGAAGAGCGCAAATGGCACGAGCCACACGTTCAGTCCGAAGAACGACGCGATCTCCGTGAAAGTCGGCAGTCCTGCGCCTCCCAGTAGCCATATCTATCCTTCGCGGGCGGCGGCGCGCTGAAATGGCGGAACCATAGCCAATGATTTACCAGAACCAGTGCACAGCTGGCGATGAAGACTGGGTCCGTCAATTTGACGATTGGGAACCTCCTCAGATTCTGTAGATAGACGACATGGCTTCCTATGCTCAGCGCTGAGAGCGTCCAGGGCAGGCGATCGACGACTGCAAGCAGGATTTGAATGCCGACGATCGCGTAGATTAGGCGAGTCAGGACCTTCTTGGCGACGACAGTATGTTCTTCGACGAGCTCGGAGAGGTAGTATAGACCGCTCGCGATCGCGAGAGTGAGGAACAGGAAGGCGAGGATGAGGCCTACGTAGCCCTGAAGTCTTCGTTAGCAAGAGTATCGCAAGAGGATGCTCGATGGTCGCACACCAATAATGGGAGAATCCACATCCTGAAACGAGGCCAAAATCGGTGTGAATGTGCTTGGAGAAGCTGATGTCTCAGGCCTACTCGCGTGCCTTCTGCAAGCAGATGCCAAGTGTCAATGCGTTCATTCAGCTTCCCCAGATCGACGACACTAGCTCCGGCTACGTATCGATATGAATCTCTATAATTTCTGGTTGTCAAGCCTGAGACTTCGAGCAATTCGAACAAGAATTCTTGATATTTTTGCAGCTATTCATCGCGTCACAACAGCAATCGACATCCGTGGGAGATCAGTAGCACTCCAATATCACCATGTCGCGCCCCGAAGATATCCTCCCGCCCGACCTCTTCTACGATGACACCGAGTCCCGCAAATACACCACCTCCTCCCGAATAAAGAATATCCAAGCCGATATGACCAATCGCGCACTCGAGCTTCTCGATCTTCAGGAGCCCTCATTCATACTAGACGTTGGCTGCGGCTCTGGACTGTCCGGTGAGATTCTATCAGGTGTGCCCGAGGACGAAGGAGGGCCACACGTGTGGGTAGGCATGGACATCAGCAGCAGCATGTTGGGTCAGGCGCTGGAGAGGGATGTAGAGGGAGATATGTTGCTGGCAGACATCGGACAAGGTGTGCCATTCCGGGCAGGCAGTTTCGACGCAGCAGTATCGATCTCAGCCATCCAATGGCTATGCAATGCAGAAACCTCCGACGTCTCGCCCGAAGGCAGATTAAAGCGCTTCTTCGATGGCCTCTACGCTTCCTTGAAACGCGGGGGCAAAGCAGTCTGCCAATTCTACCCGAAGAACCAGCATCAGAAGAGCTTGATATCCAATGCTGCGATCAAAGCGGGGTTCGGAGCTGGTATATTGGAGGATGATCCTGAGACGAAGAATGTGAAATATTACCTCGTGCTGACTGTGGGTGGCGGAGACGTCGTGGGTGCGGTGAATGGCATGAATGAGGTGGAGGTCATGGATGCGAGGCGGAGGGAGCGGAAGAGAGGGAAGGAGCATGAGAAGAAGGGGAGTAAAGGGTGGATACTGAAGAAGAAGGCGCAGATGGAGGCAAAGGGAAAGGTGGTAAAGCAGTCTTCGAAGTATACGGGTAGGAAGAGGAAGGTGGCGTTTTGAGTGGATGATGAGAACGGTTTTGCTTGACGATTGAGCGCTTTTATGATACCCAGTGAGCATTGCATAGCGGACGTCAAGACAGCAATACAGCAATAAAGCAGCAGTGCCGATCGTCTGGTTCGAGATGCATTCGGGAATCAATTGCCGACTCTCCACCACCATAGCTGCTGAGCCCGGTAACAGGCCCAGTTCTGATCGTTAAGCTCGCCTCGTGGGCCTCGATGTCCCCATGACTTGTCGCCCCCAATCTCGTCCCTTGAGTGCTGCTTCAGTCGGTTGACAACACCACCGTCGCGCCGTCGCCAATACCGGCCTGCAGATCATCAGCACTTGTCCTCATTTTGCCAATGCGATATGAGCTAGACTTACGTTGACAGTGTTGTCCGACGGGAAGCAGATCTTGTCATTGCAGATCAAGCGCAGATCTTTGACCTCCATCTTCAGATCCTTGGCCAGCGACTTGAAGAGCGACTCTAGTGTTGCGGACTTGCGGAGCCTGCAGTGCGTACGCGAGTCGTTGTACACGACCTTGAAGTCAACCGTTGCGCCTGATAGCATACCGAGCGAGAGATCGAGGGTCCGAGGCATACGACGCTCCGGATTGAGCGAGGCTGTAGCTGTCTTATCCGCGAGTCTGTGGGTGCACTCGTCGGACAGGCTGAAACGCTTTGGGCTGCCTGAAGCGCTTGTGCTCGGCGTGAACTTGAGGGTGTCGTCATCCTTCTCGCTGAAGACGACACTCGTTCTATCGAAATCGCCGGCGGGCTTCTGGACCTTCGCAACCTTGAGCACAGCTTCTGTGACCAGCGCCGTAAACTTCGTGCGATTCTGGTGATTATTGTCGGCAGCGACTTGACCCCAAGTGACTCCCACAGCCTCCGGCGCGACTTCGACGTGCAACGATTCAAACACTCGTTTGCACCCAAGTCGACGATGACTTTGGGAGACATGATGCGCTGAGTGTCCGCAATCTCTCAGCCTGCGTGCTACAGAATGTCTTCTGTGTGCGTGCTGTGGAATGACGTGAGGTTGAGTTCTGATGATCTTGAGGTGATGGAGCTGAGCATGTGCAAAAGCAGCGGGAAACTGGGCATGTTTCGGGACAACGAATTTGGAAGGTGCGACAAGCGCTCGAACAACTCTCGCAATTTTTGGAAGCAGCGCTGTCATCTTTTCATACCACCTTGCATCCTCCCACTCGTCCTTCGAATACCTCAGCAGTGCCAGCTCAATCTGATCAGCGTACCTCGCAAAGACTCCCCCCAGACCACAGCTTCTTCACCACCATCTTGATCAATACTCCTATCGGCTCAGTGAACTCTTTTGTGCCGACTCCAGCAGTGCACATGAAGTTTGCCACCTTCGCATCTCCAACCGCGGCGTCCCTCAGCTGATGCGGTATTGCATCTGGTCTGACCATCCTCTGGTAGGAAACAGCTTGCCAGGTGAAGGCAGACCCAGCGCGTCAGGGAAGTATCTACTCATTGCTGGCTTGGCAATTCCTGCCCGCCAGGATATCTTGAGCCAAGATGCGAAGCCTGCTACCCCTCCTGGCTCAAGGACACTGGAGGTCTCGCAAATGCTTGTGCTATCGTCTTGCGCAAAGGAGACTCCGAAACTGTTGAATACATGGGTGAATGCGCCGTCAGGAGAAGGTATGACTTACTGATCAATCTTCTCGATGCTGACATGTTTGCAAGGCGCTCTACCGTCTGCTTGTATAGCTTCTTGCTGCGTCATTTTGGCGAAGTCGAGCACCTTGGATCTGAATCCTCTAAGATTGCTTGCGTTACACGATACGGGTCTGAATGTCTCTGGCTGCCAGACCGAGGAACTGTTTGATCGGTATCTCGCCACCACTCGCACTGTCCAACACGCCGCCTGCGTTCTGCATGTCGTCTAGGTGAAGTAATTCAGCTGCTGGTGGTTCAGTCATCTTCTTTTGGGTGGGGTCGATGCTGGGCTGGTGGTACAGTGCTGGAATGTGGGCCGTTATGCAGACATCTTAGCTATTATTGGCTGCTGCGCTAGTAGTGAATACTCAGAAGACGAATTGGAAATGTCCGTCCGTACTACTCAAGTTGTTATCGTGCCGCAATTGCTTCTGTATCTTACCGAGGCAATTGGCGCCTCAGCTTCTGCAATGGGGCTCGACTGCAATCCAAGACACAACTTGTGTCCCAGCAACGTCCATTCAGCTGAATGCGAAAATTGTATCAAGAGACTTCAGAGAGTACGAGTTAAAGTCTTAGCGTCGCGTGAGGTATTGTTCTGCTGTGACAGGTTCCTTCCTATTTTGGACTAGACCGAACAGAGGGAGTGACGCTCGAGCGCATTTGCCACGTCCATCCTTGCATTCATGTACACTACCACGAACTTATTCGTGGCAGCATGTCCCGCCACAGCCACTCATGAGAGTTGATCGCTTTCAATATGGAGGATGTTATCAGCTACTTCGGCGCTGCCATCTTCTGGCTCTACATCGTTGCCGCCCTTGCCTTCGGCTCGATCACAATTTATACCATCGTGCAACTTCGGCAGCAACACGAACCCAAAGCCACAAGTCAGAATGAACAACACCTCGTGCTATTCAGCGCACTCGCCTTGATCGGCTTTGCCGTGCTTTCAGAAAATATGCTAAATGTCTTATTGAAGTCATTCGCCGCCTGGAGTACCTCGCACACTCAGGACATCGATCGAAGCATATTTCACGCTATCTGGAGGTGGTCCATAACATCAAGACTCTTCCGGGACTTTGGCGAAGCCATCGTTGCAAATAAGCCTCGCTACCTCTGGACGCAGAACGAATTGTTCATCACGTATTCTGTTTGCATATATATGGGCATCGAAGGTAGATTACTGACATTTAAGACTTTCGCAGCATTTCATTGACGACACATCAGGCAAACGACACGCAATTCCGCGTCTCTGGTCATTTTTCGGCCTCGCTCAAATCCTCCCAATTTCCTTTGCGCAGAATCTCTTCTACCTAGCATTACTGCAACAACCGAATGCAAGACGAAACGTCACAACCGACCGGATGGCAGACTTTGGCGCCATGGTGGCGTACAGCTGCCTTCTTTACGTTGCTCCACAGACTGCAGGCTCTCCTGTCCTTATTTACGTGATTCTTGGAGCAAGAGCAATTCTGTTGCACCCGTACTTCATGGTCTACGAGAGCACACAGCCAAATCAGAGCGCCACAGCGACAGGCCTCCAGAACATGCTTCAAGGTGGTGCCGCAGCAGTAATGTCTCTATCTCTATATCACACCTTCACCCAGTATCCGCCGTCAAGTGTCACGATGGCTGTGTTTGAGCATCCTGCTGTCAGTGCGCTTGGGTGCGATTCAATAATTGCTGCGATCAGCTTTGGTTTATGGATATCGATCGGGCAAGCTGGACACTCCGATGGGGCACAAGGATCCGCTGTGATTAAGGACGAAATGGATTGGAAAGATGAAGCTGAGCAATAACATAGCGAGCCACATCACGGCATGAGAGCAAGCAAAGCTGTCTGGCCGGAATAGCTTTCTCTACTTTCGCGCATTGTGGTTATTCTGCTGTTCAATCAAGACATTGACGTCTCCGCCTATGGCTTCGTACCTGTAATTCATCAGTCTCGGACTATCACTGCAGCCGCAGTACTCACCACTTGGGATCGATGTTATTCAAACTCAAGTACGGACTATTGTCCGCATTGCCGAAGCCCGCACGATTCTCAACCGTCCATCCCATGCCAAGGCACGCCTAAGGATTTTTGTTGAAGTACTCGATCTCGAAGTCCTCATATCTCGGCTGCTAGATGACTTGCTAATAATGCATTAATGACTAACTAACTAACTAGATAAGACCTTATTAATATTATATAGACTAGAATAGGATTTATAACTTAGATATTAAGTAGTTATTTATAACTATACTATAATATATCTAAGCTATAATTATAGCTTAAGGTAGTACTACTAAGTAGTAATTATAATTAGATCTTCTTTATAGAATACTCTTAGCTTAATTTTAATACTTCTCTATATATTATATATACTAGTCTTAGTATAATAGCTAGCTAATATCTTTATATAGCTTTAGATAAATTACTACTTCTTTATATATATATTAACAACTAATTAGTAGGTTATATATACTAAGGTATGTCCTAACCTAAACAGGTAAGTATAAGTAGCTTCTAAAGACAAGTTCTTAAAGAGGAAGAAGTACTAATATATAATAATAAATAATAATAGTTTAATAATAGTTAATTCTAATTAGTCGATTACTAATATAAGTTAAATATAGTCTAAACAAGTCTATCCTATACTCCTATATATAATGCCTTCTTACCTTCTTACTTATAAAAGTATAAGAATTCTTACTATCTTACTTATAAGAGAGTAAGACGCTAATACGCCCTTCTTATAGCTAAAGTAGTAAGACGTACTTCGCTTAGGCTATACCCTCGTAGCTACTATTTAGTTAGCTAGTATAGTCTTATATAGCGTTTTATAATATAATACTTTATAAAGAACTTAATAAACGTCTTACTCTATTTTTATACTTTAGAAGCTTTAACTTATTAATAGCTTTAATAAGTATATTATAATCTATATTTTAACGCTAAAGAGCCTTTAGTATAGCCTCTAGTAATAGATATAAGTTAGTAACTAGTATACCTAATACGCTTAGTACTCTTAGAGAGATAAATAACTAGGCTTATTCCTTTAGATAATCTTATATATATTATAAGGTATTAAGTATAGTTCTAAAGAAAGTATTATAAAGCTTCTATTCTATAGCCTAGATCTAAAAGAGAGAAAGAGCTTCTAATCGCTACTATTAAATAGCTTTAGCTTATCGATATTCTTATTAGTCTTAATAGGCTTACTCTAGTATAAGTTAATATTAGAAAGAGTTTAAGATTAGAAGAACTATTACTTAGAGCTTAAAGTATAACTATAAGCGCTACTAAGACTTACTATACCTATATAAGAGCCTAGCCTTTCTAGCTACTATAATCGTCTATTATACTTCTTAAGAGATTAAGAAAGAGATAAGTAATAGTATAAGTATAAGTTATTATAGGAATTATATCTACTATACTACTTCTACTTATATTAAGCCTTTAGTATAGCTAGCTTATCTATAGGCTTAGCGAGCTTTTACTTAATATCCTTAGTATATTAATCGTACTTCTTTATCTTATTAACTTACTCTTCTAGTTACTTTCTTAACTAGCTTATATTATCTAAAGTCTCTTATACTTATAATATATTAATAGCTTAGTCTCTCTTAGCTAATATATTATTATACTTATTAATAGCTATATTTAACTTAATATAGAGTTATATAACTATATTCTTATTTAGCTTATTCGCTTACTTATATAAATCGTACTAATCTATAGCTATTTAAGCTATATCTACTATATTATAAGTAATATAAAAAAACTATAGTATATCCTATTAGTATATCTTCTTAAAGCTCTTAAGAGTAGCGTTCTTTAGTATATTAATATAATAGATAAGTATACTAATATATAGAACTATCTATAGTCTAAGAAAGAGAGTATAAGTAAGAAGTCCTTTTAATAAGACTACTAATTAAGCCTAAAAGTCGTAGGATATAATATCTAGTCTTATACTAGCTAGAGGTAGTATCTAAGATATATACTTATAAATAGTAGTAGTAGTTCGTAATAATTAAAAAGGTCCTTATTAATAACTAACTAGTAGGTTATACGTACTAAGGTATATCTTAACCTAAATAAGTAAGTATAGGTAGCTTCTAAAGACAAGTTCTTAAAGAGGAAGAAGTACTAATATATAATAATAAATAATAATAGTTTAGTAATAGTTAATTCTAATTAGTCGATTACTAATATAAGTTAAATATAGTCTAAACAAGTCTATTCTATATTCCTATATATAATTAAAATCTCTTATTACTTAGCCTTACTCTATTATACTCTTTATACTCTCTTAAGGGTAGAGAGAGTAGAGGGAGCGACTTATAGCTACTCTTTCGCTTTAAGCTATAGGTTAGAGAGTAGTCTTCCTAGCGCTTAATATAGTAGGGGTTTAATCCTACCCTATCGCTTATAGCCTAATTACGCTTTAGCTTATTTATACTAATTTTTAACAACTAGGTAGAGAGTCTAAGTACTAAGAGATAATAGTTATAGTATATATATACTAGTATAAGTACTCTTAGATAAGAGTCTAAATCTTTTTATTTAGTATCTTTAGCTTATTTAAGAGAATATAGTAGTATATTAGATAGATAGTACTTTATATAGTAGTATAAGAATTTAGATAGAATTTAGTTTTATAAGGTTTAGTAATACTAGTCTTAATTTATATTATAGGTAGTAGGTTACTATTATAGTTACTCTTACTAGCTAGTAGAAAGAAGTAGATATAATAGTACTTAGAACTAATAATAACTAAGAATAGAATATTAAGAGATAGGTTAGTAGACTTAAGTAAGGCCTTTATATTAAAAGCTTCTTATTATAGAATATCTAAGTACTAGCTCTTAAATATAATATAGTCGATTTAGCTAATAATAGCTTTATAAGATATATTATAATATATCTTTATATATAAATTAGATTATTTATACTTTAAGTATATAGTCTTTATAATTTATATTAATCTATACTTATACTACTATATATTTATACTTAAAGGTATACTAGGTTCTCTCTTATATATTAGTCTATTAGTATCTATTAGTCTATTCTTTAAAATAGCTCTTACTCTAGCTATACTTATATTAGTACTTTTATTACTAGCCTTTATTTTCTTACTCTTTTATAATAGTCCTTAATTACCCTAGGCTCTTAGTCTAGTTACTAGTAGCTTTATTAAAACTTTACTTACTATTACTCTTTTCTATCCTTCTAATATACTCTAATAACATCTATATTAAAGGTTATATACTTTCTAAGGTTAAATATATTATAGACTTTATTAAGATACTTCTAGATATTTAGTAAGTATTAGAAGAAGCGTAGCTAATCTAGGTTCAGAGCAAATTAGTATGTATAGGCATGCGAGGGAATATCCTACAAAGGGAAGGGGGTCAGGGTCTTCCAAATTTGTTAACAGTACTCTGCTGATAACTGCTTACGCAAGCGCAGCCTGGATAGCGGTTCTCGAGCCAGGTACTACCTATGTCCTGGTTCTTCCGCCAGATCCACATTTGGGCAGTCTTTCTGGATTCGATATGCTGTATGTGACTTCCAAATCAGCTGTTGCTCAGGTCAGAATCAACGTGTGTTGTATTCACCCATTGAAATACCCGAGACCCCTGCGCCGATAGTAAGGACCCGAAGCTTCCGATTCTTCGGGTCGTTCAGGGTGACGTTTTGGTCGATATGATAACCTGAAGAACCAGGAGTGGAGTAGTCAATTTTCTCGCCGCCAGCAACAGCGTTCAAGTCTGGTGCCGTGTCTGGAAGCCTAGTCGAGACAGCAATAGTGGGATGAGCAAGAAGGCAGGTGATTGAGAATCGATGAGCTACTGGTAAAGCAGCAGAAATTCCAAGTGAGAGACGAAGTGAGATGCTGGAATGGTCATCAACTTTATACCGCACCAGCGCTGGGTCCTGGCATACTCTACCTCGGGTCAATCAACACAGTGATAGCCTATATGGCGTGCAGAATGATGGATATGCCCACCACGGATGCCACAACGGTGTCCCTGAAGTCTGGCGGCTATCCCACGAGGTGGAGATCAAGAGTCCAAGTGCGGGGACTCACTAGCTCCAGATGGTTGCACAAGAGTTGAAGGGGCATGTCGTACTGACCTTTATTGATCTGGTTGTATCTCACCTTACATTGCACTCTGCTCCTTTGCACTCTTTCGGCGGCATGCTGTAGATGCCCTGTCATATAGGTCTGCCCAAATTGTGGAGCGGTTCCTGCCACCGCCATCATTGCACTGCTTACTTAGCGACGCGCTGCATCCCGAGCTCATGAGCTGCAACCACCGGTCACTTGACAATCGTCTAAGGCTGCCCATACTTCCCCGTCAGTAGCATTCCAGTGTCAGGATTGGCGCAGAATTCTGGAGGAGGTCTGAAGTTTGGATCGTTTTAGGGTCAGATTGCCTATTCTAGATCTAGCGTCGGTCGGCTTCGTGGCAGACCTTATGACATCTGCACTATGGTTGCCAACGCATAGGGAATTGATGAGTTTATGTAGCCATTGCAATACAAGTTGATGCTCAATCGCTTTGAAGAATGTCTCAATCATTAGGGCGATCAGTGTTTTCGATCAGTCGTGGTCGTGGGAATGGGGGCACCAATGCTAGGAACAGGAATGGAAGGAGTGGGAGCAATAGGGGCAGTAGTGGTGTAGGCGGTGCTGGCGGTGGAAGATTGGGCGGTGTTGTGGGCGGTAATGCGGGCGGTGTTGCGGGCAGTGCTGCGGGCATTGATGTGGTTGATATGACTACGAATGCTGCATCTGGGACGACTGTTGGGCGTACTGGTTGGAGGCGTCCCGCTGTCGATGATCCTGCTGGTAGCGGTGCGGCATCTGGTTCTCGGAAGCGTGCTAGGCCAGCTGCTCGTTGGACGAATGAATCGATCATCATTTTGCTAGACGAATTGCTAGAGCTTGCAAACAATGGCAAGCAGACTGATAATGGCGGCTTCAAAGCAACAGACCTGCGGGATTGTCCGCTTGGTCCGCTTGGTCCGCTGAAGCTAGCGAGATTAGCGGCATTGGAGCGAGGCTGTTCCATGGAAGAAGCTAGAGAGTTATTCAAGATTGACGTTGCGAGTCATGGGTCGCCTTAGTAGGGCACGGGTCATGGAGAGGATTCACGTTAGAGGTGAGACATAGAGCCGATGAGCATACATACATATCATCCTCATATGTTCATAGTGTTCGCTTTTGTCTCTATATGCAAACATGCTTCTTTGCTAGCATGTCACATATATGTTCTCGCTGCCCTTATTCTCCCTATATTCTCACTATAGTTTTGCCCTATAAGTAAGCTTCGATTGAGGCGACTATAAGCGATGTAGCCTACAAGATGTCGTAGTATAGTCGATATAGTGTCTGTAAGGCGGAGTATCATCTGATCGCTGATCGAATGATCCACTCGGTTCTCAACAGCATTGACCTTGAAATCATCGATGCGTCAATTCGGGATCGTCTATAGCGTTAAGCATAATCAATCGCATAATTAAGCAGTCGATTATACTAGCCCTTCGTACTATTAAGCTGTTAGCGGGAGTCTATAGCATCGTTTCTGAATAGAAGCCGTCTGCGGGAGACAATTATGCCGACGTCGAGTTTATGAAGGGCAAGGCCCTGAAAATGCCCTCCAAGCTTGATAATGTGAAGGCAATTAGCTTGGAGCCACAGCCAGTCTCCTCATAATACGAGGGGGAAGAGAGCTAATAAATACCGCACGCACGCAACCTGGCTCACCAACTGATGCTACGACGCCAGCTCAGAAGCAGCAAAGACAGCATAACCCACCAAAGTCCGAACGTCACAATCAAACGTCCCAGTAGGATCGCAAGTCGAGAAGCGCCACCGGTCAATTTTCTCGAACATACGTTCTCGAACACGTCCGGAATTTAGCCAAAGCCCTGCCGCTTTCCCTTCTGCTTGGCAGGCGTACTTACCGATCGCCACACCCATGTTTTCAAGAGCGACCTCCTGGCGACGTGTATACTGATCCTCATCAAACTTCAGGTTGTCCAACGCGTTCAGCAGCTGAAGCATGGCATATATATGCACTTTGACTCTGCCGTCTAGGATGATCTCGGTTGGGGCAGATCGAGCGCTATCATGCTCATTCAGCAGAAAGGCTGTTGCTGAAGCAAATGCTGTCAGTTCTTGCTGCGAGGCCGCTCTTTGTTGTGTCTCGTCCGTATCTTGTTGGGGAGTACCTTCGCCTCGAAGACCGACAACAGCTTCACCTTCGCCTTCGGAGTTTCTGAGGGCAGGCTTGACATCTGCATTGATATGCTCAACGGGTAGATCGTGGCACGAGTACGTATCTTGCTCGAACAGTTCGTCGAGGCAGAATTCATCCGAAGCAGGCGCTCGACGTTGATCTGGACCATCTCTACGTTCAGGAAGGCTGACATGAGCTTCACTCACCTCGTCGGTCTTTGCGCCGACAGAATTGCAGTCCACATCTGAATGCTCAACGAGGGAGTCGTGGGTCGATTCGCGGTCCTGCTCGGTCAGCTCCTGGAAATTATCTGCAGCAAGGTCTCTCAAAAAAGCCTTCTCGTCCTCGTTGAGAGCTCGAAGGGGCAGTGGCTGGCCGGTGACCTCTTTGTGAAGAATTTTAGCCTTCCACCACGCCTGAAGTTGGGCCTGCGGAACCCAGTGGCGAATGTTTCCCGTAGATCTAAGCTCCTCAACCTCATCTGAGTCAAAACCTCTGCCTTTTGTTTTCGGAATTGCAGGATCTCTGAGTTCTGTCTCCAAGTCAGCTTCGATGTGCTCCGAGGATGGAACAAGGGAGACCTGATCACTATCGTCAGCCGGAGTTCCCACCGTTGTTGAGCATTCATAAATCTCAGCCGAGCCTCGATTATGAATTTTCCGAACCTTGACAGTCGGCATGAAACTTACAGTCTTGCTCTTCGCTGCAGGCGCAGGGCTGGCCTGCCGGGACGACTCCGGTCGAACTTTGTGCAGCGAACACCTTTCTACATCGACAACGCACAGACAGACAGAGGTCGTGACGGTTGGGGCCAGCCCAACTGTCAAGAGACTCAGCATGTCAGTCGTGAGTGTCAGCTCCTTCGTCTGGCCAATCAGAAAAGGTGACCACTGGTTGAGGTCGAGCAAGAGGGGCAAGTCAAGTTGGGTCTCCGATGGCCCATGGGATGAGAATGCTTTAGTATCCAATGCGATGCTTTGTCAAGATTGCTGCTTTGTTAAATGTGTTCGCATCTTGAGTCAGACAATGTATTGTTGACTGCTCATACGTGAATTGACACAGGACAATGCACTGCTGTCTTGCAGCAGACGTCGACTGCGACGACTCGACGGCGTTGGTATCCCCTTCCGAGCTGCCCATCAACGTGGTTACTAGAACGTCATACGCTCATCGAGCCAATCAATCCTTCCAGACAAAGCCAAGTCATATTGCTGCGACTGGCTCACTTACTGAGTCAGTGCCTCCATGATGCCGACAATGATTTTGTGCTGAGACGTACACTCGCCACGCAGATTATGGTCTAACAAACAATTGAAAGCCAGGATGCAATCAAGGGCACCAGAGAACAGTATGCCAGACGCTGGCGATGGTCAAGTGGACGACCAGTGAGGGTCTCGTTGTTGATCGATTGAGTCCAAAGAAAAACATTGGATCCTCGACTAAGGATGCATGTGCAGACTTTTACCAACGACGGTATCTGACACTACGCGCGGGCATAGTCCCAGAAGCTCTCAGTTTGTGTTACTAACGATCGGACCATGAAATGGCCTCGGAATCACTTCTACAGGCTTGTTGCTCTGCTATGTTTGTGCATCTTGATTCGTCGTAGCTTCCACCCTTGGTTGCCGGCAGCGATTTGTCTAGGTTCGATTGTCACACAGCGAGTGCAACAGTCGATAAGTATCTCGGATTCCGAGGTCGACGGACTAGTGGTCGTTCACATTCCTCAGTCACGCTCGATCACTTCGGCAGTTCACATGCAGCTGGTAAAACAGCTGCCGAGCAAAACACGACGACGGGACAACCTTTCAATACGAGATATATCAAAGGAAACCTGGCTAATGAAGCGGAGTCTTCGGAAAAGCACATGCTGATGCTGCTCACAGCATGCATATATTGCATCCGATGCGCGCTGGAAAACCAGTCAGCTTCAAAGTACCACAAGAGAACCGTCAACTGCACCTTCCAAGTCTCCACAAGCACCTCAACGATGCGCTTCACGAGCTCCACAATCTTAACCGCTTTGCTCTGGGCGGCATTGAGCTCTTCTGTACTAGGGTGCACCTTCAATAGTGTAGGCCCTTCATTAAGTCCAGCTGCAATTTTTGCAGAGCGCTGATTAGCATGCAGGATTGCAGCAACCATTTCAGGTGCCTGCTTTGTGACCCGGGAAGCGGACCAGCAAGTCAGTGCGTGGTAAGCGTTGAACCAGAGCGCAGGAGGCCATTGCGATCAGCGTCGGATGCTCTAACATACTTGCGTTTCCATAGTCTGGCGGAGAATGCGTTAGTCCTGGGAGTGGATGCCACTGTGCTACTACATGAATGGTAGGTATCTTGTTCGGGGCAGATTCACAGGCGAATTTTGCTGACGCTCTGCAGGCAGATACACTGGTGCGCATCGGTGGCAGATTCTGGATGGTGGCCGCCAGATGGATGTTGCTACGGAGGGAAGACAAGACTGGGAACGCACTCCCAACGACCTTGCCCTCCTTTCAGGGCCATCAGGATGATAGGACCGGATGTGTATTTGCGCGAGCGGCATACACTCTTTTGGGGAATCCCAACGCAATAGCCTGCGTACAAGCAATTTGTGCAATTGCTGCGATATTCGTGTCCAGTCGTACGTGATCTCAATCTGGAAAGAGTCAGCAAGATTCTAAGTAAAGCAATGGTCAGTACCTACCTCCAGCAACATCTTCAAGCCAATCAAAAACTGACGTTCGAGTTGGTTGACTACGTGCAATTTCTGGTGCTGTCAACCGGTCACGCAGCCGTCAGAACCCTTCACTGGGTAGAAGCTCAACAGCGTGATCCACGAATTCGTTGAGACTTCGTCCTGGCTCTGACGTTCACTGACCCTCTACTCAGTGCTTTTTGGGAAATTGGAGTCAAACCTTTGGGCGCCAGCAGTAGGTAGCAGTACCTGCGGCTTGGCGATACTGGTACCGTGTTGGCGAGTAATCACGGGGCAGGTCATGAAGCATTAGCTCTCCTAAGTGAGTAGGTGAAGTTTGGTCAGATCATCTCCCACTTCTTGAGTCGTGCTCGGCGCCTCAGCTCATGCTGGCACTGCCGTCCTGCAAGTCAAGCTGCAGTTTTGAAATGTGAGTCGGCTCAGCCCCAATGGAAGCGAGCGCGGCATAGGAGGTAGTGCTACAGCATGCCTGGATATCGGCTGAGGTGCAGGAGGGCAAGGTCAGAACAGGAGATGATATAAGACAGAGAGATCGATGAAGACTACTCTCTGGCCATTTGCTGAGCCAATCGTATGCCATCTGCTTTCTTTTTCGGCGCGATAGATAAGGTAGGAGCGGGTCTGGGGGCGGGACCCCGCAAAACCAACTTAGCGTCGTGTAACTACTAGGTTGTGTTTGCCTGGTTCGCTTGGAGACAAAGGATGATCCTACGAGGATGCCGTTGTGTCTCTTCTGCTCCTCTACATTGATTTCAAACACTCATGCTCCTATCATCTCACCAAATACTCGCATTGTACACCAGCTGCTCTGACGACAGACCCGAGGGCGGACCTGCTGCGGAATCACGAGCGAACTCACGCCATTGGGTGACGTAAACGCCATTAAACACGCAAACTGCACCCTGAAGTTGCCCCTCTCCTGATACTTCGTACAACCATTCGCAAGGGCTGTTGTGGCTTATCAGCTTGACCACATTGTCGGACCGCGCCTGAGCCCTCACGCGACCAGCTTTTGGCCTCGATTACTTCTGGCCCCTGAGACGTCCGGACCCATCTACCTTGCCCTCCATCAATTCATCAAGATACGACAGTCATGTCTGAGGATTCCGCTTCTACTACCTCAGCCCAGCCCCAGCACAACCGCCGGTCGTCATTTGCGGGTCAGACATTCGCCGACCTCTTTGGCTCCGGACGGTCTAAATCGACGTCAGCCACGAATGACAGTAACAACTCTCCGCCGCTGCAGCATCAGTACGCGGGCCCCATCACACAGGCTGCTGCCGAAGCTCAGAGGAGGCGGCTTTCTCTGACCACCCTTGGACTGTCCGGCTCTCCTAACTCGACTACGCCTTTTGGTTCCTACCGCGGTATCGCTAGGCGTGACAGCATCGGCTCGGCCTACAGCGGCTCGATTGATGAGTCGGCCATCGAGGATGACGCTGCTCCACGTGACTCCATTTCAGGACCTACTCCCACAACGCCATTCGCGAGGCGGATGAGCTTTGGTGCAAGGGCATTACGAGACGTGAGAAATGGAGGCAACGGAAGTGGTGGAGGTGGAGGATCAAACTCGCAGAATGGTACATTACCACCTGCTTCAACTAGCAGCAGCAAAGCACCACAGAACGGGACGATCTCTTCCCGAGCAGAGCAAAAGGGTCGAGGTTTGTCACCGCTGCACGATACGCATCTGCTTCTGTCACCCCGTCACGTTGCCGCACTGTCACTCGCACAACTTGCCGTTCAGGATCAGTAGCTAACCTTTCGCTCTTTTCATAGGGTCAGTCGACTTCTGGACCGAGAACCTACGCAACCGAGCTGAGCGCACGTCATCGATTGGCGGCGCGCCTTCGAACATGCCTCCGATGCATGCACGAGCAAAGAGCGTGGCGATGATGGAGAGTCCGATCAAGGAAATGCCGCCCGCTCGCGAGGAGAGGAGGCCTGACCTTCATCAAGAGAGGATGCTCAGGGGCGAGTTATCCTGGGACTAGCAGTTCTTCCGCAGCGATCGAATTCAAAATATGTCTTTACGGCTGTTGCACGCTCTGCGAGTTGAGGGTCCGAGCGATCGTTGCATACGGAGTTGAGACGACATTTGTGGGCTGAAATGACGCGAAGACACGTTGAAAATAGCTGGGACAATGGTATCTTGGGCACAGCGTCGGTTACGCGTATTGAGTGATAGCAAGGAGCTTTCAGGAGTTTGATGGCGCTTGGGCACATTCGCTAGGGAGCAACTCGAGGAATTCTGGGATACTGACGCGCGCTGGATCCGTCGCGATCAGAACGATGATGTATGACTAGCCTCTCATGAAAGATGGGCCATTCGCACGCAATAGAGGCTCGTCTCGCGATGTCTCGCGATGATCAATTATCGTTTCAATAACATGACGAAGGCCAGCAAAAAGGTCGCCAAAGCGATGTCTCTCTCAACTTGACGCTGAGCACGACAGGCCAAGACATTCATGTGACTAGCAGTGCATGTGTGGGCCTGGCAGTGTCAGTCGGTCCATGGTATGCAGATTGATTAGGTCGCTAATCAAGTGCCGTCAATGTCACTGCGGAAGGTCTCGCTATTGATCGTGCAATTATCTAGTAAAGAAGAAGGTACTACATTTGTATGGCATCTCTTTGGTTCATGCAGCTTGACTCGTGATTAGTGCTTGAGCTCGCCTGCATGACAATGATGTGCCCCGAATACTGCCGAGTTTGCGCCCTTCCCGTCCGTTCATTCTTAGACACTCCGGATTCTAGCCCGAAGCTCCGATTCCTTTCGGCGACGGTCAACGTCTCCGCTAACGTACATACATCGTCACAATGGGCACGAGTGGGGTGATGCTCGTGGCATGATATAGCAAAAATATCGCGAGTTCTACTGCTCCGTACCACTCTTAGCGAACATACGCTTGGCACGCTATTGGTGCACCCTCCATAGGCAGTAGGCTCTTGCGGCCAAGCACGGCAAGGCGGTGGAATGGATGGGGAATCACCTATGGACAGCACAAATGTCGAGGAAGTGTCTCCGCCTATGCAGGTGAAACGCACGACATTGACGAAAAGCGCCTGTCTGGGATGCCGCAAGTCGAAATCGAAGGTGAGTATCCGCATTTACAGTTTTCGACCTTCAAGCCCCTTTGAATAAACCCCGGACATGCATGATTCTGGATGTTGCCCTCAAAAAATGCTGACAGATTATAGTGTGATGGCCGCCGGCCGACTTGTCAACGTTGTCATACGAGAAGTGCAGCTTGCGTATATGAATTGCAAGATGGCATGACCCGCCAACAGGATTATCAACGTAGACTCGACCAAAGCAAGGCGGAGAACGATGATCTAGTGCTCGTGGTGCGCAAATAAGGCGACGAGAATGGCAGGCTTTACCTTGCTGTGCGCGATCGCGAGGATGAGGCCGATAGATTGAATTTGGTCATGCGAAATCAAGAAGAACATAACGACCGACTGAGCCTCCTCTTAAGCGACAGAGACAAGGAGATTATCGCTTACAAGCTCTTGCACAAACAGCTTCGCGAGTGCACCGAGAAGGAGGCGATCAGCCTCCTGGCTATGTTGAGAAGTGGCTTCACGATTGAGCAGATGAACAGCTTCAGGAAGGACTCGGCATGTGGCGCATCGACGGGAATTGCACCGGTCAATTACAGTCACTCAGATCGCTCATCGGCAGACTCCCCACTTGCAGGCATGACACCAGAACATAAAGCACCGAGCAGTGACTCACCCGGGACCGACTCCACTACAAGGTACGGGTAGATCATTCCTACAGCTGTGCTGATTGAAGCCCCGTCCAACAGGGTCAATGCTACATTGAGCTGCACATGTAAGTTGATCGGGAGAAGTTCATACTGACAACTCATAGTAGCGCGCACATCAACATGAAAAATCCATGGTGCAACGACGGAGCAAGCCATCCGACGCAAGATGCAGCCTCTCCGACTGCTGTGCAGACCTCCATCTCTCCAAATCACGCCACGACCGATCAAGTCTTCTGCCACCCTGCCCAGACCAACTGTCCGACCCAAGCCCACGGCGATCAATCCCGTGACTATATGCCTCAGGTCACCTTTGGTGGCATAGTTCCGCCGAGAAGCCTGTCCTGGGACAATAATGTGGCACGTAACAAGGCTAAACAGGAACCCATGCCGACTCTTACGACGCGATTTCCAGGATTCTATCGGTAATGCATGGCAATTTGATCCCTTTCATGCCTTTGACGCTTGCCTGTGCGGCGGAACTCAGGACAGTGAGTTGGCTTTTTGCAGGCATAGGAAGGACCAACGGCGGCTGAATGATCATTTGCAAGCATACAAGCGTTCATGTTCAGGGCGGAATATATGATACATTCGACCTCAGTCGACAGCATTAGCGTTTACACAGTTTCACGATCACGAGATACACGAGAGGTGCCGCAAAAAACAGGCCGGAGTTCTTTTCAGTACATGTAAGCTAGAGTGTGCTATATACCGCTCCCCCGGGAAGCAGGGCTGTAAAACTGGAGTTTTGGCATATATACCCAGATGCGCTCACAGTAGCGGAGCACATGCATCTTCTCGACAACCTTGAGCAGATTTTGGCAATTTGCGCATGTTCTGATGTTTCAAGATGTGCATACGGACATGTAACTTGCTTTGGCTGACATGGGGACTGACTGACCTCTGAGGTAAGAAGTCTTGGCGCAGATGAAACGCCTTTCACATGCTCGCCTCGAAAGCGTATAAGCCTCAACGCCCAGAGTGCCGGGTCTAGAACACTATCTCCGAGGAAGCCCGTGCGTCATCGAATTGTAAGTTAGCTTGCTTTTGCTCTTTCACATGTTTCCTGCCTCCTCTCTCTTCTCCTACAATCCGTAATTTGATCAACTGGATCAAAATGACCTAGGATGAGCGTCTATGTGGTGGAAGTGGGTGGACGAGCAGCGCATAATATTCTTTCGCGTCGATTAGCGCATGCAATAGCGCCTGCAAAATTCACGACTTTGGGACTGTCTGTGCCGCGGAGGTCGCACACGCGGGTCCAGCAAAGGTGTATACAGCCTTCGACTCGTTTCGCAAGCGGCGCGACAGGACGTGGTGATGCGGGCAGGATCATATCAGGGCGATGGACGGGACCGACGGCGGCGATAGCGCAGGTCGGATTGCGCTGGAGTGTGCAGGATCCGTGGACATGGCAGGGAGCAAGATCCAGCGTTCTTGGCCGCGGCGTCTGCAGCGCCTTTCTGTTACAGCGCAGATGGAAGAGCGACAATGCGGTAAAAGAGTCCATCAAGGCAGGCGCACAAAAGCTCAGCGATGAGGCTTCGAAGCAGGTGGCAGGTAGTGGGAGCAAGACACTCTACAACCGCCTGCCGCACTTCCACAGACCGACGAAGGACGAGCTATTGGCAGCAGCAACAGGCTTCTGGCATAGACTGGGCATACACTTCAAGTGGTTCTCGATACGAAGTTCGCGACGGTTCAACATCGATGACATTGGCGCCTTCCTGTCCTGGATATTCTGGGGCCACGTACTATGGATTGTGCTCGGGACGACCACATTTGTTAGTCTGGCCATCTGGATGCTCAATACTGTCTTTGCGCAAGAAACGCTGGCTGGCTGGGTTGGCAACTACCTGACTAAGAGCTCGGGGTTGAGGATCGTTTTTGAAAGCGCCATTGTGCCCACTTGGCGAGATGGTGTGATTACCTTCAACAACGTTTTCGTCTCGCGAAGGCCTGGCCAGGTGAATAAGAAGGCACGCTCTGTGAGCAAGGGTTCTTCCATCACGGCAGCGGCAGCGGCAGCAGAAGCAGCGACGCAAGCTGCGGAGTCAGTTCCCGAAGATGATGGGAACTACAGTCAGTTCGATGTTACGATCCAAACAGTGAATGTGACTTTGTCCTTTACAAAGTGGTTTAATGGCAAAGGTCTTCTGCACGACGTGGAGATCAAGGGTGTACGGGGCGTGATCGATAGGACGCACGTCCATCCTATCGAAGGCGCACCAACCGATCCCAAGAGCTATCGCCACACTCATCATACCGGTGATTTTGAGATTGACAGCTTCAAGATGGAGGACGTACTGCTTACCGTTCACCAACCTCGAGGCTTTCGGCCTTTCAGTGTGAGTGTGTACAATTGCGAGTTGCCTCGGTTGAGGAAACAGTGGCTGTTCTACGACTTCATGTCTGCCAACAACATGAGCGGCAGCTTCGATGACTCGCTGTTCACAATCCATCCAAGACAGGTGCACAGTGTCACCGGTGCAAATCTTGAAGAGATGGCTGGAGACGAGGATGCTTTCCAATGGAAGAAGCACTCCCGCCTGCGAATCGATGGTCTCAAGATTGATCACCTCAACAGAGGTGTCACAGGACCCTTCAGCTGGATTACGGAAGGCAATGTGGACATCGTTGCTGATGTCATGATCCCGGATGATGCAGATGGTAGCATTGCGAAGGTCATGTCGGATTTTTATGACAGACTAGAGAGCACCGTCATCCAGAATCAGAGGCATCCGCAAGACAACGTCATCCGTCACGATCAGACCGAGAGCACGGATCAAAGAGTCGCACAACAGCAGGCTCAAGAGGCGCAGACAACAGGAGCGGAAGAGACAGACAAACGCTTCGTCGTCCTCGACATCCGTGTCCAGCTCAACGACGTCCGTGCCTCGGTTCCGATCTTCACCAAGGACCTCTCGTACGTCAACAATGCTCTCGTCCGCCCGATCGTCGCGTACATCAATTCTCGACGATCCTTCATCCCGGTCAACTGTCGGGTTGTCAAAAGGCAGAGTGAGTTCGATGGCAGTTGGACGATTTTCGATTCCGGCCTATTGGACGATCTTTCCCGGGAGACGTACGATGCATTCGTGAAGGACATCACGGATGAGAGAGTGCAGAGGAGGCGGATCAAGAAGGTTGGGGTTTGGACGCTGCAGTTGGGGTTGCAGGCGTTGTTCTTGGGACTCGCTGGTCAGTTTGCCTAGTCACCTGCGGAGAGAGTGGTGTGGAGGTTTGTGTACTGATGTGTTGTTGTTGTTCTTTGCAGAGGCTTGTTATTAGGCTGGCCATTTCTATTGATGTATTTCTTAAGGGCTTGGGTGCATAGCATGGCGCTTGAGGGTTTGTGCTTGGTGGGTGTATGTTATGACCTGTTATGAATGACGGGTGGATGGAAGGTGCTCCCCGCTGTAGGTGTTGGCGTCGGAGATCGATGGACGGGTAGAAGTGGCCTTGTGATCCAGCGCAGGCAGACAGTGTATGTGTATCTCTTCTCTGCCATTCTTTCAAGCCTGCGCTTTGGTGATTATTCCTGCGCAAGCCAGATTGGTTGGGTATCGGAAACAGAAAGCCTAAGGCATGCTGCTGAGTAAGCCGCAGACCTTGTCACTTTTTACAGCAGTCATCGATCGATTCTTCAAGATACAGCACGCCAATCATGCATCTCAGACGCCAACATCCGGGCAAAATCGCAGAGTGCCCCTCTCCTAGGTGCATGGTAGCGATTGCAACACAGTTCCTCCAACGAAAGCCTTTCAACAAGCGTGACATCCATACTCGGAACCACAGCCTCTGCTGGAGGCTCGCTTCTTACGATGGGCCTCGTCAGCGTATCTTCAGCTGGTCAGGAAGACGCAACAAATCACTGTCTTCTCGTAGATCCGGCGCGATTTCGGTGGAACGCTGAGGAGCAGGCTAGAAGCTTTCTCGATGCTTTGTGATTCGAGCTTGGCGAATTGATGGGCTCGGACATTTTCGCTTCATCTAGGCGATCGCTTCAGCCCTGTTCGCGATACGATGGCAGTCAGAGTCATGGACGACCCTACCATTCGAGCCTGATTCGCAGCCGTGTCCGCCCCGGGTGACAGCGGCACCCTCCTCGAAAGAAGTTCGGCCCGTGGCAAATCCAGCTGAAAGGTCCGTTTAGAAAGCTACGATGTTGTCAGCTTCCAATGGTTTTCTTAAGTCTCTAGTCGACGGCGATCGAGAGATTTATGCGTAACTGGCGAAGCGTCCTGGACTGAGTCCCACGATAAGCTCCGCTGCACCTGGCGACTGCTGGCAGGTTAGAGAGTCCCTTTTCGGAGAGCGAAGGTGGCGTACGGCGGCAGGATCGTACAGCTGGGTCTACCTTTGCATTGACCGACCCACCGCCAACTCTTTGGCAAGGTGTTCTACCACCGTCGTGTTGGCATTCATTAACTCCAGCCTGTTACTTTGCTCCCGGCAAGTGCACAGGGACGTCAAAATCGACAGGGTATTCCGCAATCCTCTTTGAGCCAAAGCCTGAGCTTTGTAGTTCACATTGTTCATGGACTACTTTGCGTGTACCTCGCGTCAGGATCAGGCAGACCAAGAGCATGTCGTCCCAAGGAGACTGCCAATATGTCGGGGCATGGACAACTCGAAATTCTGGTGACGGCAATCACTTGACCCACCAGATCGTCTCCATTTTCTTTGCTGGCCTACCTTTATACAATGGCGTGGAACTGGTGTTTATGATCTTCTTAACCTTTCGACGATACCGTGGTCTCTACTTCTGGTCGCTGATAGCCGCGAGTATAGGCATAATCGCAATTACAACGAATCAGCTCCTGCGACTGATCCCGGCGTACGCACATGGAGGTCTTCGCTACCTGGACATTGCACTCGGCTGCATTGGCTGGTGGTTGATGGTGACTGGTCAAGCCTGTGTGTTGTGGTCACGTCTTCACCTAGTGCTATACGGACGACGAGGACATCTGATCCTTCGATGCACGATGTGGATGAGTAAGTCTGATAAGGAGCACGATATGTCCTGCGACATATTCACTGACCATTCATGTATCGCTCCTAAAGTTGTTACCAACTTTGTGATTTTACATCTGCCTACCTGTGAGTCTGTTGAGTCGAGAGGCACATCGATGTTGGGATAGTCACTGACGTCGTACCTTTCGTGTCGGATAGCGACATTAGCAGTAGGAGCGAAGGTCAACCACGTACACGGCAAAATGTTGTCTGCCGGATATTCCATTATGGAGAAGATTGAAGTGACTGGCTTTTTCATCCAAGAGACCATACTCTCATCTCTCTACATTTGGGCAGCATCGAGGACGTTACGTACACCACGATCAGACTGCCAACAGCAACGCCATATGCTCGAGCAGCTCATCCTGATCAACGCTGTGGTCATCGCTATGGATCTGTTTCTGGTTGCACTGGAAGCTGCCTCGCAGCACGTTCTTCAGGCTCTGGCCAAGACCCTGGTTTACTCGATAAAGCTGAAGCTCGAGTTTGCCATCCTCGGAAGACTCGTGAGGACGGTCCACTGCGGCGACATCAGAGCCCAATCAGGTCCAGGCGATCCTCCCAGCAGGTTCATCACGTTCGCGCCATGCGCTGGAGAAAGCTCTAAGAAGAGCGATTGTTTCGAGTCCACATCGGATACTGTCCACAGCAGCATTACATTTCCATCCTACTCTTACGCTCGGGCTAAGGAAGCGAGTCTCGATTATGATCTGGCACGATTTGAACACTTGGCGAATTTGTCCGATCTGAGGATGTTCACGGAGCAACTTCGAGACTCAGCGAGAGTCCGTCACGCAGCTGTCAACAGTAGCGTCTGAGTTGCCGTCTATTCTCTCCAAGTCTAAAAGAGCTGCAGGGGAATACGTTTGGTAGCGCAATTGCTGGCCGGTCGGTATAAACGCATTGAGGAGGCAGTGCGTACGCGGAGAGCAAACTTTTTCGACGTAGCAGCCCTCTTGCTTGACAAGAACCGTATCGGCAAAAAAGCATCAGGCAGAACATAGCGAACTCAGGCACACAGTTTCATCTCGTCCGCCTTGGCCGCTGCATCTATCTTAAGCCAACCTTGTCGAGAGTCTCGACCAATCAAGCATTGAAAATGCCGACCCGCGGCTCGCGTTCAGATACTCTTGATCGCACTTCGCCACGGTGCACCTTTGACGAAAGTTAGTCAAGCGCCTATTACGGGCACTCCGGAAGGGCCGGGTCATGGGGACCAGCAAGGCAATGCCAGAAAATTATCCATGATACTGCGTTCCGCAGTCTCACATGAAAATTGTGAGTGATTGCACCTCGCAATATAGCGATTTTCGTCCGCAATGCGTACGCTGGTGTCTCCGCATTTGAGCCCGACAGACAGAACGGTCTCCCTCTTGCTAAGGGAGGGAGCGGTAGCGGACAGGCCTGGATGGCCATTGCTCTCAGCCAGAAGTCGATCCACGTCTGGGGGTCGCGGCACTAGGCGCCTATTGGATCTTGTGACCAGCTCTGTCACAGCTAGCCTAGCATAATGGAGCCAACAATGATTCCATTTCATGAAGTTGATTCCTAGCTCTCTGGCTTGCAAGCGTCGTCATGGTCGAACTGCATCAGCACTGATGAGCGAGACAGGAATACCGAGATCTCGTTAATACAGGTCTACGACAGCAAGCGTACCCACTCAGCGCACGGGAGCAATGATTCTGTCCGAACTCTCCCCATTCGAACGAAGTGATCGCTCATTGTTGTCACACGGAAGACCCTCACTTACCACGCGAACCAAGCATAGAGACCTTCCACAAAACACCATCATGCCAACCGCTCCACAACCCTAATCGCCTCACTACACTCCCCTGACCCTCTTGATATGCTGCACGGATGCTGTCTGATGTTGAAGTGCTGCGTCAATGTTGAGCGCTGGGTCGATGGCAGCTCGCTACGCACTCGGCAAAGGAGTCCTCGATACTCGCATTTGCACTTGCATTCATGATCTGTGGGGCAGCCTCCCTGCACCTGCCCCTGATCTCAAGGAAGGGGCACCCTGTGACGAAGGGAGATTGAAAACCATTATGACCAGGTAATACCTACATGGACCGCCCGCGCCTCACGCAATGCACCACCTCCTTGATCTAGTACTTATATTCTTCCCTCCCATCACTTGAACATTACCTGTTACCTTGCCCATGACACCCACTTCCTCAACCCAGCTGAACCAACCCCACTGAGTGCGCTGTCGGTGAATTGTGAGATCCGGTTCAAGCAGGAGCAGGCATACTGCAGTACGTTTACATGCCTACGTCCTAGGGTTGCAGCCGCCTGGCAGGTGGTTCATACGGTGGTATAGGATAGTGTGGAAGCACAGGTGATATGGTCGTGTGCCTAATTGGCTAGAGGGCGGAGGACCTGGAAGGAAGTACGATTGTGGTTGAAGAGTGGTGTAGACTGCAGTAACCTCCGTTCCAGAAAATATCAGTAACTCGTAGTCATTTTGAATGGCTGATCAAATATGTGGGCAGCCCGCAGCAGCAGTAGGTGCCCCTTTTTGTCTCGCTAAACCGCAGTACCCTCGATCACCATCATATCACAGCGACACAACGCGTCACCGCGTTACATCTGCATCATAATACAAGCACATATTGGGCCGACAACCTCGTCATACACCCGTCGAACCTAACTTCCCTCGCACAACCCCAGCTTCCTGAGCCTCAGGAGACGCCTCAACATCATCATAGTACCTAGCTCCATGTATATACAACCTACAACAATACTCCTCCATAGACTTCGAACCAGCCAGCCAACCAAGTCCAAGATGAGTTTCCATACCCTGGCGCCCGACAATCTCTTGGCGTGGTAGACGGTTGTCGCGGGGCATGTAGTACACCCAAACCGGCTCTACGCCCCAAGCAGAAGACAACGACGATGGCCAGCCAAAAACATAGCGGGTGCCATTTAGATGCTGTTCGAGCGCCATCTCGCTATCTTCTTGGCGACACCAAAACTGCGGCGTCAGTGTTACTGCGGCACAGCGGCGTAAGCGTAGGCAGATTTCTGTGTGCTCTGTGTCGTCGTGCAAGTCGAAGTGCGAGGAGGTGAGTTCATTACTGTCGTCGTTGTCGTCGTTCAGCTGCCGCAGGCTGTGGAGACAGTAGTCTACCACGGCCAGCGAGCTGGTTACCAAGAACAAGACAGGTCGCTCCTCGTAAAAGTGCCTGAAAGTTGAGTCTGCTTGGATGGAGTAGACGGAGCGGAAACGACGGACGCGTAGGGATCTCCTGCGTGGCGAAGGGTCGCGAGTTCTTTGGGGAGGTGGTGGTGATGGTGGCTGTGTTTGTCTGGATTTTGGGCTGGAGGGCCAGATGGAAGACATGGAGGACCACCACATGGTCATTGATGTGCTATAAGCGGGAGGTAGACTAGGCAAAATGTTCCTCTCGCGACTTGATAGGGTGATAGGATCTAGACTTTGTAATATCGTAGTAGTTAGGGCTTAATCTACCTATTCTCTTATACTTAAGCTGTAGCCTAGTGTAGTATTATAGTAGGCAATTAGCTACACAGGAAAGCCTGCTGCCGTACGTTTTGCACTTTTGCAATGTGACGAGATCGAGGTGATAGGCAGGGCTTTCTTTCGCTGTAGTGCATGGCAAGAAGGTGCAAGCCGGGCAATTTGAGCCGCCTGATTCTTAGGAGTTTGCGCAATGCTGTGGTGCTTGCCATCCGACCAGTGTCTAGTGTTGAGTACCTTGACCTTGTAGCCTTACTGTCAGCCAGCTCGGCACTGAATGCTTTTTGTGGCAGAGCAGGCAACAGAGTGAATGTAGGTGATACAGTGAGAAGGGGCGATGGCAGACGGTCCGCTCCGCAGAAGCCGCCGGACTTGACGCACGGTCCAGTGAACTCGAACTTTTTTGAACTTTTTTGTGAGACGAAGTGATTAAGGTAACCAGCTTATAATTCTATTCCGACGCAGCAAAAATGGCCAAATTCAAGTCGAAGCAGGTCGCGGCGATCCCGGCATCACTCTGGACCAACACTGATGTACCTGCGCCGGGACTGAATGATGTACTCAGCCAAGTCGCGCATTTCTTCGAAAAGCTTGGCTACAGCAGCACTTTGGCTGCATTGATCGGGGAAGCGAAGAAGAAGGGCGTCGAGATTGATACGGCCGAGTGGGAACGTGGAATCAGCCAAGAGCACAGTGCGCCGCTGTTGGAGCTGTGGGAGCAATGGTATCAGAGCAACGACGGCTTCCCCATGCTGCCTGCCTCGAGTGCAGCGCAGAAGCAGATCAAGGAGCAGGAGGAGAGCAGCAGTGAGAGTGAGAGCGAGAGCAGCGACGAGGAAAATGATGAAAGCGAAGGCAGCGGCAGCGACAGCGACAGCGAAGAAGACTCGGATTCGGAAGATGAGACCGAGGGCCACAAGGCCGGTGTCGTCGATGACGAGGCAGAGAGCACCGACGACGATAGCAGCGATGAGGAGAGCGAGGAGGAGGAAGACGAGAAGCCGGTAGCGAGCAACAAGAGGAAGCGGGAAGAGACGTCTGACTCTTCCAGTGCCAGCGACTCAGGCGACAGCAGCGATGACGATTCCTCCTCAGACGAGAGTGATGCGCCGCGAGCTAAGCGCGTCAAGACTGAAACGGCAGACGACAGCAGTGACAGCGAGGACGACGACGACTCGAGTGAAGCGAGCGATTCAGACTCAGACAGCGGCTCAGAATCTGCGGGATCAGGGGCAAGCGAGAGCGACGATGACTCCAGCTCGGCCCCCGAATCAGACAGCGACAACGATTCCGACAGTAGCGACTCAGATTGCGACGACAGCGAGTCCTCAGCCTCTCCGCCACCAAAGAAGAAAGCCAAGAAGCAAGAGCCCAAGTCCGAACGAGGCGGCTCAACATCCTCCTCCGCAACACTTGATCACGAGCCAGCTCCAGCATCCGCAAAAGCCGACAAAAAGTCCAAGAAGAGCAAAGCTGCTGCTGCTGCTGCCGAACAACCCACCGAAGACCTCCTAGTCCCCGCCTCAGCCGCACCCGAAGCAGCTGCCGAAGCAGACCCACACGCTGGCATTCACCCCGATCGCCTTGCCCGATTGCCTCCTTCGAACACGAAAAAGTTCACGCGCATCCCCGCGACGGAGGAGAATGTGAAGGCTATGAAGAAGGAGAACGTGCCGTTCAGCAGGATTCCGAAGGATACGTTTGTGGATCCCAAGTTCGCGAGTAATGCGTATGTGCCGTATGATTATGCGCAGAAAGCGCATGAGGACTTGATTGTGACGAAGGGGAAGGGGTTTACGAAGGAGAAGAATAAGAAGAAGAGAGGTGAGTTTATTTCGTCTCGCGTTTTCCAAGGATCCTGGAGAGCTGGAGCCGGACGCACTGCCAGATAGGACGCAGGCGCGATTGGACTTTGTCCGTCCTCGATTGGAAGCGGTATTGTAGCCTTGGGCGGACTCGGCCAAGCCAAGGCCGAAGAGGAAACAGGCTCGTGGTGGCGAGAAGTCCAACCACCAGTCGTTGAGGGAGAAGTCGTGGTCCGGTCCTGGCAGATATGATCTCTCTCCTTCGCCTGATCCTCTCGACATCTGTTTCAACAAACCTGGAGATGACACCGACAGATCCATAGGCCTGAAGGGCGACACCTGGACATTCATCGACGGCTGCGGATACGATCCTTTTGGTTGTGAATGTTGATGCTGACTCATTCTGCTATGCAGGTTCGTACCGAGGCGGAGCGATCGATTTGACGCCGAAGGGGATTAAGTTTGAGGACTAGACGTTTCTCATCTCTCTAATGAAGAGTGCGAGTGTGGTCTTGCATGATTGCGGCTTAAATAAGATTCGAGTGAGGCTAAATGAGGTGATTTGGATAGACTATAAAAGCCCCTTGCTCTCGACCACGTCCAAGGGAAGTGGGTAGATGATACAAGGCGACGCGGGCCTGTTTTGCTGGATGCCTACGTACAATGCTATGCCGATATACCCTGTGTTCATGGTACAGCCACCTAGGTCTCTCCCGTCTGTGCCTTGGTGCTGAACACGAGTACTGAAGTACCCTCCTGAGAGAGAAACATGTAAGAGCTCTCACTTAGTCCGCATGGTTCGGCGCGCGACTTCCTGATCTGGTAGGAACAGACATCAGATTGCAGTGCCGCAATGTGGAAGGAATTCGAAGCTCCTTCATGGCGGCAGTATGGCGGAAAGCAGCATGATCGAGCAAAAACCCGAGGTGCGTTCAGAGCTCTATCGATCCGTGTCGCACACAGTCTTTCCGACCGCTCGGCCAACATTTATTTTGACGGCAGGCACGATCCGTAGCCGATCGTACACAACAGCCTTGCAGCTCAGCAATGTTGAGCTCTTGTGGAGCTCTCTCAAGCACAAAAGGGGCAATTCAGGTATTGATCTGCAATGGTACGCCAATGAGCAACTGCCATGGCGCAACCTTTGGGTCTGCACATGTTACACAGGCTGATACACATAGCACCACGCTGTTTTGATAGGCGCTTCGTAGGCTGAGAGAGATGCCACACCTCTCGATTGCTGCTGAGTGATTAATAAGAGGTGATTTCTATTGTGTTCACGATCATGTCTACCAGAATCTGATTCTCGGATGTCACTCCTTCCCATCCACCACACACATTACCCTCTCCTCTCTTACTTGCCCAAACCATGTCCAAACCCGAGGTGACCACCACCGTCACCCATGCCACCGGCCCCAACAACGAACCCCTCTCACCCCCCACCACCGTCTCCCCAACCTACCTAGGCACCTTTACCGACAAAGCCGACATGGAAACTCTCGGCCTTACCCAACAGCTCCGCCGCAACTTCACCCTCTTCACCAGCATGGCGTTCGCCAGCACCGCCGTCGTCGCCTGGGAAATGATCCCCACGCTCTCGGTGTTTTGGCTCGAAGACGGAGGCACGCCGGTGCTGTTTTGGGGGTTGCTGGGGGGAAGTGCAGGGATGGGGTGTGTTTATGCGAGTTTGGCGGAGATGGCGTCGATGTGAGTATCTAGAGGGGAGGAGGAAATTGGGGGAGATGGGGCGAGTTGATGGAAAGGTGCTGACGCTAAATTTTCTTTTCTGTGCGGCAGGAGTCCGACAGCTGGTGGGCAGTATCATGTGAGTTTCCATAATCTTTGGCTGGGAGAGTGGGGCTTGGGTTTTGTCTGCTGATTGATGCGGGTATTTTGTAGTGGGTGTCCGAGCATGCTCCCGCGAGGTTTCAGAAAGGCCTGAGCTATGCTGTCGGTACGTCTTCCCATCCACGAAATCTCGCGCCTTCTGAGTTTCAATGGCCGCTGAAGTGACCTTTCGCAAACTCCACAGGATGACTTTTAGCAATCGGCTGGCAAGTCTTCCTCGCCGGCGCCTGCTTCATGGTCGGCAGCATCATTCAAGGCCTGATCGTCCTCAACGCCCCTGCGTACACTTACCACAGCTACCATGCGACGCTCTTCGCTATCGCCGTAATCGTCTTCTCCATTGCGTTCAACACAGTCCTTGCTGGCCGGCTACCACTAATTGAAGGTGCCGTGCTGGCGCTGCATGTCGCGGGTCTGTTCGCCATCATCATCACGCTCTGGGTCATGGCGCCGAAGGGCGATGCTCGAGATGTGATTCTCGGCTTTGTCGATAATGGAGGCTGGGGGGATCGGGGCTTGTCGTCGATGATAGGGCTGGCGTCTGCGTGTGGGTTACTGATTGGGTTCGATTGTTCTGTGCATATGGGTAGGTCCACGCCTTCAAGTCTGCATCTACGTGACGCTTACTGATAGCCTATTTTTAGCGGAAGAAGTGCGCGATGCCTCTCGAACAGTGCCTCAAGTCATATTGTGGTCGGCTGTCCAGAACGCAATGATGTGTTTTGTAATGGGCATCAGTTTCATCTTCTGCCTTGGTGACTTGGACGACGCTCTGAACACTCCGACTGGAGAACCATTTATCCAAGTCTTCCATAATGCCACGAAGAGCAAAGCCGGCACTGTGAGCTGTTCTTGACCTGTTGGCCGTCTGTGGAATGTATTGAAGCTGATTCTGGCGCTATGGGCAGACAGTGATGACTCTGATCATTGCCATAATGATAGTCGCCGCGGCTATCAGTGAGGTAGCCACGTCGTCGCGCCAACTGTGGTCGTTCGCGTAAATCAACCCAGCTAAGCATTGCAATCATGCGCATTGCGGGCACTCGTTGGACTGACCTAATTTAGTCGCGATCAAGGACTGCCATTTTCCGGCTGGCTTGCGAGGGTCAACCCAACTTTGAACGTGCCCATCAACGCAGTCTCCGTTTCTCTGCTAATCAGCAACCTCCTATCACTGATCAATGTCGGCTCTTCGACAGCCTTGAACGCCATCAATTCCCTTGGAGGCATATCGATTCTGTTCTCTTACTTCGTCACAATCGGCTGTCTGGTTTGGCGCCGTTTGTATGGCACGCCGCTGCCACCACGACGATGGAGCTTGGGTCGGTACGGGCTGCCTATCAATGTAGCTGCTCTTGTGTTCGTGACGCCAATGCTGTTCTTCTATGCGTGGCCATTGGCTCAACCGGTGACTGCCGAGAACATGTAAGTGTAGAATTTGCGTTGAATATTGAATGATCAGGCTCATTATAAACAGGAACTGGTGCAGCATCGTGTTCGTCGGTATTCTCTCGATCGCGGCACTGTACTACTGGATCCATGCGAGGCATGCATACACCGGTCCTGTCGTCTCGGTCAAGCGAGGCTGATCCTAGTCAAAATGGAGTGTAGATAGAGATGCGGCTCTATGAGACTCGTATGAATCATCAGTAAAGACATAGACCCAGCAAGACCTCGGTCATAGTCATTGGATCTAGCAAATGCCATGCATACTCAACGTCTGAGCTTGCAGCCATCATATTTTCTTTGCCGGCCGCATCATAATAGCGTGGCGACAAGCATCCTTGTGCCCATACTCCGTCGCATCCCATTCCAACCACTTCACGAATTCAAATCCATGCTTCTCGTATACCACCCTGCCTTCGGGACTACTCTCGAGGTACATCGGCAGCCCCAACCTATCTGCCTCATCTTTGCCCCATTGCAGATGCATGTGACCCACACCCTTCTTCTGGTGATCTGGGTGCGTCGCGAGCACGTGCAGAAGCATATACGGCTTCCCACCCAGTATCTCCTTTTTGTTCCTACCACATGCCTCATGAAAAGACTTGAGTGCTGGACCAGCATTTGGTGGTCTGCCACCTTCTTCGGCCTCCTTATCTGCTGCTTCCATATCAGCCGGCGAGCGTTCTGTCGCATAGATCCGCCATCTGGAGGTGCCAACAATCTGTCTATTCGGGTCATTTGCTGGAAGATCTGTGTCAATGACTTTGAAGGCTCTGTAGATCTCTGGGTGCCGCTGCCAGTCGTTGAGCGTGGACTCTCTCATCCACGCCCGATCTTCTGCGAGATAGCCATTCGGAAACAATACGCCCATGATGCCTGACTTGAAGGCCTGCCAATTGACCTCTGACTGCGCATCGATGTCGGACTTTTCTAGAGGGAGTAGTCGGTAAGGCATTGTGTTGGTCGTATTTCTATGGTATGAAGCAGTTATTCAAGGAGGTCTCAATGAGCATATGAATGCCGCGCCGAACTTTCCACTAAGCTTTATATGACTTGTGAACGCCATGATCTCACGCGGTGCAGGTCATGGTTTGAATGAGGAAGCACCGGTGTGAAGTGAGCGGAGTTCGCCAACGCCGCCGCTCTTTCTGGCAAGCCCAAGCGAGGCTCAAAAAGAAGACCGGTCACCATAGTCACCAACATCAGTCATACTGCCTCAGTGACTCTGAATGTTCAGTGGCCAGGTCACGAAGTCGTGTCCAGGATTTTATGCCAAGATGAGTTGCGATGATGAATAGGACCCCTCGAACTGCTCCTTGCCGAAGTCCTTGAGAACATTATCTCATCAGCCATCATCATGGACGACTTCGCCCTGCAGCAGGAATTGGAAGCTTTGGCTGGCAATGCCATTGATCCAGACGCGGAAGCCGACAGGGCAAAAGAGCCAATCGCCAAGACGGCAGCGCGGTGGCAAAACCTCTTCAACCTGCCTCAAGATGAAGCTATTGAGCGCATCGTGGAACATCGTAACAATCTGACCAAGGCCCGCATTTCAGACGATCATTGGGAGACCGTTCGTCCTGAGAAGCAGGGTGAGGGCTACGATCGGGAGGCGTATGAGTACGAAATCAATCTGCAGCAGAAGAAGGCCCTTTTACCTGGTTTGATACCTGCTGCTGGCGATGCAGCCGGTGATAGCACGGTGACTTACCTTGTGGAGCTAGCTGGGCCACTTGCTACGCCTGAGAAAGTCCAAGCTGCCGCCGGTGCTAAGATTGTTCCCGAAATAGCTGAAGGCCACAGTGTCGAAGAGGGCAGAGCAGTACAGCTCTGCTGCATTGATTCAAAGGCGAAGCAAGCTATCCTACGATGGGCGAGTACCGAAGGAGGTGGCTATGAGCCTGTCATATTGGTAGACCCGCGGTCTCTGCGATAAGCTCCGTCAGCTTGCACTGGGCTCGAATGAAGTCCCAGTGGGGTATCAAAACGTTGAGTCTCGATCTCGTGGAGACACCAAAAGTAAGGAAGGAGCGACAGGAAGCAGTGCAGATGAATTTGGGTCCAGGTGACGAATTAGGAAGCTGCGCATACACGAACAATGAAAGCTCGGTTCTGGTCCTGCGCAAGTGAGTACAGGCTTGTCTTCATGATCTCGAATATCTCTTGGCCCCTCTGAAGAGCATCGATACCCACCCCTAACGCGAGTGTGTCACCGACTTGTATGATTGAGCGCAGATAAGGTTCCGCCCTGCGACACCTTGCATGTGACATTGCGCACCTCTAGAGTCCAGAAACCACTTCGCTGCACTCGAAGGTGCTTTAATCTTCAGTACTTATCAATGACATTACCAAGACCTAACTTTAGCATTGGACGGACCGCATCGCGTTACGTCCGCTACCATGGATGAGCCAGCAGACAGCTACAGAGTGCTGCTCTTAACTCGCAACCTCAACGGTATCATCGAGGATGACTTGACACTAGAGTCTGACTTCCTGACGGCGTGGGATGACAAACATCAAGCAGATCTCGTCAAATCATGGGTCGTCTCACACGGCGACTGTGTCCCAACGGGACCACTGAGTGAGGAGCTCAAAGGTAAGCTCAACGGAGATGAGAAGAGGCGCTTCCATGTCGCGCAGGTGGAGGCTTTGAAGCTCAAGCTCGCAAAGGCAAAGGCGAGCGGTACCGTGGTAGCCGGATTTGCTGCACCTCAGACTGCCAGGCCTGCGAACTTAAGTGCGGCGGCTACGGTATTCAGTCCTCAGACTCAGTCGGTGAATGTGGCGCCAATGAGGTTTGTCGCGACTGTTGCTCCGCCCAGGCCGGAGGGAGAGATTATCTCGACCAATTGGGTACCAGACACGGAGGAGAATCGACTTGTGCCAGAGCAGGACGAAGTACAGGAGGAAGCGGAACACTGGGGCTCGTCGCCGACTACCAGAGCCGTGACGCCAAGTCTTTCGGCTGAGTCTGAGTCTGAATCAGGGAGCATCGAGGGTATGTCATATACAACATTCTGCCAACGTCAATGATTGTTTGCTAACTACGCTGTCAATTCAGAGGAAAGGATGATGCTGAGTAAATTCGTCCGCGAGATGTCTCTGATCTTTGGACACCACCAGCTCAACGAAGACAAGCTCAGGTTCGAGCCTAAGGTCCGCATGTGGTAAGGGAGTTTATATGATTGACTGACACGCATGTACTGATAAGGTAACAGGGCACGTCAGAACAGGAGCATCATCCCGACAAGAAAAGGCTCCACGGTCGGATTGACCAGCGAGCAGAAGAGGAGATTAAGAATTGCTTGGGATGAGGTGGAGAAGATGGAGGTGGAGGATCAGCGAGTTGCTAATGCTGAGTGGGCCGCGCGATTTGGCTGATTTACGTCGATGACAAGCTTTGAGCACTTGCAAAGCGAAGCTTGGCATACATCTGCTATGGCCGTGACTGGCGGTTTGCTGGCCGCAAATGAGGTTCCATGAGCAAGAAAGGCTGAAGAAAGTGCAAAGAGATAGCAAACAGCTCATGCAATATTAGAGTCGACGACCTTGCTGTCAACCAGATGCTCCATACACAGTAATAGATGACTGGTCAAGACAGCGAAGGATCAGAGCAGGCTTTCGTCTTGGCCGGCGAGGGATACATATCGGAAGACCTCGTCCAGGTCGCGCGAATGGCCATCAACTGCAGCCAAGAAATCGACCTCGATGAAGCCTCACTCGGAGAGATGCAGACGATACTGGGCAACAGCATCGAGCCGCCCCCTCACACAGGCCCGCAAAGCAGCGTGAGACGCCCTGCGGTTGACGCGTTCATTCGTGAGGTCGGACAGGCCGTGAATGAAGGTGTACGTCTCCTCGAGCGTGTGCACGAGGGCAAGTTTCCGTGGCTTCAGACTTTCTATAAGGACATTATGGTGATCCAGTGGGCGTTTACCTTCTCCGACAGGGTGCCGTCAAGGGCACAGGTCGGGCAGGATGATTACGCGGGACTAGATCTCCAGGAGACTAGGTGGCTGGGTGTTGCGAGAGAGGCGCTCTTGATGCAGGCGGAAGAGAAGCCGAGGATGTGGATGGCAGGTGTCGAGCCTACGAAAGGGCAGGAGATGGTTGTGAAGCAGGAGTAAAGGAGTGGGCAGTAGAGCTAAATGTGTCTTGTTGACGTAGGAAACTGCTTTAACAAAGGTATACGGAGATCGGTCAGGTAGTGTACGTAAATTCCGGCCTCTGGTCTCCTAGCAGCTCAATTTCACTCTGGTTCTTGCCTTCCACCAAATAGTCCCTCTTACCATCTGCTCTCTTCTTGTTCTCAGCCATCAACAAGAAGTGATTGATCAAGCTACCACCAAGCAAAAACACAATCAAGTACGCGAGCACAATACCATGACCCAGCTTGTAGCCAGGTTTGTCCTTAGCGCGGTAGATGTTGCTACTGACAACACCGTTCAGATTACCCCAACCGATGACGAAGCCCAGAGTAACACCACGTTTGTAGACGCCTTCGACATTGTTGGCCGCCCAGGTGATAGTGTTGGCAACGCATGGGTAGATACCAAGAGCACCCAGGAAGGTGCCGGCGTACTTGACGTGCGGGTCTTTAGAGCCAAGGAGCATGCTGAAGCCAACGACACCTAAGAAGGCGACGCCGACGTTGCACCAGCCGCGCTTCTTGGTGCGGTCGGCTAGCCATCCGATCGTAATGGTCAAGACTGCTGCGCAAGCGTACGGCGGCACCGAGAGCAGGTTGGCAGTGGTGTGGCTCGTGTAGCCGAGCTCGGAGATGATGGTGGGCAGGAAGAGCGAGAAAGCGTAGAGCGGGACATCGCAACCCATGTAGATAGCAGCAAAGAGCCAGGTCTTCCAATCCTTGACCGAGGCCCAGAAGTACGCCATCTTGAACTCCTCGTGCTCGGCTGAGCTCTGCTGGTCAGCCTTCAGGCGCCTGATAACCCTCTGCCTGTCCGCCTCGGAGAGGAACTTGGCATCGTCAGGGAAGTCGTGCACCATCCAGTACGACACGCTACCAATGACAATAGTGAATAGACCCTCAAGGATGAAGATCCAGGCCCAACCAGGTCGGCCACCGACACCCTTCATCAACGCAATAGCAGCCGCAAGCAGACCACCAAACGACCCCGCCAGCGCGGCAGCAGAGAAGAAGATCGCCGCCCTGATACCAAGCTCCGAGCGCTTGTACCAGCACGAGAGGTAGTAGTTGACTCCCGGGAAGAGACCAGCCTCTGCGACACCGAGGAAGAATCGACAAGCGGCTAGGCCGGAGAAGTTCTTGACGGTGCCCATGCACGTCATGACGATGCCCCAGAGGACCATGATGAGCGGGATGAAGATGCTGGGTTTCATGCGCTTGAGCAGGACGTTGGTGAGGGGCTCGAAGCCGGCGTAGGAGACGAAGAAGAGGGAGAGCGCAGCGGCGTATTGGCCGTTGTTCATGTGGAGGTCGGTGATCAGGCCGTCGATCTTGGCGTTGCCGATGTTGGTGCGGTCTGAGACGTTGTCAGTCTTGGTTATGAAGGAGTAGATTGAGTGGGAGGCGCATACCAAGGAAACTGACTAGGTAGAGCAACGTGAGCCAGGGGATGAGCTTGAGGTCGAGTTTGCGGACGAGGGCTCGGTCCTAGGCACATCTGTCAGTTTTCTGCAGTAGTTACAGGTCTGTATATCGATGCCATACAATTCTCGCCCTCTCTTCATCGCTTAGCCCGGCATCCGGGTCGGGGAGTCCGTCGATGGCCGGACGAGTCTCGGTATGGTCGACATGGCCAATATCTTTCTCGTCGCTGCTATAGCCGGACGTCTCCACGACAGCCATTGTGATACGAGCACACGTGCGATGATAATGCAGAAGACCGCAGAGGCTTGCAAGCTTGATGGTACAGAAAACCTGGGAAGTCTCGAATGAGGGCAGACCAGAAGGTGAACTGATAGGGCAGTACAGCTCTATCTATCTATGCCCATGCCGATCGTCGCATCTGCAGTGCGACAACATGCTCAGCACGTGGAACCTAAAAGCCAGCGGCTCGAACTGCAGAGTCTATCATTTAGCCGTACTTGGTGGCATCGAGGTCCCAGCTATTGCAAGCTAAGAAGGCAAATCGCCAATGGGACGGAGCCCCAGACCGGAGAAGCTGTGGGGTAGATGCACTAAGCTGTCAAGTTGTGCGGATAAGAGTAACAGAAGTGTCGGCAAAAGTGACCGCCAGAACATTGTTTCACTGCGCAGTGCGAGTGATCCGCAAACATGCCGCTAACATACCTACACATCTTGTTATGCCCGAGCCAGTCTGGACTTGCAAGCGTGCAACAGTAGATTAATCCCACCAATGCCTGCATGCGCTCAAAAGTATTTTGGCAATGCGACACGCTGCGCAGTCTTCAGCCAAGTGCACCGCTGACCCGACCGCCTTGCCGCATACCGTCAAGCTCCTCTGCCCGCTTGACCAGATCTCGTAGGCTCAGCTTGAATCCAGTGCCGAAACCAGCAATGTTACTAGTCATACACAACTGCTCGACCCATCTCGAATACGTCGAGCCCAAATTCCGCAAGAACAAGAAACAGACGGCTTCCTCGCTCAGCACATCTCCTCCCGTACCGACCAGACTCCGCTGCTGTCCATTCGGAGCAGACGAGCCCGCGTTTGAGTTGCTCAGCATGCGTGGATTGTGGCGCTCGCCCTTGTCGTGAGGGTATTGTGTGCTGAGGCGCAGTCGACAAAACTCGGCATACTTCGTTTGCAAACTGCTGCTATAGTCCATAATGCTGCCTCTGCATGAATCAAGAGTGATGTTGCACATTTCGTTGTACAGCCTCCAGGCTTGGTCTGAACCACGCGGATAGCACATCTCGAGTAGCGCATGCCATGCCTGACTTGCATAGCGAAAGCCTTGCACACGTGTTCGAAAGGAGGGCGACAGTGAGCCCCAAAGCGCCCCCAGGAGAGCCTGGTTGCGCCGGTTGAAGATGGCGAGCTGTTTGATGTACTCGTTCCAGTCCTCAACGTCGATCTCGCCATTGCCGCCGCCGCGCGCACCTGTGTTGAGATCGCCTTCACCTGGCGCGCGGCCAACAGGTCGAACGGGCTCGGTCTTCGCACCGATCAAGACATCATTCGTGTTCTCCTTCAAACTTGCTTCCACGAAAGCTTCTGAGAAAGCCTGCCAGTCTGTCGTCCGGGTGAGTGGAGGTACAGTCTTGTACGAATCTCCATTGCCGCAGGATGACTGAGCAAGGATCTCAACTGTTGAAGAGTTGAGATCGAGACGTTTCGGCTTGACGTACTCATTCTGGAAGTTTTGCAAGTCTTGTAAAATCTGATTGGCTTGCTCGCGATTCTTTGCCAGCTCAGTCGGCCCTCTTGCGCTCCTCGTCCGGGTGTTCGTCGCAGGAGTAGTTGTGGTCGTGGCCGTGATGGGAGGATCGGCCGTGACATCGACGGGAGTCGAGCTGGAAGCTGCAGCTTGATTTGGCGGTCTAGCTGGTGTAGCCTGAGTAGATGACGATGCTGCATTGGCACGTTGGTGTGCTGGGCCAACCTCTCCGGGCTGGAAGTCATACTCGCATCTGACGCCACTGTTCATGCAGGTACCGCATACAGGTCTTTGAGAATCGCACCTCGTCTTCTTTGCTCTGCATGACAGACAGGCTGAGGGAAGCCCAGCACTCTTCTCCGGATCTTTGGAAAATTGATTGGGAATGTGCTGGCAAGTGCCATACTTCTTGAACTTGAGCTTCATGTTTGCCACGTCGGTCCTGGTGAATAGACCGTCTGGGTTCGTGCGTTGCAAGAACGTCAAGACTTGCGCGGTCGGTGTGCCAATCGCGAACAAGCCGTCGACTGCCTTCTCCACCCCACCCATACGCGCTCGCCGGCGGTGACCGGCCATAGTAACGGCGTCAAGTGGACCATGGTTGTGGTGTGTCTTGCGATGTCTAATCTGCCACTCACCAGCAGGATTGCTTGGATCGACGGCGACCGCAGCTAGGGACATCGGGCAACCCATGCGATTGCTCTTGCGCCTGACACGTACCCTTGTCTGATCTGTAAGCTTGCCGGTGTTGGCTAATTTGCCGTGCTTGCTGCAGTGATAGTATCGCTTGTAGATGGCGCCGCCAGCATTCTTTTTCGACGCCCGGCGAACCATCTCGTAGCCATGCTCTAACGACCAGGCGTGAATGCTCTTTTCAAGCTCGTCTCCGGATGGATAGTTGCCTTCTGGTGGCGGTGGCAGGTTGAATATCGGCTCATTCTCGTCGCCGTCTTCATGGTTATCGTCATCATCGTCGTAATTGTCATCTTCATGTTGCTGCTGGTTGCCTTCGTTTTGATTGTCGTTGTCGCGTCCCAATGCTTCTCTCAACTGCTCCTCCAGATCCTCATTGTTGATGTCGGGACCAGGAGCACCCGGTCCCGCGGGCGTCTCTGCGCTCTGCGGCTGCGGCTGCTGCTGTGCATTCTTGCGGCGAGCAGGCTGTTTGCCTTGTCTTCTTTGGGTGGGAGTGGCTTGCGACGCAGGTTGTTGCTGTTGAATCTGTGGTTGTTGCAGTTGCTGCGGCTGAGAAGCTGGGAATTGCTGCTGCGCTGGAAGAGCATCGGCTCCTGGGAAAGATCGGAAGTAGGGCGTGGGCTGCTGTTGCGTTTGATTTTGCGATGGTTGATATGAATGCTGCGTCTGCGGTGTGGACTGCTGTTGTGCTGGGAACGCGTATTGCGTTTGCTGTTGTGGTGGATACGGCGACGCGCCGTAGGGGAACTGCTGCGGCGGCGGAGGAGGGTAGGCCGAATCTGCTTAAGGTCAGGGAGCTCTGATGCAGTGGGCCGCGAATAGTTCTTACATCCCGCCTGTTGGTTCATCTTCGCGTAGAGAGCGCGTAAAGCTAGAGCAGGTAGTGGTTTGCTCGTTATGAGGCAGCAGCAAGACTCGGAGCAAGGATGCTGTTTTGCCCGTCTTGACTTCGATTAGGCGGAAGTTGCCGAGCTGGCAATTTATCTCGATTCTCCTCACTGGCCTCACACACCCGCACTCCGTCTCTAGATCGACAGCGACATGCTCGCGTTATGGAGCAAGGACATGCGAACATACTCTCGTCGCCCTCAGGATTGCAACAATGATAATCACTCTGTCGTCTTCTTTCAGACATCGACAATTAGTACCACAGGCCCTTTCAAGTTCAAAGATAGGAAAGCCACTTTTCTTAGATTAATTTGGTACAGTCTGGGTCCTCCTCCGCCATGTACACTACACCATCACTATCTCTTCTCCAAGCCATCTCACCACTTACTCAATTTTCCATTCGCATGATCTCCTCCTCCCTCTCAACGGCAGCACTCTTCATCATATGGTCCGGCAGCAATCTCGGCTTAGTCCTAGCATGCGGCGGAAGCACCGCACCCGCACGCGCATAGTTGGTCTTGAACGAGCCCGCCATCTCCTTCGCGAACTCCAGATCGCCGGAAGCCGCCCACGGATTGATGCGTGGAACCTGAGCCGCCAACCTCGGCGTGGTGTGCTGAAGGGACGGAGTCGTGTGGAGGCTGTCTGTGGTGTAATGGGAAGCTGAGACGCCGAGAGCTGGACTGGGATGAATTCGGCTCGTCTCACCGGCGTCCAGTAAGGCGACACGTGGCTCGATTTTCTGCCCGTCACCACCTGCGGGCGATGGCACCGATGTGTCGCACGGATCCGGCAGAAATCCAGCTTCCATACCGCCGAACTCCCAATGCATGACACCGACAGCACTCCTCGCATTGACGGCATCAATAATGCTGGCATACTCCAGGACCACCGCACCTCGCTCATTCCTGCCAGTCTTGATCGCACGCTTCAACACATTCATGCCGTTCTTGCCAGTGTCGAAGTCCATCAGCAGGTCCTCAGCTTTTGTCGGGCTGAGGGTATTCCTGTCGACAATGTACAACACACGGGTATGGTTGTAACGATTGATGCTATCAAGCTCGCGATGAGAGATCTGGCGAGCCGGAGCCTGGATGAGAGACACCGTGGCCTTGATCGGCTGATCCCACTTCTCGAAGTAATAGCAAATCCAGTTCTTCGCGGCGTCGTCGACGAAACTCGTCGCTGCCTTGGCATCCACAAACGTAACAAAGACCATGTCCGTGCGGATGAGTGGCTTGACCTTCAGCTTGCTCGTCTCGACATAGGAGGCGCTATAGATCTTGCCACCTTTGACCTTCTCCAATATCTTGGCAAGAGTAATGTCCGACGGAAGGTTGCTGAGCTGCACCGTACGCGGCGTGGCCGGATCATGCTCGTGGTTGGAGTGGAACAGCTGCTCGACCTCCTGAGGAAATCTGCAGCAGCTTGGACGCATGTCTCCGCGAAGTCCAGCACGGAGTGGACGGCTTCCCGTAGCTGATGGAGTGGCTGACTCCTCTGTGACAGGCTGTTGTGGAGCAGTAATGCTCATATCCTGCATTTGACCAATTACTTGGTCGTTGTCGGGCGCAGCTTTCTTTGCACTGTCGGCATGGTCTTCGTCACCATCAGCAGTCACATTGTTGATGTTGAGCTCAGCTTCCTTCGTGCCCTCGTCCAGAACTTGAGCAACATGCGGTTGCGGAGCCCAACGCGAAGCACGAAGGCCATTCACACCATTGAGCGCAGCTGGAGCATCCTCGGGGTCCGTTGTTGAGCGAGAAGCAACTACACTTCCGTCCTGCAGCTCAGTCTCCTTGCAGCTCTCGACCATGTCTAGAGTCTCGCCATCTGAGACATTGAGCGTGCTCTCTGCCATAGACTCGTCCCCAGAAGCGACAACGTCGGCGGACATGTTAGACGTCTCTGCCTCCAACTTCTGCTTCTTCGCCACGTATTCCGGCCACACAGTCTCCTCGAAGTACTGCTTCCAAGCACCTGCACTACGACCTCTCTCCTTCGCAAATTGCTCGAACTTCTCGTCTCTCTCCGCCTCGTCCATATCCTCGAGGAAGCAGCAATTGTTCAGAAGAAGCTTGTGTTGCCAAGGAGCAAGCGGCAAGAGCTCTTCTTGAGCTTCTCGTGGCCCTGACGTGAGCGGCGCTGGAGGTCCAGGTATCAGAGCAAGTGAGGAAGCAAGTTGTAGCGGAGATTCCGAATCAGACAAAATCTCGAACGGGTCTGAAGGCTCAGTATTGAAGACGAAGGAAGTCGAACCGTCGGAGTGAATAATCCTCTGCACATCCTCGTCGAATGAAGGTGAGACGTCCTCTTTTATGTCCCGCGTTGTAGACGGAAGTGAGCACTGATCGAAACTCAGAAGATCGTCTGGTCGTGGGACAAGTGATGGCTGCTGATCGGACTTGGGTGATTCTAAAGGCGTGCTATTAAGAGTGTCTTGTACCGGGTCGCTCTGGCCTTGCTGACCCTCATAAAGGTCCTGTGCAGTGATGGTACGCTGAAATGGGGGCTCGAAGTCGGGGTGACGTCTCCTGTTGATGGTAAGTGTAGCTTTGATATGGCTGTTCTCTGCAGACATAGCGTCGAGCTGAGCTTGCATGCGGATGACTTCTGCACTCTGCTGGCCATTCTGTTGCATGCTGAGAGCTGTGATGAGGTAGCTGGTGCTGGCCTGAGCCTGGACGAGCTGCTCCCTTACGAGGCGTAGCTCTGTCTCGAGAGCAGTGTTGCGGCAGCGCAGCTGGATGACTTCTTCCATGATGGGATCCATGGTGCACGGGATTCGTGTTGGTAGTCGGTGTACAACAGGATGTAATTGACGGATCTGGTGATGGTATTGTTGGAAGTATGAAGGGAGAGCGAGCTATATACATGCTGAAAGGGTCAAGAGAAGCACATGCATCCTCAACTGCTGACATCTTGTGTATGAGTAAAGTAGCTCGTGCACTTGCGAGTGAGCCTGTGGGTCTTGACACCTTGACTATAACAAACATGAGGACCAAGGCACTTTCTGCAGATACCAGCGGCCAAATTTGCAGATGCTATTGATGATGACCTATATCTGCCTTCGCTGCTTTGAGGAAATCTGAATTGATCTTATAGACCTCGATGCACACGCACGATGAGGTGCAATTTTCACGCACATTATTCGTCAGCTGGTATCGTCCATTGAGACTGTCTTCGCAACATGGCGTTCCTGACTTGTGTATGAAGTCGAGCAACTTGCTCATCAACATCAAGTATCACCCTTGCATGGCACTCGAGTATCGATACTATGTCATGCTGCCAACTCTGCCACAACCCGTGGTCCCTGAAGGAGACATCTGGTCCATCCTTTGCCAAACGTCGTTTCTTGCCGCGCGGCAGTAGCTCTTCGTGACTTGCCACGTGCAATCTTGTTTTCTTCCAGAAAGCTCTGCGGATCTCGCAATCCGCATGTGTTCTTCGACCAATGTTAAATCGACCTCGGTGAATAGCAGCTTTGCATACTCTTCCGTAAACTCCACATCCTTCTGGCGGCCTTGCTGCTGCGAATTGTCGTATGTCCGGCCAAGAAAGGGTTAGCACGTGAAGCCTGGGCCTACCTTCCAAAGGAGGCGATAGCCGGCTCGTCTGTTGCGACTGATCCATTCATTATGTCCGCAGATACCCAAGGGCTGGATCAGGGTTTACACCAGCAGGGTGCGCAAGGCACAATCGAGAAGCGCCTAGATTCTGAGCGCGAGCTGACCCAGGGGCTTTGTACAGTCGAAACGGTAAGAAAAGCACAGGATCAGTGTTTACGTCCTATCCGAAAACCAGATCAACTCGATCCTTATCCAAGACCACCGCGCCCTCCTTCCACTAAGTCTGCAACCTTGCCCTGCGTCACCCAACAGCGCGACGCCACCTTCAACGACATCATCGTCATCCCTGCCGCCAAAAAGCCCGGCCCTTCCCCCTTAAGTGGGCCTCGTCTTCCAAGCCTTCGACATCCTCGAAGTCGTCGAAACCGACGCTGCCCCACACGTCCTCCCGCAATCCGGCCTCCAATACGCGGTCTGGATTGCCGCAATCGAGACCACAGGCGGCACACCAGAATGGACCGTCCTGTACACAAGCTCCAATGTGACGGGCTCCAGCCTGCAAAGCTTCTAATACGGCTGCGCGACCGATCTTGAGCACGGAGTGGTGGCGGCGCCGACAGCTTGCAAGATTGCGTTCACTGGTTTCCAGCAGGGCGATGACTCGGATTAGAAAGTGCAGGTGGTGGCGCGGGAGTTTACGTACGAGCCCGTGAGTTTCGATGGCGCCGTAGCAGATGACATCGGGTCTCAGGAATGATGGGTTTGCGCAGATTCAGTCTACCCTGCCTGGTGGATTGGCAGCGCTGCAGGATGATTTGGTGTTCCCGGTGGACACTATCAAGCATCACACTTGCACTGAGAGGTAATCGGAGGGAGATTGGGGCGATGATGCGACGGGAGGAGACTGTTGTAATGATCGCTGCTTGTAGAAGGAGGGAAGATTATGTGGACATGTTTATATGCAATCTGAATGGAACGATGCTCTTGCTCGCGCTTTCTGCTGTTCAGGGATTACATGAGTTTCGTCGACTAGATAACTCTGGGTACATCATAAGCTCGCCTGGTCCAGCGACTGCCGCCCTTTAAAGCTTGGTGACAGTCCATGCGTATTTCGATGTGATTGTCAAGGTTGCTACCTGATCTCAAGTTCTTGCAGTCGAGTGCATGTGCGAGTGCATACGGCACGGATCAACTTCTCTCCATCGTACCTACCTCAGTTCATGTGAACAGTGCCTGCCTCACCCGTCAAGCTCAACGAAGCTCTTGTACTGACGCCTGCACCATGTCGCTACCACGCTCCTTCCTCTTTGGGGCACACTTCTCTGCAGCAAACGACACTCGATAATGCCTCCACCATCGGACCGGCTTTCCTCACTCCAAGCCAAAATCTGGGCGGGCAGCCTCCCCCTCGAGATTCGCCTTGCAGCATCCGACTGCCGCACCTACGATGCCAGCGAACCATATCTGATCCAATACCCGCGCCTCTCGTACCTCGCATTCTTGTTGCCAAGACTCCACACCTTCTTCGCGCCTTCACTGATCAATCCTGAAGTCCCCGCCCATGAAGCTTGGCTGGAATTCGAAGGAGTAGCATTGAAATGGCATTATGCGATTGGACTGCTGTACGATCTGTATTCTGGAGTGGAACCGGTCAATGTTGAGAGGCAGGCGGGGGAAGGAAGGAGTACGGGAGAAGAGAGCAGGTCCGCATGGAAATTGACGATCCATTACTCCGACTTCCCAACCGAGCAACTCATACAGCTCGATGGAGACGGTAGGGTGATGCTGGATAGCTATATCAATGCTGTCAAGGAGGCAGACTTCATCAGGAATGGTTCGGCCAGAACAGTCATGAGTCTAAGCAAGGAAGACTCGGACAAGTTGTGGCTGGCTGTGCAGAATCGTGAGTCTCCCCTCAGCCGCCTTGCTACTGAAGACTCTCGACCTGTGTGCTGAAAATATGGCAGACGATAGACTCACATTCAACTCCGTCAACAACAAACTCCTCAATCCTCCTGGTCTCGAGCTCCGCCACGTACCAATGAAGGTATATCTACCCACGTCCGCCACCCAAACCACGACCGCTGCCGACACCATTCCTGAAGAGGCCGGAGAAAGTGGTGCGCCTGTATCCGCAGCAGGACATATCCGCGTCGTGCAATCGCTGGTGCCGATACAGCTGCCATCATCACGACAACCGCAGACTCTAGGAACGGCGCTCAACAGCATCTTGCCCACCATCTTCCCAAGCCGGAGAAACCCTTTGCTCGCGCAACCAGTCCTACATGGAGCTGCCGTGCCAATGAGCGCAAATCTAGACGAGCTGGGACGAGCGGCCGCGTATACGGATGGCTTTCTGCATGTAGCAGTTGTGATGCTGGGTTGACTCTGCATTGCAGCCATTGAAATAAATTGCCACATACATCTACCACCCACCCTTCCCAGCAAAACCCCCGCTATCTCCAAAATCCTTCCTCCCTTTTCCACCCTTCTGCTGCGCCGCCTCATGCTTCCTCAACTCCTCCGGTACCCTGCTAATACTACTCTTACTGATCATCTGCTTCAAATCATACATGACATCACTATCCTCACTCCCCAAGAACGTAATCGCCACACCCGTCTTGCCCGCACGACCCGTACGACCAATACGATGGGTATAACTCTCAATATTTGTCGCCATGTTGAAATTGACCACCAGACTCACGTCCGGAACATCAATACCACGACCTGCAAGATCCGTGGCAACGAGGACTTGCGTCTCGCCACTCCGCAACGAAGCAAGAGCCGCTTCACGCTGATCCTGCGTTTTCGATCCGTGCAAAGTAACGGACGAGAAGCCCATGCGCTGAATATCTCTGGCCACGGTATCGCAATTCCGCTTGATATTCACAAATACAATAATCGGCGGCGCGAACTCCCGCGATGTCAGAATCTCAGCTAGTCTCTTCTTGCGCTTGTCTTCGCCCGACACGAACTCGACGCGCTGCTCGACTGTATCTACGGCCTCGCCTACATTACCGATTGTCACGATAGCCGGACGACGGAGGTATTTGCGCGCGATGCGCTCGACGGCGGCGGGCATAGTGGCTGTGTACATCATTGTCTGGCGGTATCGTTCCTTTCCGAATACCGCGCCCATTTTCTTCGCGTCCTCGGCGTCGTCGGTGTCGGGTTTCTCGTTCGAGACTGGTAGCGCGTCGAGGATCTTGTTTACGGGTTCTTCGAAGCCGAGGTCGATCATGCGGTCTGCTTCGTCCATGATTATGTAGCAGCATTGGGAGAGCACGAGGACGCGGCGCTCGATGCAGTCGACGAGACGACCAGGGGTCGCGATGATGATTTCGGCTCCGTCGCGCATGTTGTAGGATTGCTCCTCGATGGAATGGCCACCGACGAGGGAGACGCAGGTGAAGCCGAGCGGTGTGGCGAATTTCTTGGCTTCGATTTCGATTTGTTGCGCGAGTTCACGGGTGGGGGCGAGGATGATGGCGTACGGTCCGTCGTTCTTGGTGACTTCGTTGAGGGGTGGGAGTTCGGAGATGTAGACGAGGAGCGGGAGGAGGAAGGCGGCTGTTTTACCGGAACCGGTGACGGCTACGCCGATGAGATCGCGACTTTGCAGGGCGACGGGGATGGCGGCGCGCTGGACAGCAGAAGGCTCGGTGTAGCCGACTTGGTCGACAATGCGTAGGAGTTTGTCTGGTAGGCCTGATTCTTTCCAGCTGCGCATCGGGTTTGGAATGCTTCCACCTTTCGTACTGATATTGAAGTCTTCCTTGAAGATACGCCAGTCTCGCTCTCGCATTTGCCAAAGTTCCTTCTCCGACCAGTGCTTGTCGATGCCGTTGCGGCTGAGCTCCTCCTTTCTCCGCCGCTCCATCTCCAGCATCTCCCGAGCTCTCTGCTTGCCGGCTTCCGGATCGCGCTCTTCGAGTGCTCTTGCGTACTGTCGCGCAAGCTCTTCGTTTGCTGCGTCTGAGAAACCTCCTAGCTTGCCTCTGCCAAAGAAGTTGTTCTCTGTTCTCGTCGCATATAGTGGATTGTGATCGATGCTCGTGTCCTCTTCTGTGTTCCACTCGAAGTTGAACTTCTTGTCCGTTGTTCGCTTGCGCTTCTTCTTAGCCGAGAATGAGCTGGTATTCACGTCTGCTCCCATGTACCGTGTTCTCGTGATCTCGGCGTCTATGTCTGCCTCAGAACCTTTTCTGGAAGTAGTCTGCGGGCCTTTCACTACCGCTAGATCCTTAGGAGGAGGTGGAGGAGCCATATCGTAGCCTTTATTGGGTAAATGGCTCTGCCCTCTTGGTCCAGTTGGAATAGCGTCTCCATTGTAGCGACCTCCCCTTGGCCCGCTGGGAGGACCTTCATGACTTCCGCCATTCGTAATTGGCGGTGAGGCGTGACCATTCGCCTCTCGCGCCTTCAGTGCCTCTGCCTCTCTCTGCCGCTTCTCCAGCGCTATCCGCTCCCTCTCCTTCTTGCTAAGGAACTTTGGTTTCGCTGCCGCCTCGTCTGCCGCTCTTTTCTGCGCCAAAAGCTCCTCGATGCTCAGAGGTTGCGCCTTGGCCGCTCCCCATCCCAGCTTTCGCTTCTTTGGCACTGGTTCCGGCGCACTTTCTGGTGGTGGTGGCGGTGGGGGAGGCACAGCATCGGAGGTAGGAGGCGGTGGTGGAGGTACGTCCGAGCTCGGAGGCGGAGGCGGTGGAGGAGGCGCGTCGAGATCCATGTTCGTACAGGAGATATACTTGTCTGAGTTCATGTCGAGAGACAAGATGCTGAACTCACATTATGCGATCTTGAAACTTGACTAAGCAGTTCATGACTCGCTAGCGCTGGAGTAGACTCAAGTTGAGTGTACCTGTGTTAAGCCCACCCTCTTCCTTCCATACCAGAGGAGATTCAGCGACACATCTCGATGAATGGCTCTACGCAAATCTCAGAGTGAGCATGATGTACAGCTATAATGAGGTCGTCTTGCGCTGAAACAACCATGGAATCTGTCCCCTGAACCGATAAGTCTGCAGCACTGAGCCACCCAAAGAGAACCAAGGCAAGCTCGATGCAGGTCGAGAGAGCTGCATTTCAGCTGTCGGCCATGTGCTACCACAGCGCGCTGATCTCGCTCGCATAGGCGATGAATTCCCTCTTCTCGTCTCCATACAATTCTTCCCAAGCTAACGACCCATCGCCATGAATTCCACACTTAGCTTGTGGCCTCTTTCGCTACTAATCCCCTGCGCTTTGGCCTCATGGCTTCCAGGGCAGCGACCTGTCTCAGCCATCAACATGAGCGTGAGTAACGCTGCTTGTCGTTGCTTCCCAGGCGATGTTTGCTGGCCCAGCGTTGAAGAATGGCAGTCATTCAACAGGAGCATCAATGGTAGACTGGTGGCCACTGTGCCTCTCGCTTCACCATGCCATGTTGACCAGTGGGCAGTATTCAACAATGCGACTTGCTCCAGCCTACAGGAGATATGGACTGACCCTCAGGCCCACTACGACTCGTCCTCGTCGGTGATGGCACCATTCTTCGCGAACCGCAGCTGCGATCCGTTCACTTCAGAAAGCTTCAAGTGCGTAATTGGGACGTATGTGCAATACGCTGTCAATGTCAGCGGTGTCAAGGACGTGCAGGCCGGACTTCGCTTCGCTACTGAGCACAATATCAGAGTAGTAATCCGCAATACTGGCCATGACTACAATGGCAAGAGCACAGGCTCTGGCTCGCTTGCGATCTGGACACATCATCTCAAGGATATCAGCTTTGTCGACTGGTCCGACCAGTATTACACCGGCAAGGCGATCAAGATGGGTGCTGGCGTGCAAGGCTTCGAAGCGTACCAGGCTGCCAATGCTTCTGGTATGCTCTTCTCATTCATAGATGCATCTTGGGTCCGCACTGACACACTGAGGAGGTCTGCAGGTAGTTGGTGGCGAATGTCCCACCGTCGGCTTAGCAGGCGGCTACAGTCAAGGGGGTGGACACTCCGCCTTGTCCTCTCGGCATGGACTGGCGGCCGACCAGGTCCTCGAGTGGGAAGTCGTGACCAGCACCGGGCAAATTGTCACAGCAGATCGACACAACAATTACTCAGATTTGTACTGGGCGCTTTCGGGTGGCGGGGGAGGTACCTATGGCGTTGTGTTTTCGATGACCTCGAAGGCGCACACTGACACCCAGACCTCTGCGATGAACCTCACATTCACCAGCGCCAACACAACACAAGACAAATACTACGAGGCCATTTCGACGTTCCATGCCGAGGTCCTGCCACCACTTGTAGATGCCGGAGCAATGGCAGTATGGTACTTCACTAACCATTCCTTCTCCATCTCACCAATCACCGCGCCAGAAGTCCCACTGGCTACCCTCAGATCTTTGCTAGAACCTCTAGAGTCCAAACTCCAAGATCTCGGGATCCCATCCAGCTCCTACTACAACAGCTTCCCACGCTACTACGACGAATTCACCACCATGTTCGCCGCCATCGACGTCGGCATAGCACAATATGGAGGCCGCCTGATCCCTCGTTCCGTCGTGCTCCAAAACAACACAGCGCTCACGCAAGCATACCGAGACATCAACGACCTTGGCGCTCAATTCATCGGCGTAGCAGTGAACGTCAATACCTCCCATACCTCCGCGGGAGCTTTAACTTACAACTCCATCAATCCAGCCTGGCGCACGACCCTCATCGATACCGTCATCACGACACCATGGAACTTCACCGCGCCGTGGTCCAAAATGGAAGCACAGCAGGGACTCATGACGGATGTATTGATCCCGAAGCTTGAGGCGTTGACGCCAAATGGGAGCTGTTATCTGAATGAGGCAGATTCCCAGCAGCCGGAGTTCCAGAAAGTGTTCTACGGAGACAACTATGCAAGACTGTTGAACATCAAGGAGAAGTATGATCCGGAGCATCTGTTCTGGGCGAATGCGGTTGTGGGTAGTGAGTATTGGGTTCCGACGGATGAAGGTGGCAAGGGAATGGGGAGGTTGTGCAGGGCTGGAGTATAATCCTCGATTCGCGTCGAATGGAAGCAGGTGAGATGGACGCTTGCTGGAAGATGAAGAATAGCAAAGGAGCGCTGAATATAAGCGAAATATTGTCCGTCTGTCTATCGTTGGAATACTCCTCTCAGGTTGCATCGGGCTGAATCCGTCGTGGCGCTTTTCATAACCTCCTGATCTAGTTCAAGCCGCAACGGTTGGCTCTGAGCTTCGACATGCTCCAGGCAACATTGGTAAGCAGGCGCAAACTCCGTACACGTCCGCAATCATGGGACTGCCGTTGGCAATGTAGATGTCGCAGATCGAGCTCGCTCGGGCATATGAATGCTCTCGGCCGGCGCTAACGAGGTGGCCCGAGCGGAAGGGAGCAAGCTGAAGATTCGAAGTATAGTTCTTTGGTCTTACAATCCCAACTTGCAAGCAGATGCTGTGGCCTCGCTCGGGCACATGAGTGTCTTCGGCCGGCTCTAGCGATTCGACCCGACAGCAACCAGCAAGCTGAAGGCTTGGAGGATTTTGGATTCATCCTCCCAGTTTCAAACATATGAGATGCTGCAGCCACCAACAACAGCTGATTAATGGATGTTGAGTCACCACTTGGCGGTGTTGGTACCGCGATGAGGCTGCAGAGATGGGGTTTATAGAGGGGTCTTATAGAGGGATGAAGGATATAAAGGGTGGAATGTCACCTTCCATTTCATGTTCATCAAGCAACCAGACAGCACATTACGAACATCTTCTCTTACTCACATACACAACCATCTTCGAGCTATGTCAACGATAGACAGCATTCGAGTGACGTACAAGCAAGATGACTGTAAGAACCCGCTCTACGCCCGCGTGAGCTGGTCCACGTCTTCCTTCGACTCACCAAGGCCTCTGGGTAAGTACGCATCTTACACTTGGATACGATCCATGCTGACTGTAGAGCAGCTTTGGCGTTTCACGGAGGCGGTTTGATGGTTGGCTCGTCTGAAATGATACCAAAGCCTCAAATCGCCCATTTTTGTTCTCAAGGATTCGTGGTCGTCGCTCCAAATTATCGTTTGGCTCCACAAGTCACCGGCAAGCAAGTGTTCACAGATTGCGAGGATGCCTTCGACTGGGCAGCGACCCACCTTGCCAATATCCTCCTGGACGACCATGCCATCGAGATCGATCCGCAACGCATCGTCGCGTTTGGGCATTCAGCTGGCGGTACGCTCGCGCTCCACACGGCATCTTGCAAGCCTGTCAAGGCAGTCACCGCGTTCTATCCATCGCTTTACACGGCAGATCGTTCTACATCGATTCATCTTCCCACCAACGCGCCGCCATTTGGCCTGATGCCAGACTTTTCACCCACCGATCAGGACTGGAAAGCTATCAGGCCCGAAGGCATCCAGCTCTCTGAGACGCCACTAGCTACGCCCGGCACCCCGCCAGCACCAAGAAGCAAATGGCAGATGCATATTCTCAAGCATGGTCAGTGGCCTGCAACTATTCAACCAGACGGAGACTTTGCTGCTATCGACCCTATGACAAGATTGAACGAGCATTGGGCTCCTGTAATGATTGTGCAAGGTGCTGCGGACATGGTACCTGGCACCAGCCTTGAGCTCGCAGAGCGTGCCGAGAAGGATCTGAAGAAATCCGGAGTGGAAGTGAGGCTTCAGGTCGTACCTGGCGAGAGGCACATGTTTGATGCGCCGCCAGAGGTAGGAACAACGGATCTGGGTCCAAAATGGCAAGCCGTCATGGCTGGGTTGCAGTGGCTCAAGGAGCATGTGTGAATTGGGTCGTTGTCTTTGCAGCGTGGTCGAGGTCAGCGGAGCGGTCCTGGTCGCATGAAGTCAGTCGGATAGTCGCATAAACAGAGAGTTTGAGCATACCTAGCGTTCCTAGCGATCGGCTGTGGGCAGAGCGTTTCCAGTGTTGTGTCGAGGACCGACGCAAGTGCGTCGAGATCACCTCATGGCATGATGCTGTTAGGAAAATTCGGTACAAGCTTATTGACAGGCCATGCTATTCGGTCGCCTATTCCACGTCGCCTTTTTCCTTGAAGCATGCTGATGTTACGACGACTCACCATAACAACCCAGTCAGCTTTCCCAAAACGGGCAAGGCAATGCCTTTAGGTGTCGATGCGGTCTTGTTCAGCATGGCCTAGCGCAGTAGCCTCGCCATCGTTAGCATGGTATACTGGTTGCGCAGCCTTCGGGTCTGTAGGCGGTAACCTGCAAAGCATCTCAGCGGAGGAATAGACCAGTCCAGGGTTCGAGAGAGTGATAATACCGCTGCTCAAAAGGATTTCAGGTGTAATCTGAGGATGTTACTGTAATACCAAAACGCGAGTCAATGGCACTCTTCCGACTTGTCGAACGCAGTCACGTAATCAGTGCTCTAAAATCAGCTCAGGCCTCAGGAGCTGATATCGTGATGCATGTATTCGAAGCGAGTATTTTGCTTTACCCAGATATTGATGGCCCAGCATCGTGAGGTGCTCAAGACACCCACAGTCCGCAGCGAGAAGTTCGGCCGCCCAGACGACAGCATTCAGTAGTGGTAGGAAGCCATGTTGAAGCGGACACGAGATCAATGTTTTCAACACCCGGTCGACTGAGCTCGGGGATCGCCCCGAAATGCTTACCAGTCCAAGTGGGCGACCAGGCCAAGATGGGGCCCCGGACCTTCAAGCCGCTCGCATTGATGTCTCGCCTGTCCCAGCGTGCTCGGGACCTGGGCAAGTGGTGAGATGTTTTAGGTCAAGTCTGCTGCCAAGGCATGCAAGCGATAATGCTAGCATTCACCGGCAGTCAGGATATTGCCATTGGTCCGTGACGAGAACGGCTTGAGCGGGCTTCGATTGACCAGTCTATACTTGTCTACAAATTCTTGGACGCATGCGACACCCATGTCGAACTTCGAACCATTCAGCCGGTAGGTTGACAGCGGACAGACGGCTTCTCGCGCAAAGATTTGGCTCGCGCTCTCGGAGCGCGCCGGGACTCGCAGGCGGCAGTGAAGAAACTCAAGTGAGACATGCCTAGAAATGGTCAAAGATTCGAAAAAACAGCATGCCAAAGGGCAACCTTGCTCGTGGGGTGGTCAGTAGAGGACAGGATTGGACCACGTTGTCCAGTGGCTCAATCAGTATCAGTTTCTTCTGTGCTCGATGTTTCCAAGTGCGAAGTTCCTGGAGCATCTGGCCAATTGCCGTCCAACGTCGCTGACCGCCTCGCGTGATCAAAAGCTGACTGGCGGGCGGAACCACGAGGGCGGCTGTTCCTGCCCATCCAGTCAACTAGCTTCGAGCAATGTTTCATTTGAACGCACAGAACATGTGAAAATATGAAGCCGTCCTCTAACCGCTCCCCGGTCTGCGTGAACTATTGAACAAGTCGAACGATGCATCTTCAGCTGCAACAACTCAATTTGTGCAAAAACTATACTCAAGCAGATAGCAATCCTTGCTACAAGTGCTGTAAGTGATGAACCTTACTCCGTCGCTGTGCTTGCCCGGGGTATCTGCTTCCAATCCTAAGGTTCTCGTAAAAATTGTGTTGTGATCTTGACATCTGTCGGTGAACTTATTTTGCGACAGCCCGAACGCCTAGCCCTCAGATTGAGTCTTGTGCTTCTATGGCCTCTCAAACACCTGTAAAGACCTCAACACACAGGACTCTTCACCCCTCGACACGACCCCTGTCTGCCATGTACACATTGCGACTAAGACCGACCATTCAGTCTCAATTTTGTGGGCCGCAATAGGCCTATCCTCTTTGCGAAGCTCCTGTCTTTGTCTGGTATAATTACTCCCCTTTTGCGTTTGAACTGCGATCCTGACTTGCATATCCTATCCCCGATTTTTCAATGAAAATAGTCTTGCGCACATGGATTCCGTTGAATCCACTGCCCTCTGTCTTTCGCTGCGAGTTGATCACCCAGCGTAGGTGGTGGCTGGCACTGGGACCCTCCTGCTGCCGATCAACCTCTCTGTCTGCACGTAAAGGCTGTCGAGGTACTGCATGGCTGGGGCGTCTTTCACAATCTTGGCGACCTGAAGGCCAGAGCTGATCAACTGGAGAATGTTCCTGTCGTCCTTGAGTGGTCGAGATTGATGCTTTGCTGCATGTCGCATCTCTAAGCTGTTCTCCAGAATGGTAATGAGCTGCTTTATCTGTCCGTTGAAGAGTACCCGCGCAGGGATCCGTCGCTTCGTAGCGAGCCTCTTCAAGAGATACACCCATTCCGACCACTCGCGATCAGCCGGAACACGCACTGGTCGCTTGTCCGGCTCAATCGGGATTGGGAACTGGTAACGAGCCACAAAATCAAACGCACATTGCGAGAGCCTGTCGTTGACCTTTGAAAGAATCTCATCTTGCTCCTGAGCGTACAACGTGATCGGCAGCTGAGGCAAATCCTCCTCTTTTGGCTCATATCCAGAGTCATTGGGCTTGTCCAGTAGCTGCGAAGGCCCATCAAATTCGTCGCGGTTCGAAGGACGCCGTTGCGGGTATGCTTTGTTCTGTAGACTGCCGGAGCTCGAGTTGGCTTCGTTACCGTAATAGCCGCCTAGTTGATTTAGCCTTGCATCGTCTGAAGACGTACGCCGAAGGAGCGGACCTGGCCATGAGTTCTGCCAACCCATGCCTATGTAGCCTGACCTCCCGGGCACCTCGCCAGACGGCGACATCGGATTGTCCGAGTAAGGCGTTGCCAGAGGTGTGATGGGCCACTGGGTCACTGGAGGGGCGTCGTGATAATCAAGGTTCTGTCGGTTCGTCCACGGGTCTTGGGACCATCTCGTTGCTTGTGGAGATGGGAATGGGGCGTACCCAGCTCTGGCTCGGTCGGCGGCAGTCAGGCCCGGGGGCGGAAGGCTTGGAGAGGACTGAGCAGATGCCATGCCTGATCCAGAGAACGTGTTCGCATACCTTAAGGTGCCAGGAGTCTGATGTGAGGCACTCCACGGGTCCCGCTCGCCCGTCCTCTGAAGTCTCTGCCTGGTGCAAGGAGTCATTATCGGGTTCGCACCATTCATTCTGGTTTTGCCTTCAACATACTGCCTCGCGATAGGTTCCTCGAAGCGACCGGGAAGCGCGACTGCTCGCCTCGACTCGTTAGGCGCATAGACTGATTTTGTAGGGTCGGGTGCCGGACCAGTGGTCATGATGAAGTGGCTTCGAGAGGTGCAGAGCTAGTCGTCCTGCAAGTCAATAGCACGCAGTAACAAGGGTTGCAGATCCAACGTGGTACATAGAGTATCAAACGCAGACGAGTGGTTAGAAAAGAAAGACGGTCTTACGTGAGGCCCAAGTCTGCGCACAAGCCTGCAGCCATCACGACCAGGCTCGCTCTCTGCTCAAGGGCACGCGGAGGTTTGAGCGCAAAGAAATGCAAGGCTTTGATGGATCGCTGGGATGTTCGATGCGCGGATTGACGCGGCGACTAGATAGCAGCCCGATAGCAGCTTGGGTGGGTTGTTCAGCCAAGGTACGCCCCGGCACCTCGTGGGCGGAAAGGAGGGCGCTGGAGGCACTACGGAAAAGTCCACAGAGGCAGCCAAGAGTGAAGACATGGGCGTTGTCGATTCTGGGGCTAGTCGAGCTAGGGACATTCGGTAGCGACATCGCGGACCAGGGTTGTAATGGACCCTTGCAACAGCAGTTTCACATCAATACGGAGGCACTCGGCCTTACAGTAAGATAGGATCGTTCGTGGCTTGTCGCAGCTCAGAGTTATGATGAGCAAGTTTTCATACATGCGGACAGCATATACTGAAGCGTTCAGCGTTTCCTCTCGACCTGTCGGTCCTCAGAAGAGGCCAATGAGAGCTGGTGTTGGTGATCCCTTTCGCTGATCTCCTCAATGTGCAGAGAATTGGTGGGATGGAAGTCGCATCCACGGCGATGCCGGCTCCGATCGCGAGCGCCAACGACCAGCATTGACAGGCACCTAGAGATCTTGGGACTTTGCTGTAGGCCTTGGCTTCCCCAATGGGAACAGACCGTATACCAGCTCATGCCCAAATGACTAGCCTCTTTCTAGAAATTTCGTGAGGCGCCAGACATTCCTTCTCGTCGTCCCCGCCTTGGTCAGACGATTGGAGAAGGGATCAGCGGTTGCACATGGTGGTTGGGCACCTTCTGCGACATGTGTTGCGCACGATTGATATTACAGCAACGCAGCCCGACTGATGAGCATAGCCGCTCGTAGTCGACATCGAGATCTCGCTGCCAAAGTGCTGAACAGATTGCGATTCCAGAGAATACAAGCACAAAACTTTTTTGCTGTGACACCATCTCGCCGCGCATGGAGCAGCGCGCGGATGCCACGTGCCTTACAAGGTTCCAAGCGTCGATTTCAGTCAGGTCTCCACGATTCTCTTCATCTTGGACCCACGGTAAATTTCGGGTCATCAGCAAGGCAGACAGGCACGCGACATTGACACATGGCACAAGCGGAACCAGTTGGTATCGCGACACGATGCGATCTGAAACGAAGACGAGCAAGCCTGCAACTGTGAGATCAACCTAATAACTTGGAACGAGGTCTGCCAACGCTCCCGATCATCTGCCGGCATCAATACAAGGCTCGTAGGCATGCAGCCTCTCGCGATAGCCGCGAGCACCAATGAGAAAATCGCTCGCTTTGCTCTTTAAGTGCGGAATTCTCGTTCGCTAGTACGTCGAGAGGTCACTGTACCTGCCAAGACAACAACCATCACCATGAGCGGGAGCACAAGCTTTGCGAGGGCTATGCGAATCCGCCGGTGCAGCATATGAGGCTGTGGCGAGCCCGACTTTGGTTGATTCAGTCTGAAGCAATGTTTGACTTGGCCGATAGAACCTCAGGTCCTCAGCTGCCTGCGCAGTGAAACGAACGTTTCGGATCTGCAACGACAGACCTGCTGCTGCATGGCAACAACGTAGACCGTCACTTGCCGACAGATCAGATGCTCCAAACAAGACACAAAGTAAGAAGATGCATCACCACACCAGCCATCATGACGATTTTGTCTCATCCCGCAGATACTTGCGGCGATCCTCCATATGCCACTAACCTCGGCGTATTTGCTGATGCGTCAAATGGTTGACCGCGCACGCCTTTCACGTAGGCATAAATGTAGTCTCCGAACAATGCAGAAGGACTTTGTGGATCATCTAGCGCTCGGCGCCGAGCGGTTTCCTACCGCAACAAGCACAATACTAATGTAACCGCCAGGATGCTGCAGCCTGCCAAGCCCATTATTCATCAAGAGCTTGTTTCATCCCCAGAAGGGGAAAGGTACAGTAAGACACCTAGTCTAGTTCCAAGTGGATGGACAGGTTGCCGTGACAGAATCGGACCGATAAGGTGTCTGCTAGACAGACCTTGCGCCCTGAAGTGGGTGATCATGCTTGCCAAATACTAATGCTCCGTGCACGGTCTCCAGCTTAAGTATGGCCAAGAAGACACACTTCACTCGCGGATATGGAATCTCGAGCGCGTTAATCGATACCACGGCATGCTCAGTCCAGCCAGTCCGTGAGCAGACAGGACGCCGACACCTACTCCTTCGCAAGCCAGTTGGGAACTATATCATATTATACACATCGAATCAGTCGGCTCTGTACTCCATACCCTGATGCGCATAGCTCTGTTCCGTCGAATGCGGATTGTTGTAGTAGGAGATACTCTCTCCAGGTCTTCTTGATGTTGAGTGCGTACCAAAGTCGATCTCGGGTGAAGGTATAGGCGGCAGACGCTGCATTGAAGGGCCTGGGCCGGGTGCTCTAGCAGGCGAAGGCTCTCTTGACAGGTCCGCAAAAGGATTTGCCGTCAGTGGTATCCCGGGTCCCACTGCTGGCCGCTGTGCAGCGTACGATCCGCGTGGAGGCGAGTCGTACCCTGCTACACCGCTCGCCCCTCCTTCAAGGCCGCGATATGCGCCTCGCTGACCGCCCGCTCGATTCAACTTTCCGTGTCGCTTCCGGTTTACAAGGACAGCTCCATACGCTAGCTGCCCAATTGAAGAGCACATCATGAACGCGGCGAACACCGATGTTAAGATTGTAGTCCTGCCGGAGACGACTGCCACAATGTCCAAAGCGAAGAAGAACAGCCATATCGCTGCCTTGAGACACTGGAAGACCAGATATGTGATCGGGCCCATCTTGTGCAAAGCGAACAATATGATGAGAACAAGGTCCAGCAGCAGCGAAAAAATGCAGAATGCCAACAGGATCGCGGCGCCCGCACTGCCGCTCGTCAGCTTTGCGATTTGGGCAGAAAGATAACTCGCATACTTACTCGAAGTACACCGTGTCTTCGTCCGTATAGACCGTGACTGACTCTATGCTCGTCATCACGATCCCATAGATCAACCACGCTAAGTCTACGACCCAGAAGGGAATCAAGACTCTCTTGAGCCAAATCGAACCATAGCCATGATTCATGATACTGTCGCTGTGGGCGCGTAGAGCAGCGAGCCAAAGAGTGCCGCTGTGCTTGATGGTAGGTAATGAAGGCGCTTGTCCTAGACCTCTTTGTATTCTGCAGTGAGAGTTGAGATGCGCACTGGGCAAACTGTGCCGAATGTCGGGTTGGCTGCTGTGTACGCCAACAATTATCAGGTTCGAAGCTTCAATGGGTGGACTCGAAAAGCCGAGAATACTTAAATCATACACCTACCACGGTTGCGAGCTGATTGACAACATATAATCGTGATTGAAGACGTTTAGCATCTGATCCTTCAACTTCAGTCACCTTCAGCCGCACCGTTGTATGTAGGTGTTTGCAGCTGAGAAGCTTAAAATAGCCGACGTGAAGACGATCTTGACTGGTTTTGGCTAGTCACGTCCCGCAGAATGGCTGCGCCTGCGAGTATACATACTCTTGTTAGGCTTGCAAACTTTCGTGATCCTGCGTGGCTAGACGTCCGTAATATACCAGCAGAATGATGTACTCTTCTAAGCTGCCTCCTAGCTGATACAGAAGCACGAGAGTGGTGCTGGGAGCAGTCTTCTATACTCGAACATCCAGTCGACCGACTGAAATGCCAGACAAGTTTATTATAAGTGAGGTCGGCTCAATCTGATGTTTTGTTTCTTGGTCTTGACTGCTTGGCTTGGCTCAGCGAGCGTCCGGAGCATTGATGCCGGCCAGCGTTTCCATCGACCGCATCAATCAGGCTGCCAACTGATTGTGTGCCAGGATCATGAGTCTTGAGCTGAGCTCAGCACAATTATGTCAAGGCATCAAGCGAGGCGTCCCTTGACGAAGGCCAATATAGTAGCAGGTCTGAGCCACTGTTACTTCCCGAAGCAAGTGTCGCTGCTCCCGCGAAGTATGATGCGCGGTTTCCTCAAAGCAACACAATTCGATAGAGGTCCTTTCTTGTAAGAGTGTGGCCACAGACGACACTGTGTAAAGCCAGCAGGCCAGCTTTGTCGAAACAGACTGGTTTTTTTGGCGCCGCCTATAATTCTCTCTGGTCAATGGTCGGGCGTAATGAGTGGCGTACGTTGGCACCCATAACCCTCTGGTACTGGAGACGATGCTCATGCTTCGATCAAGCCCCTGTTGTTGACACAACGGTCGAGCACCTCGCCACTTCACAGTCTGTCCTCCTCGGCCTTCATCTTCTCTGCCCTCTGTATCGCGAGCCTGTTCCTCTCATCCCTCAAGCTGTTGAATATCCAAAACCATGTCGCAATCTCCACGAACCCGAAAGCAAAAACCAAACTGTTTTGCAGGGGCTCGCCAATGTCAGCCTTGCCCACTACCCTCCTTCCTGAGCCGAAAAGACCATCTTCCTTGAACAGATACGAGTACCCAGTCATCACGAACAGGAATGTCAACCGTACAGGCACATTCGTGAGCCAGTATTGCAACGCGACTTCTTCGTTCATGTTCGCAGCTGTGAGGTCTGACACGCCAAGTAGAGCGAGGATGACAGCGAGGAAAGCAGACGTCTGGGAGGGCTTGTCCATGGAGGTGACATGAGGCTACAGATCATCTTTAGTGTTGCTGCCCATGGTGAAGTGTAGACGAGGCTCATACCAATCGCATACTCTCCCCCAGGATGAAGACAACGTTCTGGTCAGCGATCATTCTGGGAGCCGTGAGGAAGAAGTAGGCCACCGTAATGTGGAAGAGCGAGATTGCCCTAATGATCGTGAAGGGCGATATGAGTGCCATTTTGCGTTCGCCAGAAGTCTCGATGTCATGTCCATCGAGATGAACGAAGAGTCGCGCGAGAAATGCCAGATCTAGAAGGAACGCACGGACCACTGCGCGCTAGGACTTGAGAGCTCTGCACCTGCAGCGATAGCACGTCACAGATAGGCAGATAGCGACACAGTCAGTATGGCTTCCATGATCCTCTTTTGCACTTTCGTTTCCGGGCTGGACCAGATGCAACGCTATGGAGAAGCAACCATCCGTACAACATCAAGTTTCGCGGCATGACGTCCACCATGACCGATGGAATATTCGCAGCATATCCAAATGGTGTCTCTCGTTCATCTTAGTACAATGGCTGGTCCTAGACGTTGCCTTTGGAGGCACACTATCACCGGCTTTTCCACTTTCCGGCCTGTACCGTCCTCATAAAAGTGGTGTAGCCAAAATATTGTCCGAGCATCCACTGATAGACGGCCATGTCGATTTTCTCATCCTCGTGCGAGCAATCTACGGCAACAAGATCTATGGCAACAACTTCAGTGAGCCCTTCGAGAACGGAGGCATGGCCGGCCATGTGGATGCACCACGGATAGACCAAGGCATGATCGGTGGAGCTTTCTGGAGCGCCTGGTAAGTACTGATGATTGTAATCGTACCTATCGCCCAAGCTATCGATTGACCTTCCATCCACGAAAGGGTACCATGCCCAGCCGATGGATTCGACTTCTCAGATGCAAACTACGCGCCCTTCGTCCGAGCGACGCTAGATCAAATTGATCTGTACAATAGAATCGCGGCGAAGTATCCCAAGTACTTCACACTCGCCAGATCAGCCAAAGAAGCCGAAACCAATTTCCATCGGAAGGGCAAACTTGTCTCACCTCTTGCAATCGAAGGCCTGCATCAGATTGGCAACTCTCTTGCTACGCTGCGTCTCTACCACGAACTTGGAATACGCTATGCAACCCTAACGTGGAATTGCCACAACAGATACGCAGATGCCGCGGTCGTTTCCGTAGACGGCGAAAGTATGGCCAGCAAACCATATCACGGCGGCGTCTCCAAGGCTGGTCAGGATCTCATCCTCGAGATGAACAGACTAGGCATGATAGTCGATTTGTCTCACGTCTCGGTCGACACCATGCGAGACGTCTTAGGTGGCTCCTCATCGACCAAGAACTGGAATGGATCCATCGCACCACCAATCTTCTCGCACTCGAGCGCCAAAGCTCTCTGCCCTCACCCGCGAAATGTTCCGGACGACATATTGCACCTGGTGAAGCAGCGAGACTCGGTAGTCATGGTCAACTTTGCCCCAGACTTCATCAGTTGCAAGTCCTCAAACGCCACAAATGGCCTTCCGGAATTCGTGGACGAGACAAATACCATCGAGCACGTAGTAGAACACATCACATATATCGGCAATCTGATCGGCTACGACCACGTAGGCCTCGGATCTGACTTCGATGGCATACCTAATGTTCCACGTGGCCTGGACGACTTCTCGAAGTATCCGGACCTAATTCAGCTTCTTCTGGATCGTGGAGTCAGCGAGAAAGATGTGGCCAAGATTGCAGGCGGCAATGTTTTGAGGGTGTGGCACGAAGTTGACAAGGTGGCGGCGAGGCTGCAGAAGGAGATGAATCCCGTAGAGGATGACTTGGCGAAAGGTGGGCTGGGAGGTATGGAGGTCACGGCTGAGGACGTGCTAGGATGAGAGGCATATTATGTGAGTGTGCCAATTTCATGAATCTCATATACAGTCGTGATTTTTTGAATGCCAAAAATGCCAATTAATGTCATCGCCAGTAATCTTGAAGCCGCATGCACACATAACACCACTCCACGGCTCCACATCCTTCACCGTAAAGAGATTGCCGCTCAAGCACACCCCTCATCCAAGAACCCGGCCAACTCGCCCGTCAACCTTTTCTCCGCCTCCTTCAACCTCTCGTTCTCACTAAACGCCGCCCTCAACTCAGCCCTCATCTTCTCCAAAGCCCTATCGCGACTCTGCAGCGCCATATTGAGGCTCGAAACACCCCTCTGGTGTCCTTCCGCCCTCATCTTCCACTCCTCCACTTTCTGCTTATGGAACGCAAGATCCTGGTACGCCTGCTTCCTAGCAGCAAGCTCAACCATCAACTCATCCTTCTCGGCCCTCGCCTTCTCGACCATCTCGGTGGCGATCGCAGTGCGGCTCTTCTGGTCCCGCTCACCCTCCATTGCCTTGACTGCCAGGTCTTTGTGCTGGGCAGCAGCTAACTTCAGGCGCTCGATTTTGATGTTGCTCTCCGAGAGCTGAGCCTTGAGATCCTTCACGGCATCAGCAGTGTCGGGCTTGAACTTCTTGATTTCGGCTTGCTGCTCAGCCTTTAATGCCTTGACGTCCTCCGCAAACTGCTTCTTCGCTTGCTTCTCGGACTCGATGGCATTATCCTTTTCATTGCGGGCTTCGCCAAGAAGTTTGTTGAACTTGGCTCTCCATTCGCTCCTTTTAGCATCGCAAGACTTTCTCGTATCGGCCTGTTGCTCTTCGTGCTTCGCTTTGAGCTCCTCGAGTTTCTCTGACCACCCCGATTCCTTCTTCTCCAATTGCTGCTTATGGTCCTTCTTCAGCTTCGCAATCTTGGCCGCATGGTCATCGCCAGCCTTCTTCATCTTCTTGTCCCATCGCTCGTTGGCCTTCTGCTCAACATTTTTCACCTGCTCCTTCAACCTTGCTGCCGCAGTGCCAGATTTGGTCTTCGGGGTCGCGGACGACGCTCCAATCTCGTTCTGGAGGACTAGTATGTCCCCCTTCAAGCCAGACAATTCCTCCCGTGACGCCGCCAGCTCGACCTCCATCTCTACGACTTTAGTCTGGGCAGCCTCAAATCTGTCCTTAAAGCCGCGACCGAGACCCTGCAGGCGCGTGATCTTTGCTTTAGCTTCTGTAAGCTCTGCATTTGCTCTCTCGAGTTCCTTCTCCTTCTCCACGAGCTGCTGCTTGAGCCTCTGAACCTCAGTCCTCACCGATCCAGACATCGCAATCCCGACCTCACTTGCCACATCCTTACCATCTCTTCCAATCCCATCGCCGCCATCGCCACCAGATCCTCCCAATACCGACTTGTCCTCCGCAACCACGACCGAAGCTTCATCAACCTCCATCGCATCAGCAAGACCGTCATTCCCAGTGCCCTTCACACCCAACTGCTGAGGCTCGCCACCCGCAGACACATCTGTCATCTTTCCCATCTTTGCTGGACGCTCATCATCATGGACTGCAGGAGAAGCGGTGCGCTTCATCGACATTCCGAATGAAGTCGCGGTGTTGCATTCTTTGGCATCAGTCAGCAAGTTGCCTGTCATGGTTCGGACAGGCATGCTTTTCGAGTAGAGGCAATCAGTGTTGGCGGTATGATCGGTGCCGTGGATGCTGAGGACATGGCTATTCTCGTGAAGTAGAAAGGCGTAACACATCTTGGCTGCTGCTGTTTGTTGAGCCCAGGCAGGAGTCGAGTACCTGAGTGACGGTGTGCCGAGGAGTGATGTTGTGTCGGCCTTCCTGCGGTTGGGTCGTGTACTATCCTCGAGATCACTGTGTGCTGGTTCTTGCTCCTTGATTGTTGGAAACTGACTGATGCTGCCGTCTGAAGACCGATGTCGTCAATCAAGCACCGAGATGCGTTGTGATCACCTCGACGAGCGGCTTCAATGAGACCAGAGATGCTGTCGTTGTAGGCAGGAGGATTGCTTCGGAAGGTCTGCCTTTGAAGTACTACTGACTGGCTCAAGAAGAGCCATGTGATCAAACATATGTACATGTGAAGCTGTATCTACACGTGCTTGCTACACAGATACTGTCGTACAAACATGCGGTTCACTTGCATCCTTCTCGTGGTGTCATAATGCCTTCACTCGTTATGTTCACTATTCAGTTGCATCTCCGGCTCAGCCATGCGCGGCTGTCAAGAATTGCGCATGGCTTCCCAAAGGTGGCTCACACAGGCGCCGAGGATGCTCAACAGTAGGCCATCGTCATTGAGGACGTTGGAAAGCTCTCAAAGCAGCTGTGCACGCCTTTGGACACTACTCGTGCTGAACCGGGCGACTCTCCGCCGCTGCCAGCTTATCTTCGACAGCGGCACTGGCCGCCTTTGCATCTGCAAGAGCCTGAAGCAGGCCCTCGTTGCCAGCCGTAAGCACCTGCAATTGAGAGTCAGTACTGTTCCGTCTCACAACAGGTGCCTCATACCTTCATGAAAGCCTCGCTCTGGTGAGCGCGGGCCTTCAGATCGTCTACGGCGGCCTCAGCTGCATCCGCGCGGAGCTTCGCGGCTCTGACAGAGACATCGATCAAGTGCTGGACGAGCTGCTGCTGGGTTGGGGTCAGGGCTGCTGGGTTGTCGTCGGGCTTGAAGCCCAGGCTATGGGCTTCGGGCACTTCGCGCAGGATTCTATTCGCAATGGCCTTCTCAGTAGCCTCACGTGCACCTTTCACTTCTGTGGATATGCGCAAAGTGACATCTCCAACCTTTTTCTTCTCTTCTTTCAGTGCCACCCTGCAAAGTATTAGTACACTTTTCGTCGGCGAATGGAAGATATCTGAGGTGGTGTCACCTGAGTCGTTCAGTCTCTACACGGACCTGCACCGGGATGTTAACATGACTTCGTGTGATAATACATGTCAATCATTTGGAGACACTTGATACTGATGCCATGCCTTACTCACCTCTGCTCTGGCTTCTGCCTTGGCTTCTGCCTTGACCTCTTTCTTGTATGCCTCGCGCTGCCCGCGGACCTCGTTTGAAATGCGGAGTCTAACGTGCGCCTCTTGCTTCGGCGTAAGCCTTGTCGCATCGCCAGAGTCGTTCATGCTCGGAGGCAGACTGCGAGCATTGACGTCGTCAAGCTGACGTTGCAGGTCCTCAAGACTAGCATTGTCTACGTTGACTCCCTTGGCGAGCAGCCGCTGCTTGAGCTCTAGGATAATGGCATCGCGCTTGAGTAGACCACGCTTGAGGCAGGCATTCTCGGTGGCCAAGCCAGAAATCCGCTTGTGAGCAGCTTTGTTGGCGACCTGGCTTGGAGCATTCTTTTGTACCACTGGAGGATCCTGAGCCTTGACAGCGACGTGATTCTTGGCAGCGTCGGTGTTGTCATACTCCAGGCGCCCATTGCCAGCTCTGCTGCGTGCAACCTCGGCCTGCAAATGTTGGATGTATTCGGCGTCGCGAATCTTGCCGTTCTCTAGCCGCTCAATGTAAGCGTCGCGCCCAGCAACCTGCCCCTGAAGCGCGTGGACAAGGTCGAGGTGTTGCTGGGCCTGCGCCTCAAGTGCGATGCTGGCGGCCTCGTCAGGGGGTGTGATCGCGAGCTGATAGACCTGGAAACCAGCGCGAAGCGGTCAATGGACGTCTGATTAACGCTCGCAACGCCGACGTGTCGCTGCTACGTAACATACCTGCTCGCCCAGCGCCTTGATCCTCGCTCTGGCTTCCTCAAGCTCGGCCTGGATTTGACTGGATTGAGCCGGTGCGTCGCGAGTCACATCGTCGCCAGTCAGCGGCGGAGTCAACTTGCTAGCAAGGGCAATGATAGTCTCCTGCTCCTCGACGATGCCTTCCAGCTCAGCAATGCGACGCTGCTGGTCTTTGATCTGCTTCTCCTGCTCGAACAGGCGGTCGGTCTTCGGATCTATGTCTTGCTGGAGGCGCCCTTTGACATCAATACGCAGACGCTTGACGTCTTCGGCAGTGGCGACCTCGCCAAACTTGCGTTTGTGCTCGAGCCGAGGGGCCACGGATGCGACATTCGTGGCTGACATCGTGCCTCACAGTGTCCGGCGTGGGTACTCAGATCGCCGAATTGTCTGATGCAAAAGTCTTTGCGTCCACGGCTGTGGTGGTTGAGTCGAAGTGCGGGTGCTTCATTGCCTGTGGCTGTGGAGCAACTGCGCCGGAGTGCGTACTTTCCGCGTCATCCAGACGAGGAAGGAGCGATCATAGTGGCTCGGAGATCTGGCTCAGACCTCGCAAAATCTTCGATCATCCTCAGACCGTCTGGCTCAGACTCGCGCTGCGAGCTGACCCAACATCTTGAACACCCGTGCGGATGATCATTCATAGAGATTTCCAAGTAGATAGAAGGTGCGATGCACTGGACGCCAAAAAGGCATCATTTGCAGCGAGAAATATTCCATAACTCTTACAATCGTGACTGTTCGCAGGATCGGCATCTACTATTCAGTACTGTCTTCCAGATACGCAATCCACATGCAAAACCGAGACTGCCGCACGCATACCAGCAGACACAGTCTACAGCTTCGCCTTTCCTGCTTTCTTCGCCTCCTCCTCCTGATACTTCACCTTCAACATTCTCCTTAGAATCTTGCCGCTGACACTCTTGGGTATCTCATCTGTGAACTTCACACCGCCTCTCAGTCGTTTGTGGTTTGCAACCTTTGATGCGATCCAGTCCACAATCTCCTTCTCCACCGCAGGGCTGGCTGAGACGCCCTTGGCTGGAACAATGTACGCAATAGGGACTTCTGTAGCTTGTTCTTCCTTGAACACTCCAATCACGGCAGCGTCAGCAACCTTGGGATGACCTACCAGGTAGCCTTCGAGCTCTGCGGGTGGAACTTGGAAGCCCTGCAAGTCGTTAGCGAGCACGGCAGCGATGTATATTAGTAGACGACTTGCCTTGTACTTGATCAGCTCTTTCACGCGATCGGTGATGTAAAAGTTGCCATCCTTATCTTGGTAGCCTACATCACCGGTCTTGAAGTATCCATCGTCGGTCAAGGCATTCTTGGTACCCTCGGCATTGTTAAGGTATCCCATGAAAACATTTGGCCCCTTGATCCACAGCTCACCTACTTCGCCCTTTGGGAGTTCCTTCTCCTCGGGCGACATGTATTTGGCGGTCATGTTCGGTAATAGAGTACCAACAGCTCCAATTGTGCTGTGCCAGGCATCCCAAGGCTGTGTATGGGTCGTGGGACTTGTTTCCGAGAGGCCATATCCTTGCTTGACAGGTACCTTAATGCGCGCGTACATTGCGTCAACCAGATCTTTCGTGAGTGGTGCGGCGCCTGAGTTCATCATTCGAAGGCTGCTGAGATCGTATTTGTCCACGATTGGGTGCTTGCTCAGAAGAAGTACGACCGGTGGTACGACGTAAGAAAATGTGATCTTGTGATCGTTAACGGTCTGGCACCACTTCTCAATGTCGAACTTTGGCATGATGACGGTGGTGAGGCCACGGTAGAAGCTCTGATGAAGTACAACAGTGAGGCCGTAAATGTGGAAGAAGGGCAGAAAAGCCAGAATCTTGTCACCCTCCGGGAAGCCCTGTCGTGGCTCAGGTGAGAGCTCACCTTCACCAGCAGAAATTTGAAGAGAGTTGGCAACAATATTCCTATGAGACAGCATGACTCCCTTAGGAAGGCCAGTGGTTCCTGAAGAGTACACCAAGAAGGCGAGATCCTTCGCAGGATCCACCTTCGCTCGTCTGTAACGCTGGGTGCCCGAGATGTTCCTCAATGTGGTGAAGTGCTTGAACTTCCCGCTCTTATCCTTCTCGTCGCCCAAAAGAATGACTCGATCCTCCGGGATCCCAACCTTCTTGCAGGCCTCAAGAGCGGTCTTCAAGAAGGGCACCTGCGTACATAGCGCCTTCGCACCGCTGTCTTTGAGCTGGAAGGCAAGCTCATCGGCGCTGTAGCCTGGGTTTGCAGGCGACACAATGCCGCCTGCGAAGTGGCAGCCCCACGTCACGACCGGAGTGTCAATGGAGTTGGGCGAGTACATGCCCAGCACATCGCCCTTTTGCCAATCCCATAATGCTCTTAGACCCTTTCCAAAATCTGAAGCGCTCTGCTTGACCTGCGCGAAGCTGTAGCTGCGAGACGTGTCTGGGTCGACGAAAATCTTCTTGTCATCTGGGAAAGGTCTCTTCTTAGACTCGAACAGGAAGTCCCAGAGCCCGACATTGGGAATGTCGATGGGCGGGTACTGAGAGTCGGTAGGCATCTTTATCGAATATGGTTGTCAAGGCGGTTGATCTGCAAAGAGCGAGAGGACAAAAGCATTGGAACCATGCATTTTCCGTAAGAGCATTGTGGTCCGCGGATAACTGACATTACCTCGCCTAACGGGTTGTGCTGCCGAGGCACGCCATCATGTCATCTGCACGCGAGTCGTGGAACAAGCTAGAGCTGTCTCCACGTGGGGACAGTGGTTTCTACCGGGCCGCATGTGGGGACCATGCGGCTCTGCTTTGCCTGCTCTTTGCCTAATGTGCCATCAATATTCCATGAATGACAATCCAGGTGAGATGGCAACGCAGAGGGTGTTCAACATTGGCGGTCCATTCCTTCGACGGAATGCATGGACGTCGCAGGCGCCGTTCAGATGCTATCAGCGACGCCATGCGCAGGTGCATGATGTTCGGTTTGTGGCGACACGGGCTAGCGACGTCCAGGCGAGGTACAAGGAGAAGCTCGAGCAGAAGGCACGGGAAAAGGGCTTGAAGAGTGTGGACGAGCTGAAGGAAGTACACAAGGATAAGATCGAGGAGTACAGGAGAAGCGCAGTTGTACCTGGTGCCAATGCTCCACTGAGCGCGCAGCCAGTACCGACGCCGGACAAGGTGGACAGCAGTATTCCATACCAACCACCCCCTCCGCCACAGCCGCAGTCTCCGGCGCAACAGCAAGCGAAGCAGTACACCAAGTCATCCAAGGATGGCATCAAGACACTCGACAGCTTCATCGATGTCGAAAAAACAGCAGAGTTGCCGCACAAGGAGATCGAGGCGCTGTGGCGATTAAGGCATGTTCGCGATCCGCAGTCGCTATGTGCCGTCATGCAGGCAGACACGTTCAACCGCATCGCGAATACTGCAAGGAAACATCCTCAGTTCATCCTGCCTCTTCCAAGAGAGAACCAAGGAGCCGAGATCCATTTCTTGCAGTGGACATTTCCGTCGCCCACCACCGCGACCGCTCTCTTCACCCACTTGGCCGAGTTCAAGTTGAGAGGCGAGTTCGCACAACCACACACCACTGTTACTCACCATCTAGACTTGGCGAGCCACAAAGACGGAGGGCTGGTGCTAATGGAAGGAAGAGTCATGGAGGGCAAGGGCATCATGGTAGAGGAAGGCAAGTGGCTGCTCATGTGCTTACAGAAGTTCTACGGATTCGAAGCACATAGTGAGGGAGCCAAGGTGAATGCTGGGAAGAGGCAGAAGTTGATGGAGCAGTTCACTGGTGGTGACGAGGCATTCAAGGTGGAAGAGTTGCTTGAGGAGGCTGAGAAAGTGCCGTAGAAGATATTCAATGGACCAATAGAACTGTAAGATGTGTAAAATAGAAGAACAAGTGGTGGAGGAAGGCTCGGCCGTATACTCACCCAGCTCCTCGGCGTTCGGATCCGGGTCGATCCGTCTCTCACCTCCAACCTGAAGCCTGCAAAGGCGATCTCATCAAGAAATCGAGTCACGAAAGATACTCTAGGCAGCGAATATGCCTTGGTCACATCACTCGCACTCCGGCCAATTCTGCGGCCATGCGACATCGACCTTGGAGGAAGTGGTCCACACCGCGATCTCCAAGGGCATGACAACTTTCTGCCTCACCGAACATATTCCTCGCCATCGCTGTGACTTCTACCCGGAAGAGGAACAAGACCACACCGAGGAAAGCTTGTGGAAACTGTTCGACGACTTCTATCGCGAGGCTCGGCGTCTGCAGAAAGCGTACGCAGACCAAATCCACCTGTTCGTTGGATTCGAAGGCGAATGGATCCGCGAGGGTAGCCTAGGAATCATTGAGAGCTTGCTCGAGAAGTATCAGTTTGATCTGTTTCTAGGCAGTGTGCACCATACACACACTTGGCCTATCGATTATGACACTACGCTGTACCACAAGGCGAGAGAAGTTGCCGGTGGTACTGACGAGAGAGTCTTTGAGGATTACTTCGATGAGCAGTACGCTATGTTGCAAACTCTAAAACCGCCTGTCGTCGCCCATTTTGATCTTATACGATTGAAAAGTAATTGTCCGGATGGAGGCTTCAAGGCCATGCCAAGGGTGTGGGAGAAGGTCGAAAGGAATCTGAAGTTTGCTGCGGAGTATGGTGGTGTCCTGGAGATCAATTCAAGCGCGTTGAGGAAAGGCATGAAGGAAGCGTATCCGCAGGTCGAGATATGTCAGGTAAGCTTTTCATGCATCTATACTGGCACCTGGACGTTCCACTGACCTCGGTCTAGCTATTTCGCGGTCTGGGAGGCCGATTCACGCTCTCGGATGACAGCCATGGTGTCGAACAGGTTGGACTCAATTACAGACGGGCTTTGGACTGCGTCGAGCGAGCTGGTATCACTGAGCTCGTGCATCTAGTTCCGGCTTCAAAATCTGCTCAGAGCTTTGACAACAGGTTCCCGAACGTGGCTTGGACAACAGTCTCGGTATCTGCATTGAAACTGCATGCCTTCTGGACACGGTGACAATGATCATACGTGGCGACGCGCTAGTCGACGCCTTTGCTTGGCTGGTCTGTACTCATGAAAGCTTCATGTAGACGGACCGCGCAACCGCATGCCCTGCCGTGCATTACGGAGTTTTCATCGGCAAACGTTGCCAGGTTGCCTCGCATGGTTCAATCTGCATGCACGGCGCGGAAGCGACCATAGCGGCATTCTCCCAAGGATTGAATTTCCATGCCGAATGCATGCACCTTGCAGGCTGTTGAGATATGCTGCTGCAAGCACACTTGGGAGGGAGTAGCTTCTGGAAAAAAGCGGGGCATCGCGTGTGCTGTCCTGCACTGCGGCAATGATGTGTCATGGACTATGCAAACAAGGACAAATCGCGAGGACTATGCACTCCGTGGTAGACCGCTATGTGCGCTTACCCCAACCCTGCATGCACGAGCGGCTTCAAGGCAGGTTGCATCTCGTCTGCAAACGACGAGCAGGAGGCTAAATCGCCCAATGGACTAAAGTCAGTCATTCAATGCACTTTTCTTGTACCGTATCTTTCAAGGACACAGCTGATCCCGGCACGGATCGTGGGATGGCAAGATCTCAGCGCTGAGGTCTGCACACCATTACGATTAAGTGGCATGCAGACCCACTCGATAAGCCGAACAGTCGGTAGCTGGAAGGACGACCCTGCATAGAAGCATTGCCTCGATTTGTTCTGAGCCTAGACAGCCATTCGTAGCTGACGTATCATAAACAGCGCCAAACCAAGCACAGACGGCCTGTATGCCGGCTTTAATCTATGGCGCAAACGCTCAATACATGCACGGCTTTGGTCACAAATAGTCGAGCTGAATTCGGCAGGCGCAGCGCACGTTTCCTTTTGCGGACGAATGGCTCGTCCGTCCAGTGAATGCTATCCCTGAAAATCCAACGTTTTCCAAGTCATGTATGCAATGCTGCACGAGTTGGAGCTATGTTGTCACTGCTTGGTCCGCTAGCATGAGCACTAGGGTCTGCTGTCTGAGTCTGTAAGTCTGCCCTACTACTGGACACGAACTATGGCGTGGCAGATGTACATGAGCCTCTGAGACATCAGAACCTTCCTGGACTATGGCCAGCATGTTTCGCCATTAGCTCACTCCTTTGCAGTGCCCTTCTAAAAAGGTATGGCATGCATGATTGTGACGGCCGCGTTAGCCGCGTCAACCTTGTACATGTAGTCAAGATTGGTCAAGCAACGACACCGTTGCACACGAAAGATTGTGCTCTTGACCGCCAGCGACTCACAGCTGGATGTGTGCGGCACTTTGGATGGCTTCTCAGTCTCGGTCGCCGCTCATTGCATCTCGTACAGCCTCGAAATGTAGCCATAGTTGAATGCTCCCGGCATCGAGGCATGCTCGTAGGTCTTGTCAGCGAAACGTCCGGCTAGATCTTGCAACCTTCTTCGCACCTCGGTCCGCTGTCGGGTATGCTCGACATACCAGACGCGGGCCGCGCTTGGTGCAAGGCTGATATCTTGGTGCATCTGTTCCAGAAGCACCGTCTCTAGCCGTTGATGTACGCAAATGTAGTTTATCGACCTCAACTTGATAAGTTCGAGCTATCTTCACAGTAGCTTTGCAACTTGTCTGCTGCCGAGTGGAACACGATCCTCTATCTCTACACACAGACGCGCGAAGAGCGGCACGATTGGATCCTGCCACTGGCAATAGCCTAGCGGACATCGCTGCGATTGGCGCTGCCCTTGATTGCGACCTCGAATGAGGCAGAACGAGTTGACTCTGCATAATGGCATGGCACTTTGAGGACCATCCCACGACACGCTAGACATGATGTCGGGCGAAGTTGCCATCTCGCTATGCATGCAGCTTGCGCGATCAATGGGGAAGGAACACAACACTTTAGTAGTTGCATGAGATCCACAGGTCTGGGCCATGCCGATGGACGTGAACGATGGGCGGTGAATGTTGCCTTGCAAGCGTGGCATGCCAATGCATATGGGAAAGCAGTAGTCGACATTGATCTGCGCGATCATCGAGTGCAATACGGGGTTGCTTGAACCGCAGGATGCGGTCCTGTGTATCTCCTTAACTCGGTACGAATCATCAGCCAGCATTACGAGACAATAGCCACCCTACATGCATTCCATTTTCAGATGTTGTTGAACTGCTTCGCATTTGGCGTGAAAGAGCAGGTGCACTGGTGGCTGCCATACTGATGTCCTCAGCCGATCCTGTCATCCGTGCTGATCCGAGCCTAGGTGTCTGTTTGGGCTGCAATCTGCCCCTGGTGTGAAAGTTCTATCAAGAAGCGAGGCCCGCCGCTGACCTGAAGTGGTGGCGGAGGTGCCGTCAGAAAGCTCCCTGATGACCTGCTTAGTGCTTTTCCGAGCGCAGGAGACCGAATATTGATCTGTTTGGCTCGTCGAGGCGGGTGAATGCGCCACGACGAATGCATATGGATCGCGGGCCTCTACCGCATGCGACGTCTTCGTTGCGATCGGCAGATAGGACGAGGCCTGAGTTTGTCTGGCGCATAGCTGAATACAGAGTATGCCCTACCACCCGCGTCGTAAGCATCAGCCGATCACTGGGCCGCATCTGCCAAGTGCGTGCAGCCCAAGCGCTGCGCCACACTCTTGCTAAAGCTCCCAGCTGGATCGTCCTTGCCGAACAGCAGCTCGAATGACCCGATCGAGGCTGCTGTGTAGGTAGCGGCCGGTCATGAAATGAGATGCCGTTCGTGAATCATGTCACTGAAATCCAGTGGTCCAGGACCTTGATCGAGCAGGACCTCATAATGACTCTGCAGAAACTCGCGGGCCGCTCGCTCTGCCGACAGAATAGCAGCAATGCTCGCAGGACTAGCTTGGTATGGAGCCACATGGTGTCAATCGTGCATGACAGGCACAGACTCTAATCCAAGGTTCGAGCTAGTAAACTCCAGCACGCTCGCGCCCATGAGAAGCGGCTGCAGGAACTGCGCTTCACGAATGCTTATTCACACTGTTACAGCTTCGAGGACGCAGGCCTTGATGGGACCACGGGCTTACGGGTTCATGACAAGTGGGGAATGTGGATCCCTGTTTCGAGCTCAGGTCCCGAAACAACATCGATCGTGATCCTTAAAACTCTGCCACGACCTCACCTTACTTGTAGAGCCAGTTTTGATCAGCATCTGCGCCAAAGAAAAAGGACGTCTTCCCGTCGCAATAACACTTGAGCGTACCAGCAATCATGGGTGTCACAAAGCAGCAGATCAGTCCTGGCAATGGAGTCGATAAGCCGAAAGCTGGTGACACCATCACCATGGAGTACACCGGCAACCTCTACGACGCCAATGCCGAGAACAACAAGGGCAAGCAGTAAGCAGGCACTGTACATAACCAGCCCTTCATTGCGGCGGTACTGACGAGAGATACCAGGTTCGACTCCTCTGTAGGCAGGGGAGATTTCTCCACCAAGATTGGCGTTGGCCAGGTCATCAGGGGTGCGGTTCAATTCAGCTCGCATTCTCGACAGAGCATCACGGCTGATTAGATCTGCAGGCTGGGATGAGGGCGTACTGAGCACTGACGGCGGTATGTCCCTGGGCGAGAAGGCTACTCTGACCATCACCGGGTAAGTCTATTACCTGTGCTATCGCCAAAGAACGCGGTACTGAAAGTTTCTTAGCGACTATGCCTACGGCGACCGGGGTTTCCCGGGCCTCATTCCTCCGAATGCCACCCTCATCTTGTAAGTATCCGATGCCTTGCATTCAGGCAAGTACTGATCAAGAGCAGTGACGTCCAGCTCAAGGGCATCAACGGCAAGTCCATCTAGAATCTGCTAGTGACGAGGCGACTTTGAGATGCGGCACCAATCTATGTACGATACGGTGTACGAGACGCCAACATGTGATATCAGCGTCGCGCCAAGCGGCTTCCAGCTAGCGAAAGTCGATGGTAGGAAGCGTGGAGCCACATCTCTCTTCCTTGTTCTCAATGGTTCGGCAAACCTTATGCCATGATGACCTTTGCGAGGAAGACGTCGGTATTAGAAGCACGCTGCGGGTCCTAGTTCACAGCTGCTGTTTTCTACTGACCCAGTGGCCGCCGTCCGGCAAAACAAATGCGTATTCCAATACTATATGTCCAGTCTCACGCTCAGAGATGTTGCAAGCATCAACGTTGAACAGTCCAGCCGCGGTTCGTAAAGCCGTGTCGAAATTGGTTTACACGAAAAATGCATCACACGCATGAAGCCAAGACTCTGCTATCATTTGAGACGTGAGGTAGCTCAGTATAACATATGCAGATGGCGCAGATCGCCAATTGACTTATGACTCAAACATGACCTTTCACTGCCGAACAACCACACGTTACGTGTCAAATCTAGCGAGCCGCTGAGGACGTTGGAGAAGCGGGCCGCCAAATTGAACGAGGTCACATGCAGAAGTACATGTAGCCATGAGTCGAGACGACGTTGATAGTTCGAGAGTATAACCACTTATTGCTCATAGGCATACTTTCACCAGTGTAGTACGAAACCTCAGAGCAGTATAAGCAATTCACCCCTGCGCCCGCGTGGCCGTGGCACAGTCACAGTCAAGTTTGCGAATAGGGCAATGTCGACGACATGATGCAAGTGAGAAGCGCAACTATCCGTCATATTGCGATTCAGGCACGCTCTGCCATTCAGCGCCTGTGTCCCAAAAAGCCCTGCCTGCATTGAGCACTGACGTAGGCGCAAGGCTTGGATCGTCCAATTCTCTCACCCAGCACTCCGGCTTCCCATCGACTGCGCCACGATTGCCAGAGACCCAAGCCTGGTTGATGGGATTTTGCGAAGACGGCACTGCATCACCAACCACTTGCGCCGCATTATCGCACTGCCAAAACGCCATCTGCCAATTTTCTCTTCCTTTTGCCGGTGGAGGCAACTTGTGCATCTTCGAGATAGTGCTAGGAGCCTGCCTGACCTGTGGGGGCGAAAGTCCTTTTGTGAAGACCGACATGCGTACAGCGCCCACCCACTTGGCTTCTCGCCAGTGATTGTGTTGCGTGAAGTAGATGGCGGCTGTGCGCATGGGCAGGAAGATGCCGACATGGCCCGCGTTCGATGTCACTGGTTCGCAGAAGAATGGGATGGTCTTGCATAGATGGACCACGTAGCCGAGGATCTCTGACTCTGGTACTATGGACGAGCTTTTAGGCCACCAGCTTGGATCCAGATCATGCCGAAGGCGATGCAAGGACTGGATGGTGGTACGGAGGAAGTGCATGCAGAGCCAGTACAGACTTGCCAAATATGACATGGGGAAGCTGGGAAACATGTATGCTGTCTCAAAGGTCCTGTCACTGCACACTTTGGTGAAGTCGTGGAAGTCATCGATTGGCGTCTCTTCAAAGAGTTCATTGGAAGTGTCAACCTGACAGCGGAAGCGCCAATCCGCATACCAGATCCGAAGCTGTATTTCCAGCCTTTCGCATTCAACAAGTGCCTTGTCGATAGCGCCAACGGTTGGCGCGAAAGTATCCAGCAGGGTATCATGCTGTTCCAGCAAACCAGGGACTTGCAGGGCAGCATCATAAAACGTCACGGAGCTATCTTGGATGAGGCTCCTGGAGGCCACAGCCCGCCACTCAGGCGTCGCTAGCACAGGCGCTTTCCGCTCTATCAGTGCCCATACCAAGGCAGAGTGCTTTGCGCTAGAGAACAGTAGGTGCGAGATGCCCGATTGTATTGACTCAGGCCCTCTTGCGGCAATGAGTTGTTGCTACAGCAATAGGGGATTCAGATCAGTTTGCGCCTCAAGTACGGTGTAGTATGGCACGCTAAAGCAGACTTACTGATCCATTGACATGACTTCCCCACGCCCCCTTGTGCCGTCCAATTTCATCATAAAGTGCGCAAGCGCCTAAGACTTCCACAGCCGCAAGCAACTCGTCGCTGTCCACAGGATCCTTCCGCGCAATTGCCTGAGCTAGGCTTCCAAGTGCTCGGCCGTAAGATTTCAATGCCTGCTCGATGATACTCCTCTCTTTGACCCTGCTCCCAACTGTGATGAGACTCATAGCGTCCAATGCCTGACGGAGAGCGGGCTCTTCAGACGGTAGATTGGCAATAGTGGTGAAGAAGGAGAAGGCATCAACTTTGACGTGAGTCTTCTTCGGCAGATACAAATCGAGGAAAGCGCCGTACAGTTGACTGCGGTTTGCTGCCGGGCTGTACACCCGTTGAGGTGGTTCTGCAGGCCATACCAGAGCGCGGCTGAGCAACTCCTCGCCAATGATAGCTACATCACCAATCGTGAGGCCCGGACATGCTGCGGCGCCGTCGGCAAGGGAAGGGCGTGATTTTGTCGTAAGAGCGAAATGCGAGGACGCTGTATCTTCTACATCGCTGTCGCTAGAGCTGCTACCACCAGCCTTGGTGCCCCGGTAATGATCCTGGGCTCGCTTGACGGTGATGCTGGTCTGATGCCTGAATTCGATGCCGTCCTTTTGCTCGGATCTATAGCCAGGACATGGCACTCCATGCGTGGCGCACCGCTTGCACCTAGGCCTCGTCTCATCACATCGAATCTTGCGCTTGCGACACAGATAGCAGCCTGATGACCGCAGCGGCATCCTGTGGTCCGCTGGTGGTCTACTGACTGCCCTAGCCCGGGGCGTGTGGAGTCACCGCGAAGCTCAACGCAATCAAGACCGAAACTCAGTAGTATTCTTCAGCAGCCATCCTCATTGCTCGTCGGCACAAGATCAACTAAACGCTCAGAACCTAGGTTCGCGATGGCTCCGTGTTAGTGGCGCGTTGCCGCCTAGCATGGCCCACGGTGAGGTCGCCCCCGAAGGATGCGCTCTGGGGGCCAAGTACCATGCCTCTTTCGGCCATGTGCATCAGCGATTGCGCGAGGTCTGTATCATTATGTAAGCAACGCAGGTACCATATTTGCCTTTGCGCCGCGTAGCTATAAACATCTTACGCGCCGCAAAACAGCTCAACGACTCATGTCTCGGTACGCCGCAGCCACACAACCACAAAACCTCCCCTAGCTGGAGTATGTCCTTGCTTTTGTGACTCAGACTCCTCTCGACTAGCCTGCTCAGCTTTCACCAACGACAGTCTCGATGCAATGCATGTGTCCTACGAGGAAAGTGGGTTGATGGTACAGTGACATGTCACTGGCACCGCTGGTGCCCTTTTATGTCTGAGCAACCAACATTGGAGTGTACCTATGTATGAAGCTCACGTCCGCGCAGGAGAGTTGGGCTTGTTGGCATCGATGAACGCGCCGATAACGTGCGATGCAACGAAGCCCGACACGATAAAGCACGGCATGGTGTTTCGTTCATGCAACCAGAAAGAGCCTCTCGGCCGAATCATGGTCGCTCTCCGTGGGCGCGCGCGCGAAGGATGTTTCACAAGTTTCCTGGCGTCAAGGGTGAATGACTGTCCAAAGTTGTGCATAGGCATCCAACACTCGTCTTGCAAACTTCGAAAGGATGCCAACACAATAGTGCTTGTAGCGGCTCGTGGCCAAGCAATACATGCAGGCCAAGCGGGATTTTGTTGACAAAGTTGGCTGCTCGCGCGTGGCACGAACCAAGATCTTGCCGCAGGCACAATTGGCGACAGGAGCCGCCTCGCGGGTCTGAAGGTGCACGCGGCCAATCCAGACGCAGTCCTCCGTTCAATCGCCATCTGGGTTTAAAATCCTGTCCTCCTCTCTGTCCTCGCAATCTTTCGCGACGCGGTTCTGCCCATCTAGCTCGGCGACCTCCGGGTCGACCTTTTCGCCCAGACTTCTGGAGCTCAAGAACGTCCGTCCAACGAGCTTTTCTGGCAAATATTCTTGCACGACTCTTCCGTCAACATAGTCCGGGTTGTACTTGTACTCTTTGCCATATCCGAGTTCTTTCATCAGCTTGGTTGGCGCATTCCTCAGGTGCACTGGAACGGGTAGCCCGGCAATGCCAGGCTCACTCAGAGATGCATATGCTGCATTGAGGCCGCGATACGCTCGAGTCGATTTAGGCGCAAGGGCAAGTGCTGTCGCGCAGTGGCCTAGATTAATCCGGCATTCCGGCATGCCTATCTTTTCTGCGGCTGCATATGTCGCCGTTGCGAGTGAGAGGAGGGAGTTATCTGCCAGACCTACGTCCTCAGATGCGATAACAACCATTCTGCGCGCGATATAGAGAGGATCTTCGCCGCTCTGAAGCATGCGCGCCAGATAGTACAAGGTAGCATCGGGGTCGCTTCCTCGCACGGATTTGTGGAAGGCACTAATGGTGTCGTAGTGCTGGTCACCAGCCCTGTCGTACACCAAGGTCTGCGTGAGACTCTTCTTGATGTCGTCGGTCGTAACGCCTGGCCGCTGGCACAGATCGAGAGCTAGCTCCAGCAGGTTGAGACCGGTCCGCGCGTCGCCATCAGCAAATGCAGCCAGGTAGCGTACAAGAGCGAAGTCGTCATCAGTCAGTAAATGGTAGCTGGAGCTCGACTGCTCATGTTCGGGCTCTGTCTTCCCATGCTCAGCCGGACTGGAGCCCGGCGTTGGAAGTCCAGGGACCTCTTTTGCCAGCGCACGCTTTAGAATGGTGAGTATATGCTCATCTGTAAGCTTTGACAATGTGAATGTTCGGCATCTGCTCAACAGTGCGTTGACGACCTTGAAGCTTGGATTTTCTGTAGTCGCACCAATAAGAATGACGGTTCCTGCCTCAACAGGACCCAAGAATACGTCCTGCTGACTCTTGCTGAACCGATGTATCTCGTCGCAGAATATTATTGTCTTTCTGCCCGTCAAACCCAGCTCGTTCTTCGCCTCTTGAAACAGCTTCTTGCACTCCCCAACACCGCTACTGGTGCTGTTGATCTCCACAAAGCGCGTGCCTGCTGTATGTGCTATGAGCCGCGCGATGGTTGTCTTGCCTGTCCCTGGTCCACCCCATAGCACCATCGACGGCACACGGTCCGTAAGTATGAGATTGCGCAGCACGCCATTTGACCCGACCAGCTCTTGCCCAGCTACGTCATCCAGTGTTTGGGGTCGCATACGCTCTGCTAATGGTGCATGAGCATTCTTGGGTCTCTTGGCGGGTACTGATCTCTCTTCGACTGTGTCCTGCTCTTCCTCCAGCGATCGCTTGATGCCATTCGTGGTGCTTGGGGCGGTAGACGGCGCCGGCTTTGGCGCAGGTATCTGGGTGTTCGTCGGGACATTGACTATAGGCGATGAGTCCGGACCTGCAGCATCCTTGAAGCTCACAGTCCTCTTGGGTGCAGGCGTGAAGAAGCTCGTCGCCTTCGAGCCGCCCCTTTGCTTCGCGCCTCCATTGGCCTGGGTTGGAGGCGGGCTGGGCTCGTCAACAAAGTCTTTGCATTCTGAATCGATATGGCGATTTATGTCAATCTCTTTGACCGGCTTTTCGCAGATTGGACACGCAACCATTGAAGATTCCAACGTCAATGTGGAAGCCGTGAGAAGAAGACGCGACTGAGATAATTAGTCTACCTAGCGCGTAAAGGTCAACGCCGTCAAACCCCGAGCACAGCTCCTCCTCCTACTTGTACTTGACCTTCGCATACCGAGGGTGCGGCAGGCATCCAACCTTTGCTCTGAGGATAGATTGTATCTTTGCATCATCGTTGAATCTTCATTGACACATGCTGCAGCTATGGAGCATAGCCATGGCATTGGCGCTTGTGCATGACACCTTGTAAATGGTGCGCTAGGCACACGGCATTCAAGCCACACGCTCTGAAGAAGGACGCTATCTCATCGTCGTCACTTGTTCTCGCGGACTTACAAGTACTGCAATCCTCGAGATAATATCAAGATCGAGCATGTAGATACCTTACAGATCTGGCGACTCACCTCAGCACAATATAGTGGCTTCCTCTGCTGACCTGAGTAGACGTACGATACAACATCGACGTATTGACAGCAATCGCAATAGGCTAAGCGCACGACCACGTATTCCCTCAGAAAAATTGGCTGATCCCTTCCAGCCGACTTCATACTCCACCTCTCTTGCGCGATAGCTTGATTGAGTCTCTTGTCGTAGCGTCCTCAGCTACGCCAGAGCTGGGAGGATCTCCGAGGAAGACTCATGGTCTACTATCGCAAACTCCGCACTGAAGCCTATGTGACTGGCGATTGTGCAATTCTTACCGAGCTCCGCACCCTTGCCATATGCTGGCATCACATCGGTTAGGCCGTGGAGATCAGCTATTCGCCTTTGCGTTTTGCTAGTTCAAAATGGCACGAGCGAGTTCAAGGGCTGCATGAACTGCAGAGTCAAGGTCAGAGTGACCATGAATAACACACGGTATCTGCCGTGGGGTCCTCATGTCAAGACCGCAGCATATTGTGAAGGAGAACCATTTTGGTTCTGTCGATACTGATAGCCACTACTCGCAGTGCTTTCCTCCTATGGAATTGATCCTGATCGGCTGCATGGTCGCAACAAAGTGTGAACGCAAGTACTGCTTGGTTGTTGGCAAGCAGTGAAGCTTGTCCGTTTGCCCAAAAGCAATAGGGATGATCAAGCATAATCAAGCATAAGACGCCAGTGATGGGCGGCATTCAACCACCGCAGACTATTCAAGTGAGTCTCAGGACAGTTGTGATCAAGCTGCTCCATCGCATGGCGAAAGCGCAGTGGCTACGCTCATTGATCAAACTTTCCACGTCAAGGCAGACGCAAGATTTCGGTGACTAGATCGACTGCGCTCATTGCCGAACAACCTCAAAATCAGTGGTTCTGGGTCTGCATCCTGGATCACAGTCCACAGACCTCGAGACGCTCTGACATCCAGTGGCAATTACAACTTCCAACTCCTACGCTCATCAGCTTCTCAACATACACGTCACACCAGTGCTAGATCATCAGAACCATTGCTTTTTCGGCGAACGGGTACTTCGCAAGGCTCCTCGTACATCCTTTATGGCCGCCGAGCACGTGGTTCCACCAGAGACCGCAGACTTTAATCGTGAATACGTGGGTCTGCTCCTCGAAGAACGACTATGCTCGCTCTGGGACAGAGTCCACGCAAATGGCGGTCAACGATTGCGGCAGGTCAGTTGCGTCTTTGACGCTGCTCGCGGCCCGCAGCACTTGGTCGAGCTTTTGGAATACTGCTATGAGACACCAGATGCAATACCGGAGAGGGTTGTGGAGAATGACGCTGCTGTGCGCAAAGGACCGCCAGATGTGCTCGTCGGCTTCGATGAAGCGATATTCACGAGGCCGCACATGCTAAAACGGCGGAGCAGTGTGGGATGCATATCGCCAGGCACCGTCGAAAGCATCGAACCTGAGTCCGACATTGCAGCGTCGAGTGCACAAGCTTATGATGAGCTCTCGTATAGAGGAGGAAACTATCTTCAAGACGATGCTCCGCAGCGCGAAACAGTGCGGGCTGTCACTGTCAGACCGAGGGAGGTGCCTGAGGGACATGCGGAGCCCATAGTCATAGGCGGCTGCCATGACATACAGCCAGTCGAGCCGCTAATGCCATTCACGGAAGCCCAAGGGCTTCCTACTATGTGCAGAGGCTGAGGGGAGCCAATTGTTGGCTGCATTGATGGGCTATTCGTCATTTACGATGCCACTACGACCATGTATCTTCCTCTACTGAGCTCCGAGCGACACGCTACGGTCGAGTGGGCGCGGCAGTTCTCCGACTTGTCCTGTTGATGGACGACTTGGCCACATTGGACGTTCGAGAGCTGCTCGGCCGATATTCTTGGAGGTTCAAGATTGATTCGAAGTGAAGGCAATGCATAACGAGCCGAGGCGTCAGTGAGTCAGGACCGGCTCGACAGATGATGCTTCTAGGCTGTATGCTTCGTAAAATCTGAGCAGTAAGCACGAGGTAGCGTATGCGCCATCAAGTTCCATATCTACACCCAAGACATGTCGAGTCAGTTGACAGCTGCTGTACCCACTGACTGACTCTATGAAACCGCAATATGGCCGAAATCTGCGCTGCCCGACTCATGCCGGCAGGGACGCGAGATATCAGGAGAGGGGGTACCCTGCCGAAACGTGGATGCCGCTTGTAGCGATCTTACTAATGGTGTCACAAGTAGATTGCTTCAGTTTCTATGCGGTGAACGAACTCGTGAGAAAAGCTTGGCTCGGGCATGACAGACTCTTGGTGATTTGGTATCTTGCGTTATCTGAATGCCCGTGCAGCGAACGTCTATAGGTCACGCAACCGACTGCCAAGTGCATCTATTTACATGACGAGGCTAGTTCATCAATAATGGACTCGTGGGGTCTTATGTAGACTTGCGGCTCTTGACTAACCGCATGGCTGCATTGTATCGCTGTACTGACTACCACTGTACTCACAATCAAACATCACCATGGCATACCTACCACGTGGCATGGAACACATCGGTCGAGAGGAGCTATATACCTCGCTTCCGGTGCGAATACACTACCTGAAGACCTTCTTGGAATTTGGGCCTGGTGAGCTGGCACCAATGTTCACTCATAGGCTGGTCGCTGATCAGTTACTGAGCCAGACGATGTCCTCGCCCTGGCTCAAGGTCAGCCATACTTCAAAATGGTCTTGCCCGGAGTCGTAGACATGGTTTACAGGAAGCTTCTCCGCTACGACGTGACAGCCCGCGTCTTCCGCAATCGCGACTCTCGCAGCGAGGTCAATCCAGATGTCTGGCCAGAGGAACAATCCACGGCAATTCAGAATCGCAAGATCTTTTTACGGTGGTACTTTACCAAGCTCACCAGTGACCCTTCCAGTATGCAATATTGGGAATACCTGGACAAGGTTGCTCGCATGCATAATGGTGAAGGCAGGCGCAATCCATTGCATGTCGACTATGTTCATCTTGGTGCCTGTCTAGGATATATCCAGGATTCTATTGCGGAAGCGATTTTGACGCATCCGGCGCTTGACATGCAGAAGAAGGTCGCGATCGTCAAAGCAGTAGGGAAGGTCATTTGGATCCAGAATGATCTGCTGGCCAGGTGGCATTGCAGCGACGGTGAAGAGTACAGAGCCGACCGTTCTGAAGCAGCGAGCGACAGTACAGAAGCTCATGACGCATCCAATACAACGAATGTATCTGGCTTGACAGGCTGGTCAAGCAGTTCGGGGGACGAAAGGTCAGTGCGCAGTTCAGGCAGCGGCAAGACAAGTCTCGGGAGGAGTATCGAGGAGGTTGATGAGCCTCTGAGTGTAAGAGGCACGTCCAGAAATCCTTCGATTTGTCCTTTCAGCGGGGCCATCTTGGACGATCAGCGAGCAGAGTCACCACGGTTGGCAAGAGGGGAATTCGTTGACTCGCATGTCAGGCCGCAGAAGGGGAGGGGACAGATGGACCGAGCGCTGAAGTCGAAGATGTCGGGCGTTAGTCCCTATGCCAGTCGGACCAGCATCGATAAAGCACTATAGATGAGATGAATGTTGAACGAGCTGTGAGCATTGAATCCGGCTCAATGGTGATCCATGCTGGTATTGCAAGGTTGGGTACAGTGGTATGTCAGTTCGAGTGATGCGCGACGTTTTTGAGTCCTTGAGGTTGGGACCGCTTGAGCTAGCTGGCAATACTGGTGGATCGACTGCTTGATGTGGCTTACCACGTGTTCAAACGTCTGATGTCGTCCATCTCTCCATCATTCTCTTCAGTCTGTCAACAAGTCGATTAACGATTACTCTCGCTGGTCAACAGGAGCTTGAGAGCGTCATCGGTCAGCGACGACGAGTCTGTGACCAAGTGTGTATTGTACAAAAGAACGAACCTTAGTCTGCACTTCGAGGCGCTCTCGCGGTTTTCTGCCTTTGCGAAAGGACGAGTGCACGCGTCGAGGAGCGACGCAGCTTGAGTCGTGGTGCCGTGCGTCTTGAAGACGCAGGATCAAGTCTATATGCCGATGACGCATGCGAAGTCCCACGGTCGCATGAACGACGCGATCGAATTGCAACAACGACTCTTGGGTCTGTTCGCGAAGAGGATTTCACATGATGGAAGGTTGACCCAGCTCCACATGGACCGTGCACCATGTTTCGTTCACCTATCACAACTTCGTAGCTTCCAAGTGCAGCATACAACCACTGGGTGACTGTACAACATGGCCAGCATACTGTGTCCCCGAGCAACGGCTCTAAGAACGATTTCATCGTCAACACGAGCCTTGACGGCAAGTAGCGCCCCGAGAGCGGCGTTCAGCAGTACCGTTGAGCGACCAGCGAAACAGCTCAGACATCAGATCACCATCCCATTCAGACCGAGCATCACCTGTCGCATCCCACCCACAGCCTTCAGGCCTCATCTGTCCTTCTGCCGTCGCGAATCCACATCCTCCACTGCGCCCTCAAACCAGCCTGCGCCAGAGATCCTGACATGGGATCGCTTCTTCGACCTCCGCCGGAAGCGCCGTTACATCAATCTGGCTGCGTCCGCAGTCTCAGCACTTGCAGCAGTGATGGGGCTGGGACCAGTAATAGCTTCGCAAGACATTGATAGCTGGGGCGCGCAAATATCTGGATTGGATCCCATGATCGTGCTAGGCATTAGCACATTTGCTGTTGCAGCAGGAGGATGGCTATGCGGACCAAGTTTTGGCAATGCTGGGTTCCAGATGTGGGCAGCAAGGAAGGGCTGGGCGAAGGCTATTGTGGACGTAAGTGTTTGGAACCAGGGAAGCCGTCATGGGCCCGACTTAATGCTGATCATTGGAGATTACAGAAGGAGAAGAACTTCTACCGCCGCATTAAAACCAATCGCGCCGATCCTTCCGCCTCCTCACCGCAGAACCCGATTCCAGATTACTATGGTGAGAAGATTGGGAGTGTCAAGGACTATAGGAGGTGGTTGAAGGATCAGAGGGCGTTCAACAGGAAGAAGAACAAAGACTTGATTTAAAACCGACGTGTCTCCCGATTATGCAGATACTACGGGCATTGCGATGGCGTTACATGGATTTGAGTGTGCATGGCATCAGGATGAGAGGTAGGAGACAAGACATGCGAATTTCGCAGTTGTACGATGAGAGAGCACTGGTTCACAAGGTAGAGACACAGCAACATTTATGCCATTGAATCTCCTCTACTGGACACATGAGATCAAGCTGTCGAAATCCAGCCATCGGTCCGCCCTTCGAGTCACAGCTAATCGCTTCAGCGAGATTAGAACTTGGCGCCGATCGCCTTCTCCTCTTCGATCTGCTTCGGGTCGACAATGGTGATCGCTTTACCCTGGATCTTGCCACCATGAACCATCTCGACAAGCTTCTCGATGCTATCCAATCCCTGGAACGAGTTGGTCTTCACAGTCACACCGTGTTCAGCTATCGTCTTCAGCATGCTCTGACTCTCTTCCGGTGAACAGACGAGCGAGCCATGCACCTTAATATCCCTGAAGATGATTTCCGGGAATGGGATCTCAATGGTGTCTGGTTGCGCGATCTGGACCATGACCCCATGCATCTTCGTGATCGCGCAGGCAAGTCCAGCAGCAGATTTGGCGTCCGAGATGCAGATCGTGCTGTCTGCCAATTGACCGCCAGTCACTTTTCGAATTTCTGCTACGTTGGCGTCCTTGCCCTTCCGAGCATCAATCACAAGATCTGCGCCGTTCTCCTTGGAAAGTGCGAGGCCTTCGTCTCGAGCATCTACACCAATCACTTTCAAGCCCAAGGCTTTCGCGAACTGAATACCGAGATGCCCTAAGCCGCCTCCTGAGCCAACCAATGCGACCCACTCTCCCTTCTTCAACTGGGTCTGCAGAACGCCACGCCAAATCGTTCGGCCCGCGCACGCCAAAGGAGCAGCAGACTCGAAAGAGACCTCATTTGGCAACTTTGTGCTATTCTTCGAGTCGATCCTAGCGTATTCGGCCAAGAACCCATCAGCATGCACGCCCAACATCTGCACTTCTGTGCAATATTGTCGCTGGTTCTCAGGCCCGTTGCAATCCGAGCACTTGCCGCAAGGATGGTACGGAATACCTGCCATCACCCTGTCTCCGACTTTGAAGCCTGCTTTCTCTGCTTCAGGGCCCAATGCTACGACTGTGCCGGACCCCTCATGCGAGGCAATGACAGGCAGCTTCGTCCCAAAGATTCCAGCTTGGACCATGCCATCTGTGTGGCAATTTGATGCGACAGCGACCTTGATTAGTAGATCTTGAGGCGCGAGATCTGAGGGAACTGGAACAGAATCGTTGATCTTATATGGTTTGTTAAATTCGGTCACCTGGATCGCGCGCATGGTCTTTGGTATGTCCGGAGCCATTGTGGATGGTATTTGTATAATATGAGTAGAGTCGGGATGTGACAGTCGAGCTTGTGTTAATGGTTTGTGGGAGTAGTCGATGCTGGCTAAAGAAACGTTTGTGCTACCTCACCCATGCAGTTGTGCTTTCCCAATGTTATGCATAATGTTGTATCGCGGGGCTTGTCGACGTCATGGTCGACCCCCTTCAATGCCTACCTTGCCTTATTTCCGATCGTTTCAGCTGCCTGAGTGCATAAATAGCGAGCTCCTGGAGTGCAATCGTCCAATGAAAGAAATTATCATTGGAGGCTGATATCTGAATGTTTTGTCCTGTAGAATCACGGCTCTACCATCAAGGTCCTCTATCCGGAACGGCTGCCGGTGCGTGCCACGCACCCGCCCAAGAAAGACCGATGAATGGAAATGGACCGCCGTTGCATGCATCATAGCCTCTGCAAAACGTACTGTATCGCGGATGATGTAGTTTGCATCAATATGTGTCGCGAAGCTATGAACATGCTTGGTGGATTCCTGGTACGAGTGAGGAAACCGCTTGAGGTAGTCTGTAGACACGTGCTGGAGAGTCGCGACACCTTCCCTATCAGTCAGCCTTGTCCTGACTAGTCTGAGCACCTCCGCTTGCCGCATTAGCGTGGTTTGGCAAGCACGTCGAACTCCACCGTCCAGACCCAGATCTTCTTCCCTTTCTATACTTACCGTGAGTCTTGCACCCTGCCCCTACATTTCGACCATCATCTTGCTAACATGCATTAGTTGTTGCGAAGCGGGTGCTCATGGATACCTTACTTCTGTCTTGACCATCTGCATTGCACAGCGCGGCATGGGAAAGGCATGAGTCTCCTTCGGGGGCCTCAGCGGCGTTATTTTTGATGGTTCTCTCATCATCACTTTCGCGGTGACCGCTTTCACTAGTCGCTTGAGCATTGCTCGGCGCTGGAGAGGGTATGTGTCTCCCTGTGCGCACACTCAAGTATGACCTACAACACATATCTACATAGTCTGCCACACCTCGACAGTGCAAGAGAGAGGTGCATCACTTGAGTAGTGCGACTTCCGGGTCTGTTCACTGGACTCAATCATTACGAAGGCGGCTTGACGTTGTGTCCTGCTGGAGTTTCGCTCGCCCAATCGTGCTCCATACAACAACTTGGCGTATTGTTTCCTTCGGGAACTCGACTATTTTCCCATATCATTTGTGTCCTTGGTGGACGATGCACGTACAGAGGCGGCGTCTGAAGGCACTGACTTGACCCGGCAAAATCTTTGAGCGCGCGGGAGAGACTCGTACTCAAACAATCGCTGTTATGTTGGCTTCCACAACCATTTTACGTACTGGCTTTGCTGCCCCAAGGGCAGGCAGTCTTTGTGTATCCTGCCCACGCCTGGAAGGACCACACGCTTACAAAGCACATTAAGTATAACTCCAAGCTCAACACAACCAGTATGCCTCCATCGATCGATATCTCCAACATCTTTAATCCAACAATGACTCCGACCTCATACTCTCTTGCAATAACCTAACCGTAGACTTCCAGCGATCGAACATGACGGTCGTCTGTGATTACATGTGTACTTCGAGACAACGCTAACTGGCAATCTTGCAGAGTCCCATTCAAATGTCCCCACACTGATTCTCTGAATGGCCACATTCGCGACTTTCTACGGTCAGAGATACCTACTCAGTGGCCGACTCGTGGAGGACGAACTGTCAACTGAGCTTAAGACAACGTTGCCGCAAGACCTTCTCCTTGGCAACGCAGCAGATGCATTTCTTGTGCGCGCGAAAGAAAATTTCACCATAGGACCTGGTTCCGCCTGATCGGTCGAAACTGGTATCAACAAACGCTGAACCTGAAAGCTAGTACAATCTGCTCCACGCTGGCGCCGAGAACACGTCCACCGGCTTCCTTGGGGATAAAGCGGCTTGCGCTGGCTCGAGAAGATTCTTATGCAAGTGCCTATCCGCCAGCTCCTCACTCACGGCCGTCCCGCGTGTCTGCAAGCAATGGAAGGCGCTGCTCGACTCATCACAGAATCTGCAGAAAGCACTTTTTTTCCGGCCGATCGCAGAGCAAGCTAGAAGCATGGCTTACTCTGCGTGACTTGCTCTTTCCCTTCTCACTAGCTTGAAATCTGACACAAGCCTCCTCTCCCTCCAAGGCGGCATATCCTCTCCAGCTCCAGCCGGAGGCCTGGGTCAAAGGCTTTGATGATCGAATACTGACTTGTCAGAATAATGTTTCGGCAGCTCTTGCCACTATGGCATAAATACACATTCGCTGCCCTTCGCCACTAACTACCCAAAAATGCAAAGCATCACAAAGGTCAAAGGATAGCTTTGCGTATAGGCAGGTCTCACTATCCCAACGCCGCGCTGCTCTTGGTATCGTAATGCACACAATCAGCTCCCCGGATTGATGCTCGCTCGCTCGCTCGCTCTCGCCTCGACATGTATATGTGACCAGATCTACCCTCCATCCAGAGGCTCCAAGCACGTGCTACTGATCGATCGGATACAGCTGCTGCGCTAGCACTTTGTTCATGGTAAACATATGCACCTTATCGCTCTTGAACACCTGGCGCATTTTGTCGTCGCAGCGTATTTGCCGCTTGTCGTTCGGGTCTTGCAGGTCACGCTCCTTAACGTACGCCCATATGCGCTTGACCGTCTCGGGCCGAGACAGCTGAGGTTCGCCTAGCAGCTCTTGTAGTGCCGGCGACAGGTTCAAAGGCTTGTGGAAGCCGCCTTTCTTCTCCTTTTGTGGTTTAGGACTAGATGATCCGTCGACCTCGGAATCATCGTCGCTGTTGATCTTGGCTGCGCTCTTCTTCTTGGGCTTCTTCTCTTTCTTGACTCTGGCTGCTGGCTTCTTCTTGTTGCTGCTTGCGCCGCCGCCACGTGTTGACCGGGAAGGCTGACTGAACTCTGCTTGTAGTCGCCTCGCAATCTGTTCGTCTGTCTCTGTTTCAGGTTTTGGTGCTTTCTTGACTTTCTTGACGGGTGGTGTGTCCTTGACGTCGCTCAAGTCGTCATCGTCGCTCTCTTCTGTGGCTTTGCGCTTATTCGAGGGCGACACAGCCTCCATGTCCTCAATCGTGTCCGCAACGTCGCCGTGTCCATTCGCGTGCGTTGTGCCATTCGTCGTCGGCGCTGGCTCGACTGCGCCTTTGCCGCCCTCAGCGCGATCCCGCTGAAACTTGTCGAAGCGCTCCATTATGAGTTCCGTAATGGCCGACTAAGACAGATCAGTCAAACGCTCAGAATAGTAACCGTATAAACATTACCTTCTGAGGCGCAAGATCATATTCGACCTGCTCTTGAAGCCCTCGCCGAATAGCTTTCGCGGAGACAGTATCGAGGTTGGATTCTGAGAGGATGCGGTCGATGATGGTGCTGTAGGCAGCATGCTGCTCTGGTGGAACTATGGTACATCATCCATGTTAGCGACCTGCCATTTGAGCCAGCGATCGCCATGTGACGGCATTGTGTTCCAGTGCGATGCATGGAGCTGCAATGCATTCTGCGATGTGACTTACGATCGGACGCCATGCCAAGCCGGTGCTGAAATGTTGCCTAAATATGTGCGTAGATCTCGAACTGCGCTGCTCGCGCAATGCGGTCTGTTTACGATGTGGTAGTCGGTATAGCAATCTTCAATGCTTCCGAAATGGCTGGGCGGCGCCGATCTGAGTGAGGTCCAAATGCAAGCAATAGTACAATCTTAAGGATTGCGAGTAATCCTAACAGAGGCAATGGTCATCAGAGCGCTGTATGCGCGTGTAAGAAAACAATGCGAATATGTGAATGGCTGGTCCCTCGTGAAGTCACAGCGCAGACGCTCAATGTCGATCCATGTGACGGGACGAGTCTAGCAGACCGGCTTCAAGTTAATCCGGCGCCTTGCGGGGGGCGGCCTTTGCATGTGGATTTCGAAATACTGTGCGACGAGATCACAAGCATTTCAGCAACGCCATCGGCACTGGAGCATCACGAGGACCGCGGACATTCCCAAAAGAGAAGGAACGACGCGCAGTTGCCCAGCATGGCGCCCTCATTTGAGCAGCTAGACCCTGAGACCGAGTACGACGACGAGGAGGAAATTGACTTCTCAGGTGGGTGCGCGGCATGGCGAGAATGCAAGGACAAGACTAACAGAAGCAAGACCTTCGCGAGCAGTATGAAGTGCGCATGGAAGAAGGCCTCGACACATTCATCGTCATCGACGGCCTCCCGAAGGTTCCACCAGGCAGCAAAGACAAGCTGGTCAAGTTCTTGCTGAGGAAGCTCACCACCGTGGGCAAGACCAGGGAGGAGAATGTCTTTATGCCCATGAACGAGGCCGGCGACATGAGCGAGGGCTTTGCCTTCGTCGAGTACGAGACCCCAGCACAGGCAGCCGCAGCCGTCAAAGCTCTGCACGCGACGCCCCTCGACAAGAAGCACACCATCGCCGTCAACAAACTGACCGACATTGAGAGATATGGCCGGGAAGGCAGAATCGACGAGACGTACAAGGAGCCCGAGATTGAGCCGTTCTCAGAGAAAGAGCACTTGAGGTGGTGGCTGGGCGACTCTGAGGGCAGGGACCAGTTTGTCATGTACCGCGGCGACAATGTGGGCGTTTACTGGAACGAGAAGGACGACCAGCCGGAGCAGATTGTGGACAGGCAGCACTGGACAGAGTCATTCGTGCAATGGTCGCCAAAGGGCACATACCTGACATCGATGCACGCTCAGGGTGTTCAGCTTTGGGGAGGTCAGAACTGGTCACGGCAGAAGCGATTCATGCACCCGGGCGTCAACCTTGTCGACTTCTCTCCTGACGAACGCTACATCACAACTTGGTCGCACAGGCCGATGCAGGTGGACGAGGGCAATCCGGTGCTCTCCCTCGAAGAAGACGGCAAGAACTACATCATCTGGGACGTTGCGACTGGCAAGCCTCTGCGATCATTCGTTACTCTCGACCTTCCCGGCCCCACCACCGACGCTGAAGGCAACCCGATCAAGAAGAAGATGCAGTGGCCGGCGTTCAAGTGGTCGGCAGATGCCAAGTATGTCGCGCGCATGACCCAAGGCCAGAGCATTAGCATCTACGAGCTTCCTCGCATGAACCTGCTGGAGAAGACTAGCGTCAAGATCGAGGGCATCATGGACTTTGAGTGGTGCCCAGCCAACCCGCAACGTGACAACCGCAAGGAGTACGAGCAATTGTTCTGCTATTGGACACCTGAGATGGGTAGCAACCCTGCCAAGGTCGGACTAATGTCCATTCCATCCAAAGAAGTTGTCCGTACCCGCAATCTTTTCAACGTCTCCGATGCCAAGCTGCACTGGCAGAGCGACTCCTCCTACGTTTGTGTCAAGGTCGACAGGCACAGCAAGAGCAAGAAGTCGCTCGCCACCAACCTCGAGATCTTCCGCGTTCGTGAGAAGGGTGTGCCGGTTGAAGTCATCGACACGATCAAAGACACCGTCATCAATTTCGCTTGGGAACCCAAGGGTGACCGTTTCGTGCTGATCACTGCCGGTGAAGTCCCAGCTGGGTCTGCTGTCCCACCTAAGACCGCCGTATCCTTCTTCTGCCCCGAAAAGGCCAAGGGCAACGCCGTCGGCAACTTCAAGCTCATCAAGACCATCGACAAGAAGAACAACAACGCCATCCACTGGTCGCCCAACGGCCGATTCGTCGTCGTCGCCACCGTCCTCAGCCAACAGTCCTTCGACCTCGACTTCTGGGACTTCGACTTCGAGGGCGAGAAGGAGGAAGAGTACAAGGACCTGACCGCCAACCTGCAGCTCATGGCCACCGCCGACCACTACGGCGTCACAGACATCGAGTGGGATCCCAGCGGACGGTATGTCGCCACCAGCGCCAGTGTCTGGAAGCACCGCATGGAGAACGGCTACCACCTCTACACCTTCGCGGGTCAAGCCCTGCGTGAAGAGCCCGTCGAGCAATTCAAGCAGTGGGCGTGGCGGCCGCGGCCAGAGCGTCTGCTCAGCAAGGAGGAGATGAAGAACGTGCGCAAGAACCTCCGCGAATACAGCCGGGCGTTTGAGGAGGCGGATCAAGCGAAGAAGAGTTCGGCGAATAAGGCTGTGGTGGATGCGAGGAGGAGGATGTTGGAGGAATGGATCGCGTGGCGACAGCGGGTGGAGGAGGACTTGCTGGAGGAGAGGCGGGAGTTGGGCTTGCCGGAGATTTCGGAGGAGAGGGCGGCGTTGGTGATTGAGGAGGATGCGAACGATGCCAAGGTGGTTGAGGAGATTTTTGAGGAGATTTTGGAGGAGAGTGAGGAGGTGGTTGAGTAGAGGAGTGTGGAGTAGAGTAGAGTGTTGGGGGTTGGTAGGATGGTGGGAGGGGGGAAAGAGAAAGGTGTGCCGAGCTGGCTGCGGGCGAGAATTGAGCTGCGGCTGGTGGTTTGAGAGGCGTGTGTATAGCCCGCTTGTAGTGGTGCATGGTTCTGTAGGGCATCGATAGAAACACTATTTTGGTGGTTTACACTGCAAGATTCATGGTCCATGTCGCCAAATACCGGTCTCATGACCCTCCTCCTCTTCGTTAGATATGGTATAAAACACACTTAGTAGATTGCACAAGACACAAGTCACCTCATGATCAATGATATCCTCCACATCATACCAAGAAAATACATAATGACTGAGCCTCGCCAGCAAGGGTCCACAGAGTTGTCTATCATAATGCAAAGCCCCCCTCCCGCACCCACCCACCGACCCAGCAAACCCAACCCCTCATCAAACAACCTCCTCAACCATCCTCCCACTCCACCCCCCAGCACCACCACCACCAGAAACCTTCGCCACCTTCCCCGCCAACACAGCCCCCAACTCACTCCCCAACCACTCCTCCGGCACCCCCAACCGACTCCCCTTGGCACTCATCACATACCGCGAAAACACCGGATCCGGCTTCCTCTCCTCCCCCTCCCCGTCTTCCGCACCCGGAGTATTAGCCAAAGCGTCAGCCTGCTGCTGCGCGATGATTTCGGCGCGCGTGCGGCGTTTCGGCGCGGGCTTGTTGAGGAGTTTGTTGATTGTGTCCATCTATTCCCAAGAAGTTAGCAAGGTTAGTTGGGTGTGGGGGGGCAGGGACAGGGGGAGGGGGGAGGGGGAGGTGATACTTTTTCTTCCTCGTTGCGTTTCTCGCTGAGGTTTTTCCGTCGACGCGCCATTTCTTGCCGGCGCATACCTTGTTCTTCGGCTGTGAGTTGTTTTTTCTTCTGCGCTTCGTTGGAGAGGGACATGAGGGCGTTGTCGTCGGCTTCTTCGTAGAGGCCGCGTTGGCGGCGGGTGAGTTTGCTGAGGTCGGGCGTGGCGCTGCGGGAGAAGTCTTCTTCGTCGCTGTCGAGGTCTTCTTCGTCGTCGTCGTCGAGTTGGGTGCCCGGGAGGTCTTCGTCGATGTCTTCGTCTAGTTCGGAGAGTTCTTCGTCGTCGTCATCTTCCATTTCTTTGGCTTCGACGGATTTTAGGGGACCCTCGTTGGGTGCTGTGACTTGGACTTGTGGCTTGCCTTTGCTGGTGCTGGTCTGCTTGATGACGGGTGGAGGTGGGTGCGGATCCGCGAGCTCGTCCATGTCGTCGTCTTCGCCCTCGGCGTCGGCGTCGCTGTCCTCTGCATCCTCCATCTCGTCGTCTTCCTCTCCCTCGGCATCTTCCTCCCCATCGTCCACCTCGTCCGTATCCGGATCCACTACCGCTTTGGGATTGCGGGTGCTCCTGGCTGCTCTGGCGGCGGGCTGAGGAGTCGCATCGCTCTCGCTGCCTTCGGCGTATGGGTTCGGCGGGATGGCGGACGTGACCTTGCGGAGCTTGCTGGGCGGGGCTTTGACGGTGAGCTTGAGGCCGCTGGAGGTGTGGTTGACCGTCGCGCTGGGAGTCCTGTTAGTGGCTGTATATGGCTGGGTGGAGTCGCGAGCGGTGCGGGCAGAGCGGCGGGTGGGAGGCATGGGCTTTGGCTTATGGGAGGGAGTGCGGTGGTTGCAAGACAGCTCAGCTATTGGTCTGGCGTGCTTGCTCTCGCTGTCAATTGCTGACTGGTCGCTCCTTCCACGGGCTTCCTCCCGCTGTTCGGCGTATCACAGAGAGAGGCTGCTCCTTCCGGTGACAATTGCTGTCTGGCAGGGCATTCCTCCCACGACTCACGTTGTGGCTTCTCCATCGCGCCCACGTGCGGGCGTGTCACGCTAAGCCTTGCTCTTTGTTTGCTACAGTAGTGAAGTAACATACCGTGGGATGGGCATTCCATTCGCTGCCTTGAACCGCTTGTTGTGCTCCGGCGAGTCCATCCTGGTGTTGTTCAGTTTCCTTGAAACATGTGTCTAGCAATAGATGAATTGGTAGATAGACGCCGAAATTGTGTCGCACTGCCCAATGATTGACTTCCTCTGGGCGATGGAGTGGCTTGCGAGAGGATGCGCCAAGCTTGAAGAAGCTCATGCATGAGATCGGCAACGCGCATGTGATTGAGCCTCGGCTACACCCTAAGCCTGCCACCAGAACGGCCTTCGACTGCATGACAGAGTCCTCACGATGGTACAATAGCACCTAGCTACTACAGACACAATGGCGGGAGACTCAGACAACAAGCCAGCGATCCCAGCATGGCAGCGACAGCAAGCGCCACTCCAGCCCAGCTCGCCAAAGCCTGAGACGAACGTCCCACAAGCGGCCAAGGAAGCAGAGAAAGGCGCACAAGACGAGGCGTCGATAGAGTCAGTGCAGGATGAGGAGGCAGCGCCGCCGGTGGACGATGGCAGCCAGCAGCTGGAGATGATGGAGCACTTCCTGCAGGACCCGGCAGTGCAGCAAGCGCCGTTGAGCAAGAAGCGCGCCTTCCTTGAGAGCAAGAGCATTCCCGTCGAGACGATAGACAAGGTCTTGCCGAATGAGGAGAAGAGGGAGAAGAGTAAGAAGAGTGAAAAGGGCAATGAATTCCTACAAGCATTCAAGCAGCAGCAGCAGCAGGCAGCACGACCGACTACCCAACCACAGACGACCAGCGGGCCACCCATCATCACATACCCAGAATTTCTGGTAGAAGCCCACAAGCCTCCTCCGCTCATCACACCCACACGAGTCGTCAACGCCCTCTACATCGCATCCGGCATTGGTGCACTGGTGTACGGCGCGAGCAAGTACCTCGTCAACCCCATGATCGAGAACCTCACCGAAGCACGCCACGACTTCCACTCCCACACCCACACCCAGCTGACCGAATTCAACGAGCGCTTAAGCAAAATCGTCAGTAAGCTACCCGAACCAAAACCAGAGCTCCCCGGCCTCTCAGGCGACGAGCTCGAAAACGAAAGCATCACCAGCGACCCCACCGAGCTCTACCACCGCGACTTCGGCACCCAAACCTCCCCTCCCCCCACCCCTTCCCCGTCCACCACAACTCCTCCCCCCACCGAACCCAAGAAATCCGAAGCAGAATACACCAGCACCGGCCTCAGCATCCTGCAATCCCACCTCAACGAGCTCTTGGATGGTTCGCAGAAGAACGAGCAATCGCATAAAGAGCGCTTGGAGGAGAGCAGGAAGCTGCGCCATTATTTGGATACGGTCATGTATTCGTCGCCGAATCTTAATGTGTGGACGCAGCAGGAGGGTCAGTGGAAGCCGGATCCGGCAAATGGGAAGGAGAAGAAGGCGGATGCGGTCGAGGAGTTGAAGAGGGAGATTAGGGGCGTCAAGGGGGTGTTGTTGTCGGCGAGGAGGTTCCCGAGTATGGGTGCGAATGTGGGCGTGGGGAGGGTGGGGGCGTGAGCAGTAATGGGGTTCCTGTTCTAGAATTTGTGTGTGTCCGCAGGGGGAGTGTTCTGGTCACGATCCTATCATGAGTGATCTTTACATGCCCGATGGGTCATTCGAGGCCTGGTGGTCGAGAGCTTGTGGCGATGCTTTCAAGCTGCGCGGTGATTCAGACGGCAGGCATTTTCTCAAGGAAGCGCGGTGTCGACTACGACTGCACGCGAGGTTTTGGCCTTTCCCGACCAAACTTCACTCATGATGAGCAGGACACGATACCAAGCAACATGAATGACCCAGGGCCAGACTAGACCAAAAGCACAAACAACAAGAGGCCCCTGGAAATGCAGGTAGCTCGCAGGCACTCCTTGAACTTGCAAGATTGCCAGATCGCCAGGACTGAGCGCAGATCGATGATGCTAGTCTCTACGTTTGCCAAACATGGCAGACAGAATGATACGGGTGTGCACTTCGATTCTGTCCCTGCGCATCCTTCACATTCGCCTTAATGTCTCCTCCACCCGAGCAGCCGGACACTCAGCTTGTAAGAGCGCGCAAGGTCCTACACCCGAATATCGTCCCCTACCTCCCAACGACGACCTCGGCTCCTCCAAGCAAAAATGGCATCTGATCTCGCATCTTTGGGATATGAGATAGTGGTAGCCTGCTCCAGAAAGCGCAGCGTATGTGCAAGCTTTGCGTCTGAGAAATGCCGCGCTCCAATCGAACGGGGAGAGATTGGATAATCGGCATGAGCTGTCTGTGTCGGTCTTGGGGTTTTGCATGGCTTGAACGCTTTTGAGGAGGTCTTTACGAGGTGGTCTGGGCCGTGGACGGTAGGGACGAGGTGGCTGCCGGACGGGGGAGGGGACATTGTGCGGAGGTTGTGGAAAGTGAAGATCGAGGATTTCAAGTGCTGCGAAGTGGAATGGGAAAGGGGGAGGAGAGGCGTCGCTCGTTTGAGAGAAGGAAAGGTGGAGTGGGAGATTGCGCGTTTTTGTGGGAAGCAGCTGCACGAGATGGACGGCAGCAGCGTAGTCGAGGACTTTATAGACCTCGGTCTTCCACGATACAAATTCATCCACCTGCGCGCCATGCTTGTTCCTCACACCAGTGCACGGCTTTCTGCATCTGAGAGTCGCCATCATGGACGGTCTGAAGTGCGCTTCTCCTGCGAGCGTTTCGAGGACTTTCAGCTCTCCAAGTCGAGGCCATGGAGCGATGCAAAGAACCTCCGGAGCTGGAGGTAGTGCCAGCCCGTATTTTCATCGAGGTCGGACCCTACGGGGCGCATGCAATGTTGGCCAGATGCAGCTTGGGAACAGTAGAGATCCGTGTGCTTGACCTGTTGGCAAACTCGCGGCTTGATCTGAGTAGTATCTCGGCCATGGCTGCCATGCAGAAGTAGTAGTGCGAGTGTTTGGTGTCGCTATGCTTGCCTTAAGCGCCAGACTTGGGATCTGTATAGGCAGTATTCAAGCCACAGGCATCTACGAAAGCCTATTCTTTCCACGTGCACAACTTGTCAAGTGTGCTTTCGGAGACGACTGCAGGGTTGTACTGCTATGCCGCGAAGGCACTACTCGAGACTGTCATGCGGCTTCCTAGACACGTCAATACTGCGAGTTCTCAGTGATTGCTGCATGCTGATGTAGCTGAGCTGCTGCCCCGGGAAAGTCTTCTCTGTCATCGTCAAGGCATGCTGAATCTGATGTATGGAAGAGTCTGCAGTGCCACGCCATAAACCCAATATGAAGCATGCTCGCTGGATGCCACATAAATCTGCTGATGTCGACAGCGTTGGAACGGGTAAGACGCCAGCACTGAAAGACCAAATCTGTACACTGCGTCGGATCCGACTTTCGCTTTCTGACTCGATGATGGAGCACTGTTTGCGCCGTCTTTGACCACCACTGTGGCTCGATCCCAAAATCAGAGCACAGGTATACCAGTCCAATACTCCCACGCGCTTCCAGGAACGCCCAGCGCCCGTGACCAATCCCATACTCTGAATAATACTCCTCACCATGACTAGGGACACGGAATGCCCTTGTGCGTAATTGTCGAGCAGCAGTCCGCATTCTGTATTTCCATGTCAGTCGTCTGTCTCGATGCTGAGTCTCCGCACCCAGTTCTACGTGTGCCCCTAGAAAGAGGCAATGCAACTTACACATTCTGCCACAGTCACTCCATTGTTGCTGCAGTACTGCGCGACATAGCTGTCCAGCTTGCATCTCGAGCACGTCTGATGCGGACCGCAGTTGTAGCCCTTGACGTGATGCTGATTGTTGCAGCCGTCGAAGCCGTTGTTCCCGCCGCCCTGGAATAATGATGGGTTAGAGGTCAATCAATGTCTCAAGTGCCTTGCTACCTATTCAAAACATACCCAGCAGCAATTTTGTGTTTTGGGATCACACTGCGATCGAAAGTATCAGCTTCTGCCACTGCAGGAGGATTGGATCTTCCGGAGTGTAGAGGATACTTACTGCAGATACAGAGGCAGTGACGGCGGCGAGGATGCCGATGACAAACGAGAAGTGCATGTTGCAAGTGATAGATGCGTGAGGAAGCGAAATTGTGCTGGAAGGAACACACCCGTGTGGAAATGGTTGCAAAGAAAATATCTCGAAAACACTGGCTTGGAGTCCTTCTTATGACTTACTGCTTCGTCCGACAGGCTGATCTGAGCCATGGTTTTGGTGCATTGGCTTGGCTACAGAATCTTGCCATTCCGAACGGTCTGGCAATCGTTCGAGAGCTAAACGACGTTTTCCAAGCATACGAAACATACCAGGCCCGACTTCTGCAGCTCGATCTGTTCGTGTGGTCTCCTCCATGCGCTATGGCCGGGCGGCAGCGCATAGCCGTGGAGGCTAGAGTCAAGCGTCTGCGGCGGCAGCATGCCTGATCAATATAAGCGACGATGAGGAAGGCAGCTGCTAGTCCAGACGCGGTCAAGTGGAGTATGGGAGTATCGATCGAGGAAGAGTCGTGAGAATTGTTGTGAGACACGTTTATTAGCTTAGCCGCGAACGAGTAGTGAAGTCTGGAGAGTGAGGAGGCGGCTTGGCTAAGGCTTCCTTATGGCCGACAATCCGCCGCTGGCGTTGCTTACTCAAGAAGCTCAAGAAACAACCACTAGTGTAGCATCCCAATAATCTTCAGTGCATTCCACTCGCTTACATCGGTCGCCAGGATCAAGAGCATAGGCAGGACAAGATGGCGGCAGCACTCAAGGCCCTCAATGCCAAGATACGGTCTAACCCGTACACGGACTACTTCTGCTCAACTCGTGAGTTTGCACCAGGCGCAGATCGCTGGACAACCAAGACGATTGCGATGCGACATGCGCTCGGTAGCAATGGCTAATGTATACCTACCCGCGCAGACTTCTGGGGCCCAGCATCAAATTTCGGTATCCCTCTGGCCGCGGTGATGGACACAACCACCAAAGACCCAGACATGTGCGTCGAAACACCACGAAATCCGTTTCCTGCCCGCCAGGATCGCTAACGCATAAGGCTAGCATTTCGGGAACCATGACCGCTGCCCTCGTAGGATACTCCGGCGTCTTCATGCGATACTCCATGGCCGTGACCCCCAAGAACTACCTCCTCTTCGGCTGCCATTTTGTCAACTTTGGCGCGCAATTGACACAGGCCTACCGCTACACAAACTACTGGTACATGGGCGGCCGGGAAAAGAGCCTGGAAGCCAAGGCGAAGGAGGGTTTGACAAAGGCTGAGGGTGTCGCGGGACAGGCGGGCGAGGTGATGCAGGCGGGTATTCACAAGGTGGAGAGTGGTGCGAAGGAGGTTGCGGACCAGGCGAAGGATGCGGCGAAAGCGGTACAAGAGAAGGTCGGCGGCAGGTAAGGAAGAGACAAGGGCTCGGGGGTTGGGTGGCTTTTATGCGGACAGATACCACCTTTTTTCAGGGCCTGTACAGCGAGTACGATCCAGTGAGCATTCCGCAGCGGACTTCAACCTATGGCTAAATTCACCGGTCTGATCGCGTGACAGTGCTTGCTTGACAGGTGCGCGACTGAAGCCGGACGTATGCTAAGAACTTTGCAGGCGACTTAAGCTCGTCAAATTCGTGCATCGTCTAGACATACAAGGTAATCCAACGACATTACGATAAGATAGCTAACACGACACAGGTAGCGGCCAGCGCCCCTAAAACCTTCGCTTTGCTCAGATCGAGGCCAGCCGCAGCTCCGAAGCCCGGCTCACCATCACTACTCTCACCCGGCTTCCGGACTTCAGCCCGGTATTGCCCTGCAATGTTTCCCCTGGGCTCGTACTCACATACCATGTACATGCCTTGGACGCCATTACTCTTGTCACTTTTACAGTCCACCAATCCACAGCCGACCGAGGTGGTATTCTGCCAGACCAGCTGGGTGAAATGCCCTGTCTTCTCGGAAAACTTAGGCTTCTCGTAGTCGTAATGCTCCTCTTCGTCCGCCCAGGCGTCTATGGCATTTGCAACGCTAGGGTAGCCCGCCGCCAGATTCTCGCCATATGGTCCGCCCTGGGACTCGCTGTCAGCTTACAAGTCCACATCAAGCACAAAAGATCAAGTACCGAATGCTGCCATATGCAGCCCGAGGAGTAATTTGCTGCGTATTTTGCCAGGTCGCCGTTCCAGCTAAGTGCTTTGGCTTGATGTTGTGCTCGGTAGTAGTTAGTGCTATTCAGCACGGCATTTTGCAATGCCTGACCAAAGGTGGCCATACTGGTCGCCTGCGAGCCAGTCGTTGCAGTTACAGTCGTTGCTGATTTGGTGATGACGTTTGCGCCAACTTGACTCGTTTCCGTCGTGGTACTGGCGAACGTCGAGCTGCCAAGCGTTATGGTAGTGGTAGATGTAAGGACTGTGGTCGTTATGGTCAAAGTCGTCTTTTTTGTGACGATGTGCTCGGCGCAAGCCAGTAGCGCTATACATTGGAGTAGGAGCAGTCGAACAAGAGTTGCAGTCGCCACCGCTGGAGTGCAAGGTCGGGAAATGAAGGAATACATGTCTGCGTCGCATGCCTTGATGGACGTCCGAGTGGTTCCTTGGAATGCGAGTCAGTAGTCAGAGAACACCGTGAATTCACTATCTTTCTTTTCTGTACGCCAGCGCCGTTGTTGAATAGATGCGGCGCAGCAAGACTCAGTCGCGAGGTTGGCATGCCCTCTTCTCTTCCACTCTGTACTACTTTTGAGCCGTACTGAGCCTGTGCTACTCTTGTGATATCACGTCTCATGATGCGCTGCACGGTTTGGCTTGTCTGGCATAAATTGCTTCCCTGAGCTGTCTGGTGTACAAGTTTCAGCCATCAACCCATTGGCTCATGATGTTCGAGGAGGGTTGCTCCCTCCAACAGTGAAACGCCGAGACCTGCCGAACGGCAGGTTCCGCTCCGCACGCTAGCAGAAATGTATAACTTGGCGTTCTACCTCATCCTCCTCTTTCTCCCCGTGATCAAAAATCACAGAGCCGCCACGACTGGTATCCTGGCCATATCAAGCCGCTCGCAAGAGCTGGTTTGAGGCTGTTCATTCTACGATGCTATGTTGCCAGCTTCCTACGGGAAGCATGGCTCTGGAGAAGAATTTTCTCCTGGATATAGGAAGCCCGCTCCTCGATGGGTCACTTTGTTGTGGCGATGGGGAGGGGGTGTCCGAGAAGGGAGTACAGATCCATGTGTGCTCATAGATGTGTGCGAGAGACTTTATGGTCCCCACGTTGTGGTGCTGCGCGAGGCTAGAGCAGGTCTGGCGCTTTGTTAAGCGTTGCAGCACATGGACAGTCAGTCATCGACCTCCTATCCTCGTCCTAGTCTACATCTTCGACCGTGTTACTATAAACATGAGCTGCCAGTCAGGATTGACGAATTGAGCTGATGTCGGCGTCACAAGCACTTGACATACCTCCACCGGTGGCTTGCTCTCGATCCTCAATGATTTGGTCAGCTAGAGATAGTTGCCCCATCATTTGCATAACCACGGCCATCATGATGCAGCACTCTTACACGCGCTCCTGTGTCTTTCATTTGGCTGGCTCAATTGGGCGCTATCGCCACAAGTAGACGGTTTCGTTCCAAGGCGCATCGGATCTTGCAGGACAGGTTGCAATGATAAGGCCCCTTGCTAGCAACGTCAACTGCATAGCGAGGTAGCCTGAGCGCAAGACTTGATGCAAGTAAGCTGATGAACGAGCTGCCACCTAGTGAGGTCAGCAATTGATCCATGACATGCACGTGTGATCACATGGAACAGAGGACTGTGCAGGACCATGGTTCGCCAGTATTTCCCTTTCACAGGCTTACGACCCGCAATCTTTCAAGCGATATTTACTCCCCTTCTCAACAAGACATACAAGACAAGAACCAGACATGGCCATGGAGAATGCACTGCATACACCGGGGCTTCTCGAGCACATTCTGCTGCGGCTGCCGATCGTCGACCTGCTGATTCGCATCCCACTGGTCAGCAAGCTTTGGCAAGCTGTTGTCGCTGCCTCGACCAGACTAAAACAGGCTCTCTTCTTGAAACCGCTCAAGGGAAAGTCTCTCCGGGTCATCGGTACGACCGCTGGTGGTACCGTAGCGAGAGGACGGAGACGGGCCGAAGATGAGAACGACAATTACTGCCACACCGTGTTCATCAATCCATTCTACAAGCGGCTGGTCAAACTCGTCAACTCGCCGACCATCACAAGAAAGGAACAACTCGACCGCTACGTCTACGACACTGCTAGCTGGCGCCGCACGCTGATGACACAACCAATGACGAAGTACTCCTGGAATGCGAGGAAGCGGGAACATGGCCACCTGTATATGGAAGATCTACTGTCCGAGTGCGATGAGTTTCTGGATGCGACAAACCGCGCTCACACTGAGGAGAAACCGCCTATGTGTATGCTGCGCTTCGGAGACTCAGCTCAGTGTAAAGAATTAATACATGCAGTTGAAGTGCGCCGCATCGCGCGTCCGAAACCGAGCTGGTTGTGAGTTGCCATCGGCAGGAAAGGCTGGTGGAGCCGAAAGAGAACGCAAAGATTGAAAATAGTGGGCTGCGTTGCAAGCAACGCGGGAGACGTCCCGTCAGAGCTCAGGAGATGCGCTGGACTGAGTGAAGCACCCCGTCTGATAAGAGTTGAAGAAGACTGCAACTGTATCTATACTTGACTGCAAATCCTGACGGTTGTTGTCACATAAGCCGTGGGAAAGTTGCTGAGAATTGCAGACTGGCGAAGCTCAGGGATTGCAATAGCTCTATTAACACAGATGAATCTGAAAAGATTCTAGGAGTAAAGGGAAGGTCAAGACACCAGCTCTCTAATGAGTAGAGGTGAAGAAGGTACACAAGCATCTAGATGTAAGACGCTGGGACGAGCTCCTCGGATCGCGTCGTCGGGATAGCTGACACCGACACGGCCTGCGGGTCTGTGTTGAAGACACCCTCCGGGTCCAGCTGCTGCTTGATCTTCAGCAGCCTGGCCCAGTTATCACCGTACAAGTATTTCGCCATCTCGTCAACGCTCCACTCAGCATCTCTGTAGTTCGGGAAGCTGCCCAGAACACCGCCATCCGCCTCGTAGTCGTGGACAAAGTCGTAGAACTTCTCTCTGAAACCCATCATGGTTTCCCTGGAGAAGGTATCATTCGACTTCTTGCCCCGCAGATCCCAGCGAACGAGCAGGAGGTTGTTGTCGTGGCGCCATGCGGACGCGTCGGGCTTAACAGTCTTTGCCAGGGCGCCGCCCCAGAGGTCAATCAGCCCAGATGCAGTGCCTTCCTTGGGCTGCTCGGCGAAGGCAGTGCTCTGCAGGAGGCTCTTGGCCGTCGCGTTGTTAAGAGGGTGGGAGTCAGGGACGGTCATCGAGGTGATGTAGAAGTAGCGACGATCGGCGTTGGCGCCTTCGACGAGACCAGGAGTGGTGAGGTTCTCTGACGCCCAGTAGTCGACTTCCTCCTGCTGCAGGACGGACATCTTCGGCAGGTGCGCGAGCAGGGATGCAGACACCTGAGCGAACTCCGCGGCGCTGCCGTAGTAGAAGCCGGAGAGGGAGCAGTTCAAGGCGATCTTGAAACGGACGCTGAGGTTGTCGACGTTCTCGGCGCTCTGAGCCCAGGCCTGCATGCCCACCAGGGCGGCGGCGTTATCGTCGATGGTGACGTTGCCCTTTTCCTTCGGGAAGCCGATGGTGTACGAGACGACCCTATCAGAAGGTTTTTCGAAAGTCTGGACTGTGACGGTAAGGACAGAAGCCACGCTCGATGCAGCTCCTCGCACTGCCCAGAACAGGTCGGCGTTCTCATTCTCTGAAGCATTTACGATGTCGCCGTTGGCAAGCACAGCACGAATAGCGACAATGTCGTCGAGCACAGTGCCGTGCACGCGCGAAAGGGTACCGAAGCCGCCGCCAAAGGCAACACCAGTCATGCCGACGTCTGGGCAGCGGCCATGTATCACAGCACGGTTGTGCTTGGTCCAGAGGAATTTTGCGGCCTCAGCGATGGTCACAGGACCTCCATAGGTGAACGTCTGAGCGTCCTCGTTGTACGTCAAGACCTTCATGTTAACCAGGTTGATGATCAAAGCACCGTCGTTGCGTCCGAAACCCATGCTCGCAAATGAGCGGTTGCCGCCCAAGGTCGTGACCTTGGTCTTCGTGGACGCCGCACATTTGATAGCGGCGGAGACCTGCTCCTCGGTTGTAGGAAAGACGACCGCAGCAGGCACAGGTGCGAGCCGAGTGTTCCAGGCTTGGATGTCCTTGGCCCAGGTCGCGGTTGATGGAAGGGAAGTGTTAACGCCAGCAGTGGCGAGGCAGTCGGAGAGTGCTGAGCGTTTCACGTGGTACCATTCTGGTGCTGCGACTGGATTGGCGGTGGTGAGCGAGCTCAGGAGCCCGATGAGAAAAAGCTTGCCAGCCATTGTCGTGGTATAGCTGATCGGTATGTGTGGAATTCAAAATGTTGCAAGAGAGCAGGCGCACTATAAGATCCTCACGGCATAATGACAGTGACAACATTGGCTCCCTCGCAGAATGAATCCCACGTATTAGCATGAGACATTAGTGCAATGATCCATTAGTCGGCACATCTCGTATCCACCAACGAACATCGGTCGTCCGGGCTAACACTCGCAATCTCCAGGTGTAGTCGCGAGCACTTCGCATATGCATTTGCTGCTTCCTGCTCCACGGTCACCGAATGAACACATTACCAAGAGCGCTGTGACGCGGTTGACGGCAAGTAAAATTCGAAGTAGAGTTTGTACCGTGCAGGTCAACAGCATCTCCCATCATACGCCTTGAGTCGGCCTACCGTGCAAGAAGCTCAGTGCGGCTCAGGCTTCAGCATGCTGCATGTCCAAGCCGTCAGCCTCCGGCCCATTACCTTAAATCTAGTGCCGAGGATGTTTCAAAACCAAGTCCTTGGCTCCAGCTTGGCTGCACCCAAGTCAAGCCGGCCTCTGAGGTTCAGCAATTTGGTGATCCTGGGAAAGGGGTCAATAATGCCACACTGCACGAGATCAATATCGGTGTTCGTATGCTCCTGTCTAGGGAGAAGCCATGCTGAGAAGGGCGTCCAACGTATGCGCATACTCGCGTCACGCATTGCCTACGCTATTGATAGCTTTTGCCACTGACCATCGATTCCACCCTTTCTGAAGCAACCCCAAACGCCGTCGCTAATGCTTGAAGTCAGTTGTGGCGCAGCTACTTCGCTGGATATTCTCTCGCCTGTACACTGCCTGCCTTGCTTGAAGGGCAGGGCGCTTTCCAGCGTTGGCGTTGGCTTCATTCGTCTTCACGCGCTGACGGCGAGATCGCCAGTGGCGTTGTACAGGCGTTCCGATCTTGTTCTACATCACCACGACTTGTGCCTCATCTGCCTCCAAACCCTGGAGGACCGCCCCTACCACCAGGAGGCGCAAATCCAGGAGGTGGTCCAGAAAATCCTGCTGCTGAGGTATTAGCTGAAGTCGCGGAGTCAAATATTCTAGTTATTGACCTACCTGGCGGCGCACCAAAACCTTGCGGCGGAAAGCCGGCTGTAGCCCAGGTCAGTATGTCGAATTCCTCTCCACACCGCAATGATACTCACGAGCTCCACCTCTGCCAAACCCGGGCGGTGCCCCTGGGAAACCAGGGAAGCCCGCACCTCCAACACCCACTGCTGGTCCCTGCAACCCAGTGCCTCTCCCCGCAGGCCTTGAGATGCCCGGACCTGCCTGCATAGCCGCAGGCGCAACACCACCCGGCGCACTCGTGCCGAGTCTTGCAGCTGGGTCTGCGGGCGGCGGTCCATCAACCGAACATGACACCACATGCGCGCCTCTCACGATGGCCAGTCCTAGAGACCTCTTCTCTTCTTGCTCCACCATCTGGTTGGTTGCAGGCGCGCCCGGAGCAGACTTGCCTGCCTTGCGCTTAATCTTGCGGAATTCCTCGCAGTCGGCGAGGACGAGGTTCATGTGCTTGTCGAAAGCTAGCATTTGGCCCACGAGCTGGCGGCCGTCGTTCATGGTGGCTCGCATTCGGTAGTTGATCTAGAATCGCATGAGTATGTCCAACCGGTATATTACGAGACGTAGTACGTACGAAGCCTTGCTGTCATTCTCATTAGCAGTCTGCCGCAGTCAACGCAATGCTCGTTGCGTCTTGCGGTGGAGGAAGCACTTACCATCTTGCCCTGCTTGTTCGGTGCCGCCATCTCGGTATGTATGCGCGCCTAAGCACGACTTTGATAAGATATCGCTACTGAAGCTGTATCGTGTATCGACTTCGCCTTTCTCCTCCCACAACAATGCCTGCAATCGCGCGAACACGACCGCGATCAAAAGTTGTCGCGATGCTCGAGAAGATCTGCGGGGAGATCCGCGCGCTAATGACTCAAGCTGTCTCGAGGTCTTGGCTTCAATTCGCACCTCTCAAATCTTCCGCTGGTCTCTTCGCCGACGACTTCATCCGCCCATACTAACCCACCACAAGCCTCACCCAGGACCCGACAACAGCACCAGCACAATGGTCAGTACCCAGTTGCGCGCATCGAGCCGCTACGAAATGGTCGACAGCGAATCGCACAAGAATGGTCACTGACATTGGCTTGCACAGGCCAAGGGCGAATCCTCTCAGCAGCAGGCCGACGGCCAGAATGTCGTTACCCAGGGCAAGGTCGACAAGAGCGCCAACCCTATGCGCGAGCTCCGCATCCAGAAGCTTGTCCTCAACATCTCCGTTGGCGAGTCTGGTGACAGACTGACCCGTGCCGCCAAGGTGCTCGAGCAGCTGTCTGGTCAGACTCCAGTCTACAGTACGTGATCACCGCAAAACAAGAAGAAGGAAAGCCAAGGGTCATTCGAAACCATACCACATCCACCCTGAGATGGCAGGGCTGGCTTGGAGGATGACCGGCTGTCTTGGTTGAATAGACATGCTGATGAGGACGGTTCACAGGCAAGGCCCGCTACACCGTCCGCACTTTCGGTATCCGCCGTAACGAGAAGATCGCCGTCCACGTCACTGTCCGTGGCCCCAAGGCTGAGGAGATCCTCGAGCGTGGCCTCAAGGTCAAGGAGTACGAGTTGAGGAAGCGCAACTTCTCCGAGACTGGCAACTTCGGCTTCGGTATCTCTGAGCACATCGACTTGGGTATCAAGTACGACCCGGCGATCGGAATTTACGGCATGGACTTCTACTGCTGCATGTGAGTTTACCTCGAAGCTTGGAAACTTATAATGGACAGTATACTGACGAGTATCATCAGGACCCGCCCAGGTGAGCGTGTCGCCAAGCGCAGACGTGCTGTGTCCAAGATCGGTGCCTCCCACAAGATCGACCAGCAGGAGACCATCAAGTGGTTCAAGAACAGGTTCGAGGGTATTGTCAGGTAAGCGCTCCGCACTCGGCGGGTGCTTTGACGGATTCTTCACGAGCGGGCAAACGGTGCATCATACCTGGGCTCCTGGCGTTACAGCGTGGTCGACGCATTGTTTGAAGAGGTTAGCATGACAATACCAGCAGCTGGGCCTATCGGAGCTTCTGCCTCTACCCTGCGTGCGAGTTTGGGCAAGATCACATAATGGAGGCTTCATCGAGAGAGATGTGACTGAGCCGCTTAACCATTGATCACTGCCTCAATGCCACAAACGGCGCCGCTACGAACAGCAGCGCCACCAGTCTCATGTTCAGATGCTGCATCGAGTGAGTTCGTGTGTCTTATCCCTTTACTCTCGTTCAACTCCAAGGCAGTCTCCTTCTTGTACAGCCTTGCCAAGTAGTATCTCTTCCCCGCTATGCTTGCGCTCTGAATCCACTGGAGCCTTCCATATCGAAGCACGCGGACAAGGGTCTTACGATTTGTTATTCCGCCTCTCATCACAGCCGATAAGACTTCAATCTTGAGCTTCATCCATTCTTCTATACATGTTCCCGGTCTTCCGTTTCAGACATATGGACTGTCACCGCTTTCGATGTCGAGGACTTTTGGTTGTCTAGCAACATGAACGGCCTCTTGCGAAGAAGATCTCCTGGCGGTCAGTTCAGGGAGATCGTATTGCGAAGTTCTGTAATGTAAAACACGTTCTGCACGGCCTGGAAGGGAACGGCGCTTCGTTTGGAGACGCGGCAGGTCTGACTTTGTCTTCCTTGGTGACTGGCTTCTGAGTATCGCTACTCGTGGAAAGTCTGTAAGCGCCACTGGTGCGAGAGGATCGATCATGTCGTCCTCACACCCATCTGCGGACTTTGGCATTCAGTTGCCTATAGCGCTCCTAGATCCTGACAGCTCGTGGCGATGTCCGAATGAGTGGTTTCGTTTTGGCCATTACTGTGCTTGTGAGTTGTGGCAGCGGCAAGCCTGACTAGCAGGAGAAGAGAGCCGGAGGCGATGATGTCTCCAAGAAAATTGAGAAGCCCGACCGCGAATTGACAGGATATGGTTGTTGAGAGAATAGACTGTCAACGAGAAGTGTCACACGCACGTTCTGCCAAATACATCTGCTGTTATAAGTCTTATTCGACAATGTCGCTGCCATCAATCGTTACTACAAGTACATTCTACCGGTCAAACACATAGATGAAGATGATGGCCTAAGCCATCGAGTCCTGCCCATCCCTCCCTCAATCATTGATGAATGGTCCACCTAGTCCTGCAGCCTCAACAATCGATCGCCAGCGGCGACGATAAAGCCCCTGGTGGGCGGCATGGCCGGATGGCTGACAGATGGCTTAGGCAGTCTCTCGAATTCCATGGCCTTTCTGTATTGCGGGCTCGAGATGTCGTAGACCGAGCTGCTGCGTCGCGAAGATCTTTCGGGCGAGAGTGAGCGTTCAGAGTCGGGCTCCGATGATGGTGGTGATGGTGTGAGGGTGAGCCATTGAGGCTCTTTGGAGTCAGCGAATGTGTCGATGAAGACGATCGATCGCTTTCTGGCCATCGGGCGTGGTGTTGACAGAGCATCCATTGAAGACATCGTGGTATACGGTATGGCTTTTGTTGTGTTTGACTGGTCAATAGCTCAAGTGGTAATCGATGACTATTTTGACTTGCGTGGTGGGTAGTTGGGAGCTCTTTGATGTTGTTTGGACTTGACAACGTACGACGAGATACTCGATTCCACACCATTCATATACCTTTTCCGAGACATAAGGTCAGGAGTTCTCCACAACGGCTTCGGTACCGGGCCTCGCGGTCTGGGACGAAGCACAGAGCTGGGCAACGGCGTCAAAGCGACTCCAGCATCTTGGCAAATGAAGATCACAGGAGCACGGCGTCCAAAGCATCCCACGCCGATGCTTGGCCATTCTTGGATCTCCTTAAGTTCTCAATCCGGCGTTGCCAGCACATTAGCTGCGAAATCATTCTTGGCAGTGCTTGCAGGCTTTGCGCAAAGCTGATTGATGCGATTGCCTGCGGAGATATTGAGTGAAGCTTGTCGCAGCTCACTGCAGCTTTGTTCGTCTCACTACAGTCTCGCTTGGCATAGTGATCATCCTATTGGAACACTATATTCAATGAACGTACACCAGAATCCCGAAGTCTTGTGTTACAGGAGACCGACTGTGAGCGATATGATGGTCGTATCACAAGCTCCGACAATCGTGCCTTCCATCTGGGTTCAGATACGGGTCCATCGCTCCGACGGCTTCGTTTCTCACTGAGCCGCCTTCGATGGCGCGTTCGCCTCACGGCCACCGTCGATGCTGGCTGCGCCATGTAGTTTCAGCAAGCTGTTCCATGGTATCGTCAGCCCACGCAGTACTTCACGTCTGGTGGTGGATGGCCACCTCGATTCGCTGGCTCGTACACTGCGACGCAGCACATCCCCACCGCTTATCTGGTAGATGACGTGATGAAGGACTCGACAGTGGTTCGATGCTCCTGCAAAGTGCAGCCTGGATCATTCATCAAGCAGCGACCTTACGCGTCTGAAGTACAGCCTCTTGATATCAAAGCCATCATTACCGGGCACAGATCGGCCGATCTCTATAGGCAGCTCGTTGACGCTGTAACGCATTCAAACGCGTTGCGCAACATGGTCCATCAAGATTTTGGCGCATTCGCCTGGCAAGCTTAGATCAGGCAGCTGGCAGGCCCTGAGTCCGATGATGATGATTAATCAGCCATCCTATACTTCCGGCTTCTTCTTAGTTAGAAATACATGCTCTCCCAGTCCCAGTCCTGGTCCGGAAATGCCAACGCCTCCATCGCAGCTGTAGGCGTGCCCCTCTACCTTCACAAGCACTCGAATCCCGGTCTATTTGCCCTTTTCGTTGTTGTCACCGTAATGCGCCTTATGCCATGCCTTGCCTATCATGTTCGGCTCTCCGACTTTCTGCTCGGCCTGCTTGTCTTGGAAGTGAGGAGTGTCAACTCCTGTGGGGTTCTCATGCTTCGCTATCGTATCATCATGCTTGCCTGCTGACCTGTAAGCAATTGGAAGCGATGCAGTCTTTGTTCGACGGCCAGACCTCTCGTTGTTGCGACAGCGGTCGTGTGTGTGTTGGATGCGCCTCCTCTCGCGTGTGCGTCGCCGATGTTCTTCACTCCTGGTGTCTCAAACAGGTTGCTAGTATTACTGTGTCAGAAAGAGAGGTTAATTAGCTTGTTTAGCTTGCAGACATCTCGCGTCTGGTCCGCTTGAAGGATCGCACGTACGGCATAGGAGTCTGGCTTGTTGTCCTCGGAAAGAAGAAGATAGCTGCTGCAACGCCGCCGGCTATCGCGACATTCCTTGGTCTAAAGAACGACATGATGACTTGTATTGCTGGTGTTGTGGTAGAATCAATGCCTCACAATGTACTTCAAGGCGGTTGGAATGCAGAGATCTTCGGCCCATCCGACGGAACGACGTCAAGCGCTCCAGATCCGCCTGACATTTCTTTACCTCCAACTGGCACGGAAGTGGTGAAAGCATCGACTCGGTCCTGACATCTCGTTCGTCATTGAGCCAGATCTGGCTCCACTTTTGGGGGTGTTTCAGATCTCCTCCGCGTGGAGGCGGAAAAAGCGCCGATCTAGGAACGTCATCCGTGCCTTCCCAAAGAAGTTTTTGACAGATTCCGAATGCATGTGATTATTGATCTGCACGGTCATAAACGGTAGTCATTTCGACTTATGGCGGACTTCTCAGAGCCCACTAGGATCACCATCCTCATATCTGGATCAGGGACTAATCTTCAAGCCATTGTCGATGCATCGAATACCGAACGTCTACCCAATGTGAAGATTGTGCGGGTGATATCAGATCGGGCGAAGGCGTACGGTCTGGTACGAGCAAAAGAGGCCGGCATTCCAACTGGAACTCATGGTATTCTTGGCTACAAGAAGAAGTACCCAGATGATAGTGAAGAACCTCAATTCCAGGAAGCCCGGCGCGCGTATGATGCCGATCTGGCCAAGCTGGTCCTGGCGGACCACCCAGATATCATAGTCTGTGCAGGCTTCATGCGAATCCTCACAACCGCTTTCCTCGACCCGATCAGCAATACCGGCGTGCCAATCATCAATCTGCACCCAAGTTATCCGGGGGATTTGGTGGGCGCGCACTGCATCGAGAGGGCGTGGAAGGAGTTTCAGGAGGGCAAGAGGACGGAAACAGGGATCATGATACATTATGTGATCGAGGAGGTTGATATGGGAAAGCCGATTGAGTCGGAGAAGATCAGTATTGAAGGTTGCAAGACATTAGAGGAATTGGAGGAGAGAATACATTGGCATGAGCATGGGTTGATTGTGAAAGGGACGAAGACTGCCATCGAGAGACTGAAGGCGGAGGGTCAAGCTTGAGAGTCAAGCTTGAGAGTCAAGCCAATTCGAGGTTTCGAACAGAGTGGTTCCAAGGTCGTTTCAGACTTTGGCAAGGTCGCCGTCGACAAACATGCTGTCTCAATGACTGCGTGAATGTGCCTGTATGTGAGCCTCGTTTGTTATAACGCGTCGAGTCGCCTAGGTGGTGTTGACATTTCTCGAAGATATGTGCTGACAGAAACTGGCCGCCGAGCAGAGATGCGGTACGGATTGTGCACCTAGCCGGTAAAGATTGTAGCCGCTTTGCTGAAATGGTTGATGGCAAACAACCTGGCGAGCACACCGAACATGCCGAGGGCGGCGGCGCGACACCACCGACCGCAGGGCTTTACGAGCGAACCGGCGGAAGCTCGGCACCACCAAGCAAAAACGATATATACAATTGTCAGGCGTCACCTGACATCAACGAGCGTGCTCCTGTAGCCTTGTTGGTAACAACAGCAAACCGTCCATAGTTGGTCCACCGCGCTTTCGTGGTTGCTTATACGATAATTGGACACCAAGGGTTTCTGGGCCCTTCGCCACATGCCAACTCAAGAAGAATCATGCCTTGAGCAGTAGTCAGAGCTGAGCGATTGTGTTTCTTTTGCTGTTTTGATGTTTGTTGTCGTCGTTTTTTGCGAGCACAAGGGTTGGTCATCACCATTATGCTCAGGGGTAGCAGCCGGTGATTGGAGTTCTGAGCTGTATTTGGTGAAGGTCGCCGGTTCGAATGCGCTCGCAGTTGGTTATTGATTGATATTTTCCTGTGGAGAGAGAGGGTCGGAAAGCATGTGAAAGCTCGCAATGACGTGCACGACGAAGGACTCCTTTTTAGCGATTACACGTGAATGGAGTTTGACGGGCAGTGGTCTCACCAAGACGACGATTATTGTAGGGACAATAACGAAATACGAGTGGAAAGTGCGAGTGCGACGATATTTGCGCTGGCTACCAGGTGGCCTTCCACCGGTAAACTTACCTTACTATTACGGAAATCATATGTCTCCACCACTTTCCAAGTCTCATGAACACACCCAAAGGGCACTAAGTCGTCCGCCCCATAATGGACAGCGAGCTATTCAATTCCGCATACCGATCGCCTCTGACATAAAGCGTGAACCCGCATTTGCTGTAGAAAGCAATGAGGTCAGATTCGACCTCGTGATCCGACTTTCCCCCATAGTCCTGGTCATCAACTCTACCCGGACTCAGGACAACAGTCCCCGAAAATGCGTACTGGTCCGGCAAGCGATTCATCAGGCGCAGGAATTGATCCATCGCGATACGTCCAAGCCCTGTGCCACGAGCGTTAGCTTTCATCATCAACGTATCGAGGTGCAGTATGCGATCTATTGCCAATTCTTCAGCGAATTGTCTGAACAAGGGGCGACGAGCTCCGGCAGCGTTGTATAGTGTCTGCATTACCTTCCTCGTCTCTGAGTATTCGAGATCAGAGTTCGAGAGCTCGCTTTTGTATGTGCGCTTCGATGACTTATCAATCAGGTGAGCGATGCAGTGACCGATTTCCACTTGCTCTCCGTAGACTCCTGCATTGGGTACTGTCTTGTAAAAAATGGCCTCAATCCATACCGCGCATTTGTACATGGGATGCACAGTGACCTCGATCTTTGTGATTGACTCACCTTGCTCACCGTTTCTGAGCATGTAAAATTCCCTATGGCTGACATTGGCGAGTTCTTGCTCCGCTGTCACGGACGAGGTTTTGTTTGATGCGTTGAGCATTGGAGGATTAATGGATTTCTGACACAGCACGATACACAGCCAGCTGTGCACTTGATGCGATATGGCAGTAATGATGCGAGAGGGATTCGAAAGGGAGTACGAGGCGCTTTTCATTTTAACCTGCTGCTCGATGAATGAACAGGACCTTTGTTCGCGACAAGGTTGAATGCCATTGTCCCGACATCTTTGTTCTCTAGGCAGCTAATCACATGCCTGCTAAGTGTGCGTATGCTTTGCTCTGCTGTGTCGTAAAGGCAAAGAGGGCTCATGTCTCTTGGTGTTTGGCGTGGTTGCGTAGAGCGCGTATGGTGTCCCACGTCCTTCTCCAGTGTCCGAAGTTTGGCTCATCTGAATCGACGGCAGCTGCATAACTCCGCGCTGCTTTCCAAATGCAGCCTTCGGCGGTACCTGTGGTTCAGAGAACAAGTGGTCCCATGCTTTCGTGATGTAAGTGTCGAGAACGCTGTGTAGACGTTTGTAACCAGCGACCGGCCTTGTGGCGAATGTTCCACTGCAAAGCTGACTCAAGTCGATTGCCGGGGTCATTTAAACAGTCTGTGTAGTTGGCTCATCCAGTCGGAAGCACTCAGACCATATGACTCGGCAACAAGAAGTTCGCAATACCCTCCTTCACCGCATACTCGTGACCACAATTGCCGCAAGAAAGACTGCCATTCGCTATTGCAGTCTCCATAAGCAGCATATGCAAGTCCCTGAGAGTCTGAGATGGTTCGCCATCGGCCGTGGCAAGCTCCTCCTCGCCAGGAGTCTCGGCTGGTAGATTTGGTAGGCCAAGCTATGACATGTCAACAGTTTGTTAAACAAATGCTACAGAAAGATGTCTCGAATGTACCTCAGTTGTCAATGTCTTCATAGCTTCCCAGTCAAGCCTGGGCAACATGTTCTTGATGAAAAGCGGATTGATCTCGGTCTCAACCTGTTCCAGCTCGGCCTCTTTGGGATGAAGCGGAAAAGCTGCAGGTGCTGATTTGCATGTCTTACGCGCACATGTGAGGAAATTGAGTGTAAGCAGCTTCATCTTGCGGACGAAGTTAAGTGGCCTGTTTTTGAGGTTAAAACGTTGATGTCCAGAACTGGAGAAGCAAAGAGGAAGGAGCGCTAGCTTTTCGGCAGGCCAATCAGAAAAGCCACTGCGCCAAGATTTGATCATGTGATCCAGAATCGCAAGTCTGACTGCTTCAAGCAGGAGCTCAGTATGAAGTCTTGGTGTACGATGTACGGCCTATCCATAGTCTAACCATTGATTACAACATTATCTGACACGAGTGCCTAGCTAGCACGCTCAGCTCAGTCGCTGGTTCGTACCAAGTCCAAGACCATGACGTCCCATTCACCATCGCCAAATGCCAGCAAAGTAGATGCACCGAATACAGGCACCTTCACAGAGGACTGTAGGTATGAACAGATTACTACGGCATTTCGAAGGGTGCCTTCTTCCTAGTGGCCGTGCTTCCTTTAGCCTGCCATTTTCCGATCCAATTCGCAATGCACCTACAACAAAAGCCATCGCTATCCAACCAATAAACGCCGCTCTATGTCCTTTTCGGCTTGTGCGAAGCATTCTGTACACATTACAACATATCTTGGGCGCCAAGTCTGCGATTTTGTAATATCGGCCGTGCCACGGCGACCACAAATTCTGCGGGCCGGCCTGCGCGTCATTATGCGCGTTGATCCTCAATCTTCCCTATTGATCCAAATGCTGGGATAAGTAGTCCAGTTGCTCGTCATTGCTCTTCTTCGTCTCTTTCTCCTTCTTTCGCCAGCTGAACTTCTTCCTCTTCTCCGCCACAGCCGCCCAGCCTTCCTCGTCGTCATCCTGTTCAGCCTGCCTGACCGAGGCCTTTGCAGTACCTTTTGGCTTGTCAACAAGGCGAATGGTGCTCTTCATCTGTCCTTGTCGGCTCTCTGGTCGCTGTTGATTGGCGAGTGCATTCAAGGTCAATGAGGAGGTCATACTTTGTGAGCGTCCATTGGCCTGCGGTGCCTCACTGATCGGTCGATAGCGAGATGGCTGTCCGACATTGCTGCGCTCGCTAGGCGCGATTGATGCTGGACGACCAGGTGCTAGGCCATTCGTCGGAACATTGAGGCCTCCAACCGCGCTTCCAGGGCGCGAGTGACCAACACCCCAACCTGTAGGTGGATTCATCATCGTCATGGCACGATCTTGGCTCGGTACTTGTTGCTGCATGGAAGGAGCTCCGCTGGCCATGGACATTGGCCTGGTGTTGCCGAAGTTCACGCCCAAGTAGTCTTGCGCCGGCTGCTGCTGTACCTGAGGTGTCATTTGGCCGGCGATTTGTTGTTGCATTTGCAGCATGTTCTGCATGAATTGCATCTGCATTTGCATCATCTGTTGCGCCATAGCCTGATTCGGGTCTTGCGAAGGCGTCATCATCGGCATCTGAGGCATTGGCGCCATGCCCGGCGCGATTCCAGAAGGCGTGTAGACCTGAGGAGCAGTAATACTGCTCATGCTCATAGCTCGAGGCATCGCAGGCATCTGCGGTGGCATGTTGGTCGGGAGCGGATTGTATGTGCCAGTGAGCGGATTGGGACTGCCTCGGCGAGCAGCCTTGGCCCGCTCTTCGCCAGCAATAATGCCTACCAAGCCGCCTGGATGACCCATTTGCGGCGGAGGCAGGTTTTGCGGTGTGCCACCGTAGACAGACCCCGCGCTACTGAACGCCAAGGACTCTCTTGTGGCAGGGTTGACTAGGCTCGCGCCAAAGTATGGATCAGCAGGCAGTCTTCTTGCAAATGGAGGCAAATTCCCCTGGCCTGCACCACCGCCTGCAATAGACCCTGCAACGGATGATCTCCGCGCTTGCTCCTCGCCCGTCGCGGTCGGCGGTCGCGAGGCACTAGGGAAGCCATGAGCCTGCAGCACACCGAGCGGTACATCTTCGTCGTCATCCTCCGTCTGCTTGCCTCGTGTTGCGTCAGCAGGAGGTGTTGCCGCCATGCCACCAAGGTGAAGCAATGATCCTGCAGGGGCGCTGTGTGAGTGATGATCTATTGACGGTCGAGATGATGCTGCGCTGGAAGGTAAATCTGCTGGTCCGCCACCTGTGACTTTCTTCATCTGCTGTCGGTACACAGCCATATTAGCCTCGTTCTTCTGCCGCTGGTGAGCAGCCTTCTTTGCATGCTCAAAGTCCTCCTCATCTGCATATTCATCATCATCGTCTCCGACATCACGAACAGGGCTAGCCACGCCATTGGCGCGCCGTTCGAGCGCGTCGAATTGCGCCTTTGTCATCGTCTTTGGAGTGCCGCTTGCTGTCCTCTCGTGTTGGGCAGGTCTGATGGCTCGACTAGGTGGGCCTACTGGCGATGTGTCATACAGCGCGTCATTGAACCCATTCACTGCCAGCGAGGCCTGCTTATTTGCTCGTGGTGTGGTGTTCCTAGACCCTTCACTCAAGAAGGACTCGCTAGTGGGACTGCTTGCGCCTGGCCTGGGCGCGCCCAACGTGGCCTGTGGCTCCCTGTCCATTGTTCGCTTAGAAGCTTGGAACGATTGGTTCGAGGGCTGTTGCGACAGAGTCGGCCCATCGTACAGCTCCACACGTTTGATGCCCTCCTCAAGCCTGCTATATTGTGTCTGGTTGCGACCATGGCCGGGCCCATACCGCCTTTCCGTCTCCGACCCTGCATCGCTATTCTCGCCCGACGAAGTGCGCTCTAGACCAGGCGAGGTGACGCGCTCAGGTACAAGAGAGTAACCAGCTTTCGACCGACCAAGCAGGCCCGCATTAGGAGGTGGGAAGATAGTGCCGTCGTCGAACTTTGGTGAGCTCAGCGCCGAGCTGGACATTAGCGCATCCGGCGAATGACGCCCATCCCAAGAGTACGGCGAAGCAGCATCGTCTCCCACGTTGCGTAAGCCCGGGGAAGGCGTGAGCTGTTGGCGCGAAAGTGTCTTCGGAGGAAATATGGGCTCCGACTCCTGTAAGCTGTCAGCACTTGCCATCATTTTGTACAGATTGGTGTGAGCGGTCAGCTGCTTGCAATTGTCCGTGTCTTGGAGCATGGAAGAATTGCAGCGGTCAAGCCACACATGTTCTATCCAAGCGCCACAATTTCCGAGCAATGCTCCGGCCAATGTTTCACATTGATATTCTCAATATGCAGGATCCATCTCTTCGATCTCCGACATACGGGAAAGTACGTACCGTCCTGTGAAAGCCGCCGACTGGGGCTGGAGGCGGTGGTGGGTGTGCTAGCTCTTCTCTGCTTTTGGAGCGACCGATGTGATCAAACATGCTGCCAAAATCGTCGCCAAAGCTGCTTCCACCAAGACTCAAGTCTGCCGCTTCTATTCGCGAAGATTTCGTCGGCACCGCTGTGCTCGCATAACTACTAATTGTGGTCGAGCGATCTCTTTGCGGGCTGAGGGGAGGATCGTGTCTCGGTGGTGGAGGCACAGGATCGACATAATTTTGTGATACGGCGGGCAGGACTCTAGGACTGGAGTCCGGCCGGTTGTTCTTATTGCCAAAGGACAGTGCTCGTGCGGCGCGCGAGGAGAAGGAGGTCGGTGGGCGAAGTGGCTCATCCAAATCGGCCTCAATGTGAGACCGTAGCATGGGCCGCGTCGGGTTTTTGGGGAACAGCTCTTCGTCTTCGTAGTCGCGCTCGCGCTCTTGGTCCACAGAAGATGGCAGCGTAGACGTTGAACTGTGCCGTGCAGAAGCGTTGGAGGACTCGTAGAAACCACTGCTCCCAGAATTGGTTGTGCCTGCGCTGCCCCTGTCGCGCTTGAGTGCCCAGTCCGGTACCAGCGAGGCCTTTTTTGCTGATCTGGCAGAAGCGCCTAAGTCCTCCACTGACTTCCCACGCAACTGTTCTAACGGCGAGTTGAATGGCCTGGGCTGAGGTTTTCTGGGCTGCGTAGCGTGCTGTTGTAGTGACCTCTCATTGCGTTCAATGACTCTAAAGCTGGATGTGGCCTCCGAGGAGCCCTCGGGCTTGATGTCGAGAGCGTTGCCGCTGGAGCGTCTGCGGCTGAAGACGTTCTTGATGGGCATCAAGTCGGTAGTTTCGGATTTTCAAGATCGAGGTTTCGTCGTCGCTGGGATGATACAAAACCAGGACCCGACGGTTCGCTATGACTATCTGCACATGTATGGCCGTCGTGGATGACGTCCCAAAATGTGTACAGAAGAAGTGCTGCGCCGTAATGTGGTGTCGCGCGCGTATTTCATGAAGCTTTGGTGAGGCTTCGCAGAAGTCGCCGCGGTCAATCGTTTGCTGTACAAGATGATGCAGTCGTAACTCGTGACCGAAATGTTATTGCAATGCTGAATAGTATGAGGCCGTAGATGTCCTCAGTATGTCGCAGATCTGATCTGCGTATTCAGAGTCCGAACTCTGGAAGAATGAGTGAGCAAGAAAGATCGCCTTCGTCCCAGGCTGGTCTTTCCACCGTGTCTCGGTGGAGACGACGCCTAACTGTCTTGGGCCAGGGGTGGCGCTTACTCTGCACGAGCTAAACAATAATAGATGTATGTATACTGACTTTGCTGTGCAGACCAAAGACCAAACCGCTGACAATGGCGACAGTGTGATTGAGACGGAGGCGGGATACAGTCAATCATTCAACTACCTCTCATCGTAAGAGTGATGCCGTGAAATCGTGCAGCATCGGGGATCGGGATGTTGCGGCCAATACGAGAAGCTTCAACTAGCGATCGTTGTCGCTTGTTGTGGATACACGGACCATGCTGTTGTCCTGTAATTCTTGAATTAAATAATCACTCCCGGACGGTTTGAGTATGCAATGTCAAAGCGTGTCCAACAAATCATTGGTGATTCGCTCACGCGACGGTCACGGCTCTCACCTGAGCCGCCGAATTATGAAAGATGGCCGGTCCAAGGGCCGTACATGTAGCTGTTGAGCCTCCGTCAGGCATGGCTGGGGCTTGCGCCATATGCGCTGCAAGGCACATTCTGCTGGGTCCATGGCCAACTTGTAGAGTGTGAAACCCAGACACGCTTTCAACGGTGCCGAAGACTTGCCCGTTCAAGGCAGATCGTCCTTCGGTCGCTGTCTATATAAGGCTCTCATCTGATCCTTCACCAGCGTCATGACTAATGATCCCAGGTAAAAGGCATCGACGATAATGATGGGGCTATATGCTCGCATGGCTCACGCCTGGTGCGCCACGTGCTTTCAATTCGACATCTTGATCACCGGCAAATCGCGCGACATTGCCAACCAATTTCGGGTTCTTGTACGACGAGGCTGAACGTTTTCTGGCATCGCATAGTTTTGACCCAAAGCAGCATCGAGAAGTCATGCAGGCTGCCGACAAGCTGAAAGCGGGGCCTGCAGGCCTGCAGCCGAAGCGACTTCGATAATTGCTACCGCGGTGGTTTCGAAGAGCCTCAGCCCATTGATAGTGCGCATGATATTAATGACTTTGGAACAAGAGGAGGCTTGCAATTGTCCAAGCCTAAAGAAGGCCCGAAAGACGGCTGGGCGACCAACGTTGTTATTCCTTTTGAATGCTGACTCGTCAATCCTAATAAGAAGACAGAATAAATAAAGTCCATGTGCGGCGGACCCACCATTGCGCATCCGGAGCCAGCTGTTCGGACCCTCCACTCTCAATACGCGTCCTCGTCATCAGTACGAAAATACCTAGGTAGGTGCATGCCAACCATCGGTCTTGGCGATTTTCAAACAGCGTACACCACCTCAGACAATACTCGGTGAATAAACCTAAACAAGTCAGCTCGATCATGTCTGCGAGCAATCAGATCAACATCAGAGCCCAGACAGGCTTTTCTAACAGCACGCAGTACGACAAATACCGACCGGGATACACTGCGTCCGCGGCAGAACATCTGCTGCGGCAATGCAGAGTCGCTGGCAAGCCCCAGGCTCGGATTTTGGACCTCGCTGCAGGGACAGGCAAATTCACGGAAGCTTTGGTGCAGCGGGAGGAGCGTTTCCAGGTTTTGGCTGTTGAGCCGCATGCTGGTATGAGAGAGGTCTTGGTACAGAAGGAACTCGAAAATGTAGAGGTGATGAATGGCACTGCGGAGAGCATGCAGGCGGAGGGGGAGAGTGTTGATGCTGTTATTGTTGCACAGGTAGGTTCGGAATCGAATAGGATCTCTTCTCCATATCGCATGCGTTTAATCCAGACCCTTCGTCTACAGTCGCGCTGAATGATCAGTAGGCTTTCCACTGGTTTGCCACCAAGCAAGCTCTCAGAGAAATTCATCGCGTCCTCAAGCCTCACGGCGTTCTCGGGCTGATATGGAACGTTGAAGACTACAATGCTCCTCGCGACCACAAAGCGAGCACTGAATGGGAAGCCGCAGCACAGGACCTCATGTGGAGCCTCGAAGACAACGAGCCGAGGTTTCGTCATGCGAAATGGCGAGAGGTCTTCGATGATCAGAGCAAGTCCTCGCCCCTTGATCTGATCAGGGCAAAGGAGCAGCTATTTGCTCTGCCGCTGGGCGAGCACGTGGAGCCGTTTGAGACGTGGCTGGTAAGTTGAACTGCGCGTCAACGCCTTTCATGCGACATCGACTAAAGATCGTGCCCATTCGTTGTAGCCAAAGGAGAAGGTGTGGGAGCGGTTTACCACGCTATCGCAGATTGCCACGCTTGAAGGGAAAGACCGTGAGGTGAGTTACAAATGGGACGTTTGTCATATGGCTCAGCCGGACTTACAGCTCATCAGCGTGCTCGAGAAACCATCATGAATGCTTTGAACAGCCCAGACACCAAGACGAATGAGCAAGGGGAAGTTGCTGTTCATGGGAACACATATCTCATTTGGACCTCTAAAATTCCCGAAGATGGGCGGTCAACTCTGACGGGCGTCGAGAGGCCCGGAGCGTGAGCACACGACGGCGTTTGCGCCGCTGCACCATATGCCACAGATCTCAGATCTGAATGACGGAGCCAATGCATCCAGTGCGCCGTCCAGCTAAGTGACGTAGTCCCGCAAGTGCAGAGACTGGGCCGACAGGTGTGTTCGTTTCCAACAGGAGCTGGGCGCAAGAAAATGATGCTAGCCGTTGCGTTGAACAGCGCGCTCACGAGTCTGCTGAGATGTACATCACTATATAGAGGTCAGCTCAACAATCAAAATGCTGGAGGAGGATGCTCAACTGACCATTGTTGCCTCTCACAAATGCATCGCCATAATTCCGTCTCAGCTTGCCGTCCACGATCTCCTTGGTCTGCTCCAGGGCGATGTTCATATAGCCGTCAACTGATTGCAGCTCACCTAACCTCGAGTCAGTCCATATCCAGATCACAGCGCATTGACGTTACGCATTTTTGCTCGAACGCCAACATACCCTTGTAAACCACTCCAGAGTTGAGCTTCACCGTGACTGGGGCTCCGATGATCTCGCTCAAGAATCCAGACGGGTCGTGTGCATCTTTGGCACCGTTTGGCGCTTGACCTGGGGCACTCATATCGTTGGTGGTATGTGAATTGAATGGAAGCGTGACCTTCGCTTGCGACTTCGAAGTCGCGAGCTCGGACCACCTTCCTCCGAGGCTACCGCGTCACATTCCCGTCGCGTTGTGATGTCAATTTGTTGACTACGCGACTATACTTGCCAAGACAACATCTACTGGGTACCGGCCGCAAAGATTGCGCGGTCGTCATCGACCGCGCGACGAGAGCGGTAACATTGAGACATGGGGCTCTTCGCGAGGCCGGCATACGCGGAGACCGATCTCGATGAGGGCAGCAAGAACATTTTCAGTCACTCAGACAAGTACGATCCCGCCGAGGCGATTCGACGGAGACGAGAGAAGGCTGAGAGAGAAAAGACGAAGAAGGAAAGGAAGGAAAGGAAGGAGCGCAAGAGCTCTGGAATCCACATTAAGAATGAGGACGACATTGGCAGCGTAAAGCGAAGGCGCATCACGGCAGAGGAGGGCGCCGGACTGCTCAACAGCGTCGGACTGTCTGCAGCACATTCCACGAGCGACCACGAAGACGGCGACGAAGTACAAGCAGAGCAGGATGTCGAGTTGACACCAAGTCGCGCGGCGAAAGCTGCAAGGAGGGACAGGACTCGAGCCTCACCCAGGAAGGCTTCGACAACTGCTGTGGTTGAGGTTGAAGAGTCGGATGGAGAGGTGGAGATGCTGTCTAAACCACCACCCATGCCGCCAAGGCAGCCTGAACCGGACGACGACGACGAGTCAGATCCAGAGTTCGCTGAGTTGAAAAGGAAGGCCAGGGCGAATAGACTGGCGAAGCAAGAAGCCTTGCAAAAGTCACTGACTCCGGATACAAAGTCGCCGACGCCTGGTCAAAACCAGTCAAATGGCACCAGACATCACTATCCAACTCCACCACTTCCCGACCCGGCAGTCAAGCTCTTGATCACCTCAGACATCCCAAACACCAAGCCGCTCATGGTCTTCAGAAAGCTGTCGCAGCGTTTGCAAGAGATACGGGAGGTGTGGTGCAAGAAACAGGAGTTCTCGCCTGAGTTTGCAAAACAAGTCTTCTTCACACATCGCATGCGGAGAGTCTATGATTCGACGACTTGCAGGACTCTTGGCTTGGAGGTCGGCCTGGATGGTGAGACGATCGTCATGAAAGGCGCTGAGAATATGGAAGGCGTTGAGAAGGTTCATATTGAAGCTATGACCATGGAGATTTTTGAGCGCAAGAAAAGGCAGAGGGCCGAAGAGGAGCGGAAGGCGCAAAATACTTTTGGTGTAGAAGACAGCTCTACCATTGGAGCAGCGGAAGAGCAAGCTGCGCCAGAGGAGGCGAAGATACGACTCTTCTTGAAAGCGAAAGGCCACCCTCAGCCGTATAAGCTGATCGTGAAGCCGGTAAGTCCAGATGAAGATGTAGGCATGTGTGACTTGATCTTTGCTGACCACACACAGAGCTCGAAGATCGCCAAAATCATTCATGGCTGTCGTCAACACTTCGGCGCGCAAGCCGCTCAAACGGTGTCACTCGAATTTGATGGTGAGCGCATTGACCCTGACGGCCTCGTACAGGATACGGAGATTGAGGACGAGGACACCATCGACGTCCACATCGTCTGATGCTGTCTAGCACGTATTTCACCAGCCACAACAGCTCGACCATGGCACGACAGCTTGATGCGCTGAGAATTTCTGGTTTACTTTCTATCTTCAGCTTACGAACGACTCATGATACCCATGTCATCAAATTGTACTATATTGCTATAAGAAAGCGAGTCCAGGAAGGAGCCAGGTACCAATCCATATCATAAGTCGACCTAGCGGATCCCTTTCAGTGTTAGATCGTTGATTGAATGGGTCAACTTGCGGTCCAAACAGGCTGACGGGTGGGTCGCACCTTATGCAGTCGAGCATTCAATTCGAGCTTCCAATGTGATGAGCATCAGTCAGACAACCGTGTCCTGAAGCAGTCGCCGTGTGACAAGCAATCAGACTACCGGAAATTGGCCAATTGACTGATTGGAACATATATGTGCTTTCATATTCCGCTGGAAGTGTCGTTATTTTGGCAGGCGACTCCACTGCCTCCATTCAGTGCGTGTCTTGCTGCGGACGTAAGTGACCCGGGCTGCCTGTGCACACGAGAAATGCAGCTGGCACGTTGCTGCGAGACAATTTTTTTGTCTTGTGGCTCCTGTTCTTTTTCTCTGACGCACATATGCATGCAAATGCGCCGCACTGCAGCTTAGCGTGTTGGGCTGCTACGTGGCGCGCTGGCGGCGTCGCGCTCTGCTGCCCAAAATTGCCAGGCTTCCTGCGTGCCCCCAAATATTGGTGATTGGGAGCTCTCACCATGTGAGGTGCAGCTAGGCGCCTGCTTTGCGAACTCGGTGGTTGGCACCTGACGTGGAGAAAGCTGCTGTCAACATGGTGACTCCTAGTTAGTATGACTGTGATGGGCAGGAGTCCAATGTGGAATCCGAGAATCTGGAGGCATATAAGGCTGTACACGTGCGTGTCGCACCCGGGTTTCTCCTGGTAACAATCTTCAAGCGGGCAGCCGTGTAATCGGAGACTGTATATGTCCATCCGTGCGACGTTGTTTGCCTCGTTGCTCCTTTCATCGTGACTTGGTGTGTCGCACGACATCACTAACGACCGGCTTCTGCTTTTTGTTTTCGAGAAGACGGACAATGCTGCTAGATACATTACCGAGACTGAAGCTGAGACGAGCGAGACGACCACCTGGATAATTGAGGCTGGAGTGCAGGGTGTCTAAACTGTTGGCACTCGTGCTCAAGAAAGCACCTGCCACTGAGCAGCACAACACCTACCTCCAACCAATATCCCACCATCACAGCCCGCCTTTGCGCCTTAATCAGCGTCACCTTCACCTTGCCGGCTTGCTGGAAAAGACCGGTGAGTCTCATCTCGTTCATGCCTAAGCATGTGCAGTAGTGCACATGCAAGACCCACCGGCAGCGCTCTCAATTTTGTTCTCAACTTCACGTCTGACTTTGTGGAGCACTTGCACTGACATGATCACCTTTCAGACCTGGCGCCATCCACCTAAAAGCAAGAGTTCCAGCCCGGCACCCAGCAACCAAGTGCCGCGTGGTACCGATTCCTTGGAGGGGTCGACTATCTGCAGAACACCATCCTCGCCCACACACCACCACCCATCGAGCTGTCGTCATTGTGCTGCTGCATGAGCCCAAATTGTTTGGCGATTGCAATTGACTTTGACCTTCGCCATTCTAGCCAGCTATAACGGTATCCTTATACCGAGCATTCATCTCACAGAAGAAGCCAATCCCGAGCCCGTCTCCAAGTGTTTCGGACCAACGTGGGGCATTTTCGCGCCTCGCAGAAGCGCCGACGACTATTGGACTTCAGCAGCCAACAGGGCCACACTCCCTTGCTCGCACATACGGCAGACAGTTCGATTCTGTTCCTGAGACGAACAGTCATCATCTGTTCGTCGTGGCAGACAGGGAGAACCGTTATTTGCGACCAAAAGTACAGACACGATAATCCAAAAACGCGCTAGGAGAGTCAAAGCCCCACCTTCGCGGCTTCGTTCTCGACACCACAGCAACGGCCTACAACACGCCCATCGGTCTTTTCTCCGCGACCTCCCTGACACCACGTAGGGCGAGGTCTCAGGAGGGAAGACGGACGACCTCCAAAGCACCCATCGATGCCGTAAGTTTACACCCAACGCGCCTTGCACATATCAGACTCCCGCACATCCTTCAGCGCTTGCAGGCGGGCTCAGCACTCGCAGCTGCCAGCATTTGCATGCTGCGCGATGGCTTCGGCTCCGGCCAGCTCCGCGCCCTCCTCTCAGGCACAATCAGCCAAAGGACCCAGGAACGTACAAATCGCTGACGAGTCTGACGGTGATCACAGCCCGACGATCATCTATACCTCAGGCGGCCGATCTTCAGGTGGAAGTGCCTCACTGCATAGCGGGAGTATCTCGTCCGCAAGCTCCGAGAGGGACAGCATCGAACGCGACTACGTGCGAGTCCACCAGCGGAGAAGTAGACACAGGAGTCCCGACGAGGACGACGACGAGGACGACGACGAAGACGACGACATCGATCCGTCGGACTCGGCTTCGAGGTCGCGGCGGACGACATCACGGCGGTATACCACGGAGGCTCGCCCAGCGCCCACGCGTAGGCGCTCTTCTCGTCGTATAGTGGAACGAGAGGAGGAGCCTAGGCGTCAATCATCACATCGACACCACAGCAGCAGGTCACATCGCCGCGTCGAGCCAAGGCGAGCAGCCTCAGACGATTCGACCAGCGTGGCGTCTTACGACTATGAAAGATATGGCCACCATGCGCCTGAAGCGCCGCGCCCATCCTACCCAGCTATGCCTGGGGTCAGACACGTCCCGGCGCAAAGCCATGGTGGCTATCAGCCAAGCATAAGTTCGGGACCGTATGCCCATGATCCTTTTGCGCATCCACAAGCCCTGGTCCCAATGGTCGGACAAGATGCTTTCGGTGGTGGATATCCGCCCTCGCAGAATCCATTCTCTCCACACAATGGTCCTAGCAACCCATTCTCGCCTATGAGTGCCGGTGGAGGCTCAAGCTATTTCGATCCTCACGCGCCGCCTGGAGCACCGATGCCTCCACCAGGGCAACGACCGCATGGACCTTCACGGCCTCAGAGCTACGCTGCGCCTTCTCAGTTCGGCGCATCGCACTACGGCTCTGACATGGCGATGGCACATTACCCAGGCTCTATACATCCTAGCATGGCACCACCAAGCATGCTCTCTCCAAGTGTCGCATCTGGCATGTCAGGGTTTCCCTACGGCTATCCAGGAATGCCTTACCCTCTTGTACCCTACCAGATCCCTCCCTCCCATACAGCATCGCCAGCGCCAGCGCCAGCGCCAGCGCCAGCTCCAGCTCCGGCAGCTGAGCCCAAGGAGGAGAAGAAGGAAGAAAAGAATGAAAGGGATGAGAAGACGAGTGCAGAGATACAGATGCTCAAAGATCTAATTGCGAAGCATGAGGCAGACCGCCTGGCAGCCGAAGCAGCACGCCTCAAAAAAGTCGAGGAGGAGGCCGCTGCTGCAGCTGCTGCAAAGGCGGCGGCCGAGGCAGAAGAGAAGAAGAAAGCTGAGATTGCGGCGCGATCGCAAAGGCAAAGGAAGATGCGGAGAAAGCGGCCGAAGCAGCACGCCTAAAACAGCTCGAGGAGGATGCCGCTGCTGCAGCTGCCGCAAAGGCGGCCGCCGAGGCAGAAGAGAAGAGGAAAGCTGAAATCGCGGCGGCGATCGCAAAGGCAAAGGAAGACGCGGAGAAAGCGGCGGAAGAGGCTGCTAAGAAGGCGAAAGATGAGAACGATAAAGCCGCTGCTGCAGCAAAGGAAGAGCATGAGAAGAAATTGGCAGAGCTACAAAAGGCTCACGACGATGCCGAGAAAAAGCAGAAGGACTTGGAGGCCGAAGTTGAGAAAAGGAAACCCCCGCCGGACATGTCGCAGCCGCCGATCAAGTTCAAGGACGCGGTAGGCAGAAAGTTCAGCTTCCCGTGGCATCTTTGCAAGACTTGGAAGGGCATGGAGGGTCTGATTAAACAGGCTTTCTTGCATGTAGAAGTTATCGGCGAGCATGTGCACCAGGGTCATTACGATTTGACTGGACCCGATGGCGAGATCATCTTGCCGCAAGTCTGGGACACAATGGTGAAGCCGGACTGGGAAATAAGCATGCATATGTGGCCTATGCCAGAACCGGAGCCGCCAAAGAAAGAGGAAAAGCCTGTCCCTGATCTTGCTCACGGCATGGGTGACCCGTTTGGCGGACTGGTGGACTTTGGCAGCTTGGGTCTTGTTGACAAACAGCCGAAATCCAAGAAGGACAAGAAGGACAAGAAGAAGCGTCAGTCTTTGTCTCCCGAGGTGATTGCAGTGCCGCCTATGCCGCCCATGCCACCTGGCGCTGGCAGTCCAACTATGCCACTTCCGCCACCGATCGGTGGAGGCTTTGACGGCCCAATTATCTTCCCTGCAGAGGAGAAGAAACCTGGCAGGCCGAAGGCGAAGAGCAAGAGCAGCAAGGAGATTTCGGGTCTGACGGCGTGGATGGTTGGCGCGCCGCGGTCAAAAAAAGATGATGAAAAACTTGATCTTGTCAAGCATAAGTCTCCTACTGCTCACCTCCCCTCCAGCAAGAACGGCTCTGCGGATCAGACGAACTGTGTTCTGATGTGAAGTGCCGCTTGTTCTCGCGGATTCTTCAGTGGGATGCTGGTTGGTGGGCGGACTAGTGTTTGGCGGCATCATGGAGGCATGCTTTTCCTCCCGTGGTTCGCGGGTCTTTCATGCCTAAAATCCTTCTCGTAATGTCTGGACTCGACTTTTGAAGCACTATCTCAGCGATCTTGCAGTGGCACAGTTTGTTGCGCAATATTGGACGACGTTGGGATCGCATTGGAAAAATAATGTTCTGCTTATCTGCTGCCTGGTTTGGACGGCTTGGTTTTCACCGATGATGACTGATGATGGACGGGTGATGACCGCATCTTGGAGCATAAGTGCTGGGAACTTATCTCCAGCGAGGAGAGTGGCGGCACTAAGAAGGCCGTTGATGTTTGTGAGCGTTACCATTTTCACGCGTTTGGTTGGTTGCGCAAGATACCATTTGACATTCTGCAGGCGTCTAGCGAGCGAGCGAGTCTCTGTTTCTTTTGACGGCGTAGTGGCAAGATGTTAGTGGTCGTGCAAGCGACATAAGCAAACCACTATTCGTCTCTCTCCTTCAGCTTATCATACCGGTTCTCCCCAACGTGCTGGCAAGCATACGACATGCATGCATGGTAATCGTTCTGAAAGGTGAGTCTATCGCAGCTCTCGTTTTATATAACATGGTGAATCCGTCGAGATACCCTGGTCCTTCTCTCCTTTGGACCACTTTCAGCATACAAGATGGCATCAGCACTACCACCCAACCCTGCCGGCGCCGGCCCTAGTCAGGAGCGCCAGGACTCGATTAGAGCCTCGAAAGATTTGCTCAACTTCAAGTTCAGCTGGTATGAGGGTGATTGGACGAAAGATACTGTGGACAGAATCGCCGCCGTCGCGGTACCAGACAATTTCGAGAGCTCATCAGACCTCAACGTCGACGCTGCGGAGTCTGACGGAGATCGTGGACGGGAGGCAGTACGTCGTCAGGCGAGTTGCTTGTCTCTCGTCACTGACATCGCGCATGATGTCGAGACTGCAGAGGAGTGGTTGAAGCGAGATGGTAATGGTTCCAGAGCCGCCATTGTCAACGTCAACGATTCGGTTCCGGAAGACCAGGATCATTCAGCCAGCGTCATGACTGCTCTGCACCTGCCGCCTCCAGGCGGTGACAACGACGTCGATGAAATCAAGCAGGCCGAGCAGGCGCTTGTGGCCAATAGTGTTCAGGACGCCGCTGAACCCAGGTCCTGTGTCGAGGATGTGGATAATGCCAGAAGTGAAGGGCAGACAGGACCTGAAAGCGCACGGACCGGTAGCGAGAGGAGTGGCTTCAGGAAGAAATGGCATGGCGTTATCAGCAAGGCGAGCACTATATTCCGATCCTGAGAGCCTCAGACTCGCTTCTGAGCCGAAGCAAGGTCGGCTCGGTCTTCATGAGCGGTCACGATGCTCGGTAGACGGCACTGCGTTCTGAAAGGAAGATGTTGGCGTGTGCGGCTCCGACTGCTAGGGTTAGTGTTTGAGTTACTTGGATGCTGGACCGCAGTGCAGGAGTAACAAGGGCATGTATATAGACATCCTGTCTCGAACAGACTATGGATTGAGACTTTGACCACGACCGTCACAACCTTCTCGCATGTACTCGTCGATCTTCGCAGCCCAGGAAGGGGCCGAAATTAAACCTTTACTCCTTTCTAGAGACTGTCGAGTGCAAGGACGATGCGGAATAATATACTGCCCATCTGGCCAACTATACAATAAGTACATCCATCTCAGGTCTAGTCCTGTCCTGCGCTTCATGATTACGATAGTCGTTGACAGACACTCCGTTCACTGTCTGACCGCACGCGTGCCGTTGCTCGTTTACCACAGCGATGCCTTCCAATGTAGTCCAAACACCGAATAGCCAAGTCAGACTCGCTGATGCAAAAGAGTCGATATAAGATGCCGTGACGCTGCGTGATCCGCCCAGCATGTACAACATAACATTAGCAGCGAAGGCCTCTACGAGACTTGAGCCTCGCCTCTACCGTCCACCTTGCCTGCGCCCCGCACAGCTGTGATGAAGTCCTCTTCGCTCCCCAGATCCCAATTCTTCTGGTTCTGCCATCCAATGAGCTCCAGAATCTCATGCCGACTGCCATACAACCTGGCCTCAAGCTTGCCAAGAATCGCCACAGCAGCGCGGATCAGGGTCTTGTCGCCCTCAAAGACCGCGATATCCCATAGCCTACTGATATGCTCCGCAGGCAGATTATATGCGAACAAGCACCTGAAAATTGGATCCAGGTACTCCTCCGGTCTGACGTTCGCCGCGGGAGAAGTCAAATGCGAGTGCAACTTGCCGAATTTGTATTTCAGAGTGCCCAGAACTAGTTCGTATGCTCGTGCCATGGATGTCGTGTCGTGGACCAGGAAAGCCAAAGACGTGGGTCTATTAAGCATATTTGCAAGCGCAACAAAGGCTTCCGGTCCACGCATGTGCAGGCAAAGGACTCCAGCTACTAGATGGGTACCATATACGTACCCAACATCGCTGCGATACATCGCGTACGCCTTCAGTACTTGTCCAAGCGCCTTTCCAACCGGCGAGTTGTGGTTGAAGACGTCCAGTGTCGGGAAGGTATTCGGCACGTCGCGCTCGATGGCATCAAACCACGCCGCCTCCTTACTCCTGCCCCGCTCCTCAGGCAGCATTTCCGAGATCTTCTCTTCCAGCTCATCCGCTCGCCGCAGCGCAGCTGAGAAGGAGGCACCGGTCAATCCCAGGTCATTGCCCAAAGCCTTCGTCCACACCACGCCGCGCTCCTTGGGCGCTACGCCTCGCCACCACAGCTCTCGCGTCCGTGGCTGATCAATGACAGTATCCCAATTTGGCAGAATGTGCTCCTCCCACATGCGTGCAATATTTGTCTGGAGCTCCTCTTTGTCCTCCTCCTGCTCCTTCATCTGCAACGCCTTCTTCTTCTCCGCCTCAGCAGCTCTTGCCATCATCTGCTCCCATTCCTTGATGTGCCGTTTCTCCTCTTTCTGAGACTTAGGCGGGAGCCACGAGGGTCTTGTCCGCGTCAAGACTGCCTCTTTCTCTTTGCTGATCGGCAATGGATCGATCATGATATTGCCCTTCTGAATCTGTGGCATCTCCATAATCGACGTCTTCGCTCGCTGCTTTTGATAGCTTGGTCTGGGTGGACTACTCGTCACGCTACTTCGAGCGCTCGTGGTCGCCGACCGGCCAGAACCTCGCTTGTCCGTCGAGAGCCTCTCAGCATACTCTTCCAAAGCCATGGACAAGGCCCTGGCTTCGTCGCTGAGATCCTCTGTCCACGACTTTGATCTGTGCTTTTGGCTTAACGGCTCACCGGGGAACGCTCCGGTCGTGGCACTATGCGGCAGCTGCGGTCTGCCATATCTGGGCGATCGTGGGGAAGCATATTTGCCATTCGGCAGCACGTTTGGTGCCGATGGTCGTTTGGCATTCTTAGGCACGTTTGCGGAATGTAAATTGCTGTGCGAGCTCGGAAGGCCGTGGTGCGGCGGCCGTCGATGTGGACTAGGCGTCTTCGACCGCCGGATTTGTTGCGGCTGCAGCTGTCCTGGCATACCAGTGATCGGTACATTCTCCAAAATGGCTTCATCAGGCAGGTCTTCGTCTGCATTATCGTCGACCTCAGCTTCCAATTGCTTTGCAGTCTTGCGGCTGGGCTGCCATGATGTTCGGCGTTGCAATCCGAAGCCGTTCGACTGTGATGGCGGTGTGCCCCATGACGTCCGGGGTGAGAGCGGTGGCATCTGAGGCGACTGTGCAGGCGACTTTGCTGGCGAGGGCGATCTCGACATCAAACTCTGTCCGCTCTGCAGCATTAAAGAAGGCGACGAGGGGCTGGAGAACCCTCGACGCATTCCACGGCCGGGCGGGAGGTTAAGCGCAGCACCATTGACAGCACCTTTCGAGTTCGGATACTGATTTTCTAGACGGGTGTCCAAGGGTAGAGACGAGAATCTTTGACGGTGCGCATCGTTCCCAGGCGTCGGAGACCTCTTGGGTGGTCGCTTGAGCGTAGGCCGATGTTCCGGTTTGACATTGCAGTCAACACTTTCTCGTCCGCTGTCTTCCTGAAGCGTGATATCTTCAAAGTTCCTCAACTTGTCCGTCGAGCCATCTGCGTCCGACAAGCTATCCGAATCTGAGGACTTCGAGCTCTTGGAATATGACAATTCTGGTGGACTTGACGGAGCCGTAGGTGTTTCATCGTCCACGACATTGTCTTCGAATACGGGTGACTGCCCGCTCCCTGCAACGGCTGCCATATTATTCCTCCTTCCGTTCCCTCGCGCCGAGTCGCTCAATGACCTGTATCCACCGCCCAAACTGCCTCCCGCAGGCCGTGAAACACTTGGGAGACTGACACAAAACACCCGACTGTTGCCCTTGTTGCCCCCACCAATCAATGAACGCAAATAATCATACTGCAAAGGAATATTACGGCTCCGGTCACACCCAACTTCGGACTCGTCGTGACCATCGAGCTCGTTATTATGGAGAGGTTGCGCGAGCAAGCGTGCTGGTGCTAGGATTGAAGACATTAGAAAGTCCAGAGCGTCTGCTAGTATCGCTGGTGAGCCGCGATCGACTCCTGATTTCTTGCGCTAGACCAGGATGAGGCTTGGGTCCCAGATCGTCAGTGCCTTGCGATTGGTCGATCAATTAACGACGCCCATATTTCTATGTTTGGTGGTTGTTGTTTGTCAAGATATCCTCGATTTGACAGTGGTTGTGGTTCGGAGGCGGCAGTTGTCAGTGGGAAAAGCAGCGACAAAGCAATTGTGTGCATGCGCCGGGCAAGGAATGCGGATAGTTGCTGAGGTGCATTCGACCAGGCTGGGATGCTGCAGCTAGAAGGCACTTTGGCAGCCACACAATTTCAAGCGCGCGAGAAAACAAGAAACATCATATGGCCACCTTGGAAGGGCTGACTGCCTGACCTTATGAGCCAACGCATACTAGCAGAAGCAACAAAGATGCGACAGCACCATTTCCCTTCGTTGAATTGGCAGTGTTAGGCGCATCGCCGATTGATATTTAAGGTTCTGTGTGTGCCCACACATCTGAACGGCTTGCAGCCAGCTGCCACATCACTCCACCTCTGCTTCTCAGGAACAGGTGCATAGCTAAGGTGTACCCACGTATCCACTCGCCACCTGGCGAAGCGCCCTTGTCTGCGCCCTCATTTCATGCTTGTGCAGCTCCAGCTTCAGCCGCGCGAGCATCGCATGATGTTTCGTCTGCCGCCGTTGAAAGACCGTTGTGAACGCGGTACATGCGAGCCTGTCGTCATTGTTTGGTCAGCAAGTCGCGGTCAGGACACGGCACGCGCCAATGGGTGGCCTATCAAGGCGGCTGCAACGTGCATGAAGCAAGCAATCTTACAAAGTACACAGGGCAGGGGATTATGCAGGTGCATGAAGTGCTCATGGATGTGTCATGGCCAGCTCGTGCGCGGCGGGATGTCTATCTTGGAAGCACCAATGACAGTCTCCCTTGGCAGTATCACTGGAGGGGGAGGTGAAGGGAAGCGACATATAATGCGACTCACCAACGTGTCTGAGCATTGCTAATACAGCATTCATATGGCAGAATGCTTTTGATCGTCTGCTTCCGGCGCTTCAAGAGCATACAGGCGAGCTTGATGAGGTCGTCAATGGCTTCTATACTCGGTATTAGCATGCTCGATGTCTCTCCAAACTTACTCTTATGGAAGCTGCATGTCTGTAGACCCACTGACAGCTTGCCGGCAACCTAGTCTCAGTCAAAAGCTGGGAGAATTTTGAACTTACTGCATATCAGCTTGTCGCTGGGCTGCTTGCGGGCCGGTAGACTGCGAATGTAGTGATAGCTCTTCTGCGCGACTTCAATGAACACATGCCAAAGATTCGATAGAACAGTCGCCAGACTATTATACGCCGTCGACAGAAGCATAGCATGCATCTGCAGCTTCAGTGAATTCAACATCTTGCGGTAGAAGGACTGTCCAGGAAGCTTAGAAAATTCGACAGTGATCGAGTCGGCAATGTTGGTCTTGCGACGCCTCTCATGATCTTTGCTCAGATCCAGGGTCGCGGTGTTAATGGCAATGCCGCAATAGGGAAAATCCGAGACTGGTGCCAGTCTCGCGATAGATCCGCCATCAACTGCGATGTCAAAATTGGTCCTGCTTTTCTCGGCCTTCACTTGGACACCAAATTCTGGAACGCCGCTGTGCATCACACGCATGAACTGCTCTGCAACGTGTATGTCTGTGGTGACAACCAGAAAATCATCGATCAGTCGGAGCAGCTGAGTATGCGTGTTATCCAGGAAGCCGAGCGATTGCCGCTCAAGCTCAGCGTACATGTAGCTGCACAGCAGGCTGGAGACGATCGATCCTTGCGGGATCCCTCGCTTCTGCCGATAGAATCGCTTCCCAACCTTGATAATATTCGACTCAATGTGCTCCTCGAGTAGATCGATGATGGCTTTGCGCTTCTCGGATTTTGTGACGGCACCATGGACATATGCTGTACGCGTACGGCCTTCTGCAGTGTCCTGCTGTATGTCTTGTTCGAAGCTGAGAGGCTTGTCGGCGGAGGTGGCTTTGGTCACGAATTTCCAGGAGGGCTTGGCTCCGAAACTAGTAGAGTCGTCGCTATGCCCACCAAGTAGCTTTGCCCGAGCGTATCGAAATGTTTGGTATCTGTCTGCCCCAAGGACTGCCTTTGCAAGCGCCATCAAACGCTTCTGCGGTATATTGTCGAAGCAAGCTTGCACGTCCACTTTGGCGAAGTATAGAGGAGCCCTGCCGAGCCCTTCGTCCCGCAGTCTGCTGCGGAATGCTTGCAGTCGCGGGAAGATATCGTCCACGGAGAACATTGCTGACCCAAGCAGATCCGGCTGAATTGTCCTCTCGTAGTTCAAGATACTGAACGCCGGCGTGAGGATGCTGTTGATACTTCGACCCAAGGCCATTTCGCCGCGTTGCATACGCTGGACTCTCCGTCTCAGGTTGATGATCGGTCGCATGCCCTGCTCCTTGGGCAGGAGACGCACTTGACTCACTCCGAGAGTCCGTGTGGCGATCTTCTTCTTCACTGCGGCTATGCTACACTCCTCAAGCATCGTAGTCTTGAGTGTCATCAGAGCTGGCTCAGACATAGTAATCCAAACATCGTGTCGGAAGTAGAAGATCTGGTTCCGATGAACATTTGACTCCGTGACGTGGAAGCAGCCTCTAATGAGTGGTATCAGAAGCGAATCGAAGACATAATAGACGAGCTCTGCTAGCAGCTCCCGTCTCTTTGTGAAATCGGTCCTGCTCAAACGGGAATCTGCTGTGCCTGGCAAGGAGAGCCAGCGTACTCCTTGGACCTTCATCGGCTGTAGAACGTCATGGACAGTCATGCTTTCGTATCGCCGAAGATGTATGAATCTGTCCACGCTGACCATGATTTGTTTGCGGTTGTGTAGTGCCACCTCGGCTGAACCCCAGAGCTCATCAGGGAGCAATTTGGCAAGCACTGCACGGCAGAAAGCCGATACTTCCGCAGCACTCGTTGCAAGAGTGGTCGAGCCTCCTTTTTCAGCGCAGGATGATGACCTGAGCGGACAATAATGCTGAAGCAACGCATGATACGGGCACCTCTGATGCCGGCGACGCGTGCGACGGAACAACTCAAATACGTGCCCTCTCAGTCGCTTGGGAAGATGGGAAGGCTTGTTACGGAAGCTGGAGGTCGCATCACCTCCACACTTTGCCTGAAATCGCCTTTCCACACGACTGATCTCGTAATCCCGATTGGTGTAGTCCATGAATGTCTGAGCAGTGTCCTTGGTATCCACTTGAGAAGTAAAAACATTGTGCAAGCCGAACTGTTGCGGGAAAACATACTTCATGAAGTGCACCGTCTCACCAACGTCGCTTGTATCGGTTAAGCGGTTGAGAGCATGTCCATGGCCAAGCCCGGATCGTGGACGGCCTCTGCTGGTCAAGGTCGGCCTGCTGTACAACATGCGGTGGCGCACGAATCGGATGTCGGAGAGACCACGGTGCATGATAGCAGGCTTCGTGGGCAGTGGAGCTCTTGCATCTTCTGCTTTCTGTTCTGGGGAACGAACATCATGATGCCTCTGTGCTTTCAGCTCAGACATTGGTACGCCGGATATCTGATTGAGGTTATTGCTGTGCTCGACCGGGACGAAGATGCCACAATGGATCAGCATATCGCTAAGGATGCGCTCCGCGCCACTGCCAATGACAGCCGGCAAGACGCTCCATTGGGGTCCTTTTAAGATATCAACATGCTTATTTTGAACCGCTGCCGCGACACCAGGCACGCTAGGCATGATTTCCAGCTCGTCACCATTGCCTGCGGTGCCAGAACGAGAGAATCCATGGCACAGCATGTGCGTTGGCTTGCGATTTGCTGGTGTTCTTCTGAAGAGCAGCCAGATGACGAAGTCCACAATCTATCGAACATCTTCCGTCAGTGTATCTAGTATCAGGCCGTAATGGCAGCCCGGAACGACATGTGGGAGCCGGGATATTCCTACCTCGGATTGCTGCAGAGTGCCTTGCGTGGGACTGATATTTGTGGTAGAGTCCGAGACTTGCTGCGTGAAGATTGTAATGTCCCTATTGATGCTATCATCAACTGCGTCGGCGACATGGCTATTGGTCCCGACAAAGGTTGTGTCCAATAGCTCGGCTAAAGCATCATCACTGGCACTCTCAGCATGCAACCCATACGACGCGTATCGTAGCAATCTCTTGCGACGCTTCTTAGACGTCTTTGACAGCCGGGAGGCCAGATACTGTCTGAGCGTGGTTACAGTGGGATAATACTGGCGGAGCAATGGAGCTGTAGGATGCAGCTCTGCGCTGGCATTCGATCGCAGACGTTTTGCAGCCTGCTGTTCCGCGCACTGTCGCGCGCGTTTTCTTTTCATGGTGATGACACATGTCGGTCATTGAGTGAGGGCAAAGAAGGAAGTTGCGAGCTCGAAAACGCGCTAATCGAATTGGCCTCGCGAGGTCACGTGGCACATTGTATAATTGACGCACTGCCAGTGTATGCTTCCCTTCATCCAACTCCACGCATACATTACGGAGGGCAGTTCTGCTCAACCGAGCTTGAGTTATGGAGACATGTTGTGCTCTCATGTGCTTGCCTATGGATAGCTGTACACCTCAATCGAACCCACCAAATTCCTCGTCGCCACCTCCATGTGGCTTGAAATCCCCATTGACCTGAGGATCCTTCTCGTCCACAGCGGGCGCCGAAGACTTGCGCGGCACCTCAAACAGGACGATACTTGCCTTGCCCTCCTTGAACTCTCTCCATCGACCGAGCCTATGCTCCTTACCTACAGCCGCAGCCACAAGTGCACCTTCCTTGCCTCTATCGCCGCGGTCGATGATGGACAGATCATTCACGACGCCCCTTACTATCCCTCGCGTCACTGCAGCCTCTAGGTCGCCATTGGCTACTGGCTCCTCGACATCCCCAAATGTCTTGCGAGTCGCGTCCTGCTCGGCACGACCTAATGCACCTAAGGCTTCAATTCGTCGCTTGTCCTGCGATATCCTCCAAACGCGGACGCATCCATCCCAGCTTCCAGTGACGAATGTGTCCGAGAAGGGTATTGCCGTCAGTGCAGTCACCCATCGGGGCTGCGGCTCTCTTGCCACGATCTCGGGGTCGGGCTGCTCCTCTGCCGAGAGCTCTTCAGCTGTTGGAGGTGGATCCAAACCATGCGCTAGAGGATAAGTAAAGACCGGCTTCTTCTTGTGAATGTTCCATAATGACAGCGAGCCATTGTCGGATCCAGTGATGAATGTTTCGTCATCGATGCAGGCCACGCGATCCATGGAGCCCTCATTGTATGGCTTCTGCTCGAAAATCGGATCTGCAGCGCTGTCATCTGGTACGTCTCTGCCTTTCTTTGGTTTGGATGGTGCACCGCCGCCGCGAAAGACAAGCTGTGACTCCTCGACCACTTTCCACAGTCGTGCCGTGCGATCTCGTGCACCGACTGTTATACATTTCTCCTGTGCCAAAGCCGATACGTCGACCACTTCGTCTTGGTGGCCGAATAATGTCTCGATGTAAGCAAGCTCGTCTAAGGACCAGATTTTGACTGTCCGGTCTTTGCTTGCAGAGAATAGCTGATTGGTACCTCGTCGAAATGCTAGCGCCGTGACAGAATCTCTGTGTTGATAGAAGACTCTGAGCGGCTTCAGGGTGGCCGCATCCCAAGCAATCAGTCGATTGTCCGCGCCGCCCGTAGCCACAAACTTGCCATCCTGTGAAGCGGCTACGCATAATATTGGCGCCACATGGTGCTGGTAATCCCGATCCTTGCGCTTCTTTGGGTTGCCTCTGGTATACGCCACCCTTTTGGGCTGCTTCCTCACTCTGCCCACCTGCTTGCCGTCCTTTGTCACAGCATGACCGCTGGGCAACTCCCATCGCGATATCGCATCTCTCTGCACAGTATACGCAAATCGTCCAGATACTGCAACGCCAGTGACGCTGTGCCCATCCATGCGCTGCGTTTTCTGCACACCTCGACTCCAGTCCAGGTCCTCAGCAATCCATCTGTATAGCTTCCCTCTGCTTTCTGCCGTGTCTTCCTTTAGTCTCTCGCCCATGCGCCGACGCAGATTCTCCTTGTCCACATCTGCCGCATCGAAGCCAACATCCTGCAACACTTCCTTTTGTGTGTTTGCCAGGTACTGCTCTGCTAGCCTGATCCGTTTCGCTGCTGGATCCTCATCCTCAAAATCCTCTTCTTCATCACTCAAGCCTTCGTACTCCCCATCTCTGCCAGCGCCCGCCGCGTCTTCGTCCTCGTCACTGCCTGAGATTTCATCGTCTCGCTCCTCTCGCTGCTTGGGAGGAGCAGCAGATTTGCGAGCAGGTTTCGCTGTCCCTTGCGACCGCTTCCGCTTCGTCGCAGGAGTCGTGAAGAAGCTCGACATGGCTGTCTGAGTGACCTCGTGCGTTCACATGCTGGATTTCAAGAAGTTCTCTAGAAATTTTGGTGCACGGACTCAAGCATCGTTAGCGTGGTTTAAGTCGCGTCGAACTGCACTTTCTCGCGCTCACATACAATACACAACTCTTCATCAAGTGCATGCAACATGAGCGACTCGATCCTGAACAAGCTGCAGCGCGATGGACGAGACGCTTACAGACAGAAAGATTATGAAAAAGCGCTTCAATATTTCAATAGAGCAATAGGGCGTGATCCCTCTGTATCACTGTTCGACAACCGCGCCGCCTGCCACGCTAAATTGGGACAGCACCCAGCTGCACTTCAGGATGCCAAAAGAGCCATCAAGCTTCATCCTGAGGATCCGACCGGCTACCTGAGGGCAGGCAAAGTCCTCCTAGAAATGCAGAAGGATAGTGTGGCGCTCGAGATCTACGAACATGGCTTCAAGAAAGTCAGGCCCGTCGGAAGAGGGTACGAAGCGTTGAAAACTGCGAAAGAGGAATTGCACACGAGATTGTGTCCGCCGAACAGCGTCGATCCTTTGACGCGGTTTCCTCCGGAGTTGGCTGAGATCATCTTAAATTATCTGTCTTTCCAGCAGCGGATGAACGCTTGCCTTGTGTCGAAGCCATGGAGAGACTACATTCGTTCCAACGCTAATCTTTGGCGAAATCTCGACCTCCGCGTCAATCAACGTGGGAAAAGGGTCAGAAATGGCTTCATCAGTCGGGCCATCAATATCGCGAGAGACAAGCTGACCACGGCCACGTTGAGCTACCTGGAGAATTTACCCAAGGCTCTGAAGGCCCTCTTCGAGAACTGCGCGATAGTAGAGCTGAACCTGCTGAATACTGGTCTCAGCGGACCGGAGCTCGTGGCAATACTCAGGACGGGACGCAGCCTTAGAACCTTGCGACTGGGCAATGGTACTCAGATCGGTCCGATGACGATGAAGTCAATAGTCGACGCGCTGGCAGACAGGCTGGAGCATTTCGAGTGCACTGTCCACGATACGAGGCCATTCGAACGCTTGACGACGACCTGCGAGCAATTGAAGGCCCTGCGGCTTGTGCGCCGCGAAGGTACTTTGTGGTCGCCAGTGCTTGATGCCATACCCTCTCACATGCCGAACATTGAGTCACTTGTCTGTCATGATCTAGGCCAGCAGTTCAGACCACGAATAGCTGAAGCTATTGACTTCAGGAGTCTGAATGGCCTGAAGACACTCGATCTGCGATGTATTGTTCCGGTAGCCGAGTATCTCAAACTGCCCAGATCGATAAAGTCGCTTCATCTAGCCCATACAAGGGAAACTCCATTTTTTGATGGGCGCCATGCCACAACGTGGGCATTGCCTGTATTGGATGAGCTTGTGATAAACCTGCCAAGAATGCAGGCGAAGGACATTCAGCATATTCTTGCAACGACGAGTACTGCTGGAGCGCTTGAGTCCGAGAGTGGATATACAAATAATGAAGACAGCAAGCCGCCAACTTTCTCCAAGCTAAGCAAGCTGTCCATCATCCGAGCGACACTGACGCAAGATTGCCTGACCGCCATCCTCTCACATCCTCGCCTCAGCGACCTCGAAAGTCTGACGCTACAACCGTACCTACTGGGTCAGCTTGACGATACTGGGGTGAAGCTACTTGCAGACAAATTAGTCAAGCTGCGATTCCTGGACATCTCGGGTACAGCAGTTACAGGTGTGGGTGTCAAGGACCTGGTGGCCAAAGGGCATATCGAGCATATTGTGCTCAACAATTGCGGCCTGCTGGGAAGGGATGCAGTTGACTGGGCGAGGTCGCAGGGCGTAAAGGTTGAGTACTCAATGCAGCAGCCTGATAAGGGTGGGAAGAAGATTCGATATGGTCATTGACAGAAGGAAGGGGGTCGAATCGTGACGGAGGATCCTGACGCCTACAAGGACTTGCCGAGATTATACGAGATGGCTCTGGCTTTGCCGATTTAATGAAGCTGTTGTCACATATGAGGTATGCTACATTGATCTCCTGGCTTCAATTGCTTTGCTGGTCCGCCAATATTGACTCCCGTTGGAGTCTGAGCTTGGCTGCTAAGAAGAGAAACCCTAAGCACTGTGCAGCTGCTTCGCCAAAAGCGCTGTAGAGTCTGTCGGGGATTCTTTAATATCCACTTGCCCGGCAAAGCCATGCGCGTTCACTCACCCAGACTATCTCACATTTTCGCCTTCACTTGTGTGCTTTGCCCACCGAAGCCTTGCGCGACCACTTTCGCGGCTGCTTTGCCAGCTCTACGACCAAATACCGCTCCTGAGGTCAACCCACTGCCTCCAGGATAGTTGCCATAGAACAGGCCGCCTAGCATTTCACCGACACTATACAATCCAGGAATCTCGCGGTCAGTGGTCGACGAGATCACGGCAGCCGTCTCTGGGTTGACGGCCAGGCCGCCAAAGGTGAAGGTGATACCGCCCGTGACCTTGACCGCTAGGAACGGAGACTCGTCGATCGGCAGTGCCCAGTTCGACTTGGCCAATGCAAGGCTCTTTGATTTTGACTGCGTGGACAAGCCATCTTTGACTGCTGGATCCCAAGTCTTGTCCGGATTCTCCTGCATGTGAGCGTGGACTGCTTCGTTATAATTCTTGAGCGTGTCAATGAACTTCGTTGGATTTTGTAGTCCCTTCCCGGCAAGTTTCTCGGCAAGTTCTTCGATGGTGGACGCATTGATCCTCTCCACGATTTCGTCACGATACTCCTCCGTGCGCAACCAGGGTATCGTCCTCTTGTCCCATACCTGGAACGCAAGACCATTTGGTTGACCCAGGATCGCGCGTCCAAAAACCGCATACGTATAGTTTCTGTAATCGATACCTTCGTCCACAAACCGTTCGCCATTGGCATTGATCATCACACCAAGCGGATAGCCGGACTTTGTGAACTCGTTCGAGACTTGGCGATCTCCGGAATCGGCAGGTGCGTTGGCGTCCCAACAAGTAGAGTGACAGCCAGACCAGTTGCCTGCCTGCTTGGCTGACACGTCTCGCACAGCAATATCGAGCAGATCGCCTGTGTTGAATGGAGTACCACGCACGTATGCCAGGTCCCAGCCTGGACCGAGATACTGCGATCGCATTCGTGGGTTGGCTTCGAAGCCTCCAGCTGCCAGGATGACTGCTTTAGCCTTGACTGTGGCCGGTTGGCCAGCGTGCTCCACAGAGACTGCTGTGACAGCACCTGTGTCGGAGCTCTTGTGCAATTGTGTCGCTGATGTAGAGAAGAATACCTTCACACCTGCTCGCTTCGCCGCTCTCCGATGGTCCTCGATCAGGCCCTTGCCACCATCCTCTGTCTTGAGCGCCAGACCACCCCAGAATTTATGGCGTCCATTGACTAGAAAAGCCTGTCGGTTGAAAGATAGCTGATATCTGATGCCATTCTTTGCAAGCCACTTGACTGCTTCGTTCGATTCGTTGATCAAAGCTTCACTAAGTCTCGGATCCGATCTTCCCAAGCATATTCGATCCATATCTTTCCGAAAGTCTTCATGAGTGTAAGGATTAAGATCAACCTTCTTGGCCAGGTCGGCGTCCACATTATTGACGATCGGTAACAGATCTTCCAGCCCTCCATGCACTGTTCGCATTGCCCCGGCTGTGAAATATGAATTGCCGCCTGCCCAATCTTCCGGGCATTTGTCGATCAGTACAACGTCGTGAGCACCAGTTTCAGTCGCTGCTATAGCAGCAGAGAAGCCAGCATTGCCGCCGCCAACCACAAGCACCTCACATTCAGAAGGAGGCGTAGCCATCATGAAGTAAAATCTGCTCAATGTACCGTAATAGCTCTCGGCGAGAGGGCGGAGATGAGACTGTTCGTACAGACTAGACTTCAATCAAACAACCATCGACGACTTTCACATTGTATGCGATATCGCTCTGAGGTCGAACTGATGATGCTTAGACCATTGACGAGACTCATGGCAAGGTCCCGTCCTCGGATCTCATTATAGCGAGGTGCATGCACACAATGCCGATCGAGCCGAGAAGTCACTTTGTAGGCATGAATCATGCAGCATTTTCACAGTCACCTAATACCGTTACTTAGAAATGCAAGAGAGCTGAATAATTCTCCTGTCAATAGCCCGCGGGGTGCACGACAGGCGGCTCAGGTCGACGCCGGACGCTGTGGAGATGGGACAATTCATGAGAACTAGCTGCTCTGTTCAGATGCACACAATTGCATCATTGCTCCCGCTATGCTCATGCTCATAAATCATGCTTCTCATGCTCGTTCTGCTGAAGGGTATCGTTTCGCCGTGATGCATGGTTCTTCTATCGCGCAGCTCACAGAGCCATGAAAGCGAGCAAGCCACCCGCAGCCGCAAGAATGGTATTGCCGGTAGCCATTGTCGGAGCTGCCGCCTTGCTCGAGCTGGAAGTGCCGCTCGCAGCCGCCGCTGAACCACTGCTGGTTGAGCTAGTCCCGCTGCGCGTCGCACTCGCCATAGTGCTGCTTCCACCACTGCCCGAGCCTGCTGCTGCCGCCACCGTAGTAGTTGAAGTCATGGAGGTGGCAGAGAGTGTCGAGAGAACCAAGGTCTGCCCGTTCGCCACAAACCCGCTGCTAACCTCGCTGACTCTCTCGTTGCCTATCAGAGCTCCTTGGCCTGGAGCCAGTGTTTTCCCATCAACGACAGCAGTACCGCCGGAGACTGTGACACCATACACGCCGCCATCCGCTGCAGTGAATTCGCCAGTCTCCACAACATTCGCAGCGGACGTAGTGGCGTTTTGAATGATGCCTCCCGGGTTGACGCTGGAGCTGGCGAGGCTTGTGAAGCTGTTGGCAACGGTGATTGACGAGGCTGATGTTGCCGCAACTGCGTGGTCGGCACGGATGGCAATTGCTGGTTCGGCCTGGGCTGATAGAGCTGCGACTGAGTGTGAGATTTGTTGTCAGTGTCGCAATCCTGGTCAGTCACATCAATGAGGATCCTTACAAGCGACCGACGTTTGCAATAACAATATCTGTAGTCGCATTGTTGCAATGGGGCGCGGATCAGAGGTTGTACAGTTAGATGTGTCTCGCGACTGTTGCAAAGTACGATGATCTTTATATGTAGCTGTAGCTGTTGTCAACAATTCATGCAGGGAAGGTAGCTGTAAACCGAGTGAGGTTCTCGGGGAGACGTGAGATTTTGAAGCTTGACATCAGCACATGCAAAGCAAGTTTTAAGGTAACCATTAGCGCAGACGATAGACCAGCATGGAGCCGACTACACTCGTTCCAGCAGGTGTTGTACGGCAAACAGGCTTGTGATACCCTGCAAACAGAGTAGCTTGTCGGTCTGGCCCCGCCTTTGAAGCAAGCGACCGTTTGTCGATAGGCTTGAGAAGTCAAGATAAAGGTGGCTGGGAGCAGCGGTGAGACGCTCGACCGCCTCGTGGGCCTGCAAACCGTCCAGTGCTGGTGGCTCGACTACAACCCCAGCATATCCGAAGTGTGGTTTCGAGCAGTGTGCGGACGTATGAAGCAAGCCATTGCATCTCGCAAAGTCGATATGTCGAAGCTTTTGAAAGCTTGAATCACATGCAATGCAGAAAGCTTGGCGGGGTAGACCGCGCTAGCGTCAGCACAGAAGCGCCGCTTGATCCTACCGAGGCCACCCTGCATATCCATTATGAACACCAGCCATTGGAATTCTCTTCAAAGACCACGCGGCGCTTAGCAGACAAGATACGAAATGTGTATGTGCCGCGGGCGCAACAAGCATTGAAAAGGTAGCTCCGTACCGAGTACCAAGACCACCAGGCTACACATGTGCAGCCAGCTTGGGCACTGCATCTTGCATCTCAATCCTGGTCAAGGAGGCAGCTGTGATCGCAAGAGCTGTCCTTTGTCGAGTCGAGCCGGTTTGCGCGTCCAGCCAAAGTCTCTATGTTCCCAAAAAGCTGACCTATCGAGCCCCCCGGGGGATCTTCTCCGAGCCTATGGACCGTACCAGCCCAGGTCGTGAACAGGTGCTAGCTAGAGTGATGATATCTCCACCTCACCTGGCGAGTTGCCGGGCAAGGGACAGATTGGATTAACGGCAGACTGGATGTGTTACATTGCTTTCGCTGTACGACGTAGCTTGTAGATACAGAAGCGGGCGGAGATTCCCGTTCCGTCCTCCGAAGCTCCGCATAAGTCGCCCAGATCCTTGAGCGCCGACGTTGTTCAATGCACACGCGACAGCCATGATCACCAGACGATTATCACGGCCGGCAGGCGCACTACCATCGGCAGCATGGACGTGCCCGTCATGTGTGAGTCTCTTCGTCGTTCATTGACAATGATCGCAAGCTCACTTCTTCCAGACCAGAGCCTCCATGCTTTCCAAATCTCGCCTCCAGCCCAGACGGGGAATCCAATATATGCCTAAACTTCCGCACGCGGGCAGGTTCGAGATTGAAGGCATCCCTAGCGTCATGAGCGCTGAAGCATACAGAATAGCGTGGACATTGTATCAAAAGTCGTTGCTGGATAAGCTGAACGACTTACTGGCCGGCGAACCATACGAAGACAGCAGCCCGAAGGCGCTCACGCTTCAATTTGCGAAAGACCCCATGAGCGCGAGCATATTCAATCATGCGAGCGCGGCGCACAACAACCACTTCTTCTTCCAGACATTTGCTCCATCACCGACCACGTTGGACAGATATCCTGCGTTAGAGAGCAGTCTCAAGAATGTATTCGGGAGCATAGCTGACTTGAGACTCGCGATGCTGAATAGTGCGGCCGGCATGTTTGGCCCAGGCTTCACATGGTTGATATGGGCGCGGGATTTGGACAACCCTACACTTGGTCAGCGCAGGGGCAGCTGGAAAATCCTGAACACATACTTGGCTGGCACACCTTATCCAGAGGCCGGATATAGGCGGCAGGGGCTCGACATGAACACCAATAATGCGAGCTCGTACGCCGACTACGCGAATCAAGAGCCGGTGAACACTCTAGGTGCATTTGGGAGGTTCAGTCAGGCGGGAAGGGAACAGGCCAAGCTACCACCGGGTGGAACTAATGTCGTCCCAGTCCTGTGTGTCAACACTTGGGAGCATGCATGGTTGAGAGATTATGGCATCACTGGCAAGAGAGCGTACTTGAGAGACTGGTGGGATGCAATTGATTGGAGTGTGGTGGATGGCAATACCCCATACGAGGCAAAGCAGGATCTGCAATTTGCAAGGGCATGAAGAGGGTGCTCTCTCAACGAGCAGTCTTTGCAGCGTCATCTATAGCGCTCTGCCTCGCCTGGACTAACCTCCTGGCGCAGTCCGTGGCCTGTTGGTGCGCGTGGAAGCTGTTGTGCCCAATATCGCCACAGATCGCCGCGCCGCGGAGACACCATGTACAGTAGTGCGTAGGGGAGGATGGCACTGCAATTCGAGAGTGTATTAAACACAGCAGATCAGAATTCTGCATGTCTTGTAATCAAGCTTCCCTCCCGTCCAAGACCGATGTTCCTTGCAAAGTCCGCAAGCTCGAAACGGAATGACGAATGCCCACAAGACCTCTCCATCGATAACCATACTGCCAAGGCGTACGTTTGACACGGCATCATCGGCGACTAGGACGTGCCCCTGCCAATCTGAATGATAGCGGAATGAGCGGATGGCGCTGGTGTTATTGTGCGCACGAGCTCAGCACGACTTCGTGCAAACCAGCTCGCGAAATACCTAAGTTCATACTGTTGGGAGCACATACGGTAGTGTCCACCGATGCTTTGACGACCGCTTCTCCGGCAAAGTGGACCTTCGAACGTCGCCTAGTCATGTCAAAGGTACCGCAACCAAAACGAAGGAGGGCGTTGCCAAGCAGGGGTCTTGCCTGCTCGTCTGTGCATGCATGTCTCAATTAACTTTACCATTCTGACTCTGAATCACTTCTGCAAAACTTCGGATCCACCCTCCGCCATCACAGCAAACACCTCGCATTTTAGCTTCTAGCCCAGAAGCACACGGAAATCGCGGGCTCGGGTGAGGAGAAAGTGGTTGCGGCTGCTATTGGCCTGTCAACGCCAGGAATCTGGTTTGACAGTCGGTGCGCCAATGGCTGGCTGACTTGCGCCAGCCGGGTGTGGCCTGCATCTATTGAGGTTCCGTGCATCCACTACGAAGGTCTCAGTACAGTTTATTATACAGCCCAGGGCGTTTCCTTGAGCAGCTGAGCAAGATATACTAGCCCACATTCGCATGTAGCACTTCGTATTAAACTCGATTCTCCTCACTGCTCTCTTTTGCATAGCTTTGCGCGCTGCTTTAGAAGAAGGATTGCTGGATTGGATATACAACAAGCGAGCATACAACACGAAGCTGCATCTCAGCAACCATGCTCACATTCATTCTTGGTCTCTTTGCCGCGCTCGCGAGCGTCGTCGTGAGCGAGAGCATCCCGGGTCTCCCAGCTTGCGCTGCCTCTTGCGTTACGAACTTCGGCAGCTGCAACCAACTGGACGTCAAGTGTATTTGCAGCAGCGCGAACTTGATCTCTGACCTGGCCTGCTGCGTAAGCAAAGTCTGCAGCGCTTCTGACCAGGCTGGTATGGAACCTCGAAACAACGAGTTGATAGATGCGCGGCCAGCCTGCTAACTCTCTACCGCAGCAACCCTTACGTTCGCGAATTCCCTCTGCCAAGGTCAAGGTGTATCCGACCTGCCTCAGACCGCAACTTGTGCCTCTTCTTCCTCCGGGACTGCGACAGCAACCTCGGCCGCCGCTACAGCCTCGAGCAACGCTACGACCAATGCCACAATCACATCCTCTTCTACTGTTGCTGCTACTTCGGCGACCAGTACATCTACTGCGACCGCGACGGCTGCATCGACGACTTCGAGCGCAGGCGCAATGGCCACTGCGGTTGTCGAATGGTGGGGAACTGCCGGTCTTGGTGTCATCTTGGCTGGTTTGGTTGCTGCGCTATAATCAGGTGGATAAGAGGAGGTGGTCGACAATGGACACGTTGGTGAGGAGTTGTGTTGATACCCTTGGTCTCATCATCTTCACGATATGATGCGATGGAGCTTGAAGTAAATATGGTGTTCATCGTTCTGCCTTCCATTTCCTCCCCACAATCTCGCATGCTGCTGCAAAGTGTCGATGACGAGAACCTTTTCTGCGATAGAGACGCACTGCAAAGTGTCGATGACGAGAACCTGTTCCGCGACGAAGACGCAGAGGTTCAGACCAAGCCGTCGTGTGCTCCATCAATAAAGATGGGTCCTGCTAAAATAGTGTGCAGCGCGCCCTGCCAAACGCGTATCACAAGCGGCAATTGACGCTTACCTGTAACTTTCGCTCGCGCCCACTCGTTTGCAACAGCACTTCACAACCTCACACAGGCGCGAATCTGTTTCACATCAAACATAGACACCTATTTTCTTCCGCCACAGACCTCCTCGCTGCTATTGTTGGCGCGCCACAATGAAGTCACGCTGCCATTTCGGCGCCCAGTCGCATGGGTTCTTCAATCCACCGCGATCCGCCTTCGACACAACAATACTCGGGAGACATGGCTCGTGTCTGTGACGCGCTCTGGTAAGGTTGTCGTTCTTGTCCCATTCCTCTAACTCAACAGTGTCGCTCTCTCAGACTCGTGCTCTTGTCTTTCGCTTTGTCACTGTCTCTGCGACCATCCAGCGACCGCGAGACGCATCTTTCTGTATCTTCTTCTGTTCGATTCTTCGCCCGCGCTGGTCGTGGCTCTATCTAATACATAGGATCGATCTCGAGAATGAGCATCAAAGGCAAAATGTTTGCTGCGTCGGCATTGGTTGCTTTATGGGCTGTGCCAGCGGCCGCGCGAGTGATCTGGATACCTGAGCGATTCGATCCATTCGAGGAGCGCCCTCTAATCAGCAGAGATACGTCGAACGACCTCGTCAGCTGTGGCAGCTCGTTTCCCTCCGACTTCACCTGCCCTGCTTCCTCGGACTGCCTGCAACTTGCCACCAACTCTTCGATAACGGCAGTGCTTTGCTGTCCTAATGGGTCATCCTGCACCGCGATAGCACCTGTTCTCTGTGATCAGAGCGCACAGAATGCTACAATGACCCCAAACAGCGAACTCCACTCAGACCCTACGACGCCGTTGGAAACTTGCGGGAGCGGCTGCTGTCCCATGGGAGCCATATGCTCAGATGGTGCTTGTTCGATGCAATATGCATCCAACGCAACGGCCGGATCTGGCTCCAGCACGGTCTCGACTTCGAGCACCGCACAGAACACCGCAGCGACAACCTCAGCAGCCAGTGCGCCAGGATCTACCATTACAGGGGTTATTGTCACACCTACTTCAGTCAAGTCGACCACGACACCGACAGCAAGTGGAGGAAATACTACCACTATCGACGGGGAGAATGGCACAACCTCCAGCTCGGGCCATCGATTCGATGGAGCATCATTCGCAGCGGGTCTTATTCCAGGCCTCTTGATCGGTGCTGTTCTCGTTGGCTTGGCATATATGTACCGCTACCGAAAGAAAAGAAAGTCAGCAATGATCTACATGGACGAGAAGAACAGCAAAACGCGAGATACTCTTGGCAGCCTTGGACCACTCAGTCGGCGTCCTACCTTACATGGCCGCTCCATCTCAGAGCCTGCTGCGGATATCACAGCGGGCTACCGATCAGACTTCCTGCGAAGCAGCCCGCCGAGAGCCCAGGACGGGATCGGCGCGAACAATGGCTACAGTGTCGAAGTGAGTGGACCGACGCCCAGACCGAGCACGCCACGTCGAACGTCCAAGACTTTGAAAGGCTTCTTCAGCCACTCACCTTTCCTCGGTCTGACTCCAAAAACGCCACAACCAACACAGTCTCCAATACCTGCTCATCTTAAGCGTGGGACTTTGTCTATGGGTGTTGCGATCCGCCCCGTTCGGTCACTGAAGAAGCAGAAGAGCATGCATTCCCTTCGTCGACAAGTGACACAGCTCAGTCGTGCGAGCAGTCGACAGAATCGGCTGGATCGAAGCAGAAGCGGAAGCACAGAAACCATACAGGTGATGATTTCTGACGAACCATACACTCCAGACCAACGACCAGTCCGCGTACAACAGGACACTCCAGCTACATTGACTTCGACACTGTATAATCCGACCAACTCGACAACGACTTGGGGCACGCAGAATACTCTAAAGACTCAAGCCCGGCCTGCGATCCCTTGTGTAAGCGCCAGCTCTAATCGAAGTCCGCCTCAAATGGGGACGCCCACGCCCGCTGGACGGAACAGTGCAGGCGCTGATGCAGGCCTTCTTGGCACTCCGTACTCGCCGAGCAAGTACAATGGCGATGGGTCAGCCAAGGTGACGGCTGTGCTGATTGGTAACGACAATAGCTTGCGGGTCGTGAGGGAGACAGAAAAACGAGATACCACGTTTAGCTCAATCATGCGGAAGGGTGGGCTTGATCCTGAGGACTTTGGTATGGGCACGAACAAGAAGTGATACCCTCATTGAGATTTTACAGTAACATTCATATATTCTATTCGACGATTTAATTGCACAGACAATTGTACTTTGAAATACATGCTCAGCGGATCTACCCGTGCCTTATCTCCAGAACTCGGTAGCCGTTTGCGTGACTAACGTGCTGTCCTCCACCGCCACTACCACTCCCGCGATAGGCAGATTGCCATCATGCGCCCTTTCTTCACATCACAGGTAGGGAGTCAGGCGTTTACTCAGGGCGAGTGCGAGTGTTATGTCCGCTGGTGAGAGGTGGGAAGTGCGAAATACTCCTTGATGATGGTCCGCCACAATCTCTCCTTGATTCCTTTTGCATCTTTATGTCTATTCAGCATGCGAATTTGGGCGTACTCAATTTCCAGTTTGCTTGTCCAGCAAGGCGTGGAGGCTGGGTCAAGGTGGCTGTCATCAGGATCCTTAAAGGCGAGCAGTCAACAGCTGCTGTCGAACCAGGAGGACACTCTTGGGGGAGTGGCCTCTGAGAGCGCAATATGCAGCCAGATTGGAGTCGATATTCTCAAAGCCGGTGGTAATGCAGCAGACAGCATGATCGCAACCACCTTCTGTGTAGGAGTCATCGGGATGTATCACAGGTATGTTACGGTCTCGAACAGGGAGGACCAATGTTGATAGCATACAGTGGCATTGGCGGAGGCGGATTCGCTCTCCTTCGCGACAAGGACGGTAGATATGAATTCATAGACTTTCGGGAGTCTGCACCGGCCGCATCCACCGAAGACATGTTCGTTGGCCACGTCGACAACCAAACCAATCTTGGCCTCAAAAGCGGTGTGCCCGGCGAGCTACGCGGATTTGCGTATAT